>JAOTQQ010000003.1:14810783-14854295 GCA_026546715.1 Gallinago undulata
CACGTCAAAACCCCCCCCCCCCCCCGGCAAATTAAAAATGCGGCTCGTGTTGAATCCCTGACGATCCGTGCGGCTTCAACGTGCGGGGCTTTGCGTTTGAAGCGCTGCCCCCGAGCCGGCGGGGTTGGCACCGCTGGGTTCGCCGGACCCGCCGCTGCCGGAGGCTTCTTGCCTTGCGAGCACCCCTTCCCGGGCTGCAGAACGCAGGGGACCTCACCTTCTGCTGGAGCCCAGGAGCCTGGAGGGATGGGAGCGGAGCTGAAGTTGTGCCGGAGTACCGGCTGGGCAGGGGCCGACCCGCCGGGGGCATCCAGCAGGCTGGAATCTGGCAGCTGTTTTAACCCGAATCCCGTTCCAGAGCCAATCCTGGGCTCTCCGTGCCGAGATCTCGCTCGGGAGGAAACCCTGGGTTGCCGTGAGCCCTTTTTACAAAGCCAAAATACCTGCAAAATCTTTTGGGGATAGGTTACGTAATGGAGTTTGCAGAAAATCGGGCATTTGGGCCATTTCTGCATTTTATATGCAACTAAACGTTTTAATGTATTGTGACTAAGCATCTGTTCAAAAGTGCTTTTTAACCAAATCACCCAGAAAGCAGGAACTGGAACATACTGGGAGAGGCTTTACTGAACGTATCTCACTGCTCACATCCACCTTCTCTGAGCAGATTGTTTTTTCATGCAGCGGAACTGTTCCCGATGGTCCTCTCCTCCCCCAGAACCCGGGTCAGAACGTGCCCCAGCCGGAGAGAAATAAGAAAGAGTGAACTGTTTTCAGAGAGAAGAGGAGAACCGGACCCATTAAGCAGTAGCTGAGGACAGCTGTGTGGGGGTGGCTGAGAAGCTTTGAGTTATTGGGGAAAAAAAAAACCCACCCAAGCAACTACCCAGCCTTAAAAAAACCCAACTTGTAAAGCTGGATACTTCTGACCTGCACGAGCCGTTGCAGCTGGTTTGTCTCTGATGGGTCACGGCAGGTCTGACGGTGTGGGGAGGGGTGGGTGAAGGGCTCCTCAACGCTTATTTTCATGCCCAAACTGCCTCTTCCCTGACATCTTGTAGCTGAAAACTCTTCCCATCTGTGAAGGCCTCTGCAAGGAGATCTCACTGGTGTTTACGTTCCTCTGACAGTATCTTGGAAGGGAAGCGTTTGTACTCTACCTTAATGTATGGAGAAAAGATATATATAACCCATGCAGAGCACAGTGGGGTTTTCTTGGCCAACTATTGATGCTTAAGGGGCTTTCTCGCCAGGATGGGTAAGATGTAGGCTCTTCATCTTCCTCTCTGCATGTGAAGTTACGATATCTCTCCGTGCAGCTTGCTTCTGTCCCCAGCGGAGCACGGGGCTTTGGGAGCATCTTCAGCTAATGCCAACAGGTGGATCAGCAGGAGAGCAGAGCACCGAGGTTCCTCTGGTTTGGATTCAGCCGTGCAATCACCGTTTGAAGTTTAGGAGAAGGCTTCCTTTGCTATAAAATGCCGGGAAGGATCGCTGTTAGACTTGGGCTTTTTCCTCTGTGAGGACAGCAGAAGTGTCCTTCCCTCCCCGCCGACCCCTGCATCTCTCCCTCCCACCAAAGGGGGATGGGACCAGTCGGGGCAGGAGGTTTGGAGCCTGGGGGTGGCACCGAGCTTCTCACACCCCTGCCGTCGGGTGACACGGGTGACATGCTGGAGCCGAGCTGCTGGGACTCGGGCACCAGCAGAGCGGGTCCCTGCTCCTCAAGTCACCCAGGATGCGTGGCCACCTGATGGGCACGGGCTCTGCCAACCAGGGCAGTGGGTCTCCTCGGGCCGGGATGCCTCCTCCAGAATTACAGCTAAGGAGGGACACGGCCACCTGCAGAGGCGCAGGGGCTGAGGAAGGGGGAGGATTTACACCCGAGTTCCGTGTCGGTCACGGCTGTGAGCGGTGTGTGGGACCTTCCCGAGTCACTTCAGTGGAAGTGCTGGAGAGCATCCCACCTGCACTCCAAGGATCCAACCCCAGCAGCGAGTGAGACCCCGGTTGGATGCTGGACTCCCTTCTGAAGGCAACACAGATGAGATCTCTCCAGTTTGGCAACGGTTCACCTCGGATGGGGTTGAGCCAGGGCGGGGGGGACACATACATACGTATACATGTTTAAATAATACATCTGGCTGGACGTATTATTTTTGCATCTCTTGTTTACCTTCATCCTCTTCAGAAGCTGGGATTTGAGCACCCCGGCAGGACTTAATACATTAACACAGCCCTTTCTGATGGCATCCCTCTGGCTCTGCAGGGGCTGTCCCCATCACTGCTCTGGTCGGGGAGGACTGGGAGGCACTGGGAGAGGGGCTGTGCCCAGCACCATGAGCTCCCCTTCGCTGCAGGGCCTCGGATTAATGCACGGGGAGGGATAATATCCAGTGTGGTGAACCGTGGAGGGAGAAAGGCAGGAATATTCAAGTACGTCAAATACAGTGATTTTTCAGAGTCCAGTTCTATTGGAGCGTTCCAATAAGGAGTATGCAGATTGTAAATTAAATATCTCTTCTAAAAATAAAACAGAAACAATTTGGAAAGCTGTTTCCAAATGCACCAGGCAGTTCAAGGCAATATGTTTTTAGGCTGCTAGTTTTGCATTGTAAAAAAAAAAATACTGTTACTTCACAGTGTCATAGTTTTCCTTACAAATTTAACTTCATGAAATTCAATAACTGTGCTGAAAAAAATTGCCAAATGTTTCATCTGTTCCATATTTTCTGGGAGTAGATCCATGCAATATGGGGAATATCAGCACACTGGTTTCTTTTTTTATACTGGAAAACTAATTTTTGGCCTCCCTTAGAACTACAGACTTCTCATTACGGGCTTTAGTAATGAACTAATTACTGCTTCAGGTCTCTGTCCTCAGTGGATGTAATTTTAAATAGTCAATCAACAGCCCTTCTTTCTTGCCTAAATACCTTTTTGCTCTCGTCAGTGATGGTTCTTGTGGCCCAGGGGGGTGTGTTACCCAGATCCTTCAGGGAAGTTTTTAGAAACCAACCTGGGATCAGGGAGCACAATGGGCTGGGGAGTGTGAACTGAAACTTCCTGGGTGTTCCCTGGGGGGCTTTGGCTGCAAATCCGTGATTTCCAGAGATTCTCCTGAAGTGTTTGGTTTTGGATCAATTCTGTGCTGCTCACCTGATGGGTTTCTACAAACTCTGCAGCCGAAGCCGTTGCAAACTCATCTCTCCTTCCTCTCTCCCTCCCATTTGTTTCAGTTTCCCACGGGAATATGGGATACAGGCCCAAGGGTCCCCGTTTGTCTGGGTTCTGGGTGCAAATCCAGAGACCCAGGGTGAGCCCCCCCTGAGCTGGACTTAACGAGCTGGCAGTAAATGGCCAATTTACCTGCCTGCAGCGGACCTGCCACAGGGGGACTGCGGGGTTATTGCTGGTATTTGGGAAGAAAACTAACACACTTTAGCAATATTTTCCTCTAGATGCTAATATATTTTGAACTCATTACCCGTTTATTGCATTTTCCTCTTCTAACTGTTAATAAGATAATGCTGATTTTAGTAAATGGAGTAATGATTCATTTATTAAAAGATATTTCAGGAAAACTATGCATTTTTCAGTTAGACCCATATGGAGAATGTAACAAAAAGCTAAAAACAGGAAGCAGTAAACTTTAATTCTTTCCCCCTTTAAAAAAAAAAAAAAGGCTTTTGTGTTTCTCAGCAAGCTTTCATTTTCATCAGCCTCTAAATATTTGTCCTTGTTACTGATCCACTTAATATATGTCAACAAGCTGAGCCTTGCAGTTCGACTGTGTTCTTGTTGAAATATTGGGCTACATTTAGTAGATGTGGAATCTTACTTTGCCCATATAGATCAAAAGTAAAGGAAAATCCTTACCTCAAGAATTCATGTGTTTCCATGTGGAGTTACTAATGGGAGGTTAAAGGTGCTATGAATATATTTTTTCTGGAACACAGTTTTTTGGAGGTAAAATTTATTTTCTTGACAAGGCAAAATTCAATATTAGTAATAATCTCGGCTCTGACTCTATTTTTGAGTGTTTCTGTGTAGATGTTAGAGAGAAGGGACTGCAGAGAGTCCTGTGGAACCGGCCCTGCCAGGAGAGGGGTGATGGTGCTTCTGTGAGCAAAAGATTTGCTCCTTTTGGGGTTGTAACAATACTGGTGATAATTGGGGCTGGGGTGGGGGGCAGCACAGGGGGTGTCAGCTGCTTCGGGGAAAATGTGTATTCACCAAGTGCGTTGGTGCAATTCCCAGCAATTCTCTTTGAAATGAAATAAGGTGACCTCTTTGGAATGACGAATGGGGGGATCATTTCAAGGCATTAATTTTTATGAAAGAAATATTGATCTGGTTTTGAATCTCATAACACTAATACTGTAAAACTACATGTACTATATTCTGTATTTTAGTCTATTAAATGAGTTTTGCTTGGAGGCATTAAAACCATCCAACACAATACTCTGCATCCTAATATCAGATGTTGTTATTTCTATTTATA
This sequence comes from Gallinago undulata, assembly GCA_026546715.1. Classification (NCBI taxonomy): domain Eukaryota; kingdom Metazoa; phylum Chordata; class Aves; order Charadriiformes; family Scolopacidae; genus Gallinago; species Gallinago undulata. The sequence goes on from JAOTQQ010000003.1 coordinate 14,815,288, forward strand.
GTGATACTCAAATTAATCTCAATGAGTGACAATGCTGACTGTCCCAGACACAGGACTAAGATGAATTTTATCATAATATTGGAAGATATGAAGCATGTAATTAAGGCTGTTTGGAGAGCATGGAATCCAATATAGTCAGGTCATTAGTGTGGTGGAGTGGGTACCCAGGCAGAGAGAAATCTGAAGAAAAACAAGTATTTTCAAAGCCTTCCTCGTTACTGATGATTCACAAGGTCCTGTAAAGCTGACGGCAGTGGAGGTACTCTTAATCATCGCCAATTTAGCCGAGAGTAAAGCATTGTCCTGTTATGGACCACTGAAAGATGGTGGCCCTGCCCTGCCCCGGGCACCAGTTGCTTGTGCAGGGTTCCCATGTGCTTTGCTGTGCTGGAGTAGCTCATCCCAGCAGAGATAGTGTGGTTCTTCATGCAATGGTAACACGTTGGGAAGAGAGGCTTCAAATGGCAGCGGTTAATATGTAGGGGTGGCCTAAAAGCCCTTTCATGTCGCTGTCCCTGTGTCACAGGGCCACCGTGCCACCTCTGCACGGTGGAGGCTGCCATGGCCTGTTGGTGTTTGCAGCTCGGGGGCTGTGATGGAGCGGGTGCCGAGGTAGATGGGCTCCCGCGGGTGATGTTTGGTAGGAAAGCCCTTCTCTGGCACCATGCACGTGTAGAGGTGCTGGGAGGGTGCAGGATGGGGCACCCCGAGCACCCCTACAGCTGGGTGGCTGCCGAGACCATCATCTCGGGGCCTCACTCCTTCTCTGGGGGACAAGTGCCTCCATCCGGCAGAACTTGGCAAGTGGTGGTACGTTTCCAGAGAAACCCTAACTCCAGTGGTATTGCCCAATTTCCCTGTAATTTAGTCTATATGGTGGTAGGTGATGCTTCTGCTGTGTCATTTGGGGTGTTTGGGAGAGGAATTAGTGTGCCGTATGAACATGAGCGTGTTGCAAAATATACATCCTCTTATTCCTTGGCCAACGAGGTAATGCAGGGTGATGCCTCACTTCCAAGGACTTTTAAACGAGCTTGGCAAGTCTGCCAAAGCCCTGTGATGTGCTCCTCATTAAAGATTGCCTTTCTCCTCCTGTTGAGATCATAGAATCGTCTAAGTGACTGGGTTGGGAGGGACCTTTCAGATCATCAAGTCCAACCATCAACTTAACACCGACTAAAACCACCACTAAACCTTATCTCTAAGCACTATGTCTACCCATCTCTTAAATCCCCCCAGGGATGGTGACTCAACCACCTTCCTGGGCAGCCTGTTCCATTGCTTGACATCCCTTTCAGTGTAAAAGTTTTTTCCTGATATCCATCCTAAACCTCCCCTGGTGGAGCTTGAGGCTGTTTCCTCTCGGACTACCTGGTCTTGGTTTCAATGGGAGGAGAAGGCAGACCTGGGAGGGAGACCTTCACTCGGAACGCCGTGCACTGCCTGGCTTGGCACAGGTAAAAGATCTTTTCACGTGTAGGGCACACCACATTTCTCTGTTTTTCTGTTAAAAGGCTAGCCTGACCTGTGGGGGTGGAGGGGACACTAAGCAGCAGTCTTGGGTTGCAAGATTTCATTCTGATGCTGGTTCTGCTTAGTGTCTATGAACATGTTTGTGTATGTAGGTGTTTTATATATATAAATACATATACACCTGCATGTATATATATAAAAATATATATATTTATATACTTATGCTGTAAATATAAGTTACCCGTCTTTAAACATGTTGCTCAGGGCTAAGGCTGGGGAGGGGAGGGCAGGCAGGAGCCCCGGGCCGTGGTGGGTGAGGATGGGATGGAGCACACCTCCTTTTCCATTGACTGCTGTCAGTCCTCTCTCCTGCTTGTTTGGCTTTTCGATTCTGTCTGTCTCACATTATGATGATGTTAGGACTCAGAAGAATCAATGATGTGTGATTAATAGAGAAAAGATGTGTTTCAGTTGCACAGAGCCACCTCAGAGGCGTTGAGTGGTACAGGCAACGGGTCGTGCTCAGGCTGGGCTCTTCCTACCTGGGAAGCCAGTGAAGGGAGGACAGGCAGAAACCATGGTGGGAAACAGGGGGAAGAGCCCGGAGAGGTCGGTGTGTGGCTGGTGCAGCGTGAGAGGGAGGAGGATGCTCTGCAGAACCGGCTCTCCCTCTCCTCCCACCAGCAGGAGCCTCAGGTCTTTCCCCAGCAGAAGCTGAGGTGGCTTTCCAGACCCCAGCGTGGGCAGAGGGGATGGACAATGGGGCTGTGGTGGCTCTTCCTTTTGGGGCAGGCTACTGGCCATGTCCCTGCTGCCTTGGTTTCTGCCCACGGGCTGCTCTGACAGATCACAGGTGGGGCCAAGGTTGGGGTGGAGGAGTTGAGAGTGGTGGCTGTGCAGCTCATTGCCCTGGTAGGGACAGCTGGAAGCATCTGAGAGCGAGTCTGGTGTCTGCACAGCTCAGATCGGTGAGACAGGAGTCCCAGTGGGGCCACAGACCCGTCGGTGTGTCACACGGTGGGTAACTGGGACAAGCTACTTGCCTTAGCCCAAGGGCAATGCCTTGCTGGAGCTGTTTTACTCCTTCCAGTTCAAAAGCCAGATAATCTGGACCTGGCTTTGGTGTGATCCCTGTGCTCCACCACATGCTGTAGAAGCGCCCTTAGATCTTGCTCTTACAACTGTTCTTGGCTTTTCACTTGCGGGTATGACAAGCGCTGACAAAGCCAAAACCTTAAGCTGTAGATTGTCCTGAAAAATAGCTCTGATCCAGGTTCTCCTCGGGTGGGTTGGTACAAACCCGTATCTCCACATCCTTTGTTAGAGATGTCACAGTTCTGTGGGCTGGGGGTGCCCGTAGCTGCTGGGGTTCAGCCACCCCAGCCCCATGGGACAGGTGAGCATCACCATGGCCGGTGCTGCAGCCCTCCTGGGAGCTGAGGGGCGAGCTCTGCGCTGCCTTTAAACACTCCTCCTCACTGGGAACAGTAAAAAAGTTGGTTGTAGCCTGGTTTCCAGGGTTAGCTGGAAAAGTCATCCTTTTTTTGTGTTCATAAACCAAGTTTCAGTTATAGAAATGACAGTGTAAAAGTGAATATATGTCCCTGCATGTGATTTTTATAGCAGCCATTTATTACTACCCTTCACAAAGGCCCTAATCCCAACTTTTCTTAGAAGAGTGCCCATACATAAATAGGACTATAAATCCAAAGACTGTAGAGAATGGAAACACACGCTTATCTTTGCACAAAATTCCAGCCTTTCCTTTGGATGCTCCAGCTCTGGCTGATGGGGGGGTGGGAAGGCAGCAAGCTGGACGGGCACCTGCCTGACTCAGTTACAGAGCTTGAAGCATCCCTTTCTTCTGGGGCTGTCCCCTTGGTGTCCCCCCAGTTCCAGCTCCCTTGGGTGCTCCCCTCCGGCGTTCTGGGGGTGGAGGTTACTGGCATGGCTTCTTCTGTGGTGGCTCTCCATCCTCATGGTGAGTCACTGATGGGAGATGGAATCCATCTGTGGGTTCTGGTCCTGGCAGGTGCTTGGCTAACTTCTTTTATAAACTTCTGAAGAATATTCTTCAACCTCCATTTGGGTGTTGGGTTTTTTTGTTGTTGTTTTGGTTTGGGTTTTTTGTTTGTTTGGGTTTTTTGTTTTTGTTTTTTTGTTTTTTTTTCCTCTTAAGTCAGCTTTTATCCTCTTTGCTGGAAATTCTCCTGGTTTTGTTTTGTCTGTACTTTCACAGCATGCCATGAGGCTTAAGTGCATCCCACGAGGCAATAGGTATCTTCCTAAAGCCAGACTTTTGCTCTCCCTTCTAGGCTGGAAGTTGGGTACAGAAAAAGTAGAGGTTTTGAATGTTTTAGTGAGAGGTATTTATCCACAGCATTAACATTCACACAGCTGGGACTTGGGAAACTCCATCTCTCTCTGATTCAGGCTCAAGATGTTGGCCTGAATTTCCAATGGTCTGCCTGGGTATTAGTGGCTATTTTCAATTCTGTCTCATCCCAGTGATGCATTTTGTGTGCAGGCTATTTGTGTTTTAAACAAACAAACAAAAAAACCCAAGAAAAACCCCATAAGAAATTTGCTTCCACACAGCCTTTGTTTATAGAACCGAAAATTTTCCATATGAAGAAAATAATAATCCCAGTTCTCTCAATTCAGTATCTGTGATGGAGAGTTCAGGGGATTCGGGATCTCAGGAGACTTTTGTGCCCACGGTCTGAGATGGGAACGTGCAGGTTTGGTGCCGTGTAAGTTTGTGTTCTCTGCTGCCATTTTAGAATCTGTGTAGAGTCACATTCTGCAGGCTCGTACGCAGAAGATTTTCTAATAAATTTATTATTTCATAAGGGTTTTAATAACAGTAATTATGCATTCATCAGAATGGAGATTTGTTTCAATGTCATTAAATTCAGCCTCATAATTATATGCATGGTATTTTTGCACAGAGTACAAACTGAGTGCAATTGCTTTGTAAATGTATCCCAGCACTTGGCGACACAGGACGAATTTATATCTTCGCAGGATTTTCGTCTCCAGCTATTGGCATGTTCAAATAGCAAGAAAAAATGGGAGAGCAGGAAATTTTCTTCTCTGAGACTGGAGGATTTGGGCCCTAAGAATTGCAGCAGGTTTCTATTTGCAGCAACAGCAAATGATCTCCTTAAAACAAGATCGCAATCTACGCTGCTTTTTTCTTTCTTTTTTTGAAGGCAAATTTATTTTTAGGCATCCTGACATAAACACAGACACGTTAGTTTTTCAAGTTCTGCTGTTGGCAAAGAAAGCTGGACTAGATGGACTGCAATTCCGATAGGAAATTCCCTTCTCACTGTGAATATGGCCCTGGGAGAGCCGGGCATTTGCCGCTTTCTGGGTCCCTCTGCTTGATCACCACAGCTTGGTGAGCTTAATCAATATCTTTGTTTTCAATCAGGAAATCAGAGAACACTAATGTTTCATGCCAGTAATACAAGACTCCATGTAACATGCTTGTTTTAATCACTGAGGATGGGTAGAAGCGTATACTCCCTAATTTAAAAGTGAAACAAGGGTCATCTTTTTTTTTTCCCCAGGATGAGCCCAGCTGGCCCTAGATGTTTGATAGATCTCTAATGCTCATCTTGAGCTGTGACAGTGTATCCCCTGTATCTCACTACTTAATTTCCATGTTAAAAAAATAAATAAGTCACAGGCAACTTGATCAAATCCCTCATATCAGCCTGTATCCTGAGTACCTCAAGGGCAGCGCAGAGTTTAGCATTCACCGTGTAACGTTCTCCATTGATTCCCCCGTCCCCAGCCTTCAGCATTTCAATTTTCTTTGACACTGGGGTCCGTAACCGCCTCTCTTCTGCTGTAACACGTATTCTGGTGATGTCCAACACTTCCTGCTGCTCTTTCTGAAAAACTTCAAAGTTCAGAACTTGCATCTCTGCTGATGCAGCCAGAGCCACCCGTGTTGCCTCCCCACCTTCCTGCCCTCCCTATTGCCTATGGAAATGAGTTGATAAAGGGTGTATTATCAATGTTATCTTCCTTATTGTGTCTTCTCCCCTTGCTGTTTCTCTGGCATTTTCCATCCCTACCTGCAGGGATGGCACTTCCCACCCTGGCCACCCTCACATGAGGATGCGTTGGGACCACAGCTCCCCAGAGGACCCCCGACCCGTCCCTGGTTAACACAGCTGGGTTTATTCAATTTAACAAAGTGGTTCTGTGTGTGGTTGGGGTCGAGCTCCCCACTGATGGATGGAAGTGCAGCTCCGACACCAGCTGAGGCTGTGGCTTTATTTTCTATACTCCCTTTGGAAAGGGCACATTCCCCAGTTTGGGCCATCGGGTACGCTGGGATGCCCTTGGCCTGGGGTCATTTCTCATATTCATCTTATAACGTAGAGATGAATATGGAAGAGCAAGATCCAGGTTAACCTCATGGGTGGCTGAAAGCTAATAAATTCTCCCGTTGTCTTGAATTTAACGACAGCTCATAAGAGCCTCGACAGCAGTTTTAAAGCTGCCTTGATGCTAGAGAGACAGGACTGAGTGCCCGGCGTTGCTTCCCATGCTGATCCCATCAGGAGGGAGTCCTAATAGGTAGGATCAAGGCCAAATCCCATTTAATAAAAAAAAAATGGCAGGAATAAATCAGAAGTTAAAGGGAAACTGTCAACTCAAATTTGGCTGGAAGTTGTTATTTTCATAGAAATAAAATCCGGCACTAATAGAGATGTTTTAGTGATTTTTAAAGAGGGCAATTTTGTGGTAGTACTTGAATGCACGGACATGATATGGACAATAAAAATTAATTAAGTGACTTTTTGTGGTTTTGTAGTTTTTCTGTCTGACAACAGTACAGATAATCTTGGAGTATTAGTGACAGATAATCTTTTTAAGGTGTGTATGCCGGGACTACAGTGAAGGGTTCTCAAAATGAAGACAGGCTGTTTTGGTGTCTTGGTTCCCCAGCAAACCCGTGGCACCTGGGAGCTCCACACGTGTCCCAGAGCTCGAGAACTTTTCCTGTAGTAGAACGTTGGTGTCCGAGGTAAAGCGATGTGTGCGCTGTACAGGAAGTTGACACCAAAAAAAAAATAAATTTAATTTTCCATCTGCCGGCAGCAGCCGGGATGGCATCAGCCCTTGGGGAGTTCCAGCTTGTTTTCACTGTGCTACCTAAATGGGGTGTGTGGGAATGGAGAAATGGTTCGACTTCTTCAAGCTTTGTGGAGGATGCCCAGGGCTTCTGCAGGCAGTCGGTGGCACCGAGACCTGTGGTGGCGTGGGAGGGGGTGGAGGGGGGGCAGGGCTGCAGAGCAGAGGGGCTCCAGTCCTTTGAAAGGCAGATTTCCAGCCTTAGGAATATTTTTTTTTTTGTGATCTGCTAAACTGTGAAGGGCATTAAATCCACGGAGAAATGAAAGAAATCATAAATATACTTTTTCCCCACCTGTGATGAATGTGCTTTGCTAGAGAATCAAATTGTTAGTAAAAAAGCCTTCAAACCCTGTGCTCAGATTTTCTCAGGAAGGATCTTCTTACATTTCAGAAGAAAATAAATACCTCTAAGCACAAAAGCTCTGAGGAATGACGCTGATCGCTCTCCTGTAAAATGTCCTGCTTGAGACAAGCCAAGCTTCTGCCGCTCTAGGAGATCCATCTGTTGGAGAAGCCATAATTGCTTATTCAGATGTGCATTATGTGGCTACGGTTGTGATAAACACCCGTACGTGAAATAAAGCCCGTGTTTGTGAGCGTGGGTCTGTGCTGGGCTACAGCCCCCACTTAGTGTTTTAGCACGTAATGACTCTTTCCTGATTATCGTCACCCAGGGGTTGATCCTGGCTCAAAACTCTTCTCAGCCCTGGTGGAGATGCCCGATGCAGAACCGTGGCACGGTGGCTGGGGGGGGCTCGGGGGCTCCTCTTATGGGCCACGGGTGTTAGCCTGGGGGCCAGCGTGGTGGCAGCAGCCAGGCGGCTGAGCTTTAACATTCCGCCTTTTAATGATGGATAAAGTTGTAGCAGTTTATCACAAATATGAACTGTTCCAGGGGGCAAAGTAGCTGATTTGTGGTGCTTCTCTGTGGCAATTTACTATATCTGTCTCCGTGCAATGCTTTATTTATACATATGGCTTTGTTTTTCCTTTCCCTACTTCTCCCATTTGAATTTTTTAGCAGTAAATGTGTGTGCACCTCCCTCCTCCCTCCCTCTGCTGTTCCTCACTCAGCTCCTAAGCAGCCTGGAAAATTGGTCTGACAGTTGATCCTTATCTCCAGGGTGAATTTTAGATAAGATGCTATTGGGTTCATGAAATAAAGTTATTTTCCCGTGCCATTATAAAGGTATCATTGAGCTGGCAGAACTAGCAAACTCCTCTTTTTTGTCTTTCCGACTGTTTTTGTAAAGCATGTTAAATCTTATCATTTAAATTATTATAAATATGCCACACATTAAAACAAACAAAAATAATGAGGAATAGTTTACACACATAGAAAGGAGAAAACATGATCTTTCTAAATTGAACTCCTTGTTCTGTTCATGAATCTTTTTGTCATATTTGTTGACTGAGATTTTTAAAATTTATTTATTTAACGTGCTCCACGGTGACAAATTAAAAATGCCAGTTATTTAATGCAATAAAATCGTGCTGAGGTTTGTGCTGCTTTAACTCTCAGCTTTGTGCTTTGCCTTATGCCTGGTTCCTGGGAAGTTTCTCAGTGGTGCTGAGGTTCGGGCTGCGGCGCTCGTTAGGCTCAGGATTAACTGGGGGAGGCTGGAAATGCACCCGGGGCTTTGGAGAGCGTGGGGATTGTCAAAGCCCGTGGGTGGAAATGAAGTGTGTTTCCAGTTCCTCCCATTTTCCTTTTATCCCAACCCATACCTAAACCCCAAATCATTCTATTGATTGTTCTGTCTAACCTAATATGTTTTGTTTTTAACTGGTGGCAGTCTTTTGGAGAGTGTTTCAATGGGGAAAATTAAAGTTACGACGAGTTCCTCAGACCCTGTGTTTGTGGTTACCCTTCCTACCCCCTTCCTATCCTCCTTGGGGGATGCTTCTCCCATGGTCCGTGTTTTGCAGGGTCAGCTCCTTAGTTTGCTTTGGGATGGCTAAATCCGTGTTGATTTTGATTGACCAGTGGGTGATGTAACCCCATCAGGGACACATACAGGAGATGCTCCTGTATTTGGGAGTGTTTTCTCGGGGTCCGTGGCGTTCCTCTGGAGGCACTGGGACAGTGGATGGTTTGGGACCCAGTGACTCCATTGAAAACCTACAGCAATAACTTATAGTGAGCTTTTAAGGAACGTCTCTGTCTGCTTAGTGAATTACCTGGGATACTTAGGGAAGGGGCACGTTCAGGCTAAATGACAGCCTGTCAGGGCACAGAACAAAATACTCTTATAAGCTGCAGCAATTTTAAAAATAGAAACCAGGGAGAAAATGGACTTGAAGGTACATAGCACTCAGACAGAGGGGAATTGGTCCTAATGGGCCTGGGGCTGTGCTGGGGATGGAGGGCTGCGGGCTCACAAGCTGCAGGTGGGAGCAAAGTTACTGCTCTCATGTGTCTCCCCTTATCCCATTTATTTTTATTGCTAATTTGGACAAAGCACTCCCTCAGACTTGAACTCTTCCTTCTCGGGCTGCTGGCGGCCGGGTTGGGTGGGATGGGGGAATCGACCAGAGAAACCCAGCTGCTCTGTAGGACTTGCTTTATTTTGCAAAAAACCTGCATCACCTGAAATCTGTTGGTCCTAGATTAGGCAATATCTGATTTCCAAAATGAATCTGTGGCCTGGCTCCCGAGTTTAGCAGACGAGCACTCTCTGGAAGCCTCGGCAAGACGGAGATGGGATTTTTATCTGCTCCTGCACGCTCCTTGCTCTCGGTCCTGAGAGCTTTCCAGGTGACACCCCCCCTCCCCAGCAGCCCCTGCTCGTACCCGGGGACTGGCCAAATAACTCCTCCATCGCCTGGGACCCCCTGTGGGTGCTCAGACCAGTCTTCCCACTGCTTTCTGCAGCCCTGGGATGGGTCAGATCCCCAGCACTAATGGCTGGGCTGAGCAGGGTCTGGCTGGTCCTTCCTCGTGGGTGGGGAGGAGCTCTCTGGAGCCTCAAACCTCTCATGTTTATTGTCAAAATAGGAAAAAAAAAAAAAAAAGAAAGGAAAAAAAATGTTTGCTCTCCATGTTATTTTTTTTCTTCTTCACCTAAATTAAGCAAAACATGGTACAATTGGATTCTGTTTTGCTTAACAGTTGGCAAAGTTTAGTGTAGAACCATAGACTGGTTTGGGTTGGAAGGGACCCTAAAGATCATCGTATGTACAATTAAATCTGAATCCATCAGCAGACACAAGACACACCAAGCACTTCACCCTTTTTTTTTTTTCTTCCCAAAGGCATACTGCTTATCTTAATATCAGGCATCACAGATGTATGAAAAATATTTGGAAGACATTGATTGGGGGTTTATTGACCAATAAGATATACCCTGTGGTGGAAATCGGGGTGTAACGCAGCAGAATTTGTGTGTGGCTTATAAATCCTTCACCATGAGGACTACCCTAAGCACGTGCATCTGGAAAGCTGTCCAGCAAGGTTTTGACCTCAACTGGAGCTTCTCACTGCCAGTGTAATACTAAAAATATACACATTATTGTAATGACAGTGCACAAAAAGCTGTTTTTTTTGGTTTTTTTTTTGGCTGGAATGAATTTGTCAGCAAAGCTGCAGAGATTGCCTTTACCTTAGGATTTTGTTCCTCTTTCAGAGATGAACACAAAATCTACCCCCAAATAAGCAACTCAACATTTCCTTTCACAGCTTTGAGAAGAGAGAAACCCTGTCAATATTCTATCAGACCAATAAAGTGGAGTGTCTTCTCATGCAAAAGAAAGTCAGCACACTTTTAACGGGGATTAACCCCTGACTGCCAGGATTGCTGACTTTTCAACATAGTGTTGCCTGGTTGGAGAGTCCCAGTTGATCAGGAGAGCGATGCACAGTGTTTTGGCAATTTCTTATTATTTCTCCAGGTTTTGTTTGGATGGGTGTGCTGGTATTGTCACCAGCTTCGATGTAATGGTTGATGGAAGGAGTTATGGAGAAATCTGGTTTCTGCACTGGCCGGTGTTTGTGCCTAAAGCAGCTTTGGGCATGAGCCAAAGGCGTGATGGATGGACACGGGGTGGTGAGTCTTAACCCCAGCCTGCGTGAGGATTAACACCTTTTTCTTGGCAGTCCAAAGGCAATCGATCAATGGTATCTTCAACTCCTGTGCAAGAAACCATATCCCCGAAGTGTCAGAAGCAGAACCTTGCTTTGGAGCTTCAGAAATGCAGGTGGCTGTTGCTGGAGCTCTGTTAGGACCAGCTCATTGATGTCCATCTGAACCGCCACGCGCTAAAATCCACCGGGAAAATCCAGCCCATCCAGATTTTGGGTATTGCTGGGATGGATCCTAACAGGAGGTGGATGTGTTCCAGCATAGGTTTTTTTTTTTTTTTCTTTAAAATTAACGTCTTAGGTTAATTACTCGATTCCTCCCCACACTTTACACTTTATCATTATGTATCTCCAAATTAGTTTGTAAATTCACACCTTGTTGACAGGAACATTATTCTGGGGAGCAGCGATCGCAGCTTTGCTGGGAAATGTGTCGAGCCAGCAGCATCCAGGAGGCCCTGGTGAGACAGGAGCACTGCGCTGGAAAAAGCAACAAATAGAGCTGTCTGGATAAAAGGAGAAATGCGATCATATGCTTTATTTAAGATGTGATCACACCCGTCAGCTTTTGGGGACTGGCATTTTTTTCTAAAAATATCCCCTGCCCAGTCAGAAAAAAAACCACTTAAAACTCCAGATTTTTTTAAAATCGTGCAGACATAAGCCTGCCCCAAAGGCTTAAAACTCAAAAACATTGTGAAGTTTTAAGACAGTTATTTCATGAAAGTGTAGATTCTCACAATAAGTCACGGCTACAGAAACTAGGATTATTATAAAGTCATGCAAATACAGTTGCAGCAGCAGTAAAATTACAAACCTCTAACTAAGATGCTCAGGACATTTCTCAGGACTTTCTCCAGAAAGAGCTGCAGCTTGGAAAAAAAAAAAAAAAGTGTTTATAGGCACTCTTTAAATTTTCATTCAGTAGATTTTGTCGCTTGGACAAGTGAAATAAGACATGTTAAAAATAAAGAGGACTCATGCTCTCCAATTTAAAAATACTCACTAGGTCAAAAAGCTGTTGAAATCTGATTAAAATCTTCCATGGTAAAAAGTTGTACTGGTGTGGTGTGTGAAACAGAGTGTGTAAGGATAATCCACGTGTGCTGGAGTCCCGTCAGTGACCTCAGCTGGGCAGCCTTGTGGACCTATTGTGTTGGTGATTTTGCACTTTTCGAGCCTGTCTCGTATTCATTTCACTAAATCCAGCTCTTCGGCTGGTGATTTTGGCATCCCAAGTGCCTGATCCTCTTCAAATAGTTGACATCCTCTCAGTGCAGTAATTCCTCTCTGGCATTATGATGATAAGGTATTGATGAGAAAGCTTGGAAGATTAAGGCTTGAACTGAGTAAGAGTGGGACTAACTTTAATTAATGTGTGTTACTGTTTCTTATGTGACGGTTTATCTGCTCTTAATTAATGTTGTTCAAAGTACATTATAGATAGGTGATTATAGACTTATTTAAGAAAGCAATGGCGAGTAGCTGTCAGGATCCAACAAGAGGAATTCTGAGAAAAAGGTAGGAGAAAAAGGGTAGTTGCCATCATGGCTAAGTCCTCTGCACTGCAGGAAGCCCATGAGATGGCTTCTGGCTGTAGTTGACCTCTCTGACTCTGAATTAAATGGGAATTGAGCCGAGCAGCCTAGTGAATCTTCTTCAATTTTGCCAGTTTTTATTGACTCCTGTAATTGTCCTAATGAGACACTGCATTTAAGTTGTCTAGTCTTTCCCACCCACTATTTTTTCTCGAGCTTTTCTGAACGTCTATTTTTTTCCTGGGCTGTTCTCATTCTCAGTCCCTTACGTTAACAGTTTGAAAACGACAGTTCTTCTATATCTTTTTAAAATGTTCTCTGGGGAATTATGCTTCAAACGGGGAAATTGTATGTTTCATTATCAAAAAGGTTTCAGGCTTTATCAGAGCCTTTTTGTTATAGTTGTCATGGAGGTTTTTATTATTATTGTTAAATTGAATAATGGGGAGGAACCTATTCTTAAGTCTTTGTACAAGAACTAAAATTTAGAAATCTGCTCTGTTGGTAAAAGTGACTTTTTAAGGTTAACTGCATTTAGTTACAACCCTTGGAAGTGCAGCTTTGTTACTTTATCTGAATTAGATAGCAAGGGCTTTTGCAACTGCAGTAAGGGAGGGTTGAAAGTCCAGCTTTTAAATATAGATGGAATATCTGGTAGTTATTTTTCAGGGACTTCTTGGTAATTCTTCTTCATATTTCTTCCCGGTAATCAGAAGAAACTCTCTCAGGGGCTGTGCAGGACCCTAGCAGGGATGCAGTCTTTTGGTAGTGGCATGGAAAAAGATGCTTCAGAAGGATCTGGAGGTGGATCCTCTCTATAGTTTGTAGAAAACATGTTGCTTTGGATGGGGAGCCAGCTGTTCCACTGGAGGAGCAGGTGGGACCTATCACCCTCTTCACAGTCCTTACCAGGGACAGGATGAGCTGTTTCTGGCACTGGTCCTTCTTCTAAACCGCAGGAGCTTGGTGATTTGAGCCAAATAACCATGGACCACTTTGCTCTGGCTTTACCTGCTTCATGCAGGCAGCGCGGCTGCTGGAGCATCCTCAGCCACAGGTCACTGATGGTGGCTCCAGCAGCACCTCTACCGAAGTGTCCTCTGCACCAGCAGCTCAGCTGGAGCACCATCAGGCTGGAAAAAAATCACTATACTGGGGATGGGATGCTAATTATTATTCTGCATGAGCTCAGTATTATTCCCAGCCATCAAACATCCCTGGGACGGCAACAGCTCCCGATTCCTTGGGGCTGGGACGGAGTCTGAATAAGCAATAAAGAGATGAAAAACTTGGATCTGAGCGAGCTCTTGCAGCTGGGAGTCACCGCAGCAGGAAAAGCGGAGGCAGCGGAGTGCAACCTTTGTGAAATGTGGGTCAAATTCAGCAAATAGTTTTGAAATGATTTTGTTTATAAAAAAAAAAGGAAAAAATTAGAGGAACAGTTTGAAAATGTAAAAAAAAATAAATTCATTTCAGCATATTCAGGCTACCCCAGACTTTGGGGAGCCCCCAGTTCAGAGAAAGCATGAAATGTAAATACTTTATATAATGCTTACTGTGACCATGGTCCTTATTATGCCTGTGAAATGCATAATTTTTTCCTTCGGATGCTGAAATTTGTTGACAGTCAGGAATAAGAGGAGTCCCCCAGGATTGCTCTGGTGTTACGCTGTGGGAACTTTCCTTGTAATTACCACAGTAAGGCAAATTGCAGCAGGCATTTTAAAATAACAAGTTCAGAGACTGACCTTTTTAAAAGGCTTTGATGAAAGATGTGAAAAACGGGAATTCATTATAATATTTCTAATTTCCTGACATTAAAATAGGAAAGACTTCCTCAATGTACATCTTCTCAAATAGTTATCGTCAACTGTCCTAGTTTAACAAAAGTCCCTTGACTCTATGCATGCCAATGAACTTAACTATTGAATTTATAAATCGGTGCTAATATATCCTCTACAAAAGGGAAGGGTTTCTTTCTGTGTATACATTGCTGTCCAACAATTCATTACTGTGGTATAAATGCCTGAATGGGTTTGGTCTAAAGGTGCATAAAAACATTTCAATAGATTTAAAATTAGGACCGTTAAAATAACTGCACAAATCCCCTAAGACCATTTTGGGGTAAAATTAAATTCAGGACACACATAAAATACAAAAAAAATTTACATATAATCATATAGATATATGTAATTATGTATGACTTCAGCATTGTTATTATTTGTTTTTTATTTAAAGTCATAAGAAAACACAAAAATAATTCTCAAAGCAATTTCTGAGACCGTAGGGAAGGTAAACAAAAACATCTGAAAGCTGTTTGCTCTGGGGAAGAACAGGCAGAATCCTGGTAAGGTGCCAGGTTGTTTATTTTTCGGGGAGGTTGTTGTTGGGGGCGGGGGGGGAGAGTTTCTCCTCGACTTGAAAGACCCCGACCAAACCCATTCTTCAAGGCTTTGTTTGAACACAAGGAGACAGCCCCAGCTCCAAAGAATTTAGCATCTAAGCAGAAAAAAAAAACAAAGGGCTTGGAGGAAAGATGTATTATCTCCCTCTTGCAGATGGAAAACTGAGAGACATAACAGGTTAAGAGAATTATCTGGGACCATCAGAGGCAATCTGGGAGAGCTGTGCAGTGAACTTCCAGAACGTAAGTCCCCCCTGAGAGCCACGGCCACCAAATCGTCCCTCCCTGCCTGGCCCAGGGGGGAAAAGGAGCTTTCTCCAAGGGGACACCATTTCTCTTCCTTCTTCCCCACTTCTAGGGCTCGAGATTCCTGCCTCGTTTCCCTGGGCACCCCTCACGCTGCTCCTACCATCTCTAAGGACAAAGTCCTCCCTTGGGAGGGAGCGTGGGATGTGACAACTGGTGTGTTTTCCCAGCACCTGGAGACTTCTGGCTGTGGGGTGGATGTGTTGACAGTAAGGCAGGTAATAAAGATTAACGGCCGCTGAAAAAAGGTCCATCTTAAGCACCTGTTGCTGTTTAGGGATATAATTGGGTATAAAATTGAAAGGATCAAAATATCAGTGTAGTGGGAAGCTACTGCTATTCACAGAATCACAGAATCTTAGTGGTTGGAAGGGACCTCTGAGATCATCGAGTCCAACCACATTAAAAAACAAAACGAAACAAAACAAAAAACCACAAAAACAAAAAATTCCCTTTAGAAAAGAAAGAAAGGGAAGGCAAACAAGTAATAACCTAGAGTAGCAATGTGTCTGAGGAGGGAGCCAGGCCAGAGCAGGTGGGAAATGGAGATGAATTAAGGAGGTGGTGACACAGGTGGGATCAATCAGGAGGCAAACGAGGGAGATGATAAATGGGAGGGGCCCTGGCCGTGGGGAAGGAGAAGACCTACAGAAGGGACGTGAGGAGCAGCTTGGGGGCAAAGAGCATGTTTTTATCAGGTGAGCGATAATCCAAAGTGACTTGGGATAATTGTTGTTGGAAGATGAATGTTTAGGTTCTGTGATGGGTTGCATTTATAGGATGTTCTTGGAAAGGAATATCGGAACATGATCTCAGTGGAGAAGGCCCTTTAGCTCTCCTCCCCAGAGGTACTTCCAGTGCTCTTAAAACAAAAGGTTCAAAGTTCTAATTTTGGAGAATTCCTCTCTTGCCATGAAGTATCTGAGACCCGAATTTCTCCCCAGTAATTCCTGTCATCTTTTGTCTTGTAGCACCCTACCAAATCTGTATGTTAAACAGCTCCTTGGGTGGGCAGAAGGAACTTTTCTCTCTCATACTGATGTGCACCTTTGCTGGGACCTTGTTCTTGGAGCCTGGATGTCCTTGGGAGCTGGATGGGAGACTTGGGCATTGATGAATCTGAGTTAGCAGGAGAAATCTCCTGATCTGCAACAAAAATTTGGGTTCTGGTTCTCTTTTTAGCAGAGCAGGAAGTGTATCACGTGCACCTTAGGGAAGGGTTTCAGGTGAGAGGGAACAAAGGAGCACTTTGGAGTTCATGCTGTGAGTTTTCTACAAAGAATGACTTTAAATGCAGCTTTCGTAATGTATGACTTAATTTATTTTTAAAAAAGGCTGCATTATTAAATTTGGTTTTGTCTGTGCAAACAAACATGAATTATTTTGCTAGCTCAAGTGTCTTCTCGGTCACCCGTAAATAAGAAAATGACTCGAGAGTACAATTGATCAAAAATGATGCATTGAGTTTTTCCCCACAAGGAGGCCATTGAATTCGGAGCTCTGTCAGGTCGTGCGTTTCTCACTCATCCACAGAAAGCCTTTCTCCTTCAAAACTGCATTTCATAACGATATCTTTGTTTTCGGCAAATGATGCAATAATTCAGATAAATCTGTGCTCATTGAGGAAAACATAGAAATGAATTGTTTGTGACACATAATGAATTTCCAGCCTATTCGGAGGGAAGAGGTAAACAGGTCTGACAGCTGGGTCCTGGGTTCTCCAGGATGAATAAGGATCTGTCTGGTGGGTGCTGTGCTGGGCAGATGAGAAATCTTTGAGTGCATTCAAAATGAAGGGAGGTGATCCAGGAGAGGAACATCTGGGATGCTGTTGTCCTTTGGCTATGGCTGGGCTGGTGGTGGGACCTCTTAGGAGGTGGCTTTGGGGCTGAGCTGCTCCCCATGGCGAGAAGGTGCTGGGCTGCAGAAGCTCTGCTGAGTGAGGACAGGGCTTCTGCCCTTCCTGAGCTTCTGGGGTGCTTGGATGGCTGGAAATTAGACAGATGGTTTCTTGCCCAAGCACATCCAAGGGGAAGGAGGGGACTTGCATCCTTTGGGAGGATTTCTATCCTCAAAGTGAGTTTGATTCAAACTTTGTTGAAAAGCAGTTATATTTGCTTAAGAAATGCTATCAAGTTATCATTTTCCAGAATATTCTTGGGTTTGTTTCGTTGTGGTTTTTTTTTTTTTTTAAAGAAATATAGGAAATGGGCTTGATGTTGCCTGTGCCAGCCAACGTGAGTTGGGTTTGTGTTGAATTGGAAGCTCTTGAAGATGGCAGGCAACCATGGAATGCCCTGGCTTCTGTGCGTTTCTGCCAGCTAAATTTTGGGCTAGATGCCCCAAAGAAAGCGCTTACAGGTATAGTCCCTTCAGCAGTAAATTAGTTCCAGGCTGTTGCAGATGGGTTTCACCCAGAAAGGACAGATTTCCAGGCTGGTCTGTAAGAGCTGCAGCCACAGTGGTGCCAAACCAGTGCGTGCCACCACCTTGTCTATTTTGACTGGCTTTTGCTGCTTTCTGTTGGAGTCTGCATTGTCTGAGGCTGCAGGGGGGCAGGAATTAGGAGCATCGAGCGAATTTTGACGAGATCAGGTATGAAGTTATAAGTAGATTATGAAATGTTGGCTGTAAAACTGAAGTCTAATAAATGGGTCGAACTTATTCCAGTTCAGGGAGCTAATGCAGCCGCGTTCCCGTTCAGAGAGCCCAGCATCAGTGCCATTTAACCTACATGTTACTGGTGTTAGGACAGATGCACTGAAATTAATTTGATCTGTTTGACCTACATAGTTACACAGGGTGGAAATAATAAGAAATAAACAAGAAGATGAGACCGCATTGAAGCAAATCCTTTTTTTGTCCTATTTTTTTTTTTTCTGCCTAGTGAATACTAATGTACAAATCAAAGGAATATACTTAAAAGTGTTTTAAATAACCATCCTTGTTAGAGGCTGGTGAGGAGGCAAAGACTTGTCATTATGCAGTACAAAAAGATGGAGGTGATCTTTCCATGCAGGAGGGGAAAATAAGGAGCAAAAAACTACAGGAAACTCCTCTTTCCTGAAAAAAGGAGCCAACCCTTCGGGTGGCTCTTCCAGACCCGGAGCAGTTACAGAAAAATACACCTCAAGCTGGCTTTTAGTTGGCACTGGAAGATGTGGTTACTGAACTCTAAGCTGTATTTTAAAACAGTGTGAAAGAGAAATAATTATCGAGGTAACGGGGGATGCTTAAAAACCCGAGATAATTTGCAGTGCAGTTGGGTCTGTATTTGCAACCACAGTGTTTATTATTTCTTTCCATGTGTGGTGGGGAGTTCGTGCTCCTTGAGGGGAAGTCAGGGAGCTGGGAAGGTCCCCTCCTGCTGCGGGGGGCTGGCAGGGTGGCCCATGGGTCCTGCTGGGTGGCCCCAGTGGAGATGCTGGGGCAGGGGATGGATGCTCGGCGGCTCTTCACTGGGTTTAGAGATGAATTTGGAAAATTCAGGGAAGGCAAACTAAATCAGCAGAGTACCATCTTGCCTACATACATGCACGTCTGCCTAGGGGAGGAATGCACTCTCATCAGTCGAGGTGGGAAAGGAGGGATGTGTTTGGGAGCAGAGCCAGCCTGGGCATCTGGGCTGTCCCCAGCCGTGTGCTGGTGTGTGGACCAGGCTCTGCTCGCATGAGGACACCTCAGAGATGAGGAGGAGAAAGACTCAGCCTCTCCGCTCTAGATGGGAGCCAAGAGAGGCAGCACGACCCAAAAGACTCGGGTTCATCCGTCCCCACTGAAACAACGAAACCCATGAGGACTCAGCTGGCGTGGTTGTGGTGTTGTTTTTTTTTTTTTTTGTAAAGCAAAAGCTGTAATCTTGAAGAAAGCAGGGAAACAATTGCTGGAAAAACACAGTCGCAGTGACTCTGAGGACATGGCTGCTGTGGAACTGAGTTTTGGAGGGGTTAATGATGCTTTTTTGAATGATGTGTTCTGCCTGGGATGCTGGGGTTTGAGAAACAAGCAGCTGAATAAAGGAATAAAGAGTTCTAATGAAAGGGATATATTAAGTAAAAGAAATAGATCAGCAATGTCATGACTTACAGAAAATGGTAGGACAAAAGCTTACACACAATTAAGCTAATGAGTCTGGGGTGGACCTCTAACAGGAAAGGCAGTGGTGAGAGGGGTTTGCCAGGTGCCACGGAGCACAGGAGCTCCTGCTCAGGAGCTGTTATTCTGTGAACCAGGCTTGGGTGCCTGTCTCACCTGATTCACTGATTTCTTTTGTTTCCATGGAGGGAAAAAAAGTTAAAAAAAATCTAATTTCAGTGTTGCCACCTTCATTTACCTCTTGGCTCTTTATGATGGGGAGACTTACTCAGCATTATGGTTCCCCTGCTGGGATGTGAGTATGAGCTCACCCCAAATCCTCACCCCCTTATCAAACTTCATTTTCTTGTCCCCTCCCCGTTTCTGTGCTCAGATATCCCTGTTTCTGTGTTCACTCCCTTACCTGGGTGTCCTCTCCAGCCCAGGTGCCCACACTGGCTTTCCAGATCCCACAAACATTTTTTTTCCCCCTTCTTTTTTCCCCTTTTTTCTCCACCCTTTCTCCCCAGCAGTCCATTCCAATAAGGGAAGATTTCTAAAACGTTCTCTCTCAAGGATATCTGTTTATCCGGGGCTAAATGCCTTCTAGAGTCTTCAGGCTCCACAAGAAGGCAGATTTTTTTTTTTGTATACAGAGAACCTCCACTGCAAGATTTTGCAAATCTCTCAGGTTTCAAAGCTAACTGCACCAGTCTAAAATTACCCCATTAAATATCAATTATCATAAATCATCACAAGATGCTGTTCAGATTAAGTATGCTCCTACTGGGTCTTTCTGTCTGGAAAATAACCAAGTGAAGAAATGTTAAAATGAAATGAGTTGGATATTCCATGGGGTTTTTTAGTGTTAACTTGGTGTCTTGGCTGAGTTTATGGTTGTTTACAAGATTATTTTTTTAATGTAAACTTCATTGGATTAAATGTTCTTACTTAGACTGTTGCACGTTCTCAGGCACGTCTCCCCTTGGGGACAGAGGTGGCCCCTTCCAGTGGGGATGGGCTCAGGACGAAGGGCACATGGAGGCTGAAAGGAATCAATTAATTCTGGCTCACATTATTAAAGCTTTGTGTGGAAGTCTCCTGCAGAACCAACTGCAGTTTGGTGTCGTTTAATTCAGGCTGGAAGTGGATTCAGCCTACTTCAGCCTTGTTCTAAGTGTCTAGATGCAAGGCTGAATTGAGGTGATTTGATTTCTGAATGGACAGAATTAGTAGTTGAGTTGTTGCCACGTGGGCGAGTCCTAGATGGTTTTACTGCCTTCCAGATCGCAGCAGAATTGCTGATGTGTGTGTGTTTTTAAGCTGTGCAAAACAGTGCTAATGTCTTAAAATGTGAAAGAAACTCACATTAAGAGGAGATGGAGAACAAAGCAGGGAGATATTAATCTTTTTTTTTTTTTCCTTTACTGGTGACTGTTTCACCCATGTGTACCAGTAGAAACAATGATGAATACATGTACTGTTTTCCAACTAATTTCTGGGTCATTTCTCCAATTGCCTTTGAAAATGACTAAGCAGTATTTAATCTGGTTTTAGATACACAAATCAGGAGTGATGCTTTCCCTGAAGCAAGGCTGGGCACACGTCCCGGGTTGCTGGACTTTTCAACTTGTGCTAAGGGCTGAAGCCCCAGTGCTGGCAGCAGAAAGGCACTGCTGGATGCTGGAATGCACATCCCGGGGAGCAGCGGGATGCACGGCCACCGTGCTGTCCCTGTCGGCACCCTTTACACGCCTGTTACCTACCAGAAGGTCTTATTCATAGCCTTGGAAAACTTAGTGCCACTCTCCATTCTTTTACCGTCAAACGTTGTCACCGGGGAGGTGAGATAGACAGACAATTCCTCCTTTATTCTTTCTCTAGGCTCTTTTACTGTGAAATGGGAAAAACGGTGACTCGCTTCCCCACCCCATCCCAGGTGCTTGGAAATCTGGTGCTGAAAAGATGTACTTTGAGTCAGGGAAATTATTAGTTTTTACTATTATTTGCATACACCTGTAGTGTAGAAGACGATGCTGGTAGAGCAAGTTCGAAGTCAGCGATTCAGTTCAGGCACAGCCAGTTTTCCACAGGAAGTGGTGTGAGACGTGATGCGTTTTAATAACGAAGATGATGTTGGCACTTAGTGGCAAAGTACAGAGTTTCCCCTCAAGTTGTACCGTTACCTGCTCGGAGAAGACGGAGTTGGTTGGTGTCTCGTTCCCCTGCCTGTCTGTTAACAGGGGGCCATGCCCCGGGGGCCAGGGGGCTCCTGGCTGAGCGGTGGCTTCCCCAGTCACTTCCAGCACTCTGCTTTCTTCCTTTGCTTGGTGTTTAAATGCTGAGTGCCCCCATCCAGACGCGATGCTCTGGAAGCGTTAGCGACATCTGCCTCTTTGGCAGCCTTCTCAGACAGTAGTGTCAATGCCTCCTGAACAGACCGGGGCTCACAGTGGCCGGTTTAATCTATTGGGTGCTATTTTTCTTTCTGATTCATCTTTGAATAACCCTGTGCCAGCCTGAATTGGTTGTAAACCCTTGTGCAGTCCATATAAACAAATCTGTGCTTGTGGGGGAGCCGGGCATCTACCTAAGAGATATGGATGCTGTGCACGCCCTGCCCCAGATTTTTGCCGTTCCTTGGTTACAGATGTGCATCTGTAAAAGTAATTTCCAAGACAAATGTTACTCGGTGATTAAAAGCAACAACAAATATATATATATATATAAAATAAACCCACACATCTGCCTGCTCACAGGGGGCAATATAGATGTAGCATTTCTGTTGTCCTGGGAAACAATTTTGCTTTATTTTTTTCCACGGCAGGACTTACCACTCAGCTTGTATTTGGATCATTTCACACTCAAGCATCCTTTCTTTTCAGAGAAGCCATAACTTTTATGAACTTCTTCTCTGGGTGATATAGAGCATCACACCTAAGTTATCTTCTTTCCTGAATCACATGAGAAACCAGAGTTCAGTCAGTTTTGTGATGCATCCCTGTTTTTTTTCCAAATCCCGTGAGATTTATGTCAAAAGAGATGGTGAAATCTGCTGCATTACAAGCTTTAGGCTGCTCAACAGGTCAGCCTAGATAAGTGTAATATCTCCTGAAACTCTGTTTCTTCTCCCCTTAATCTTCACGGTCCTGTATTTCGCGGAACCTGACATTTCTATGTGGGTGAATCCATTTCTGGAAGTTAATACTCTTGTTTAATACGTAGGGGTGCGGATTTCTGATGTCTGATACGATGTCACGGAAACACAACTTGGATGCTTTTTGCATTGCATTTAAACTAACATATAGAAGCGCTTGGTTTCACAGCCCCAGGAGATTAAGGACCGTCTCGATAATATCCTTTAATTCTTCCTTATGATCAAGCTCATGCTACTGATGTTATACAGATGCTGACTAATTTGCAATATTGTCTGAGGGAAAGATAAGGCTCAGAACACGATCTGTGAGCATTCATGAGTCTATACGCGCTGATTTTATTTTTTGCTCCCTCTTTCACGTTTGTGTAGATGACTTAAAAAAAAAAATTAGGCCACGTATTTTGCCTGCTGTAAATGTAAATATAAATCCTCATCAGCAACTGTGTAATCCGGCAATGATCTCTCTTAAATTGAAACAAATAATAAATTTTGTGAATAGAGCTGAGGATTGATGGTGTCATCCTTGCAGGCAGTTTATATGTAAAGAGTTTTATATTGACTATGCAAATCAACGTTGAAATAACACCAGAAGGGAGCAAAAGATAAAAGAGCCGTTAAAGCTACATGTGAATACTTGCAAATCAGCCTGCAGGCAGCTGCCTCCCTGCTCTCCAGCCTCCCATCCCGGGGATGGCTGCGACTTTGAGCAACCTGGTCTGGTGAGAGGTGTCCCTGCCCAGGGCAAGGCGTTGGAACTCAATGGTCTTTAAGGTCCCTCTCAACCTGAACCATTCTGTGATTTAGGGAGGGCTGAGCATTGGATTCCCCTTGGCTTGGGCACTTGGCAAAAACTGGGGAGGTGCCTTTTGACAGCCCTGTTAGGATGTTATATAGGTCACTTATGTCTTTATTGTCATGCTTATTTATACAAAATATCCTGAAAGGCCTTCTCAGCTGGTAGAACCAAACACAGACTAAAGGTCTAAAGACAGCTCCAGTTTATCAGTTGCTAAACAGCCCCTTTCCAGCCCCCTTGGGATTTTAAATGGGGCGGTTTTCTCTTATCTCCAGCACAGGCAGGTCACTGGCACCAGCCATACCCCGATGCCTTTGTTCTTGGGGAAACACATCAGACTTCGTGATTTACGCCCCATCCTTCCCTACGACTTGGTGTTTCAGAGAGGAAACCCGAGTCCCAGGATGTTTTTCTGATAGAAGAATTTCATCATACCTCTGTGCCTCCAGAGCCATTGGTGCCGGCCATGGCTTGGAGAAGATCTCCACTTGGCTTGGGATGCGACCCCTGCCCGCTGCATCTATTAACAGGCCTCAGCACAGTATAAATCACTCCGGTTTGTTTAAAATCTTGCTTATGGTTGAAAAAATGGTATAGAATAAAATGTACATGTGGGTTGGTCCCCTGGTAATCCTTCAAGTATAAATTTATCTGAAAAATAATGAAAAATACTTGAAAAAAAAAAAAAACCAAACAAACCACCAAACCCAAAACATCTACATCCCAAAGCACATTTTAATGAGTCTTTCTCAAGCACAAACAACAGAAATAAAACTCCACCCTCTCCTCTTTTTACAAGAAAAGCAACATCAAAGAAGAGGAGAAATTGTCAACGTAATTACAGAAAGCAGTGACATTACAGAAAGCGATGACATTCTTCTCCTAGAGGAGTTTTATGAATTTTGCATTGTTGAGCGCAGTCCCCGTTGAGACTCGTGTGTGCGTGTGTCTGCGCGTGTTCCAGCCGCTCCTTGGAGTGGTTCCCGTGCCCATGAGAGGGGTTTAGGAGGAGAAGTGGTGGTTCTTGCAGCATGGGTGAGTCCTTTCCTTACTTGAAGGCTCCCCTGTACCTGACCTGCAACTCCTGCCAGGCCAGAGTCCTCCGAGTACTGTGCCCAGTTTTGGGCCCCTTACCACAAAAAAAAGACATTGAGGTGCTGGAGCAGGTCCAGAGAAGGGCAGCGAAGCTGGTGAGGGGTCTGGAGCACAAGTCTTATGAGGAAAGGCTGAGGGAGCTGGGGGTGTTCAGTCTGAGGAAGAGGAGGCTGAGGGGAGACCTTCTCATGCTCTATAACTACCTGAAGGGGGGGGTGTAGAGAGACGGGGGTCGGTCTCTTCTCCCAAGTCCCAGGAGACAGGACAAGGGGCAATGGCCTCAAGTTGCACCAGGGGAGGTTCAGGTTAGATACTAGGAAACGTTTCTTCACGAAAGGTTTATTAAGCCTTGGAATGGGCTGCCCAGGGAAGGGGTTGAGGCACCATCCCTGGAGGTGTTCAAAAGACGGGTTGACGTGGTCCTCAGGAATATAATTGAGTGATTTTTATTTCTTATTTATTTTTTGTCAGGTTTATGGTTGGACTAGATGATCTTTAAGGTCCCTTCCAACATAGACGATTCTATGACCAACAAATGGAGACGAACTCTTATGTGGGGCAGGAACGGAATGTGCTGTTAATGAAATCAAAGAGAACATGCAAATTGCAGAGCTCCAGAGTATAGAAGTATGGGTTACTGTGCATTTCAATGTTAAGTTTGTTTGGTTTTGTTTTTGTTTTTTTTAAATTAACCCATCACCATGGGTGTCAGCCACAAGAGCAGTCACTCACCCTGTGGTGGTTTTAAGCCATTTTCAGAGGTGTATGGTAAGGCAGACCTCGCATTTCTCCATCTCTCCTACAAGAGGGTCTCAGGCTGGTTTGGGTGAGCATCAAACCAGCGAGGCCATGGCAAAGGAAGATATTTTTTACGCTGAGGGTGGCGAGACCCTGGCCCAGGTTGCCCACAGGGGTTCAAGGGCAGGTTGGAGGGGGCTTGGAGCAACCTGGGCTGGTGGGAGGTGTCCCTGCCCAGGGCAGAGAGATGGACTAGGTGGCCTTGAGAGGTCCCTTCCAACCCAAACCACCCTTTGATTCCATGGAATGGGGCCGTGGGGGATGCAATCAGGGTCCTGCTCTGGGTCCCGAAAGCCTTTGGCAGGCTGGTTCATCCTGAAGTGCCCTCGCTACAGGTATGAAATTCACCCAAGATGCTGTGAAAAACCTCTGGTGAACCGGATAAATTGTACCGTGGAACTGAACCTAAACCACCCCCCCGGGCCTGACTCTGCCACCCGTCAGACGCCCGGGTTTACGGTGGAAGTAATCCTTCTGCAGTCGGCAGGATTATTTGTGGAGTTAGCTGCTGCTCAGGGTAAATAAGTTATGAAATCTGCCCTGATGTTATCAAAGAGGATATTTCCAAGTCGTATTTATAGATTCAGAAGTATTATCTGAATAGACGTGTGGGTCTGCATCCCACTCGCACGGCAAGCCCTCGCCACTGCGGCGATAAACACAAGGCAGAGAAAGTACCGAGCAGAAAACACGCAGGTAAATGAAGATTTATTAATAGAAGTGTGATTTTTCAATAGGCCTTTTTTTTGTGTGTGTGTGTGTTGGAAATGCGCTACTAATGCTACGATTGAACTGTCCCCTGAGGGGGGAGGGAAAAAAACGAACTTTAATGGGATCAAAATTATATGGCGAGAGCGTTGTTTCTGCGGTGGCCAGCGGCAGGGCTGCACTTACTGCGGCGCGGCCTACGCTCCCTCCCCTCACAGAGAGCTCTTGGCTGAAGCACAAGGGCCAACAAGGGGGTAGGTCACTCTCCCCAGAGCGAGTAAATCAGACGTTAGATCTTTGTTTCTCAGATGTTTTCACCAGGAGAAGCGTAATTAATCACTCCCAGCAGAAGGCCTGAAAGGCAGCTTTCCAGGCTGAATTGACTGGAGTGGCTGCGGCGGGCCGTGCCTCCTCAAGTGAAATATTTAAAACCCAAATGCCGTAATATTTCTACCCTTCGTCCCACTGCTGCCTGCAAAATATAGATGTTTTTACGTCCTCATCCGTCTGCTGACAGCTCCTTGCTTATGGAAATGGTGATGGTTTGACATCCGACCATTTAAATGTCCTTAGTGGGTGGGCTGGAAACCTCTGGAGTTTTTCATCACTCTCCCTTCATCTTCTTCACTCTTTTTCTCAGTGTAGTGTATAAAAGTATACCAAAATGGACATCACATGAGAGGGGATACATGCTAATGCTTGGTAAATACGATGTGTATTTGGGGAAGTAAGAAAAGAGAGTGGAGCTACAAAGAGGAGTAGCTGTGATCCCAGTGTAACTGGGGTGGGAAGGCCAGGATGTCTCTGGTCCAGCCTCTGCTCCCAGCTGGGCTCTGAGATTGCTCAGGCATTTATCCAGCCAGGTCCTGAAAACCTCTGAGATGGAGCCTGCACAGGCTTGGCTGTCCTCCTGCAGCAAAAGGGTTCCTTAATGGCTGTGGATAGGCTCTATCTAGCTTTATAGGTGTATATACACACATCCAGTGTTTCTGTGGCATAATCTGATGTATAGCTTTTCCCTTCAAGATTGTGAGAGCTGATGGAAGAGTTATTTTTAGTTTCAGGTGGCTCCTGCATCAAGCCTAGAGGCATTAGGCAGCTCCTTTGCTGTGCACGACTGTATGCCAACGTGCAGAGGACAAACAGGGTTGCAGGGCCACTAGACCACCCCGAGATAGCTGGAAGAAAAAGGGTTGGCAATTAAAACAGTTACTGGCAAAGGGCTAAAGTATAGAGGAAAACTGAATGGCTGGGGGAAAAATAAAACTTAATGGAAAGTAATTTGGCAACTTAATCTGGAGGTTGGCAGGAATCCAAGTGGATAATAATTTGATTTCAGCCGCTTTTGTGTACTTAGTCACTCAGATACCCTGCAGAAAGTCACACCGAGCTCAGCTGGCTCAAGATAAAGCTGGTGGCTTGTGTCCCGTCGGGCCGGGGTGTGGGAAGGGGCACCGCTTCAGGCAGTCCATCAAATGGGGACAGACTAAAGTTTGGTGGGGTCTACGCTGATGTATTGATAGAAAAATCTCACTTTGCAGGGACGTTTGATTTCCTATCGTCATCTTGTAGTAACAACTTTCAGCTTTGGCGGTCTAAGCATGTTTCTCCTCCCCCTCATGGCTGTATTTCCAGCACAATTCGTTAGAGCCACCATGACAGATAGACAGGCATCATATCTCTCCAGGTGAGTGGTACCCCGTTACCATAATGAGAAAAGTCTCACCTAGCACTCAATGTTTCTACACACAACACAAACTTAATGAAACTACCAGCTATTTTTGTGCCTTCTGAATATGCTAAGTTCTCTCCCAGTGCAATTAAATTGCTGGAGTGCAATTGTTTTGCCCCTTCTTCAAGTCTGTGTCAGCATCCTTGTCCAAAAGCTTGCTGCTTTGTCAGGTGGCTTTGCCATCGGGATACCTTTAAATGTTCTGTGGTTACGGAGGTTGCCTGAGCCCGGGTGTGCTGGTCTCCAGGTGCTGGGGATGTGCTGCTCAGCTGAACCTTACTGGGCCGTTCCTCCATTGTGTGTGTTGGGGTGTTATTCGTACCTATTGAAGAACGCCAGAGTGGGACACAGGTAGTGAAGAAAAATACCGTTAGTACACATAAGTCATGTCTTTAAAAGTGTTTTTCAAGTACTAATGTGGTTAAGGTTCTTCCTGTGTAATTTCAAGAGTTTCTTTACCGTGTGCGGGCAATTTATGGCTGGATTTATTTTTATTATGTAGTTTTGCATTCTATTGAGGCCTGCATACATGGGCCCTGAAGGCTTCAGTTAAAAAAAAAAATTAAAAAAATGGAGGCTACTGTTCGGCTTCTAAAATTGGATTTCTGAGTCATCTAAGGGGTGCTTGGGAAATGGGCAAACACCTAATTATGTATTTGCATGGCTCTGCTCCTCCTGAGGCAGCTGAGCTCTAGCTTAATAGCCCTTCTTTGTGTGCATTGCTGTAGCCAACTAAGGCAAGACTCTGGACATATGGCTGAGAGAGTCTTTGGTGCTCTGAATTTTTATTAAATATTTTATGTGCCCCTCTGTCCAATCTAATGTCATTAGGAAGATAAAGAGGGAGGGAGTTTCAAGAAATAGTCTCTCCCTTCTCCTAACGCATCTCTTCATGCTTTATATGCCCCTCTCACATTTCTCATTTCCTTGGCATCAAATTGCCCTTTGAAATGGTGAGTGATACTAGGTGGTGAGGGAAATGTTGAGGCTGTTGATAGCTGAAAATAAAGCATCAGGAGTGAAATATTAACCCCATTGTAATGTATTATCTAATTAGTGTAACTTGCTGCAAACTTTAAATGCACTGCTCTCAAACGAGCCCCGGATCAGTGCTTATCTCAACAGTAAACTTATTTAATATAAATTTATCTGGGACTCTCTTGAAGTCTGTGTGTGTGACTCACCCATCTGTTTGGGATACGGCGCATAAATCTCTGCATTTCGTAGTTGTAAGTGTGCTTTGTCAGCCACAATATCGGATCTGAAGATTGGAAAACGCCTTTATGCAAGTACTT
The DNA here is from genome assembly GCA_026546715.1 of Gallinago undulata. Lineage (NCBI taxonomy): Eukaryota > Metazoa > Chordata > Aves > Charadriiformes > Scolopacidae > Gallinago > Gallinago undulata. The sequence continues at coordinate 14,843,905 of JAOTQQ010000003.1, forward strand.
AATTTTCGAGGGGAAAGAGTATGCAGATTTTGGCAACTAATTACTCTGGTTGGTTTAAATTACTAACAGGAAGATCTGCCGTTATGACGGTAGCAGTGGAAATGAATGACGTGTGTGGCTTCCAAAGGAGAACGCCTTTCCCGACGAGCCCCGGGATAACGACTGTGCAGCTCAGAAAAGTGCAGTCGTTTTATTCTCCAGGGTTCTGCCTTCTGAAGCAAGGAAAAGAGGGAGCGTGCCACTGCCTTTCTTGTGAGCCTAAAGATTAAACCTTGCTTTAAGACCTGAGGCAGCTCTTCCCGAATGCAGGGCAGCGAAAAAGCTCCCCGTAAGTAGCTTAGCCCTTAATACTAGATGGGAAGATGTTAACAGTCCCCAGCGATCAAAGCTGCTGCCGGTCTTTCAGGGCTGTATTTACCAATCTCCCCTCACACCAGCCACAGAGTTTCCCATTTGTGTGATGTTTTATGGAGTGGCAAAAAGCAGGGTACGCATTTTAAATATCAGGTTTTAATTGATGCCCCCACACCCATCACATGAACTTAAAATTTTGTATGAATAGTCTTTCTCGTCCTGAAAAGAGAATTCTCCAAGCAGGAGAGTTTTTTTCCTGGCATTTAATGCCATTACAAGAGCATACAGTGGTGACCATAACATTCACTACCAAGGAATGGAAAGGAAAGCTCCCAACACCCAGCTGACTTCTAGCCAATGTGAACAACCCAGCAATTACTGTAAACCTCCTTAATCCATTTCGTGAGGAAATATGGGAAAGTTTAACTGGCTGTAAGCACCTGATTTCACCAAACGGTATGAAATGAGAGCTTAAAAAAAATCCACCAATGTGCTGAGGGGCTGAAAATGTGCACCCATCCCAGATAACTTCTCTTGTGCTTGACATGAAGATCCATCCTTTATTTTGCATTTATAGGGACATTTCTATAAACTTGTGTTGCAGGGCTCCATAATTCACAATCCTTCAGAAGCTCACTCAGATACTGGGAAAACAATGTGGAGGGAACCCAGCTGCCCTGTGGTAAATTCAATGTGAGGTGTCCCCCCTCTGCTTCGTGTCCTTCAGGCTTCAGGAGATACTCTGCAGGAGGGTTTGCTTTATTGTCTTACCAGGATTTGGGAGAGATGGGCTTTGGGAATCTTGATACCTTCATAGTGCAAGAAAATAACTCTTTTCAAGCATAATCGTTCAGATTTAAACTGTTCCCTTCTGTTTTGCAGTTATCACCCAGTTGGAGTAGAACATTTCCAAGGTTAACTGTAGTGGACAGGAAATAAATATAATTATTATCTATATTCTTGCAGTGTGTGAAAACTTGTTTATTTTTGAATCTTTTATAGATAAAGTCAACAATATCTTTTATGAAGAAAACTTCACCAATGTATTTAGATGATTGAGTTTTAGCTAAAATATTTCAGTTTTGGTCCAGTTGGACTGTTTCTGGGCAACGAGGTCCATCAGCATCCTCATCCTCTTCTTGCCGAATTCCATCTTGGCATCAGTGTGATCAAACATCTGTGTATACGACAGGTTGGGCAGGAGGCTTTCCGCTGCCTCAGTATTTATTTTGAGCTCTTTCCGTGGTGTGGAGGCAGGTGGGGCTGCGAGAGAAGGGAAAGATGAGTTATCTGGTTGCTGACATTTGTCAGTCCCAATATTGTGAAGCTTCTCACAACCACATATGCTGCGGGTCTGTAACCTGCCAGCCCGAGACAGAAAACCCAAATGCTAGCGCTGAACCGGTCTGTCGTGTACCACATAACGATGTAGATTCTAACTTCCTGCAAAAAGTATCATTATTCTGTGGTGATTAGCAAAAAAAGACATACTGTGGAAATGTTTTACTGTTGTATCAAAAAAACTGTGAAGTCTAATGTAAATTATCTATGTGAAATCAGTGGGGGGAAAAAAGGGGTAGTTAAATTATCTTTTTTTTTGACAGAAATTCATCAAAGCCCGTTTTATTGGGCTTCTCTCTTTGAAGATTTCCCTTCCTAACCGAGCTAATTTCCATCCCGTGTTTTCAGCATTGTAGAAAAATCTGAGATTCTTCTTATGTCTGTAGGCAATCAAAAGCAAGAGACTTAGAGGAGCACTTTAGAGAGCGGAGAAATAAGGACTGGGGGTGTCCAAGCAGTCCTTGGGCCAGTGCACAGGACATTGGGTCACAGGGTACAGACACCTTATTTTAGGTACAGTTAATAGAGAATTTGGATTCAATGCCCTTCGTGCTTCTCAGGCTGTGCTAATTCTGAACTTTCAGTCTATTTTCTTTTTTTAAGAGAAGTTGGATTAAGCAAAGCATGAAATAAAAGTAGGAACGTACAGTTTAGAACTTTCAGAACTTATTTAGTGTAGGTTTTAGAGCTTATTGGGTAAGTTCAAGAACATTGAAAAGTTTTGGACTGAGACATGTTGTAGGTCAAGAGTTTTAAATGAGCAAAGGTAAATCCTTTTCCCTGTCTTCACCCGTGACTGGTAACAGCAAGTGCCACCTCCACGGGCAAATAAATACAGACGTGTTGTGGATGTTCTATCACTGTTGGTCTTTGAGCTGGCAGGTTCCAAGGTTGTGACTCACATTTTTATTTTTATTTTTTATACCTACAGTATCTTGTTTGTTCAGATTTCAATACGTTGGGAGTAAGGACGTTAGCAGCCTGTACTGAGCATACACTGTTCTTTTATCAGTTCATCCCTTGTAACCAGTCCTTATCAGCTGGGTTTCCGTAAGGTGCAACTGTTCATCAGTCAAGTCATTAATAACTTAGTGACTCTTTTAATTGGTATTTTGCCTGATTGGTTGGTTTTGTGTTCTGTACTACATGGGAAGCCACTTAAGACGCTTTTGATGGGGATCTATTAGCTAAAATTGTAAGAGTTATTGTTAGGAATCACATCATTCATTTAGGTTGTCGTTTGGATATATGCACCCTTAAAATATTGCAGACAGCAATAGAAATACACTCTCAGATGTGCCCAAAAATTAAACTTTTGCCAGTCTTTCATACGGGTCGCAGTGTTGGTCCTGCAGCCAAAGAGCTGGTGGGACTCTCCGTGGCAGGAGGCGGCAGTAGCTCGAGCCGGTGCAGCACAAGTATCCTTAGGTCAGGTAGATGCTCACAACAACTTCTGTGAGGAAAAAAAAACCCAAAACTCTCTGGCCAAATATTTTTGTGAATATATTTTTTTTTTACAGATGGAGGAAAAAAACCCTGAATACTTTAAAATCAGGGAGAAGTCAGGTGAAGCAGAAAACAAAGCAAGAGATGCAGCTCTTGTAAGAAGATTTTTAAAGTAAGGATGTTTCTGATCCAGAAATGAAAAAGAATAAGAATCCATTCTTCTTTCTAACTGAAAAGCTGCATGAGAGTCAATGAACATCAAAAATCATTGTATTCTTCTTGGCTGCTCTGGTTCTTGAAATGCTCACTGATGAATTGGAGATTATTTTTGGGCCATCCTGAATTTCTTGCACTGCAGACATCTGTGCACATGATAAACCTCAATGTAGGTTTTCTCCCAGTTGTCAAGCGCTTGAGGCAACAGTCGTAGATTCACCCAGAACGTCGTTCTTTGTAACCTGGAAGTCCAGAAAGTTGCACAAACAGGTAGCCAGTGCGTAAGGTGTTGAATGGTCGCTTCCCACTTGCATTTTATGGATCAGATTTTCATTCCATCAACTGTCTAATACCCACCATGTGTGTGCAGGGTTCCTGCATTTCACAAACCTGGCTGGATGCTCCGTGCCCTAAACCTCTTGGATTTAAGAAAAGTCACTCTGTGTACTTGACTGTAACAAAGTACAACCCAAATAACGATATATTTTAATATACTAGAGGTAGATGCCTGTCTCTGGTAACAGCTAACGATGCCTGTTTCGGGTCAAATCCATAACATTTACGTACTCTGTGGAAGAACAGGGCTTCTCTGAAGTGATGCAGCTTCCGATATTTTTGTCGTATCTGTTAAGCCAAGCTGCTCAGGCTTCAGAGGGAGTATTTAAATGCCAACAGTTGTAGGTTTAGTATCTTCACATTTCAATCAATAGCATACCAATACAGCAATGAAATATTTTAGACTCCAAGTTTTTGCCATTATCTTTCCGATGATCACAGGAGTCAGCCAAGGTTCCTCGGCTGCTCGCTGGAGAGCAGATGTGTTTACTGGGGTGTCTCCTGCTAAATCTCAGCTCAAAGGAGTTAAAGTTATCTTCTGCAGAACTTCCTCTCTGAATCAGGTATTTTTATATCTGCGTAAGGTGGGTGTTGTAAATTGTTCTCTCTTGGACTTCAGAATGGAGATAGCTACTTTTTTTTTTTTAATTGGGGGAAGTGATCTTAACGTGTGAATTTTCTTATCTTGCACTGAAGTTACTTAGTGTTGGCAAAGCACTTTGAGATCCCTCTGCTGAAGAGATTATTAGATCTCAAATGCATTATTGCTCACTTTTGTAAATGAGAGGAATGTAAAGTGCTGCTTTGGCAGAAAGAGCATTCTGAAATATTAGATTTATTGAAAATCCTTGTATTTCCTACTAGTAAGTCAATTCTAGCAATGAAGTCGGGAGGAGAAATATCTGTTTGCATTATCATCACCGCAGGTTGAGTGCTAAATAGATCTGCATTGCCTGGAAAAGCAATCTCCTGGTGGCTGAGATGGACTGTAGGTCCTCCACTGCCCAGGGTTGGGAGCAGATCTCTTAAGAAAGGTTTTTGTGGTTGTAGAAGATAGAAATCAAATTGATCCAAACACAGGCATTTATAATGCGTCGGCTCTGTTCACTTCCCAGACAACGGGGAATTTAACGGGTTGATGGAGCTGCTGCAGGATGGAACAGTTTCACCTGAGGATCACTGCTCCAGCAAAAGGGACTCAGTCTCTCCTTTTGTTCCTCCTCCTTTTTCTGTCTTTTGCCTCCTTACTCTATCTCGAAACAGCCTCATTAAATAGATCTTTTTCTTCAAATGGAGAATTACTGTCTCTGTTCATAGTGGGCAGTCATTGACTAGTGGTTGGCTCTTGTCAGCTGATTTCCGATCCTGGGGACGTTTTGACCGTGTGGAGCAATTTCAAAATTGTTTTTCAGCTGTAACACTGTCAGGTGGCCTTTGCTGGAAGGATTTTAGGGTGTTAGTCAGGAACTTTATAATTATTTCCACAGTGTGCTGAGGTTACATCTAAGAGTCATGGTATCAAACACACAAAACACTACTATATCCCATTCATAGAATTTCAGATTAAATGTAACTTAGACCATCCTGTTTTGAAAGATAATTTTGAAAAGAAATTCATTGATTTAGAGTTATGTTACAGAAAAGCATCCTCTCTCTTTTCAGAGTGATTTATTTACACTATACCCTAATTGACTCCAACATTGTATACTCTGGGATATCTCTTATTTCTACGTGAAATCAAAGACTAGAGAATAAAGAGCAGTGGAGAGCGTTGGCCAGATTTTTTTTCCCTAGCAGTTGGCTAGGAGCTATTAAAATCATATTAGGGCACGTTACAAATTTAGTTCCTGTCAATTATCTGAAAATCAAGGAGGGCTGGCTGATTTCCTAAGTAACAGAAAAGTCTAAGGGTTGGGTTGATTCTTCCCCTTGCTGTCAGGCAATCATGTGTCCTCTGCGGGCAGAGGTGGTGTGGGAGAAGGAAGGCTGCAGGACAGGAGCATTGATTCTCCAGGAGAGCTGACAGTAGCTGTTGTGTCAGATGTCCTGATCGCCCGCGTGTCACAAGTCCGCGTGTCACTTCCAGTTACTTTCAGCGCTTGTTGTCTCCCCGCGGTGAATTAATATGCAGAGTGCTTCAGGTTTCATGGAACGCTTCTCCCCGCTCCTTTGAACTCTTTAATGGAAGTGTTTGCCCAGTCAGCTGTACCTTGTGCTCGGCTTTTGAAATCTCTCTCGTTGGCTCCTTTCAAAGTGTCAGAGCACACCTCGCGGTACGTGTGGGCTTGTGAGCAAGGCGTTTGGGGGAAGAGAGGTAACCGGCGTCGGTGGCTGGGTTTTGTGCAGGATTACTGACAAGTGGACGGGCTCTCGGCAGCTTTTACCTTCGTCAAGGTGTTGAAGGGCCACAGAGCTCCTGCCAGGGGTGGGCTGCACTGGAGGGCTCTGCTGGAGACAATCTACTGCTGGCTTGCTGATGTGCAGCCAGTGTTTGTGTCTCCAGTCACTTCCCGGGGTCTTTCACCAAATATTTTCTCCTAAAATTGTGCTATGGCTGCTGCAATTTGTTTGAGGCAGACCTGGCTCTCAGCAGGTGAGGAGAGGGGATGAAGGCCAGCCTGGTGACCCGGCGTGATGCCCACACGCCAGTGAGCTCCCAGTCTGCTGAGGCTCCAAACTGTGTTAGAAAACCTGATTTGAAACTGGAAGAATTGCTCTCCAAACAGCATTGTGAGGAGGAGGAGGGAAGTCTGTATTCTGGGACATGTATTAAAACCTGCTTCTGCTAAAGCTGTTGGTGGCTTTCAGGTCAGGCATTCTCAAGCTCCAGTTGGGTTCATGTCCTATATTTTTCATATATATGCTTTGTATTTTGTCTCACAATAAACTTGTCATCCCCATGGACTATGTACTAGTTCACACTTTAATGAGCTTATTCCTCATTAAGGTGTCCAAAATCTGCTATTGTAGAGTAAGAGGGAGCCTGGGCTGGGTACCCCTGGGGCCAAGCTGTACAAATGACCAGAAAACAGTGTGTTCCGTGTTTATTCAGGTGCATACATCATTTTGTAAGCTATTCATGGGCTTTTTTCTCATCATTTCTCCCCAGTCTTTGCACTCAGCCTTGAGTTAAGAAGCCCATGGCCAGCAGATGGGTTGGTCAAGGCCGAGTGTCTAAGTGTGTGTCAGGAGATGTGGCTCACACAAACCTCCTTTAGCAGATCATCCTTCCATGTGTCTCAGGCTGTGATGTAAAAACAAATTAAAAATATCTTACTGTAGGGCTTGCCATGTGAGCAGAGAAACTGGAACAGACAGGGGTGGAGGAGGACCTGCCAGGCTGGTTCTTAGCCTTCAGGACTTTAATGTGCACCCTTGAAGACCGTGGGATTTTTACTTGTTTATCTGCTTCTGTGAGAATAGACCAGGCTTCCACAGGAATTTGATTTAGTGATGTCATTTCCTAAGACCGGTAGGGACCTTCTACACTGAAGCACAGATTGCTCTGGCCATCAAGACTTGTAGCAGTCCCCTAAACTAAAATTATACTGAAAGAATAAAATGAAATTTATTGCATATTTAATTGGAATTTCACTGCCCTTGCCAGTCTCATAATGAATTGGTCTTCAACACAAGGAAAAAATAAAGATACCCTTGCAGAACCCAGTTATTGCTGATGGTTATAGGCTGTATATTCAACTAATAGGAGTTTGAACTGTGTTTCCAAGTGCACAGCTTGATAAAATTGTTTTGTATACTTGAGGAAAGAGCCCTGAGTTAATTTCTGCACCTCAAGGGCTCCCACAGTTTTGCAGACTTGACTAGAAAATCATCCCGGTCAGTGCCCGGAGTTGCTGGAACATGTCACCATCCCCCCTGGACTCTGCAGGGCGATGTTCTGGGGTCTGGAAGGACCGGCCACAGCTGGGTGGGAGGTGGAGAAGATCCGTGCTTGGGTCTGGGCCCTGTGGGTTCTGTAGCAGATGCAGCTTCAGGAATCTGCTGAAGACAACTGGCGTAACACAGACTTTACGCACAGTCAGCTATGGCTTATAAAGAACTTAGTGCCAGTGGTTTGAATATTCAAGCAACATCTGGAATAAAAATGTTAGTAAAATTAATGTGAATTATAAATCCCTCTGTATGCCAGTTTCAACTTCTCTTCTTTGTTTGAAATGACCAGATTTTTCTATAAAGTCTCTTTTCTGCTCTCCATACATACAAAAATTTAACCCGGTGCATTTGGAGAGACCGGATTTTCCCAGCGGTGTCTGGATTATGCCCTATTTATTTCCCGTCTCAGCAGTGCACATCTTGTTGACAAAGAGAATATGGTGAGGGGAAACTACAGGGACTACCTGGGATCTATTAAATAATGTCATTCATCTCTTCTTTGGGAAGATGAAGGTGCAGCTTGTTCTTGCTGTCCTGAGCTCAAATGGGGAAGGGAAAAGCAGGGAGCCCGATGAAAGTGGCTGGATGCTGGTGCTGCTTCTCTCAGTTCCAATCCCTGTTCTTTCCTCGCTTCTCTTCTCCCTCAGGAAGGACCATCTTTCACTTGAGCTTGCTGTTGGTCCAGATACAGTCTCCCTGTATCTGTTTGTTAAAATCTCATTGTTGAATGAGTGCTCGATGTCACGTTGTCCTTCTCAGATGGATGAGAAGCTTTTCTGCTACTGATGCTCTGACACAATAGTCCGTGCCCTGCAGGGAGAAGAAAAAAATAGTCCCCTAGGAACTTTTTACTTATTAAAACACAATTACAGGCATAGAGAACCACTGAAAACAGTAATCATTCATTGCTTTGACAGAGCTCCCCATGTCTGGGAGCTGCAGTACATCTTTACACTGAAAGCATTGTCATCTGCAAGAATAATGTAGTTTTTCTAACCCCCAGAAAAGAAACAATTACTGCAGAACAGATATCATACACACACTTAAGCAGGCCAGAAGGCCTTCCTTGGCAAAACAAGCATAGCTAAAAATGTTGTTGCTATAGAAGCGGAAATTTAGATGCTTTAGAAAGGCTGGGCAGGAACCTGCACGGGGGCTGTGGGGATGGGGGGGAGACATTCATGTGGGGACAGGGTAGCTGGGCCACCCCAAAATAGGTGCCTCCTGCATCTAAAGATCCGCCCTGGCTTGATCTCTGGGCTTAAAATCTTTTCCAGCCTCTTCTTTTCTCTGTAATTTCAAGGAGCCGGGGCTTGTTTTCCAGCCTGGGGATGAGTTTGCAGATCATTCCTTAAATCAGGCAGATTTTGAGAGCGGCGTGGGGCAGGCACGGGCTAAATGTGCATCGCTGCCGAGGACCTGCTGCCGCTGCACGCCCAGCCTGAACTTCTCCTTCGAGAAGGAGATGCTGTGATACGGCCTTAGTCCTTCTCCAGAAGTGACCTGGGGCTGAGGGAGTGATAAATTGCTGTGACTGTGCAGGCAGCTGGCCATCACAGAGGCCAACCTCCCCCCTCCCAATCTGTCGCCTTGGGTTTTAGCAGCGATTTGTGTTCAAACACAGAGATTACTTAAAAAAACACAGGCACAGACAAGGACAGGGATTTTTTCCTTCTATTTGGAAGATTTTTCTGTGAGGTTTCTTCAATGAGGTCCCAGGGCCTAAAGAAGACTGAAGCATGTGGGAAGGTGGAGATGGTAACACCTGCATTCTTACTCTACAATTAACTTTAAAAACTCTCCTTTTTTTTTTTTCTCCTTTTCCCCACAATAAATTTTCTGTGTATTATTAATGAACACAAGGTGAAAATATATTTGAAACAATAACAGGAATGATTTCCAGCCCTGAATTGAATTAAATGTTTGAAAGCTGCCTTATTTTGGAATGTAATTCAGTGGTAATTGTATCATAGAGGCAAAGCACCGATCCCTTCCTCCTAATCTCCTTTCCCAGCCATAGGGCGCTGGTGGGGACCTATTGCACGTAAGGGATTATGCAGTAAAAGTTTTCTGGATGTGACCACGGCACTTCCAGCAGAGCAACACAATCCCTCCCGCGCTGTTCTGGCCTACTTAAGTTGTTACCCTGAAAGGATCCTCAAATTCCATTTCTTAAATAATTGTTTACAGCCACTGGCCGCTGTTTACCCAGATACCAGCTCACGCACACCGAGAGCCACGGCGTCCTCTGGTCAGCTCAGGAGAGGGCAGAATTTATTTAAAATTTATTTAAATGTATTTATTTAAAATTTAAATTTTATTTAATTACCTCCAGTGCAGGTCTGGGGCCGGTTGGACGCTTGCAGGGAGCAGGGTTACAGTATCCTCAGAGGTACAAGTTTAATTCTGAATCCTTCATGTGCAGTGGTCAAAAGCAACAATAAAACCTGCAGGAGATAAGTGTCCTGTGCCCAACAGTGTCTAAACCCACACTTTATTTGCTTTAAATGCTTCTAGAGAGCTGAATTTGTCATCTTTCCTACTGGTCTGTCTCTTCTTAGGGACACAAAGTGTGTCCTTGCCACCGCAGGGACATTGTATTCTCCAGTGGTGCCATGTGAATATAATATAACCAAGCTAAATTGGAAGACTTGGCCAAATGAGATTTGAGGCACCATGTTTAAAAAACATGTTCGTAGATAAATGTAAATGTTTGTGGTTTTTTTACTGTTGGCTTTCACTACTGCATGGACTGGAAGTCTATTCTCAGCAGCAGAGAGTAGTAACTTCAAGTTGTGCTGACC
>JAOTQQ010000003.1:14854395-14909355 GCA_026546715.1 Gallinago undulata
CTGTTGGCTTTCACTACTGCATGGACTGGAAGTCTATTCTCAGCAGCAGAGAGTAGTAACTTCAAGTTGTGCTGACCATGAAATGATTTTTAACATTCTTCTAGTTCCACGAGAGACAGATATTTCCAGGCTTAGCCTGTAGCTTTGCATCATCTTTTCTGAAATTCAGATCCCCTGTAGTCACAAAACAAGGAAAAGAGTAATTATGGTCAAGTCAGGGGTTGCAGTTCGGTTTATCCTCGTGTGAATCCCATCAGGCAAGCATCTCTCCTGCAGCAGCTGAGAGGCAATAACCCAGAGAAGGTCAAATTGTCTTGTGAGCAGTTCTACAGGGCAGGGTGTGTAGGGAGTTGGGAAGTGGCTTGATGCTGAATCTTTTCGGATGGTTGCTTGTGGCATTAGCCTGGCTCTGAGCTCTGTGGAGCTTTCCTCTGACCGTAGGTTGTGTGTGGTTGTGTTCCATCACGCTGGGTGTCATCTCTTGTGTCCCACCACCTCCCAGTGCGGGGAATGCTGTGTCAGGGGCTGGTGGCTGCGTGTTGTCCCCAGGATGTTTAATGGGCTGGGAGGCAAGCCATCTGTCAAGCTCCAAGATATGGCCGTGGGTCCCATTTTACCTGTATCCATAAACCCAGACGCTTCTGGAAGCACGGGACACGAGGCCTTTTGTGTCATCTGAGAGCGGGTCACTAAATGGGTTGGTCCCTAATGTCTGAAGAAGGTGAACTTCTGACTCAAAAATGTTTCTTCCACCTGAGAAACAGGACAAAAATGAAACAGAACAGTCTGGGCTTCATCTAATGAAACCCCTCTTGCTCTTGCAGCCTCAGGAGCTGACTCCAGAGCTTGAAGTGTGTTCAGCATCCCGAAGCCCTGAGTTACGGGAGGCAGAGAGCTGAATGCTCTGATCGCTCTGTCGAAGGCAACGTCTTCAGCTTGAAAAATTTACACCAATCTTACCCTGTGATTCATCGATATAAATCAATTTCCAAAGGAACATCTGCAAGAATTAAAGGATTATAAAAATGAATGAGTAATATTTCTCAATCCATTGTTGATATGACTAGAAAAGGGTGGATGATTTACTCCCTGACAATCTATAATTCTACTTGTTAATAGGCTGGGTGAAATCCTTCATATTTATGACAAGGGATTACAGGACTCTCCGGTGAATTAGCACAAACCCCAAGTGAATCTACTGCAAGTGGCAGCACAGATGAGGATTTATAGGGATCTGATCAAGGAATTTTCTGGAAAGATTTGCAATGACACACTTAAGTTTGCGCATACTTTCCTGAGCTTCTGTTTTTAAAAAAAGATGATATAAAATAAGTGACAGTTACTGCATCATCGTCGTGTGAAGGATGTAGTAATACTAATATCATGGAATTCAAACTTACGAATGGTGCAACACCTTTTAGTAAATTAATAAAGCCAATTGTATTAATTAAGGCCAGCTGTAACTGTGGTTATTTGTTAAGGAAACTCAAAGGAGAGCACAGAAATTTGTCCAGTAGGCAATTGTCACCAGCGAGTTAATTATGTGTAATGGCAAAAGGAACGCATGTTTCAAGAATAACACATTGTCAAGGGAGACTTTGATACATGATTAAAAACTTGAAAGAGTTTGAGAAAATTAGCAAATGCTAATTATAATTATAAATAATATAAAAAAAATAAACAATGATCAAAAAGTAGAGGCTTGGAAACCCAGAAGGCTCTAGGAAAGTCCACAGACTTGATGTATTGCCTGTCCCCAAAACGGGCAAAAAAACCCTGAGAGGCCAAAAAAAGCTCTTGAGAAATCTTGAGAAGGCTGGATGGAAACTGCAGTAACAGCCTCCCCAGGGCACACAAGAGGGGTGTGCGAAAAGCACAGGGCAATCTTCTAAATGTTAATAATAGGTAGTGAGAGAGTGGGGAAAACAGTGATAGATTATTAGTTTGAAAAAGCAAAAAGTCAAATGAATCTATCTACATGCCAGTGACCTGTGTGTGCCAGAAGGGAAATACACTCCTAATAGTCCCAACAATGATCTGAAAACCTTTAAAATAGATTGAAATGGTTTCTCCATTGAGAAATGGAGATTTCTGCTCTCAGAATTGGATTGGTGAAAACGTCCATTGACACCTGCCACTGTCTGGAGACATGTGCCAAGTATAGTTTGATGAGTTTGCAATGTAGATTTCTAGAAAAGCTTAAACTTCTCTGAAACACTGTCAAATTTAATTTAATTAGGCAGCTGTGGAACAGATAGGATGGTGAGTCTTTTCGTGAAATAACAATGGGGCTGTAAAGCAATTAGAGAATTTGCTGATGTCCGAAGCTGCAGAAGCACAATTTAAGAGTTTTTACGAGTCATAGGAAAAAAACCCAGATTAAATTGCACACCACTAATAATTTGGGACCCTTTGGTTTTAGTTACAATGCACTCAATGTTATTTTGTAGCTTCATTGCCATCTTTGTCATAAGGGGACAAAGATAAGAAGAATATATACAGCTTTAAATGAAGGTGGAACTACAACAAATTGCATATATTTGACTCAGTTTTGCTTATAAACTGCTTATAATAATTTTCCGGAATGTTGCGATTGTGAACAGAATTTACTCCCAAGAAAGGTTGTGTCTGTCTCGTGCTTGCATTCGGTCTCATGGTGAGGATGACGGGAGGAGGTGGTAGCATCTGCTCGGGGGCTTTAAATCCAGAGGAAAGGATTTGTCTGCTTTGTTTTATTAATGCCCTTCTTGTGAACATCTGGTCCCACGAGGAGCGAGTGGTCTGGTCCTGGGGTGGGTACTCCGAAGTTGAAGTCTTCCAGGGTGTTTTTAAAATCCTCCCTCTAGCCACCCCTGCACGTGAGATAAGTGTCTTTGTGCCATAAAGACCAGGCCAATATTTGAATTTAAGAGGGTCCCGAGTTGCAATCGGGCTGGCAGTGTACGCTCCGAGGCAGCGTTAGCTGAGCAGCCTCTGTCCTCGCTCCCGGAATTACGGCCACAGTTGCCGTGGCCAGGTTTCTGCTGCAGTAATGGATATTGATGTAAAACTCTGTTGTATTAGACCAAGTTTGAAAAATCAGCTTTCTGGAGGAAAAAGATCACAGTCAAGTTTCATGTTATTGCTTTTTGTAGGGAAAAAGTCCATCAAGCTAGATGTGTTCCTGGAGCAAGCAGCATCTTTAGGCTGCTTTTTCACGTGGTTTGATGCGAAGCGTTGCTCTTTGGCAGGAGAAGAGTCGAGCCCCGTGGAACGGAGCCACTTTCCCATGGTCTCTGGCTGCGGCTCTGCTCCTGCAAAGTCAGCGCTGGCAGAGCCCCACGGCGAGGGGACACAGCCCTGGGGACATCGCAGCCAGCCCCGCGCCTTTCCTCGTGCTGGAGACAGCCCAACGGAAAGCTATTTTTGCACGAGGACATCTCACAACAGAGCGTGCTTCTCGCTCTGATTTCTTTCCTGGAAAGCTCCGAAGTTCCTGAGTGTGTGACTCATTCTTTCACAAACCTGCTCTCCCCATCCAAAAACTGGAGATCGTCTATCTTTTGTTAGACCAGTGCCATGATTTATATTTTTTTTTTTTCTTCTTTTTAGTGAAGGTTTCGATTTGCAGGGTTTGCTGAGCAAAAGCCAAACTTGTGGGTTTTTTGTAAGGAAGCTCAGATTTGTGCAGAAGCACAGGACTTGAGAGAGACACCAGAAACTGCCCTCCCAGCCCCAAGTTCCCACCAGTAAAATACAGCTGCTTATGTCCTTAATACCTGCACTCAGCAAGAAAACCGCTGCATTAGTAGTTCCCTATCAATCAGCTGTGTTTGCTTCATTGTGATCTGATTTCCTGGTGAACGTCTTAGGACTGGACTCTTAAATAGTCCCTCAGGAGGGTTTAATCTTAACTGTAGTATAAGAAAGTTCAGAACTTTTTTAATCTCCTAAATTGACAGAGCATCACTTTGTATCCTAACGAATGTCCCTTTAGTGGTTTGGATGTGATACAGAATGCACTTAAATGCTTTCACCAGGTTTGGGAGAGGTGTGGGTTCCTTATAGGGGTGGAAAAAAACCCGGGAGGAATAAAGATGGCGTATCCTAGCAGAATATGGTGGGTTTAGTAAAAATCAGAAACAAGGCTTTTGTGTGTCTATTGTGCGAATTGCAATCTAGTATAAGAATTGAAGGTAATAAAATACCAATGGTAATCACTATCTGTAAATTCCCTGCCTTAATTTTGTGCATAATGGGCAATACATGGCAGTACCAATTATCCTGTATTCTCCATTTGCAGAGGTAGCACTAAAGATAATGCCGCTGTTCCTCATTGCAAATTCTATTATCTCTAAAAAGAAACAGTTAATTAACCCCGTAAAACCATTAGTAGATCATTCTTGGTATTTAAGAAACGTCTGGGTTCTGGGAGAGATACTTTTGCCAGTAGAAGCCAGCAAGATTAGCTTCAGGTTGCTCAAAAATGGTGGCTTCGTATGGGCAAATAGTAAGTAACAAAATAAATGATGCGTTAAGAGCATCCTTCCTGCCTACTGCTGATCAGCAAAAGGTGTAGGCATGGCCAGAAATCTCGAGAAGTGAAATGGAGCATACTGACCTGATGCTGTGGCATCCGTTACGATGTTGCTGTAATTGAGCAAATGTTCTTGCAAGTTAGTGCCCCTTCAGAACAACGTAGGGCTCCTTATGCTTATTCACTCCAAGGAAAGAAGCATTTTATGTCCAACATAACTTTAGTTTTGCACAAATGCCTTGCCTCAAGGGTTAATGCAGATGAGACCTCAAAGAGGAGGATTTCATAATGATTTCTATTTGGCAAGGAGTAAAAATTCACCCAAAACCAAATATGCCAAAGCCAAGAAAGGCAAACTGTAAAATTGCACTGGGCAACTCTGATTTTATGAGTAAAATAGAGATAGTGAACACTGTATATTCCTTTTAAGACTGTACTTGCAGTTCTTTCAAATAGCTATTTTAAAAATAGTACAGTTGCCTGGGGGCTTCTATGTGGCTACACAGGGGGTTTCCCAGGAAGGTGCCACCAGTGAGCCCAGTTCCCCCCAGACAGCCTGTGTGCCACCACCATGTCCCCCCAGCCCCACTTTATCCTGCATCTCCAGCCAGCCCCTACTTGTCCTCTCAGTCCTTATTCTGGTCCCATTATATTCTTCAACTATTTATAAATGATTATATAGATGCTGGAGGAAATTAATCTGCTAACCAGATAAAGGGAGTAATATGTGGCTCATTTACTCTTCTCTTTTCCTGGCTTTCTCCAAAATCAATTGGACTCTGCCTACTGATGCCTGCTTAATTCCCAGGCATTTCTGAGTGGATCAGATATGTCATTCAGAAGTTATTACAGTCCATCCACAAAAAAAAAAAAAAGATGCAGTTTCTCAAGGTTAGGCCATCATTAAGGACTGACTTGACTTAAACTTTCCATAGCAAAAAAAAAAATAAAATCTTTTTCTAAGGGATTTTAAAACTTACTGTATTTAATGCATTGTAGTGAAATATGATGAATTTCTGTAAAATTGAATGGAGACCTTAAATTGAAGTGATCTTCTAACTTGTGCCTAGTACCTGCTCTCTCTAAAGAATTCTAAATCTGTAAGGTTTTAGACTAATACATAGAATAGATTTTTTTTTTTTTTAAAATCAACTACATCTCTTTAAATTTTTCATTCTTTAAAGATTTTGCACTTAATACTGATGGTCCTCCTCCTGAGGCCACCTCTCCTGGGGTCTTCCTCCTTGTCTCTGCATTTTGCTAAAGCTTTGTCCTTGGGCCACTCCTGGATTATTATGTCTTGATATCGTGGGCAATTTAAGTTTTAGTGTTAGTAACTAAATGTGCAGCCTTGACCTCTCTGTGCATATTCAGTCTTCCATCTTCCTCTGCCCCATCAGCTTTTGCTCATGGATCATCTGCCAGATTTAACAGAACAAGAACTAAACATCCAAGACCAGTTGCTCTGGCAAATTTTGCCCTGCTCAAAGCCATTCAGTCACCTTTCCTTATTTCCTATATTATCTTTACATTGATTTTTGCCTTTAAGGTGCTCCTTGGTTTAACTGTGGCCTGTTCTTGGCTCATTTTAGTTTTTCCAATTCCCTTTCTTCCCTCCACTGCCCCATTTCAGAGCGTCTGCCTGTTCCCTCTGCTTTTCTCCTCCTCCCACCCTCGCTGTGATGATGTCAAACCGAAGGATGTCAACATCTTCAAGTGCAGCAAATAGCAGTTCAAACCGATTAGTGATTATGAAAAGTCGCAAAAAGTATTTAAATCACAGATTTACATGCATTTACAAGGAACTGCTCTGTCCTGTGAGACACAGGGTGATAAGAGGAGGAAAAGGAGGCAGTCATGAGAGCACGGGAATAACATTCAGGTCAGCATAAAGCTTTCTGTTTCTTATAATGTCTGCCTGTTTTCTCCCCGTCTGCACAGGCAAATGCCAGGGAGTGGAGCTCGGAATAGGACACACAGATCCTATCCATCTGCTCCAAGTCATTACAAAACTCTTCCTCCTACGCAGGGAAGAGAAAAAAAATAATGATAAAGGACTCATGAAAGAAAAAAAACCCACCCCTGAACACGAGCATTCTGTGGGGTTCTGTAGGGTCAGTGGCATCGGTGCTCGTCTCCCCCCTGGACACGGCACCAGGAGAAGTTGTCACGTTGGTCAGTCACTGTCAGAAGGATGTTCAAAGGCCACTGAGCCAGGACTGTGGTGTGGACCAGGGGTTTGATGATGGCCAAGGCTGCCCACTTAGACTTTATGCTTTGCTTGCCAATATCCTAGTCTTGCAAACGCTGTACCTAACAAGGCACCCTGTACCCTTTGTTTCTGCTGCAAGCATCATTAATACAATACTGGTGATCTTTCTACCTCATCAGTTTGGGAATATCTTTTTATCTTGCAAATCCCTTGATGTATGAATTGTGACTTTTATTGATGATTTCAGCGTATCTATCGAATTTAGCGAGGGCTGAGTGAGCTGTAGAGAGCATCATATTTTTATCAGCAATAATGTTTGTTTATTGAAAAGCTGCCTTCTGTAGCCAAGGTAGAGATTACTCCCACTGCATTTTTGGGGGAGAATTTTTACTTTACTTGGATTTTAGACCGACCTGTACATTCTGTTCATTTTAGGCTGAAGGAGCCCTTTAAAAATGGAAATAACGTTTAAAAATGAGTATCAGAAGCAGTAGAAAAAAGAATGAGTGTTACCAAAACCCAATAGCCATCTGGATGTTTCTGCTTTACCACCTGTGTATGGTTTAAATGGCCTATTTGTTAGAGAAAGACCCTGCTTCTGTCTTTCCTCACTTAAAGATGATGGTAAAGAACTGTTTAAATCCAATGCTTATTTTAGTGCACAAAGCTTAGTAATAAATTACTATTTTAGTGTTCATACGTGAAATGCTGTATGTTTTATAATCTCAAAGAAGGACATATCCATGTAGGGGAATGTCTGAGTTGTACTGAGCATCTGTTAGAGCCTCTCTGATGTGAAAAGCATATGGAAATGCTCTGGGGAGGTCATGGTTTCCATTAAAAAAAAATATTCTGAATGCATATTTTTCCTTTCTGACTGAAGAGCGAAGAACAAGAGAAAGCAATATGGGAGAAGGGTTGAAAAGGCAAGGCTAGGCTGGGTTTGAGGTCGTGAAGGAGGAATATTGGAGCAGTAGAACATGAAGTATGGAAAAGCAAGAGGTGAGCCCACGGAACTGGGGAGAGCATGGCCGAGGCCAGAGCAGAGGGGTGTCAGGAGGCTTGGCAGCAATGTCACCCCATCCAGGGGACTGGCTGGGGGGGGCGGGTTCCTTCTCCTCTTGCTGTGGTTTTGTACTCTGAAGGTGATTTCTGAGTGTTTTGGCCCCTGTGGTAACTTACAGCTTTAGGTTTTCAGAAAGTATTTCTTCTTCTGAGTGGTTGTGAAAGCACATCCCAAAGCGTGCAGCCCCATGGAGAATCACAGAATGGTGGGGGCTGGAAGAGACCTGTGGAGATCGTATAGTCCTACCTCCTGCCAAAGTAGGGGCACCCAGAACAGGGCACCCCAGCAGTGATGTGTGGGCAGAACCTACCCAGTCCTCCATTGGCGTGCTCTTCTTCTCATCCAGTTCTCCAGGTCCATACCTCAGAGCTTCTGAGAGCACTCAGCACCTCCAAACCTCTGTGTCGCTCTCCCAGCTTTAACCTCATCTCACCCCTGAGTAGAAAGGAGTAAATGGGTCGCTGTGGTGTGGTCCACTATTTGATGGAAGCTGCCATACCCGCATGTTTCGATGCAGGAGTGGTGGTGCACGAGGTGCATAAGCTGAGATTCAAAGCACCCCATGTCCAGTTTCAGTATATTGGTACTCAAATCTGGGGACGGGCCAGGAATCAGGCCATATAAACAGCATTAAAAGCATGTAGTTGAAGTGAAGTTACAAAAAAAAAGAAAAAACACATTTTCATATTCTCAGACATTGATATCCTTCCCATTTCTGACCTATTCAAAAAGCATTTTCATTAAAACTGGCAAGAGAATGTATATCCACCATGATGGGACTTGGCACCAGCAAGGAGTCCAGCCTGTGATTTTTCTCTAGTATTCATGAACCATGGTTAAGATTTACTGGAAAACTTGTCGTTGCAGGAATCCCTCACAAGGGAGATGTCTTAGGTGTTTACTGGTGGGTACTTAGGAGAAATACTTGGAAATTAGAATGATGCTTATGTTAGAACAGCATCACGCTTCTACCCATGCTCTTCTGAGGTTGCAGGTGAGGTCAGGTTTGTGGAGAAATAACCTCAATTTCACAAAATTGTATGCACGGAAGACATTTCCTCCTCTTTAAAGGCAGACTGTTTTTAACTTCATGTTATCTAGACAGTAAAGAATTATTTGTCTGGCATTTGGTCCCTGTGTTGTTCCTCCCTTTTGGCAGTATTACAAACATATATTATTTTATGCAAATTTCAGTGAGAATCCTCTCCCTACTTGAATTTTCTCAAGCAGTACAATAGTGCTGGTATCAATAGGTTTAGCTCAACCCCAGAAATAGCCGCAAGACAAATGGGCTTTGGAAAATAAGGGCATTTTTTTTTTTCCTTCCACCTCCCCTCCTTTTTTAATCAGGAGAAAGAAACCCAAGTTGTCAATTTTGGAGTGTCAGTTCGTGGAAGACGGATTCGCTGCAGGGGCAGAAGTGGCGGTTGGCTTCGGACAACTGTCTGAAGGAGTTGGCTGCCTGCTGCCGTCAGTCACCACGTTCAATAGAGGCTTTCGACTCTCGATGTGCAGGAGCAGGTGACAGCAGCGAGGTTATGTCCCTGTCAAATTAGAGAGCCCGGAATACTGATAAGCCATCAAGCCATTAAAGCCCATTTCAAACGGAGTCACTTCAAATGAATGGAAATTAATGGAAAGGGATAATGGAAATCATTGGCTTCAACAGAGATATAATGTATTTAGTTTACGTGTGTCTTAATGGAAATTGATGATCCTCATTTTGGATTTAATGGAATTCCTGCAGTCTTATTGCAGTGTAATAGAAAATAATATTCTGTAATTGAAAATCAATTCAGATAATTCCTATTAATAATTAACACTCCTATCTCGGAATTGTCTAACATCTATAATTTAGTGCAAGGGGAAGAGGTACATCTGACAGTGAGGTGAGGCTCGGTGCGGGCTTTCAGGTGTGCAGTCTGATGACAAAGACATGGAGCTGGGCTTGATCTTCCCTGGGCTGGGAGCGAGCAGTGAACTGGAGTTACTGGGCTCCACACTGTGGTCACCCACTCTTTGAGAGATTTTCCCAATTACTCGTGGAGTCGCATCCGACCTTTTGCCCTACAATGTCAAGTAAAATAGGGCATGTTGGTATGCGATGTGCATTTGGGTGCCAGACGAGGAAGAACCCAGTCAGAGTTGTTCTGCCTCACTGCCTAACACCAGCAGAACTTGAGCACGGGTTGCGTGAACTGAATTAAATGTGGATTTTAAATGAAGCACAGGTTAAGGTATCTCTTCCCCCTGTTTTACTCTGCAAAAATCCCAGTACTACTGTCGGGCAGACTCTTCCTATGTCTTGTATCCAGCTCTGTCCTTCTCCATTTCATTGTTGGGTGGATTGAAGACCTAGGTTCCTGCTGAGGGTAGTCGGTAAGCCAAGGTCGTAGTCCATCACCTTCCCAATGCTCTGACACCGAGGATCAGGAAGGAATGAGGACTTGTCTTCCAGTTGTTTCATTTATCTGAGTTTAAAAAGAAAAGGTTCATCCTCTATCTACATTGGGTGGATTTCTCCAGGCCCTTGGAGGGCACAGCTCTTCATCCCAACCTCCACTAGATGTCTGAGAGATGTGCTTCTGGCCCGCCTCATTTTTTTTGACTGTTGAGGGAACCTTGCTCACCCACGGGTGTCTGCACTAGCCATATCTAACACCAGTCAAGATAAAGCCCATCCCCTGTCTGTATTTCTGCGTCTCCTCGCCGCTGTTTTAAGTGTTTAAAGCAATTTGTTTCCTCTGGAGACTCAGAAGTGGCAAAATGCGCCGTGAGCCTTCCTCTCTGCCGGTGAAGAGAGAAGACAGCGATGGAGCCTCCTCCACCTCTGCAGCCCTGGGGGAACTTGTTGGAAGGACAACTTTTCCTTGCGACGTGGTCGCTTTATAAACTTACTGGAGGGGAAAAAAGCCTTTCTGAGGTCTGCTGTTGCACTTGATCCCTCTTCTGGCAACTGTATATTGCAAAAATAACAAAATATTTCCATTTCCCAGCAACTGTTTTATTCTTTTCAGATAATGAGGCTGGGGCAGGGGAATGTGTATCATGGTCCGGTTTACAAACATAGCTCTGTTTGGAGCGTCAGGCAAAGCCCAGTGAATCCCCAGGAGTTTGCTTTGTAGGAGGAGGGAGCGCAGCCCTTCTCGGGGTTTGGCTGTTAATTTCCCAATTCAGTAAACAATTGCTCTCCCAAGGAGAGAGGCAGTACGAAATGCGTTTCAGCTGATAAGTAATGGCACTATATTGCACGTATTGTAATTGAGAAGCTTTTTCTTTCAGGAGACTTGTACATTAGCAGCATTTAACAGTACAAGCACCCATTTTCCATTTCATTTTCAAACTACCAATTCTAAATAATTCAAAAATAATTCCCTTGAATGCAACTTTTGTCAGTTTTTACAATGAGATTATTAAGCAGTGTCACTTCAACGGTACCTCTCTTCCTGATTACACATTCAGGTCCATAGAAATCCTCCTTTCTTTTTAATTACTCTTTGACATTCGATCTACAGAATTTTATGGCTACCAGTCACCGTTTTTTCATTTTCCCCCGATTCCTCCATTACACTGATAGACTGAATTGCTTCTCTCTCAGAAACTTTCAGTGTTCTTGACTTTCAGAATGGCTGTAGAGCAAAATCTTTCTGCTTTCACACTTCAACTTGAGAGGGAGACTTAAACATTGCGTGTGGGTCTACTTCAGCCGCCAAGTCTAGACAACTCTTTATTCTTTTAAAGATGAAGTCGCTTGACGTCATTTCGGCTGCTCAGCTCAAGGGAAGAAATATCGATCTTGGGCTGTCAGGAGAGAGGGATCTGTTCTGGATTGCCTGTGCTTACCCATGGTGGGAGCAGGAATTAAAGTCCATAAATGATGAAGGAAAGCCAATGATGATTATAGCTGCTTGCTGGGGGTACTGGAGCCAGGAAAGGACTCCAGTGTTTAAGAGATGGATGTTGCACAACCGATGCTTGGCCTCGGGGGTGAAATCCACAGTGGCTGGAGCCCCGTGGTGCTCCCGGGGGGAATTTGGACTGTGAAGCAGGACAGGGGCACACTTTGATCATAAACAGGGGTTTCCCAGGGATGGTCTTTGTATCCACTGGCTGCCAAGTACAAAAGGGGCTTGTGGGCAGAGAATAGGAGCTGATGTTTCTCCAGCGAGGTGAGTGTTTTCCAGTCTTAATGTCTCGTTTCCTTTTGCCCTAAATACCATAGAAGTTTTCTTTTGGTTTGTTTTTTACAAAGGACTTAGCCAGGAATTTAAAAAGAACTTGCTATTGAGCTCACCGGTATCAGGGAATTATTTATGAATTCCAAGTTAAATGTTTCTTCTGGATTCCCAGACAGATATTTCATATGCACCTTCCTCCTGTTTCAAACAGAAAACGGCATTAATTTCATCATGAAACTTCAATTTCAGCAAATGCTACTTAGCATTGTTAGTTGTTTTTAAATAAATAAGATGCATTACCTGTTTGATCAGCATGAAGAAGGATATGATTTTAATCAATGAGATAATTTGAGGTTTCTTGCCCCAGCTGCAGTGGATTATTTTGTCAGTCTGAAATGCGTGCCCTGTTTTGCATTGTTTTACCACTTCTTTAATTCAGAGGCAGCCAGACATTAGAGAGAGCATTTCTGCATGTGCGTGCTTAATATAGTCTCTGCGTAACACAGCGTCGTGTGGAGGATGCTTAAAGTAGGACAGCATCAAATGAGAGTGTGAGGAGCTCGCACAGACTAGCATCTGTATTATATCTCTTTAAATGCTTATCTGAAAATATAAACTAAACTGTTCTGGGTAGAAAACTAACATTGCCTGAAAAATGGGGGGAGGAGAGAACAGGAGAAGAGAGAAAAATTGAAATAAAAGCATAACATTTGCTTTGGAATATTCACCAAACTTCAGAGGGGAAATGATTCAGTAGGAAGTTTCAAAGACTCTATGAGAGGGGAAAGTTATGAACTTTTTCCCCCGGAGGATGCTGTTGAGGTATCCTATCTCCCTTACTATTTCTCCATACATGCTCTAACTGTACGTGGCTGCGGGCACGTCTTTGCACCCACACTAGTCTGGTCCGTGGTATGTGCAGGCAACGCAACTGGCTTTGGCTGTGTCTCCTGATCCTGACGTGTTACACATTCATGTTACATATTTAGGGACATTGAAGATGATTCCTAAACCCACACATTTCCACACTGCCGTTCGTTGTGGGTCACCTCTGCCACCAGCCGTGTGAGCAGGCAAGGAACAGGGAGTGATTGATCTCTTAAAACCTGTTTCTCAGCAGTAGAAAGAATAACCAGAGAGACAGGATCCGACCCACCACAATGAAATGAAGTTGGCTCCTCTTCTTCCTCACACCCCCACCATGTAACTGCTGCTTTTGGTAGGATTAAACACTCTGCAGAAGCAAAATGGAAATAGCTCTAAACACGGTTCTTCTTAGAGCTTTGCAAGTAGCAGGTGATGCGTCCTTGTAGTGGTCGTGTAAAGAATTACTGGTCCCCAGTGCAGAAGGAGGAGCTGGCCCAGGTTGCCCAGAGAAGCTGTGGCTGCCCCATCCCTGGAGGGGTTCAAGGGCAGGTTGGAGGGGGCTTGGAGCAACCTGGGCTGGTGGGAAGTGTCCCTGCCCAGGGCAGGGGGTTGGAACGAGATGGTCTGTAAGGTCCATTCCAACCTGAACCGTTCTGTGGTTCTTCCTGTGGGAAGCTGTGACTCACGGGAGGCTGAACATGAGCCCCGTGTTGACAACAGAGAAGCTGCTGGTTCTTGGTCCATATTTTGGCTGCAGCCCCTGCTCCTTCATCCTGACGGGAGAAGAGGAGCCCTGTGTGCTTCATCTTCCCTTGATGAGACCTTGGGGCACGGTTTATAGCTCAAAAGCTTACATTTTGAGGAGCTTCTGCAAGATTGCAGCTGGTATTTAGATGCACACACTGCATATCTGAAAACTGCTGTTATGGGGGGGCTGGTGGGAGCCTCTGCAATAGAAAATGTAAAAAGAATCAACTCAGAGTGTCATGAGAACACAAGCCGTGTGTCCCGTGGTACCCGTGGCAAGGATATCATCTTCTCTGTCACTCTTCTAAACAAATTAATGCCTCAGGCAAGGAGTACAGTAGAAAGCAAATTGATTTAATTTCAAGTGAAATGTTTTTTGTAGGGATTTCAGGTATTCGTTTTCTGGCAAAACACCGTTTAGATGAAAAGTGCCATTTCTGATTCTATTCTTTCTGAAGCAGATTCAGCTAAAGAAAAACCCTCATTATCATGTGAGTTAGTAATAACTTCTCCTCTTTACTTGGGCTGAGCTGAAGTGCATAATAACTACTGCTACATGGGAATGATTTTCCCGAGGTAGGGAAAATACAGTGGGAAAACAAGGTATTTTCCTATTTATAATATCATTGTGTTATGTGCAAGCTACAAAGGGCAGTACGGGGTCGGTAATTCCAAATGAGCTTGTTACTGAGAATGCTCTGACCTGTTTCGTGGGCTGGTGGAAGGTGTCAGGAAGGAGGAACACCGGCCGCCCCGCGCTGGGCTGCCTTGTGCTGGGGAGGGGGAACAAACCCTCTGAATCATGGCTGCTTCCCACCAGTGCTGCCTGGGGGGCTCCTGGGCAGGTGAAAGGGGAGAACTGAAGTTTTGGCTTTATGTCCAGCTGCTGCAAGCAGCAAAGCTCTGAGATTAAAATCCTAGTATGAGTACTAGTAATAATAACGTGCTAGAGAGGTAGGAAGCCCCTTCCCTCCATCCTTCACCCCCCAGCATGCGGTTTCTCAGCGTTTCTCAGGGGTCGTGTGGTTCCCATCCTGGCCACGGCGATGCTGAGCACCCAACTGGAAAAATGAGAGTTTTGGTGGGTTTTTTTTTGTACTAGAGAATCCTCTTTCGCTTTAATTGCAATGATGGGTCTTTTACGCTCATGATCAGAAATCCAGATGTGGTGCACAAGTGATTTGTTGACTTGAGGCGATGTTGCTTGGGAGGCAGCATTTTAAGTGCTGACGCTGATGAGGCAAAGCAGGACAGAAAACCATCCTGGAAGATAAATGTAGGAGAGAAAAAGAAAAGGCCTTTTGGAGATGCTTTCTCTGAAGTGCATCCATTTGCTGAAACAGAATCAGCCAGAAGAAACTTATGATCAAAGTGTGTGTGTGAGAAGACAATGACAGTAAAATGGGAGATTAAATGCATTAGGCTCCCTGTGAACGAGAACGATGAAGGGCTCTGAAGTTGGATGAAACCACCAAAGCAAAGGCACGAAGGTAAATAAAAAGATGAAACAGGCAGTTGCCACGGGGGGAATAAAGGGCTCACTGGTGTGGTTTGGGGAAAAGCAGGACGGACAGCTTTAGACTTGTTTAATACAAGCAGGCACATAAAAGTAGTATGTAAAAGCTGCACAAATTTATGTACAATATGGAAAAAATAAAAGTAATGATTAACTGCAAGCAGTAGATGAGCAAGATTGTGACACGGTAGGTGCAGCTGAGCGTCAGCATCAACAGCCAAGCGTAATACACAGAGGAGACAGACAGAAACCACAGGGATGAGGTCATCTCCCAAGGGGTGAGAATTTGTGAGTAAACGGGACCTTCTGGGCCCGTGAGGGACAGCTTGGAGTCCAGTGGGGTTGCTGTCTGTCAGCACAGCATGTATCGTGTTAGAGGGACCCTCCTCTGCAGGCGCCGCGAGCAGCCGGGCTGGCCAAGGGGAGCGAAATCACAGTTTTACACATGAGCAAGAGGTGCAAAATGAGGGATCTTAATCCTGGTGCCGTTGCATAAGGTGATGAGCTGCTGTATTGTGGCGAGTTACAAGCAACAACATGCTGACACCATAAATAAATACTCCTGGTAACCTGCAGTGTACGGCTACGGGAGGGGAGATTTTTTTCCATTTAAACTTAAAATGTATATCTATATGTTTGGGTTTTGGGGTTTTTTTTGATTAATCAGGTCCCTCATCACTGATGTCTCCCTATGGTGTTGGGCAATTCCAGCCAGTCTTCCATTGCAATTACAGAGGTTGGAGGAAGTTGTTAATAAAAATAGCATAAAATAGATGGAGGGAAGGGATTTATTAGGGATGGGTGAGGGCCCAGGACACTGCTGGGAGCGAGGGAGGTGCCCACGAGGCTCCAGCAAAGCTGTCCCCCTCTAATGCACATCTTCAGTTGTCCCGATGGCTTGTCTCAGTCCTTCAGATTTAAAATAATACCACAAGTGTTCTTGCTTCACAGCTATAAAAGTGGGATTAGGAAAGGGTAGATCAGAAACACTCAAGTTTTATACCGTATAACTTTTTTGCCATGAAAATATTTAAATTGCATTTTGTTGCCGATGATGAATCTGTCACCCCGGGAGGAGCAGATCTCTGGAGCTCAGCTCCGGGAATATTACAAAACGCTCTGCCACAGGTTCATATATTTCGATCCCCGCTGGCTGGCTGGGCAGGCGTTGCCAGGTATGGCAGCTAACTGGGTAAAAAATTAGCTATTTATTTATTCCCTCCCCCCTGCACGCTCCCGGCAGGAGCGTCGCTGCCCAAACACAGTCAAAGTGACTGGAACTGAATCTAATAACGGATCTGCTCATTTTATTGACTAACTTTTTCCTTGGTGGTGGGGAAAAAAATGAGTGATTCTTCCCTGCCAGAGGTTTAATGGGCTTAACCCCGGGGTGATGTCCTCACCTCCTCCTCGTGCCCCCGTGCTCCCAGCATCGCGGCCGGCTGGTGGGATGCACTTACCTCTTGTTGAAGGTCCTCTGCTGAGCCGCTGGCGAGATGGTGCTCATCCACAAATTCCGCCTGTCTTCGGGGCTTAATCCAGAAAAATCCAGAAAATCCAGAAAAATGACAGTGAAATGCTGTTGTTTTCTCAGCACTCTGCTCCTCGATTGCCCTGTGTCACACCAGGGTCAAAGCGGGCAGGGGTGAGGGTGGAAGGAGGGACAGGGATGTTCAGCCCCGGGAGCAGCCCTGCTGGGAGGAAAAACACCTCCCGTCTAACCTGGAGCAGAAAATGTTTTATTTCTTCACTCTGAAGAGATCTTGCTAAGAGACGGCTGTGGCCTGCATCTCGCAGTATGTAACCCTTGTATTTTTACTTTTAAGATTTAAATTAGTCATTCTTGAACATCTTCAAGTAGAGTGATGACTCATCGGCTGTTGAACTGGTTAAAGCTTTTGGAAAAAAATGTACTTGTTGAGGAATGATTTTTAAAATGCATTCTTTACAACATAATTACCATGTTTGATATATTTTCCACTTTCTGTGGGAAATGTCATGCCTTCCTAAACTAATCCAATCTTGTTTGAAAGCCACATAAAAATATCATCAAAATGGATACAAAAAACAGTGACCAAAAATCTTAGGTGTGTTTTGTTTTGTAAAGGCTTGTAGATATTTATCATTTTTTTTTCCATACTGACAAAGAGTTATTGAGGGAAATGAAATCAGAGAGAGCGCAACTTAAAGAGATGGTTTGGTCAGACGTTTTTGGAATGGAAAGGTTCCATTTTCCGGACCATCGCTGTGGGAAATCACCCTCCTGAGATGCTGCTGGTGTGTCCCTGCCCTTGGCTCCTCTGCTGCCCCTTGTCCCTTGGGAGGGTCCCCCCTTGGGGACATCCCACAGGTCTTGGGCCAGGGCATGGCAGTTCCTCACCCCTGCGTGGTAGTGCAGGGCTTTGGGTGAGATTCGCCCACAGGTTTAAAACTTGCATTTGGAAACTTTTTTCATATATATTTTTTCTTTTCTTTGCAAATGTAGCTATTGCTTTGAGACTGAACAATATTTTTAAAAAGGATTCAAGGGGGATAATAAAACAGGAAGGAGCTTTGCTGTGATATATCAACCTATAATCTGTAAATCAATGAAAAACTGTATTTAATGGTTAGAAAACAGAATGGATTCAATCTAATTAACTCTGTAAGCTGTAAAAGATATTTATGAGAATTAAATTTTAATATGTATTCCCTGAAGGCAAGATAACGTTGCTTCTCTCTTAAACAAAGATTGCATCTCTTGTTTGTTTGCCCGCCTCCAACTCAGAAATAATTATTTTAGACGGTGGGAAGAGCAGAGTGGAGGCAGCTTTCGTTGGGTGGCTTTCTCCAATTCCAGCTTTCCTCTCCACTTTAGCATTATGTAGTTCTCGGGAGGATGGTTTATGTTATTTATATTCTAAACAAGAGATCCTCATCTCTCAGGAGAATATATTTTGATGTATGTGTCTTCCTTCTTCCATGCACCTGGAGCTCCCTCATCCCGGTTCTGCACATCTCCGTAGTACCAGAGCATCTCCTCCTCCTTTGGTGGGCTCCTGCCTTCAGTGGCACCGTGCAGGCTCTGCTGTTCCACCTGGCCTTGCAGATGGGGAACTGAAGCACCAAAAGGCAGATTTTTAAAGTATTTCCATACGTATCTGAGGGACGTGTTGCCCAAGAGCTCTGCTCTCAGGCTGTGAGGCTTGGCACACGCTGGCATTCCAGGTGCTCAGCGGCATGAGGTGAGACAAGAGGGAGACCACAGTCCCCACAAATCTGCTCATTTTTCCCATTTGTCGCTTACAATCATGCGTGAATTCCTGTTCTTGTTTGATCCTGCTCGTTTGGGGGTTGCGGGATTTTATTCACAACACTTTTTCATTGCTGGAAAAATACTCTAATGAATTCCTTCAGTGCTTTGAGATCCATACATTAAAAACATTGCTCAACAGCACAGTTATTTTATTGTCTGAGATTGTTACATTTTTACTGTAAAATCCAGGGTTTGTCAAGAAAAGATCCCAGTGTTTTAGAACGAGCTTTTTTTTGGGGGGGGGCAGGGGGGAGGCAAGGACGACGTGGGTCACCTGGCAGCTCTCTGGTTTGTCCTCAGGAGTGGTGGAGCAGGGACACTAAGGAGAGCCACCAGGGAAGTACTGGGAAGCATCGTCAGGTCTTTCTGAGGAAGAGCCATGGGTTTTCCCCTCTGATAGACCGTTGAGTTGCACAGTCCCTCCTTCCCGAGAGCTCTCAGCGAAGGGCAGCCCAGCAGCTAATCCCTGACTACAGCAAGGTGAATGAGAGGAAGGAGTATAAAATACTGTGGGAGATGCTGCTGGGAGAGCTGTGGCTCAGGTGTGTGCAGCCAAGGTGTTTGAAGGGACAGGGTGGGTGTGATGCTGCACAGCCTTCTGAGCTGGGACCTTCTGCTGAGCCCTTGGAGTCGTTACTCTCTTCTTTTCTCCGTGGCTCCGGGCTGAGCTGTGTCTTGTGGTGCCTGATGCTCCCAAGTGCGTGTGTTTATATCATATGCAGCCCTCATGAATTTATAGTTTTTGTCACTGTACGGTCAAGCATCTGTTCTCAACTGTGACATTCTTTATCCTTCGATGGAGATTTGGGTGGGTTTGTTCCGAATCAGTGAGCAGAGAGCCGAGATCTCAGTCCCATCGTTGTGCCAAGGGGTTTTCCAGCATTTTCCCTTTGGGGAGCACAGGGGCTGAAGGTAAAACCCAGCCCGGAGCTCTGCCCCCGCGGGCGCCGAGGTCTGCTCTCCCTCCTACCCTGGCACCAGCTGCAGGTCTGGGCACATGAGATTACATTTCACGTCTTGAAAACACAGCGTGGGAGCCTCTTTCTAAATGGCTTCTTGTTCTTTATTCCTGTTTTCTTGTCCTGAACGCGTGTCGTTTGGTGAGCCGCAGGTGCGTGTGCTGTAGAAACTCCCTCTGTTTCCATTTGGGACCGCAGGGTGTTGGTTTTGTTCTGAAAACAGTCGGATCTGTTTTCTTAATAAAGAAAAATCTCCAGCCAGGCCAGGTCTGGGTGCTGGGTACCTGCACACAACACTTCGTGCCTCTTGGACTGTATTTCTACCAGCAGTTCCTTCCGAGCCAGGGCTGGGCTGGGAGGGATGGCACAAACCTCTGCTCAACGTCAGAGGAGAAGAAAAAGCCTGGATTTTAACTCAGTACAGAGACCAGGTCCAGTGGAAGGTGTCCCACTAGAGGGGGGTTGGAACTAGATGATCTTTAAGGTCCCTTCCAACCCAAACCATTCCATGATTCTGAGACCAGCTGCTTCTGGAATCTGGAGGTGAAGTGAAAGATGGAGTGGGGGCAAGTGATGCTGCTCAGCTGCAATTCCCTGTTCTCGTGGCAAGTGGCTCATGGCACCTCTGCTTTGGTTCTCCATTTCCTGTCCAGCTGGTAGGAATATGGGATAAATGCAAGGAAAAGACTGGGCAGGCAGTGATGCCACGAGGATGGGGACAGTGCCCAGGGGAAAGTCTGTGCATAGGGAATTGTTACAGACACAGGGTGTTTTTCAAGGTAATTAAAAAAACCACCAACTTGAGTATAATGTGCTAAAGGACAAGACACACGATTGTGCCCTTTGTCTTTTGACACCGATCTTCTGGTTTGGCACCAACCTCACTCCACTGAGGGGGATCTGGTGCCAGGGGGGTGAGGGTTGGCTCTCAGAACAGTCTCTGATCCCAGATCCCCTGAGGTTTGGCTTCAGAATGAACATTGGTGGGTCAAACAGCGGCAATGGTCTTCATCCAGACTTCCAGAGCAAAGGGCAGCTTGGCTTTAGGAGGTGAGCTGGGAAGAGCCCACGATCTGGGAAGAGCACACCGTCTGCCCGGCCCCTTCCAGCTGGGCTGTGGGAGCTGCCGTTTAAGACACACCAGGAAAACTTTTCCTGCTTCTCCCTTTACCCCAAGCTATTCAGCTTCAGCATCTTTCCCATTTCCTCCTGTTTATTGGTAGAGAAGAAAGCATTGTTTATTGGGAACTGCAGCGGGGCTGGAGCGAGCGGCTCTGCATCTCCTGAGCTGGGAATGGCGTTGGGGGGGAGCACATCACGGGAGTGGGACGTGGCAGAAGGCAGGTTTGTCTTGTGCCTCCCTTTCTCTGTCACACAGAATCCTTGTGGATAAACTAGAGGTCACGATGGGGGGGATGCTTCGAGGGAGAATAACAATGATGGGGTGTTTTGCCGCTCTGCAGCGGAGGAGGTGACGCTCCTGCTTTCAGCTGCCTCTTGCCACCCAGGATGGTATTTTTCTAGTAGGTTTAATGCAGGTAGAGATGAGCTGTATCAAGTTTGTCTGCTGGAGGGGAAAAAAAAAAAAATTGCTTCTCCTTTCCTGGGTGTATAAAACTGACATAGATTTACAAAAAAAAAAAAAAAGTGTTCAGAAGGGGAAAAAAATAACATCGCACAATTTTTAGGGAAAAGTCGATGAGAAAGGCCTCCCAGATTCGTGAATCCGTCCAGTCCATTCACTGGTGCCAGAAATCTGTAGCACATATTCTTTTTTACCAGTTTTATGGCTTAATCTGCCGTTGGCTGTGGCTCCTAGAGACTACCTGTCTGTTGGATGCTAGAAGTGAGAGAGCATGAATTTTCAGCATTCCCATAATTAGCCCTGGGAAAAGCGTTACCTTCTTGAGGCTTTGCTGTGCTGCGCTTTTTTTTTTTTTTTTCCATCTTGATCTGCTTTGAAAACATACGTGATAATACATAACACCCTTCTCCCAGTTGTTAAGGCATTGAATTTTTCAGGCTGCACACCTTGCCCGGGACTGTCGAGTGCTGAGCAGCCACTTCCACTTCTAGATTTCTGTTCCGTGTTTGAAGTGTTTGTCTGAAAGATTCAGCTGGGGGAAAATGTGCGATTCTTTGCATTTCTCTGAGCTCTCCACGCCGAATCTCTCATCTCCGTTATTCACCTCAGGTTGCTTTTGGATTTTCTTTGAGTTTTGCAATTAAATATATATCAAAAGCCTGATCTTATTCTGACGTGTGTTAAAGCCAGTGTGCTGGAGCGTTCCCGCTTTCCCCGCCGAAGCTGGCGGAGCTGAGCCACTGGTTTTGTAAACCCACCAGTCCTTGGCTTTGCGTGTGCTGCTCTCCCTGCTGCACAGCATCTATAATGCATTTCTCAGCATCACTGCCCAGCTCCGTGCACCAGCAGAGGGATGAGGATAGCAGTGACTTCAGCATGACAGCGGGACGCGTGGGATCTGTCTCTGGAAGGATGCAGGGACTGGTGGATGGATGGACGGACGGACAGAGCGATGCCGTCCTGCAGGGACGGGTCCAGGCTGCTGCCAGCACAGGGAGCTCCATGTCTGTTCCCAGAGCTCTCTCCCAGCAGATGAGGGCTCCTCTGCCTCCCATTTCCCACCAGGAGTAACGGGATAGCTCGGGGACACTAACTACTGGTGGAAAAAGAGTCTTCCAGAATGCAGCCATCTCAGGATGGCTCAATACACCCACGATACGCACTGAGATACGGGAAAGAAATTGCACTTCTTTTGCAGCAATTGCTGGGATTTCTGTCTTGTCCATTCCTGTATCTGTTGATTCAGGCAGTGGGGAAAGGGTGGCTCTTGGAGGAGAAATAATTAAAGAAAATGTGTTTTTCTTTTATGTATTTCTTAACCCAAGCAGTCGCTGAAGACTTAAGGTCAAATTGAGCAGGTTCAATAGTGTCCTGGGATGTGTAGGATGTGTAGGATGTGTATTCTGTTTGGGTTTTTTTTTCATTTTATTGTATTTTCACTTAGCTTTCCCCTACCCACAACAGAACCTCAGTCAGGGGCAGGTTGGTTTTCTTGAAATCACATTGGGTAGAGTAACCAAACACTTGATAGAATCATCGCTAAGGGTTTGGCTCTGTCAAGTAGCTCAGCACTGGTTTACTTTTGCATGATTTGTTGCGGGGAACTTCAGTGAGATTCTTTTGTGTTTAAACCCCAATTTCTCAAGGTGCTTCAAGTGTGTCTAAATAAAGTACTTCAGGTATTAGTTGTGTTTCCGGTACTTCGGTGGTAACGGTAAATTTTGAAAGAGGATTTCAGCCACCTTATGAACAGAATAATTTTAATAACTTCATGATTTTTATATATTGGAATTATTTTTAAATTTCTCCTTAATTCGAATCTGGAAATGACTTGAGTCTGAAACTGGCACTTATGGGGGCAAGGGAACCTCAGACCTCACTGAGTTTTGAGGGAGATTGTAATAAAAGAGGTTTATTGGCTTATTAAATTTATTGAGCAGAGACAATTGGTACCAAATGGAGGTATTTGGCAACTCACCTTGCTAACTTTTTTTTAATTCCTTTGTTTGTACTAGAGCAAATTATGTGCTTGCAGAGGCATCTAATTTCTTACTCCGCAGCGAGAATTTAGGGCTCAGACTGCCCTCAGTCCACGGGGCTGATGAGGGAACCATACCTGAGTGGTCTGAGGAGAAAAATGCTGTTTAACTTACATGATTTGCTCATTTCCCAGGAGACAGTGCATTGGATGAAGGTAGGACACGGAGCAAATCACAGCCGTGATGCCAGTCTGTGGGCAGCAAAAGCTGACTTGCACATTCTTTATATTGAAACCATAAAACTTTCTGATGGGGCATCAGCTCGCTTCCATTGCCGTGTCCTGAAGCCTGTGAGATACCAGGGGCAACCTGAGCCTGCTCTGGGATGTCCCAGAGCCTGGGACTGGGTGAACTGGAGCTGCACCAGCCCAGCAGCGATGCCGCTGCTCCGTAAACTCCCGCCGGGGTCCTTCCACCAAGGGATTTGCTGAGAATAAAATCCCTGCCCGGAGTGGCCTCCGTGGGGGCCCTTTTGCTGGGTTCCAACGTGCAGCCCCTGCCTTCCCCGTCCCGTGGGGGGACCCCCCCGTGCTCCTCCCACCAGCCCTCACTCGGGGCAGCCGTGGGTTTGTCTCATAAACCAGGACTTTCTGGCTAAAACCTTCTTTCACTCTGGTTTGATGTAATTAACCCAGCTTTTATGGTCTTTAGATCAACCATGTATTTCATTTTAAGTGTTTTTTTTTTGTTTAAAAAGAAGCAGTTTAGTGATTGTTCTCATTTTCTCCTAATGATAGAGTACAATAATATTGTTAGATTTGCTTTCTCATTTATGCAGCATCATTTTGAAATCAGATCTGAAAACATCTTTTTCCTTGCAGTCAAACCTTTATTTTCCCTTCCCTTTGATACTTGGTTTTTATTAACTGTATCATTTAATTACGTGTAAGGCATTTGCTGACAGAAGTTTTGTGAAGGAGGGTTTTTACAGCTGCTTTGTCTTGTACGGTAAACGAAATATGAATTTTCTGTTCTCGAAGTTTAATTCAGCATTTAAACGCACGTTTTCTGGGATGGGAGGTTTGGCCCTACCTGGCAGGGGGGTGTGGGGGTGTCAGCCTCCCTGGCACAGGGTCAGGAGTGGGGCTGGCATCTGCCCCGTGCCTCTTGCCAGTCGTCACTGAGCTCTGCTGAGGACAGAGGGTTGGTGCCACATCACCCCCCTGGGCTGGCTGGGGCTGGGGTGGCCCTGCTCGTGGATGCTCTGAGGTCCTGTAGCCACTACAAAAACATGATAAATAATAATTTACTTACTAGGAATTACTCCAGTGGCTGCCATGGGCTTGCAGTCAGGAGTGAGGGTCTGGATTTTTCAGGTCTGGGGGGATGTGGATGGAACGAGGGGTTGATCTCCTGGTGCTCCAGAGCATCCCTCTGGGGAGACCCAGCTCCTGCATCCCTTCGGGCAGCCGGGGCACCGGGCCCAGCGGCACAGGGATGCTGCTGAGGAGAGGAACATTCCTGTGTTCTTTGACTATTGTTCATTTTTCTGCTTATTTTCTGCTCTAGCTTTCTTTGTGATCCTTGAAAAAAAAAAAAAGAGCAAAAGCTTTTTAATAGTTTCAGCAATTAAAA
This sequence comes from Gallinago undulata, assembly GCA_026546715.1. Classification (NCBI taxonomy): domain Eukaryota; kingdom Metazoa; phylum Chordata; class Aves; order Charadriiformes; family Scolopacidae; genus Gallinago; species Gallinago undulata. Next base: position 14,878,951 of record JAOTQQ010000003.1, read on the forward strand.
TCACCGCTATCTGAAGAGAAAGCGGTCGTAGACATTTGATATTCTTGTGTCTGCTGGAAGAGCTCCCTGCGAGGGCTGGTTGCTATAGAAGTCCTTGCAGAACGGTGTATTTATGGAGAAACTCGCAGGGGTTCTTAATTGTGTGTGAAATCCCGTCCAGCCAGCCCTCGCACAGCCTGCGTGTCCCAATTTGCACCGATCCACTCCAATCCGAAGCAGCCCTGCTCCTGGAGGTCTTCTCTGGGAAGGTGGGTAATTCCATCCTCTTCAGCATCCCAGGAACAGTCTGAAACCAGTTACAGATTAAGTTCAGCTTGTGTTTAAGCTGTTGGGGAGATGAAGAACTAGTTTATATGCGTACTTGAAAAATTAGCAACACTTGAAAAAAAAATAATCTTACAATAAGGTTGGCTATTTGATGGTAGGTTTGCTTTTAAAAATGGGAAGGATTATGAGTTTGGTTTATATTTATTGCAGCATATGAGAAGCTAGATCAATGCTATGCTACACCCTCATTATAAACAGGAACCGGGTCTGAAGCTCTGTTTTGAATTATAGATGGAACTTCCTCCTGAATGATGGGCAATAATCAGGAAGATGAAAAGAAAGCAAAGAAGAAAATGGAGTTGGTTAAATAAATCCATGGTGCATACAGTGAGCGGGCAGTTGTGTGTGTGGAGCTGGGTCTGTGTGACCAGTGCCTCTGATAATTAAATATTCAGGGGGGATATGTATACACGCATCGTGCCAGCAGCTTGGGGGGGGTAAAGATCTGTAAATCCAAGAGCTTCTCAGGTGTAAAGCAGCTTCACGAGGAGGAGTCAGGACAGGACGTGAGGCAGATGCTCTGGGTGCGATGGTTCGGAGGGGACCTGCTGCCTCATCCCTGCACTTCAGGGGGCATTAAAAATCAAGAAGGGTCCCTGTGACACCTCACTGCTGTCCCCAGGCACGGCTGGAGTGCTGGGAGGTTGCTCAGGGATGGGGGACACACCTCCCTGGTGGGACTTGGGCCATTTGGCAATGGATGTGGGGAAGGAGAAGGCAATACAGGTACAGGCAGCTGGCAGAGACGGTGGCAGGAGATAATTGGAGCTGGATGATCTTTAAGGTTCCTTCCAACCCAAACCATTCTACGAAGTGGAGAGCGGATGGGCTTTTGTTGGCAGGGGAGGGAGGATGTGGCATGGATGTGGAGGAAGCCAGGACCTGTCCAGGAGCTGTGGGGCTGGCTCGGTGCCTGTGCCCAGGGCCACCCAAAGAGCCACCACCGCCTGAAAAGTCGAGTGCTCTTTCCTCCAGCGCTGTCGGGGAACGTGGCAGACTGGGGAGGAGAGGGCAGGAAGGTCTGACAGCTCCCTCCTTCTCCATCAGTGCAAAAGGTGGAAGAGACATTGTTTAAAGCATCTGTTTCAGTATTTCTGAAGCTGTTGCTGGATTCCTTCCAGATGAATCTAAATTGGAAGGTGTTGCGAGTGCCAGATGGAGCAGGGATATGTAGCAGAGAGATGTGAAAGGCTTGGAAATATAGGCAACGTCTTTAAAGATAAACCCAGAAAAAGATAAAGCTTAGCAGGCCTTGAGGGGAAGAAACCAAAGACCTGGTCTTCAGTGGGAAAGAGGGACAGAAAACGAGCCATGCCAAAGGCTACAGTTAACCATTCATGGGTCGGAATATTTTCAGTACCGTTTCTTGGGCTAAATATGGCTGGCTTGCTGGTGTTGAACGCTTTTGTTCTATTTTACCCTATTAGTACTGCAGCAGCTTTGATGAATAAGAAGAGTGGGAAGCAAATTATTTTTTCTGCCTTGGCCCTGGCCTGGGAAGCTCTGCTCTTCCTCCTCTCCTCTTCGTGTACCACGAGCTGCTCCTTCCCAATCAGATAGATCAGGGACCAGAGCATCTCTTGAGTATTTCACCCGCTGCTCCCACCACTGGGTTGGGAATTTGCATTTGGGAACCGGTATTTGGGTATAATTCCTTAGGAGAATATTCAAATGATTTTTTTTTGTCTTGTTGGATGACAAGAAAATTGTGATTTCTGTGAAAGACCGTCATTGTTCCCTGTGTTAGCTGTTGTAAATGGGACCTGCAAAAGCACAGCGGAGCTGGAGGGATGTGCATTGCCAGCCCGAGATGAGCACGACTGATAATGTTGTATTTTTAACTAGCAGCTTCTTGGAGATCTGCTTGTTTGGTTGGGTTCATGGAAATGAGGGAAACTCAAGCTCCATCTCATCCTTATCCTTGGCTGCTGCTATTGCTTCTGCAGAATGCCATTTCTGCTGGAGCTGGTGTCCTTTGTGTTTGGGGTGGCATAAACACTATTCATGAGAGGCACTTTAAATTAAAAAAAAAAAAAGGCAGGAAGGAAATAAAAGCTGCTGCTTGAAGAGTACAACAAGGCTCCTTCTGAAGGGGTCTTTTCACATTACCACACTCATTTTGTTTTGAAATAACCCTTTGCAGCACTTCTTGCTCCTTTTTGACTGTGTATCTGTGTGGTACGCCACAATCTCACTAAATTATTAATGCAGAGGATGAGAAAGGTCTGCGTGAGTTGCTGGAGTACATCACTTAGATGTTTTTGATGCTTTTCCAACTTTGCACAGAAACACATTTGGCAAAGGACCTGTATGAATAGTTGATAACTCTCAGGGAAGGCAGTCACTTGGTGTCGAGGCGTTGCGAGGGCTTTTCTCCACTGGTTGTCTCGAGGCAGAGCTGAACATCCCCAGTGCTGGGGGGAGCCTTGATGGGTCCGACTGGGACAGGTCTCCTTTCTCTGGGAGCAGGAGAGGGGTTTCTGACCTGAGCATCTCCTGGCCACCCCATCATGGTGGGATGTTCAGGTGATGGTGATGCACTTCTTTGGAGAGGACACATGAGCTCGAGGAGGGATCTGTCTCATAATGGACCTTGGCATGGGTTGGTGACCACTTATGGCAGATATTTCAGAAAGTGAAAGGATGTTCAGATTTTCAGCAATTTTCAACTTGTACTTCTGTCTGCTGGGCGGAGGGAGGTCAAGACGTGACCACTGAGCGGAGAGCTGCTGTGTGCCTAGGTCCTTGTTTCTTGGGTTTCCAATGCTACAGAAGTTTCCTCATCCTTTTCGAATGCCATACTTCAGGTGCGTTTTAGGATATATTTTATCCAGGTTCAATGTGACAGAGCAAATGCCACTTGAAATAGGACTGTGTAATCTGAAAATACGGTTTGTATTGATTTGAGATGGAGAAGATGGCCTCATCTCATCAGCACGGCTTCCATACATACGCGTTGGGCAGCAGCCATAGGGGTTGTTATCCAAGAATGGAAGAATACTGCATAGAAATGTTTACGATGATGGTTATGGCAATAGATAAATCTGATTTATAGCAAGTGTAGTAGATTTACATTAAAATCCCGAATTATGTACTTGAGTGCACATCACAACAGAATTTGGCTCTAATTCACTATTCATCCTGGATGAAAGTCATTAATAGTAATTATCTCTAGGAACAATTTTCATGAGGCTATTCCAATTTTCAGTGAGTGTCCGTTCTGCAGAAAAAAAATTACTCCTGAAATATATTGAGACCGTTTTTCACCCAAGTAATTATTATTTGCTAAATTCCTCTTTGTTGGCATTGCCATAGAAATGGTGGCGCTGCCATAGAGACTGCACTTTTATTTTTACTTTCTTTTTATGCTGTAAGTAATACAGTGTCCAGTACTTGCACATGAATTTGTCAGTACCACCAAGGGAATAAATGTGTTGAGATTCAGACAATGATTGTAAAACTGGATATTGTGGCTGCGTTTCCAGAGGGTAAAGAGGAGCTCGATGTGCCGTTGTGCTGCTCCGGGAACGGCGGCAGAGCTTCGGAGCAGCCACTGGGCTTTGGCCACGGGCATGACCCATCCCTTATCAGTTCACGAGAGTTTTCAACTCCATCTGCAGAGCTCCTTTTGATGGAAAATTATTATGGTCTGACCAGCAGGTGGAAGCAGAGAAAAAAAACCTCTTGCGTGTTTCCATGCTGTTCACAGAGAAGCTGTTTTTTCTTCTAAAATTGCAAACCATTAGGGGATATAAAGTACTGTATAATTTCGGTGAGTCTTGCATCTGGTCCATAACAGCCTGATCTGGGTGATTTTTAAAACAGCTTCCTCTGTCGTTGATCGTTACCAGTGGGGTTTTTGCTTTGTTTCGTTTTTCCCTACTTTTATGCATCATAAGCAACAGGAAAGCAAATTTCTGCTTAGACCCTATGTTTTGCGTTGCTATTTATTGAATTGAGTTGCTGTTTCCCTGAAATGTAAAAGATCTTTGTTAAGCATTGGGCACAACCTTAGGTACGTAGGTTCCATGTTTAGTCAAGTCAACTGTGGTGAAAAATGTTGGGAGCATCAAGATCAGATATAGTTACTTAGGACCCTTGATACCTCTCTTAAAGCTATTTTTTATAGCAAATGGATGCTCCTCTACTAGTTTCTACTAGAATTTGCTGTTGCCTTGTCCCATCCGCTCCCCCTGGAAATAAGTGAAGAAGATGAATACTTGAATCAGAGGATGGCCCAGGGTTTGGTGTAGTGAGAGGGTTTGGAAGGGGAGCTCCAGTGACCCTCCCCAGGGCTGTGGGCACCACGTTGGCTGGTCGGGATGTAGGGAAGCACTGGGTGCTTTGCTGGGGAGAGGGTCTGCGGGGGCTTCATGGCCTCTCAGATCTGGAAATTCCTCTCATTGCCCTCACATAAGCTTGTTTATTTTTTGTTGAGGGTTAAATTGTTGAGACTCTGGTTTGGGTGTCAGATACTTAGTGATGTCTCAGTGCTGTGAATCTCCTAAATTATGCATATATGTATATATATGTAGGTACTAGTAATTTAAGTCATGGTGGGCATTGCAAATCAATGGTCATCTTCAGCTGAGAGACAGAAGTGATTATTTACTGTTCTAACTCAGTGTAACTTGCTACTGCAATCTAAATGTGTATCATGATTCTTTTCTCCATGAAATGGTTTAATTCCTTTGTAATTTCAGTAGATTTTAGCTTTATAATTATAAGTATTGGCAGCGTTTGCAGAAAAGGGGAAAAAAATTACAAAAGGGAATAAATACAGAAATGCAATGCTATAGGCATAATAAAAGTGCATTTAAGTTTTGACCCGTCATATAATCAATCAGCCACTCCATATTCTGATGGTGTTCTGAGCTCAAACACTTTAAAGGGGAGTATCAATGTGAAATCTCAAAAGAGAATAAAGATCCCAAATCAGGAATCACTTCATTGGTTTAATGGGTCTTTCTGTCTTTCTCGGTGTTAAATGCTCCATGCTTGAGAATTTAGGAATGGGAGATGACAAACTTCCCTGCGTTCGATCTGTGGTGAAGGGAGCTCTGTGTATATTTTATGACAGAAAGACATTACAGTTTTGGGTAAAGACCTGGCGTAACTGATGGACACATGCAGAAAGGCAATGACCCTTGCTGTTTAAACTGGAATAGAATATCAGGTCGTAGATTGCACCTTTGTGATTAATCTCTGAAACTGGATGGGATATTTTTTTGTAGGGAAGGTTAAAGACTTTTTTGTTCTTAAAACATTTACAGATTTTTATTATTATTTTATATAGGGGGGAAAAAGAGTTTCTAACCTTGTTAGTGTCATCTGCGGCACGATAGAGCTCTGCTAACGGTTGTTCTTGCTCTCTTAATAAGAGTGATCTTCCTATCAATCCTTGGTTTATGAATTGTAATAGAGCTGCTGTAACAGTAGTAATTGGCAAAATTAGTTTGGATGGTTGCATTAATATTCATGCATTCCTGCAACAGCACTGAGCTAATTAGTATCTTTTCCTTCTCTATTACGGTGGCAAAATGGGACAGAATAAATCTCAGAGGTTAACTTCGGTGCGGAGCGCGGTCACGAGCCCGAGATGCGCAATGTTTTCCCGGCAGCGGGTGCTGGAGCCACGTCCTCACGGGGGATGGGAATTGCAGGTGGTCCCGGGCCAAGGCAGGTCGTCCCTGGGAGCCCAAAGGCTGGTGGCTGAGAGAGGGATGTGGAAGTTTGCTTCTGGGGAAACAAGAAGTCACGTTGCTCGCTGTAATTATTCCGCGGTAAGCAGGAGAGAGCGGCTGGGGCTCTGCGGGGAATACTCCTCCGCATTGCCCTAGATATGCAATAGGTGGTCTGAAAGATACACTTTGGTTTTTTTTTTCCCCATCTCTAATTTCCATAGTCCTAGAAGATACCAGTGAAAGAACTGACATTTTCTTGCCTGGTTTATTGAGTTTTGCTGTAATTTTTTTTTTTTTGTCTTCTCATTGAGAGCTGTAAGAGGAACATGGTGAAGTTGCTTCCTTCTGTCAGGGGACAACAGAAAGGGGACAGAGTCGTCCCTTACTGCATCACCAAGTAGTTTGTTGCTTTGTTTCAGTCTGTTTTGTAATGGATCCGTAAGTGAGGAGCTCTGAAGAGGAGAATTTGAGGACACATTGCTGGGAAAAAGTGGCATGTTTGTACTCAAAACCTTTGTGTCCCCAAGGGAGGTTCAAATCGTGCCCCCTCTCAAGGAACCCACAGCCACAGTGTCTCATCTCCTGTCTGCCACAGCCACCCTCCTGATGGCTGGGGACGTGTCTGAGGTACCTTTGGGACGAAGTAGGGATGAAGAGAAACTCATCAAGAGATCTGCAAGGCTCTTTCCACCTTATTAAGAAAAAAAAAAAAGGTGGGAGGGATGGTAAAAAAGGAAATATAGATAATAGCCTGATCTGTTTCTCCATCCTGGGAAAAAATAGCAGGTAGCAGTGGAGCAGGGGGAGGAGGTGAGCCAGAGACCATTTGTCTCTTCCGTGACACACCGTGCTGTGCCAGGCTCCTCTCTTCAGAGCGTGACATCGATGTGCCGTGTCCCTGGGGTTTGGGTACTTGGTGTCGCTGAAAGGCCCCTCAGCCCTGCCTCGGACACGCTGCCCTGAGCTGCCCGCTGATTAAACACAGGTAGTGCCGTGGGGCTGGAGAGGCTGCTTCCTTCAGCCTGGCTCTCTGCACTGATTACTGGGAGCTCTGTACAGGATTGCTCTCCGTCCTGCGCCGCTGCTTCCTCCCTCTCCCCGCTTTCCCAGCCCGCCCGGGGCGAGGGGCAGCCAGGATCAGGCTGGGGAAACAGACTCCCAAGGATGTGTGAGCACCCACAGGCACTGGGACTCGTACCCACAGGTACTGGGATTCGTACAACTACATAGACTATTCTTTTAAATTCCTTTTTATTCCCCCTTTTTTCTTTTTTCTTTTTTTTTTTTTTTGACACGAAGGGGAAGATACATGCTTCGCTCAACCTCTTTTACAAACAAATGAATAAATAAAACAAAGTCATAAATGATTCGAGCCTTTCTCTTGAAAGCTTGAAAGGAAAAGAATAAGGAGAAAATGCTATTAGTTCTATTTTTAAAGACTTGCGAACTGCTGGGATACCATGGTGATGGAACCAGTGTAAGCACCTGGATAGATACAAGCCTCCTGCATGTCTGGAATAATGTAAATGGACCAGGACAGGCTGCTTGGGGAAAGTATTTCTGTTTATCTCGTCTCCCTTCAGCTTTCTGTTATTAGACATGGTGATTTCCAAGCTGTCACCATGGATGTTAAAATCTTCTGGCATTTCTGGCGATGAAAAAAGTTCTGCATGAAAACAAAACCCAGCAAATGAAGCAGCTCCACGTGTGTGTTTCCCAGCGCTCACCCAGTGGCCCCAGTGGATTGGGGGGGGTCCCAGATGCATGGCAATGAGACCATCTAAGCCATAGGTGGTGTATTGGTGGAGGGTGGCTGCCAACCATTATGAGTAGCTCCCCAGCAGCTCCAGAAAATCACAGTAAAACCCAGTAAGCAGCTGGGGAAGCGAGGCAGAGGGGAGTTTGTGGGGCACCAGTGAAGGTTCCAAGCCCGGGGAGGTGGCCAGCATCCTTGGCAAGGGAGGAGGATGGGCTGCTGGGGGTGTCCCCCCCCCCTTCCCCGACTGACAGCTGTCATTCCCCAGCTACTAACCATAATATTCCTGCCATTTAGTGCCTGCCAGTGAGCTGTCAGCAGCAGCAATGCATAACTAACGAAGGATACTCCCAGAGCACCGGTATTTAGGAGCTGGGGGGGTTGGTGGAGAAAAAAAAAGAAGAAAAGAAAGAGGCTTGAGTCACTCAGTTGTGACCATATAATGACTCTGTATACAAATTAGATGGATCCACATAGTGCTTATCTAAATTAGGTTGCCATTTTACAATGCTAATTTTCCCGTTGGTTGCTCGTGATACCAGAACGCAGCGTCTCAAAAAAAAAAATAAAATAAAAAATTCCAGTGTTTCTCGGCTCCGAAAAACCTGTGGTGTGATGCAGTGGCTCGGGAACTGCAGGGCTGGCCTGACCTGCTGAGCCTCGGCGGGGAAAGCGCTGCCTCGATCCTTCTGAACCGCTTGTAAGGCTGATAACTGGGACTGCAGTAATTAGTAGCAAGTCTACGGATCTCGATGAAGAATGCACAAGGGGCTTGTTCCTTTGCGCTGTTCTTTTCCCCTCCAGAGGAATAAATAACCGGAGGGAAGGGAATTGAAAATAAAAAAAAAAGTAAGTAATGAAGAAGAAGGAAATAAACCCACCCCGTGCTTATTTCAGAAGCTGACACGGAGGAATCTGATAGACACAAGATCTAAGTGGAAAGAGGCGGCGTTTAAAAAGCTACCAGCGTCCTGATAAGGGTGCTGTTGTGCCAGAGCACCAGAGCAGGAGGTGACACAGAGGAACAGGAGTCATGTGCTGAGTGTTTGAAAAAATATCTGTTTTTTTTTATTTATCATTCATGTTCTATTACGGCTTATCGTGCAGAAATAAGACAGTCCCAGGTTGCTTCTTGTCTGGGAAAGCTCACATTGGCAACGCTTCACATCTAGCATTCATGTCTTTTTTTCCCCCTCAAAATTTTCAAAATGTTTTCAAGTGGAGAGTAAAGACCCATTCCCCTTCCCCTTCCCCATCCTCTCCCCTTCCCCTCCGTGTACCCCTCCTCCTCCCTCCTTCTCTCCCCGCTCCTCCTCTGGTGGAACCGGGGCTGGAAGGGCCAGCCCTTCTTGGAGCAGCCTCAGCAGCCGGGATGGCTTTGGGCTTCTGTAAACACGGGTCATGGAGCTTGTCTAATTCCTGTCGGTGAGGGTGATGTGCTGAGTGTCACCCTGCTGCTCTGGGACTCAAGGGGGAAATCACCGCCATCGAAAACGAGCTCTTCTTCCTACGGACCTTCTGGCACTGCTTAGTTTGCTCTGGTGATAGCTGCTGATGACCTGTTACATTCACTTGTTCAAAATGGTCTGACACCCGACATTTTGCATAAACTTTCTTTTAGAAAGATCTATTCAGTGAGAAGTAAAAAAAAAAAAAAAATAAAATACAGTGATTTTGGGTACAAACTGCACATGCATAAACATGAGGTGATCTCCAAAGTCATGATGCTCATTTTAATAAGGTAAATACAGATGCAGGATTATTTGCAGAGGGCCATTCATTGCCGTGTTAATTTTGTGTATCAGATCTTCAGTCTGTGTAATGTGGTGGAGCTCCATTGAGGCCAGTGGCAATTTTCACCAGCTGAGGATGTGACACTCTACATCCAATTTTTATCTCATAAAAGGGGAAAAAAAATATGGTGTCATAACATTCTTTCTTGCCTGCAGCTTCTCCTCTGCTCTGCCCCCATAGTTCACGTCCTTCCCGTGGTTCCTGGAAGTAAACAGGTTTCTCTGTTCTGCTGGCTTGATGCATTAGCACCTCGCAGGATCAAACCCTAAATAATGGTGAGCACGAGGATTTCCAGCATTATCAGCCTCTTACAGAGAGCAGGGATCTTGGAATATTTAGTGCTTTCCAGAAATGGGTTCTGTCCCTTTTATCTTCGGAGCTTCCCAGGGTCAGAGCGATCTCTTTCATCCCGGTGAAGCTCGCTTGCCCTCTGCATGGATCAGCTAAAAAATCATATGCAAAACTTCAAGACGTAACTGCCAGCAAAATCCCCACAACGAAAGAGAGTCACATGTGGAAAGAAAGGTTACAAAAATACAAGACTGCCCGGGGAGCACATTAGTTTGATCTCTGAGAGCTTAAAGCCGACGCGTAAGCCCAGCGATGGACCGGCCAAGAGTCCCACCCGGTGCCAAGGAGAGCCCAAGGTGTCAGTTGGTTGAGGAAAAAGCTGCTCCAGATTTTGACATGTGGCTCCTCCAGGTACCGTTCAGATTTCCAGAGTGCCTGTATCTTCCCCGCTGAAGGAACCGTAAGAAGAAAAGTATCAAGTTTGTTTTGAAACTATTTTAGGATCTGGGTAAAATAGGCTTTATTTGCACTTGTTTTTCTTCTCCTTTTCGTTTCAAAGCATAAACAAGCCCAGCTCTGTGCAGCTCTGGCAGCCTGTGGCAGGTCACCTCTCCTGTAACAATTCTGCTCTCGGGAGAGAAAACAAACTAGACCTAATTTACTGTAGGCGTGGGCTCTGCATAGGCATCTTCTCTGATTAACGATTGCATGTAATATCCCACATATTGAATACTGGCAGCACCATACACCGGATTTGCAGACGTGAAACTTCAGAAGGACACTTGGTAGAGAATTGTGACCCTTTTTTTTAATGACTGCAAATGATGTTGCTGGTGGACTAACGGCGGCCAGTTCAGCAAAGGGAAGAGAAAGGCAGATGAAAGCTCAGAAAGGTAGTTTTATTCATTGAAAATGGCTATTGGTACATTTTAGTTAGTAGTAGTTTCATCACAGACAGGGATAAGCATTTTCTTGAAGGATGAGAAATTTTCTGCACCATTTTGTTAGTCCGTGCATCTATAAATGTTTGTCCTCTCTGTGATTTTAGAGGAATGCCGAAAATTGCTTGGGGGATAAATGTTTCTGTTTGGGCAGATTGCTGCCCCAAATTGTGTGTACTGCCTTTTTTTAAACAGAAGCTTTAAGTAATTGAAAGTTTGTATTTGGTTCAAGGAAAATCACACTTAATAAGGCTGTTAAAGAAGATGAATGATGATAAAAATAATGGCATGAAGAACATAGGCAATTTCTGGTTTTCCATAATCCTGTGAGCGACTCAGTTTCCCATCGCTCCTTTAGCTCAAGGGATTAGTTCTGACCCGTGATGTTTGTATGAGAGATGAGGCAGGGAGTTACTTCTCTTCCATCAGCACTTCTCCAGTCCCACCAGTGCTGGTTCACGGCCGTCGGCTCCCGGGCATCCTGCTGAGATACAGGCTGGGGGACCAGCAGAAGCTTTGAAAGGAGCCCTGTGCCCCATTGCATATGGGAATATTTCAGAAATCATTCAAAAATTATTGGAGGTGAAGAAAGAGCTGACAAGTCATAATGTCCCATGAGGAGGAGTGCTAAATAAATAGGTAGATAAACAGATAAATAAATAAGAGGTCATTGAAGAAGAATCAAATTTTGCTGGGTCATGACAGTGCAGTCACAGTGTGGCTGCTGCAAGGAGCTGCCCTAATGGCCAGAGGCTATTCCTGCTGGTCCCAGTGGCCCAAGAGGACTGGTATCTCTCTGAACTGGGAGCTACAGTGTTGGAGCAATGGCCCCTGGTACCCAGGCTGCTGGGGCTGGCTCGTCAGGGAGTGGGATAAACTGATCGTCCCCTCTCTGTTTTGTCAATATTATCTTTTTTAAAGAAGGCTCTATGGGCCAAGCCCTCCAGCTGCTTCTGGCTGTTTCTTCTTGTTCCTTCCCTGTGGGCTCCTTCCCTCCCCTTGGCTCTGGGCTCGCTGGGATGCGGGGGAAGGAGTCGGTGCCCCCTCTGGTGTGGTTTTCATCAGGGTGCCAAAAGCTGCTAGAGACCTTTAAAAAAAAAAACATAATATATTCCTAGATCTGGTTGCTTCTGCATGTGTCTAATAACATGGCCCTTAGAAAGCAATTTGGATTAATTAGAATGTCCGGGCACTTTTGCGATAAAGACATGCCGGGTAATTATCCAGTGTCCAGAATAATCTGTCGAGCTTGTGAAGTTTAAGTCTGAAAATTATTCTCCCCTAAGTATTTGTCTTTCTAGCTGTATTTCTCTTATTAAATTTGTTTTCCCACAAGTTAGATAAGAAGAAATGTAATTATTTAGCTGGCAAGCTTAATGTTGAGGTGAAGAAAACCAGTGAAGGTAAAAGCCTGATTGCCTTGTGTTTTTCCTGTAATAATACATAAATATTTATATACGTGTAGAATTACATGGTGATGATGCACTTTGTAAAAGGCCAGGGATGAAATATAAGGAAATAGAAGGTATAGATATTCATTGAAACTTCAGTAAGTCCTATAATTCTTGTATATGTGGTCGAAGAAATGTCAAATGCAGATTTCTCCCATAATTATAATCCATTCTCACTTACATCTCTTCTTGCCGCATTTCCTCGCTCTCCTTTACGCCCAAAGTCCGTGTCCTGAAGGACCTTGTTCGGTTTCTTATGCTCAGAGGACAGACACAACAGGCCTTTTTACTCCCCATAATGTTTATTTTGGATTAAAGAAAACACGAAATCAAAGGCAGTCCAAATATAATCCCCCCGTCTCGCTGGTGGAGCTCAGCCCCGCAGCCAGGGTCGGCGCAGCCTCCGGACAGAAGTGCCTCTTTGACTTTCTGAAGGAATGGTAAATGCTGCCCGTGACTTTTTTTTTATTTCCAAAGAGTGATTTTTCACCCTCGTGGGTGCTGTTTTGGGCATGTTTTGGAGTGCCAGGTTTGGGCAGTGCCCTGAGCACTCATCTCAGCGGTCCCTGCCTCTCCCTCCGCCTCTGGCAGGGTGCTGGTCCTCAGGGGATGAACTGGTGGTGCCTCGGGGGGAAAACAAAAGAGGAAAACCAGGGGGTGGAGTGGGGCTGTGTGGGGACACGAGAAGGCAGTGGCTGCAGAGGTCGAGGTGTTGGTTGCCCCGGGCTGGGGAGGAGGATGATGCTGCGGGAGAAACGCCCGGGGTGTGCGGGGACCCTGGGGCAGGCGGCTCCGGCAGGGGATGGACCCGAAGTGTGGGGGCATGAGTTTGAAGGTGACAAGGTCATGGAAAAAGAACACAGAGAGCAGCCCTGTGAGCATTTCCAAGGAGGGGTAAAGCTCTCGGGGCCAGGCAGGAGGAAATCCAGGTGGAGATGTGATCACAGGAGCTGAGAAATGACAGGTTCCCAAGGGAAGGATTACGGTCCTGATGATCAGACCTGATTTCCTGCCCAAGTCAGATGGTGCTGGGAAGCTGTGGTTCACCTGGGGAATGGCCTTTGGGAGGACACCCAGCCTCGCTGCAGTGATTTCAGGTGACGGGAAGCTTATTGTCAGAGGCTGGAGTTTTTCAGTGCCTGGGGTTTTCCTGTCTTGGCTTTTCAGGCTGGGGAGCAGCGGGGATGCGGCTGCCTCGGGAGCCGGAGGGAGGTGGGATCGAGCTGGGCATCGCAGAGCCCTGGGCTTCCCGGGGACCTGCCCCCCAGCTGCCTACCTCTTCCCACCCCAGCTGTTTTGGTTGAAAAACCCTAGAACAGTCAAAGCTGAAAATGGAAAACAAGTGCAAGCTTGCTGGAAACCAGCGTCTTTCCCCTGGTTCCATTTCAGAGCCCTGAAATAAACGTGTTTCAGGGAGAGGTCGGGGAAGTGGCGTCGTAGCGGTGCCTTTCTCATGCAATTTGTAGTTCAGGGTTAGTCCTGGTGGTAGTTTGTAGCTCACCTGTTTACAGCAAAGCTTTCTGCATTACAGTTCTCTCGCTACGGGTTAACAGCAAGGTTTTTCCTCTGGTAGAGTTGCAGTTGCTGCAGCAAGGGAAAACTTCTAATAGAGACAAATAATTTATCAAGGATTTTGTTGCGGAGGCCAACTCTAACGTCCCAGACTACTGCTTTAGCATCAATGAACATGTCTGAACAAAAGTCTTGTAAGTGCTATTCTTAAATGGAGACTGCTCCAGATATCTGAAATTGAGAACACGTTTGTATCATATATTTACTGAAGTTGTATATAGGAATTTCCTGGTCACCACACTATTTGAAAGGGAGATGAGATAAAAATTCCCAGTTACATTCTTCCCCACACACGGTATTTTTCACTTATTGTAGGGAACAATTCTTTGCTGTAGGTACTGGCTGCCAATGAAACTCGGTGCATCTGAGATGCTCAGAAATGCTCCTCTGTATTTCATCATGTAAAAGACAGCAATTTGTATCGGGGAAAAAAAAAAAAAAAAAAGGAAAGAAAGCAAAGAAGGAGGAGAAGGAGGGACAAGTTAGATTTTATCCCTGAGTTCATTTAGGCTATAACTTGTTCTCTAGCAATTGGAGGAACCCATTTATGGCAGGAAGGGAAGCAAACACCGTCCAGGCAGCCATGGGATGATCTGCTGTAGGTATTCATACCACTGAGCACTAGACCAGGGTATAATCTTCAGGATGTTCGTGGGAAGCCGTGGCGTGGTCCCTTATTCCTCTGGTCCCCAGGCCTGGCGCCGCGTGCGGGGACCTGTGCTCCCGGCAGCTTGTCGGAGCATCGCAGGCTCATGAGCAAAATGCTTCCAGTATTATACAGGAGGAAATAAAGAAAGAAGCAAGCTCCAGAAACGCTGTTTAAAACACCGATTTGCTCCTTGAAATGCAGCTGATAACCTTTGTGGGGTTTTTCGTAGAGGATCTCGGGGAGGGGAGCGGCAGGAGTCTTGCTCTGAAGGCTCCCCGTTACAATGAAGGCCACTTGGAGACATTTCTATGAGTATAGATTCTGAATTTTGCAATATCTGTTCAGTGAAAGTCACAGGAACTCAGTTTTGCTCATCGTGATATCCACCTGCTTAATCCTCCACACTTAATATAGATAAATTCATATTGACAGATTTTCAGTGTATTATTCTCTGGAGACAAGAAGGCCGGAGGCTTTATTCTCCTTGACTATAAAGACACTTTGCTATATTGAAAATTTAGGAATAAATATTCAAATCACAGCCTTGTTTTCCACAACGTAACCACGGATGCTTGTCTAGAAATGCAATTATGAGATAGGCTCAAATACTAACGCGACGGCTTTCATTTAGTCTAATAACCAAGCTTTGAAGGATGAGTGTTTCGCATTGTACCACACTGCAATTTGTTTCCACTGTCGTGGGTTTGTGTGTGTCTGCGTATTACTTTCAGAAAATGATGTTGTGCTGCTGAGCTTTTCTATATTTCAGCCTGTTTGCTGAATAAGTCTTTACTGTTGTCTTTATCGGGCTACTTTCAAAATCAATGAGATTTATACTTGCAGATTAAAAACCTTTTAAAATATGCATAGACAATATAAGGTTCAATTATATGTTTGCGATGAATGGAGAAATATGTACACATAAATAAAACATAAAAGCTGCTTTGCCGTGTTTAGCTTCTGGTTCTGATTTATTTTCAAAATAATTAGGATTTGTGAGTCTGCGTTTGGATACACGAGCTCCAATCACTGCGAGTGTGTTTATGCTTAACCTATACTCGGCGTAGATACATCACTTCTCAGCCCCGACCCCTCAGGGGCTGGAAAGGCAGACATTGTATGGAAATGGTGTATGGAAATGGCATATGGAAATGGAGAAGAAAACAAACCTACCTGCTGCTGACATGTCCCGAATCTGAGCGCAGGGCACACGCGGGCTCAGCACTTCTCTGAATGGTTGAAATGACCCTTCTGAGAACGTCTTGCTCGATGTGCCCCTGTGGGCTGTAGGAAGTGGGCTCTGGTCCTCCAGGGGTTGGCTTTTGGCACCTGGAAGCTCTTGAAGCGTGTGTTCAGGCCACGCAAGAGGTGGTTGGTCTGAACCTGCCGTCCCCTCTGTCTCCCTCTGCTCCGCTGACTTTGATGCCAGCCTCTCCCAGACGTGACCCTCTCTGAGAGAGCATCCTTTCCCATTCCCCCAGTGCCCGCTGGCTTAGACAGACATTAATGTGACTCTTAGCAATGCGGTACAAATAGGGCTGTGTTTCTGACAGCAGTTATTTTGTTATCTGTAGCATTTAATGGACAGACCTTGGTTTCTCCCTTTTGAAATACCATTGCCTTCTTTATCTGCCGGAGATAACCCTTACGCTTTCTTGTGCTGTGATAGAAATAAACAACCCCCAAAGAACATTCAGCTTTAGCACAAACTCAAAAAATACAGAATATGCCTCTTCTGAAGCTGTTCATGCTCTCTCTTTCATATAATACCTTTGCAATTATGATTTAGACGTTGTGGTGTGTCATGGGATAAAAGTGTGACAGAATATCCATATATGCTATTTGTAAGCTGAATTTAAATCACAGCATGAGGTTGAAAAGACTATTGCTGCATAAGCAGCTTTGTTGTACCATATGATTACAAAAATGTGTCCATTAGAAAGGTGATAGGGTCCCTGTACTCCCATCACCTTATGTGAGTTCAGCTAAAAATTGGCTTGAAGTATTAGCTCATAACAGACAAGATCCTTTGATGCTTTGTTAAGATTTGAAATTACCTGTAGCAGAGTGCCATCTATTATTTTAATGCTGCTCTCAAGCTTTCATTCTATCAGGGCTGGAGTTAAAATATGAAGAGCTGTGCATTCTTGCATTGCAACGGATGGGCAATCACCACTGCTATTTTAACTGATGTATCCTAGGAGGAATATTCTAGTTAATACTGTAAAATCAATGAATATGCACTAGTATATATAAATGTGCTGTGCTGGTCATATCTCATCCCCGAGATCTGCAAACCGGCACTGCTTTATCGCCTTGCTAGCTTATGGGCAAGCCAGCTAAAATTCTTAACAAGTTGAATATTTCACTTAAAAATATTAAGTGTTGAAGTTTCATAATGGTACGTGAGCCTTTATTATCAATCATCTCTCTGGTGCAGTAGATAAATATTTCTGTTTGTGGACGGGAGCTGTAGGAAGTTCCCTGTCCCTGGATGTGTGTGTTGTGTCAGCTGGGGGAAATTTTGGCTTCTGTCTGTCTGTCTGCGCCTGTCCGTGTGTCAGGGAGGACGGACCCAGCCTGCCCGAGGGAAGGAGCTGGTGCCTCCTCCTGTGTCAGGGGATGCGCAAATGCATCTCGGGGATGCACAGAGCGATGGGGGTATTTGGAGTCTGCCCAAAGCAAAGAAGGATCTCTAGCTGTCTAGGGCTAGAAATAATAACACTTAAAAAAAATATAAATTGAATTCTGAATTTAATATTAATATATCAAAATATAGCTAAACCAAGAGAAATTAAAATGTATACAATATAAATAAGACCTAATTCTGAGAAGTGATCACTTAGAAGTGATCTTTGTCATGATCACATAAATGCAGCTTTATGCCCGACCAGGAATTTGTACACACAAATCAGGCAAGTGTGCATCCAACAATCTTTTGTCATTTCAGTGTAAATTCTGTGATTCAAAGACTGATTTCTGGTAGTTTTTTGCATGTTTTTTTCAAGGAGTGTTTTGAAACAACAAAAAAGTCCCAAGGTATGACAATTTACTGGAAAAACCAATAATTCAGATGATAATGGTCTTGCAAACAGGAAGAACACCTGCAAACAAAAAGAACCTTTTTCTTTTTATGTTGGGGCGGGTGTGCTGTAACTAAACAGCCAAGAAATGTTAAAGAAGATGACGTCTTTTGATGCACAGAGGAACGTACTTTTGTCTCTAAAGGAGCAGTCTTCAATATGTATGAAGCTTTTGTGTCCAAGCTACGGCGTAGGCTGAGATTTTTATTTAAGTAATTCTCTCCAGGATGCAAAGTGAAAGAACGGTTGAATTCCACTTGGGCCTCACCTATTTCTAAACCAACGTGCAATATTGACAGTGGTGTTGAAATCCTGTCCTGCCTTCCTCAAAGGTGTTCTATTTTTGTAGCAGCAGTACAGGGGCAACTGTGCTTTTTGGCACAGCTTGGTCCAAAAGGGTTGAATGAATTATTTTTAAGAATCAGAAACTTTTTGAATTGGTTCATAGACCCTGCTCAAAGGAGCTTGATTATAAAGAAGGCTCTTTGCCCATGGAAAAGCTTATTAGACTGTTAGCTGCAAAAAACGGCACTTAGTGGAGCTGTAAATCTCAAAATGTTCAGGAAAGTAGGTTATGTCCATATTGCTGCTTCGTGCCTTTGTTTGCTGCTCCTTTTGCAGAAGGCCTTTGGGCAGGTTTTGGGTGGCCACGTGTTTCATGTGAAGGCAATGTGGGTGGCCTTGCCTTAGGGATCAAAACCTGGAATTACAACCCATGCTTTATACTACCCACTTTGCTCTTGTACCTCCTTCTGGACAATGGACAGCTGTGACTGATAGGACTTTTTGTTTCCCTAGTTTATTTATTTCAAGTGTTTTCCCTGCCCTGTGGCAGTGAGAATGGGAGAACCTTGCTCCGAGAGGAGGGGGGGTGCGGTGGAAAAAAAAGGATTTTATAACAATTTCAGTTATGCCTGTGTAGGAAGGGAAGTGAGGCTGTAGGTTCATTAAAAATGGACTCAGTGCAAGAATTTGTAGGTGGCAGCCACTTGGAATGCATTGGGGGAGACACAGGTATCTGTCCCCGTGTGCCTGAGCGCGGGTTGGACCAATGGAAGTATCCGTGGTAAGAGTATAAATGGACAGTTCCTGATCTACAGCATGTAAGCTCGTTGAGACCGGTGTTATGTCCTTATTTATTAGGAGGACAGTATTATATACGGCCTTGTGAGGAGATAAAATGTTTATTTTCGTCCTAAGACAAATTTTTATTAAAATTGTGGGTCCTGGTTTCAAGTCATCTGTCCCAGGGTCTTTTAGCCTTTAAAAGCTCAGAGATCAGTTCCCATTTGGCAGCTGTAAAAGCCCAAGCTGCACCAGAAGCTCCTCATTGTCACCAGTAGACCTGCTTCTAAGCACAGGTCATCAAGATGAAATATAGGGATATTTCATATTTATGGACACCTCCTTTTACTATGTGTTTATAATTTATTTTTTTCATTCCTGCTTTCTGTCTGAGTTGATAAAGTGCTCCCATGAGCCATGTGGACAGTACTAATTGCTGTAATTATTGTTCCCTTAATTGCTACAATTATTTTTTCTGGAGTAATTCATACAAGTGCTTCTTAATCTAGAAAAGGAAGCAGGAGAGACCTTGTAGATACAGGAAAATACTCCCAGCTGGCCAATATTATTCAGGATGTCTTTATACTTTGGTGCTATGACAGTTGTGCTGGGGATGAAGGTTGGTTTATGTGCCTGGAAACGGGCTCTTTCATGTGCTCTTTTCAGGTTGGAAATGAATTAAAAAATAATAATAAATGCATTCAATTAGAAAGCCAGTGGCAGTTATATTTTGCAGCGTTGGAGGTGTTTGTTTCAGTAATGGGTTGCATCCATTATAATGTTGGTCAGTCAAGGAGCTGTGAATTTTAAAGGGTCTGATTAACCAGAGCCATCGCCCTGGAAGCGGGACGGTGCAGCGCGTCGCTCCGTATTGTTGGGCGTCAGACCAGCAGCTCGGGCAAGGTCTGTTACTGCTCTCTTCAATTACACCAAGCCCTTTAATGGGGCTGGCCTTCCCTCTTAATTTCCACCCAACAATCTGCATGGAGCTTCTAATGTTTATTCATTATGTGTTGAAGCTGAAGTCCGTGCTGTGCAGTGCGGCAACTCGGTGAGATGAAATTACAGATAACTTCTCCTTGTAGCTCCCCGTGTTCTCTCAGTCCACTACCCTTCTTGAGGCTACTTTATTCTCCTCTCACTGTCACTCTTGAATTCTCTGGTACCGAGAGATCCACACAGCAGTGACCTTGTCCAGCTTTTCATTGACAATTTGTCAGGAACACCTTTAGTTCTCCATAAATATGGAATTTTGCCATCGCACTTGGAAACTCCCACCCAGAACTAGAAATTGCGTGAGGTTTGGGAGGTCTAACGTGGGTTCTCACCTGGAGATGCTGGGCACTTCTGAAAATCTCTCCTTTAAAATGTTGTGGAAAGTGGGATTTACTCTGTTTGATGGACATGTTAATAGTCCTTGTGGTCTCTAAGGTCAAGTTGAGAGAAGACCCATTCACCCATTAGCTGAAGTCATAATTCTGGACAAGTAGTGGGAGCTGGACAGCACGGTGAGGCTTGGTGGGATGGACCAACTTGAATATAAGCAAAATTCCTGTAGATGAATCATTCATTGGGTTTATTTTCTTAGTGTTTCTTTTGTTGCTCTTGAAGATATTTCTGTTTTATTAAATGCACTTCTCCTCCAGGCTCAGCTTCTCATTTGTATTTGATGTTGTTGATATTTGTATTTCTGTACCTTATGAAATATCTATCCAATTCCCTTGTAGGTGATTGTGTTGATCTGTAATACATCATTAGGAATGCACTGTGGGATAAAGTAAGAGAGGTGGTGATGTGAGCAAACAGGACCTTGTTTGAACACCGGTAGCTTTAGTAATTGGTAAACAGAGTGAGAGAAACGGAGGTGAACTGCAAATAGAGTAATGGTTTTGAAAATTTTCTGTTATACAAATGCCCTTCTTTAGATGTGCTGCTTTTGTTCTCTGCTCGGAGGAACTTGCTCCCGTGGTGTGACTTTGGCAGGCAGCACCAGGTTTGCCATAGGTGAGCACCCTATAGCCTATGGCAGGGCTGTGCAGAAATACCTCTCTATTGCTCTTAGAACTGATCTTCATGAATTTTTTTTTTTTTAACTAATTGTTTTGCCTCATTTTCTCACTGTCAACATTTGATTCTTGAGTATAAGAATCAGCTTGAAAAGCACTACTTCTAAAATTTCATCATAAAACATAATAAGCAGGGATTATCAAAGCACTTTGGAAAGGATTTGTTCTTATCATTACCTAAGACTGTTGGGAATATTATTCCCATGTCTTTTAAGAGCCCCAGAGCAAGAACTGCAGTAATATTTGGTTTTGTATGCACCTTTCAGGACAGAAATAGGGCACCTGCTGCTAGATTGACACCGCCAGAAAAATCTACCTACAGCTACCGATTTAGCGGTGCTTAGTTTTCGGAAGGCTGGAGAGGAGGAGAACAAAACACAGAGATATTATTTGTTATCTGCACACCCCTCCCCACCGCCCCGTCAGTGGGCTGACCGGCGAGACCACCCCATGGACATCAGCTCCCAAGAAATGGAGGGAGCTCTCATTCCCCCTCCAGCCAAGCGGGGATGAGCAGGAAGATTCATTCCTATTATCTTTGCCAGTTTTGAGTCATAATCTGATCCTATTTTGTATCTTGGGTAACGTTTTCTTCCTGTTCGGAACACTGTGCAAGTGTAGAGGAGTTTTGCCCAGAGAAAACAGCTAGCTAGAAACTTCAGATAATTTTAATTCCAGGCAATGAAAACAATTATATGCGGTTCACAGGATGCTGAAGCTGTTTGTTATGCAATTTGAGATGTAAATGGTGAACAAAGGGTAGTTGTACTAACTGATGATTAAATCCTGACACGAGAAATTTCTACATGAATAAAAGCTGAGACCTAACCAGATTCGAGATTGTTAGTCATCCATCAGTTCCCACCAAAGGGTTTTGCAGCTAGGGGAAAAGTCTTCAGGCGTCTTATTTCTGTAAAGTTAAGTTATTGGCAGGAATTCGCAGTTTGTGTAGACTGACACCGTGCTGCCACATGAGTTCAAGAGGCTTTATCGAAGTGGGGTATTTGATTTGTTTTTTCTATTGTCAGGAAGCCATATCAGTAAAACTTAATAGGAAACTGGAAGTAAAAATGCAGCAAACTGTGAACTTAATATTACCCTGGTGGGAGCTCATTAATATCTCAACAGGTATACTCATGCATTATCTTAATTGCAGACGGTCCTTAGGGAAATTGCCTTTTCTGAAGTTTCCTGACTACTGTCATTTGGTGAGTTGGGTTCAGGTGCACCATTTTATTAATCTTTTAATAGGTTACTAAGGA
Organism: Gallinago undulata; assembly: GCA_026546715.1. Lineage (NCBI taxonomy): Eukaryota > Metazoa > Chordata > Aves > Charadriiformes > Scolopacidae > Gallinago > Gallinago undulata. Next base: position 14,900,892 of record JAOTQQ010000003.1, read on the forward strand.
GACGGTGGCCTGGCTAAATCCCGTTAGAAGTAGCATGGTAGCAGTAATTATTGGTGTGGTTGCAGTTGTTCCGAGCTGGCAGTTCCCCCAGCCCCACAGAGAGCTGGGCTGTCTCCTGGCCATGGGTCTCCTGCCTGTCTCCAGTTGAGACACTTGGGTGTGAGCGAGGACCTCACCACTTCCTCCCGTTCTGCTTGAAAAGAAGGGTCTAGAGAACAATGAGAGGAGGAGGACGGGGGATGAGGCAGTAACACAAAATGGGTTTGAAATGAAGAATTGGAACAAGTTAGTATTTTGGTTGCTTTTTACTCTGAAATCCGCAGTTGCGGACCTGATGTTTGATGTTGCACAGACTGACTGAGGAGACCATCAGAGGGACCTTGGTGGTGGTCCTTGGTGTGTTCTCCGCTGTGGGTTTTGGTGCAGCTGCTCACAGACAGGCCTGGCTTTTCAAGCAAGACAACCAAGTGTCACCCAGAGAGAGCTTTTCATTAACAGAAGAAAATTAAATAAATGAAGAATAATGATAAATGTTAAAAATAAATTAATATTAATTAATCACTGACTAATGCAATGTTCCTGGCATTAATCATTCACTCTCACTGTAATCAGAACATCAGCCAGGCAAACGACGTGCAGAGCCCCAGAGTGGGGTGTTTGCCATCGTCCCGTAAACACACAAACCTTCAGGAAAACCTTCCTCCCACACCAGTGATCTGCCCTCTCATCTGCCAACACCCCAGGGCCCTTCAGAAGGCTCCCAGGGTCTTATGGTGGTGATGGCTCTCGGGAAAGATGCCCCTTCTGCCCACATGAAGGAGGAGCACAGGCTTTTCCCTCTCCCGGGCTGGCTCTGTGAGGGCCAGGGGGGGTTACCCCCTGGGCTTTATGGATCACGACTCTTCTGCCAGGACGTTAGAGCCATTTGGAGAGCAGGCTGTAATTCCCTGGAGCTTTTTGATGTTCCAAACAGGTTTCAGAACAGAAAGTAGGAAAATGTGATGGAAGAGAAAGCTTGCTGCTTTAAACTGAAGTTTTCAATGGGAGAGATCAATGACAAGTAGCAGATTTTACCAAAATGAAAGAAAAAGAGACAGACAATATTTATCTGGTTAATTAAAAAAAAAAAAACAAACAAACAAAAAACCAGGCTCTTTAAAAATACTCTGTGCTGTGATCCTGACATGAAGTCACTGTAACGTTTGCTGCCTTTGTTGGCATCTCAGGACTTCCCATGGCAGCAGGATGTGATGTCTCAAACCGGACCTTTGCGGCACCAAAAGGAGAATGAGCATGGCTTAACAGCAGTGATGTGTTTGAAGACTTGTAAAAACAGGCAAAGCTATAGGAAAGGGGGCCTTCTTGGCCACCTGGGCACACTGCTGGCTCCTGTTCAGCCAGCTGGCCACAACATCCCCAGGTTCTTTTCTGCTGGGCGGCTCCAGCCACCCTCCCCCAGCCTGTAGCCCTGCCTGGGGCTGGTGTGGCCAAAATGCACGACCTGGTACTTGGTTGTTAAACGTGCAGTTATTTATCTGCACTTTTATGTGGATAGCTTTGCTAAGGCTTTTTCTGCACCTTCAAAGCTTAGGTCCAGCCTGTGTGCATCCAACCACTGCCCTCCTGGCCCCTGGGGCAGCAGCTTCACTGGATGGTGTGAACCTTGAGTTCTGGTCCAGGCTTGAGAAGCACCAGCGTGTGCTCAAGAGAGATGGCCCAAGGGGATGAATTTTCATGATCAGAGAGAGAGTAATCAAATTATAGCTGCCCTTCTTGTTTTCCCCCCGCTCCTCTTGCACAGTGACACCATCTTCATCATCTTCGGGCACAGAGAGCTGTGACTTGGGACAACTTGGGGTTGGGGCTTGATGAATTAGATCAATCCATTTTCATTTTCAAGTGCACTTCAATGTTGGCAGGAGCTGAAGGTGCACGTCTGTGGGCTTATGCAGTGAGCAGCCAGCAGCATGCAGCAGCAGGGAACGTAGTCCTTTGGATGTTGGTGTGATGGATGTGAGCCCCGAGAAGACACCTTGAGAGGAGAGGGAGCCTGCCCATTGGGCTTGGACTGGAGTTAAGGTGGCATGTTTGCCAAACTAAAGTCACTCTCGGTAAAAACAAACCAGTAACGCAGAGGAACATACGGTGTGAAGTCCAGGAGAACGGTCTCCAGCTGGGTCTGTGGGAGGTTTGTGAAGGTTAAAAAAGGAAGGGAAGAAGAAATGCTGAATTGTTAATTTTTAGCTGATGCAGATGGATGTTCGGTTTGGACGTCTGGGATGCTGCCTGCGTGCATGGGGAGGCGTGTGGGAAAGGAAAACATCTTTTGTAGGTGTCTGACATACTGGACAAAGTTGAACTCTACAGTCTATATTGTATCCATTTAAGTACTTTTCTTCCTGTATTTGGACAAAATCTTATGAAAATTCTACTCCTCATACATATAACTTCATGTTGCTTTTAGGTATCCTGGAGGAAATGTTGGTAAAAAGTCCAAATATGTGCTTTTTATGCAGCAAGTTATTGAAATGGCCAGAAATGCTTAATGTTTTATGGGCAGAGGAAAAAGACTAAAAAACCAAAAAGTTTCTTTAGTAATATAAACAATGGAGCAAATTCTGTAGAAGCTTTGTTTTTTGTAAACATGCAGAATATGCTCCTTTTGATTTTAGTTGAAAAAGCAGTTGTTGGCATGTTGGAATACAAACACTTGCCACAGGTAAAAATTCATTTTTCACCCTTTCTTTTGTTTAGAACTAAAAATGCAGCCCTCAGCTCTCAGTGCGGCTCTGTGTGTGGGACTGTGTGTTGTGTACCTGGTGCTTGTCTAATTAATATCGGGTAAACAGCACCCATAAAGCCAGCCTGGTTAACTGTTCCACTTAATATAATACCATCCGATGAATAGATGAATTAAGCTGATAAGCAGCTGAGCAAGCTCCGTTAGCTGCTTCGTACAAATGAGAAGAGAGCGATCCTAAAATGTCACCAGTCATTTATTACAACAGCAATTGCAGGCACAGACAAATTAGGAATTTCAATTATTTTTGACGGCCGGGGTGCCCAGCTTTTCCTCTGCAGCCGCAGTGGTTGGTGTTAGCTGAAAGTCATCCCTAAGGTAGATTAAAAATAAAGAACCCTGATAAATTGGTGTAATCGATCTATTTGACTTTGAGAGTGGTCCCCAAGCTTTGCTGCCCCCCAGGCGAAGTCCTGAGCCAGTAAATCATGTCCCAGTGGTCAACACCACGCTGGCTTCTTCCCCGCAGCCTCAATTTTAACTTTTTTTAATTTTCTGTGACTGGAGCACTGGAAGGTCTTGCAGGCGACGTGCTGTCCAGAAGCCACAGATCTAAACCAAATCTGGCAAGGCTTTGCTGAGGACGCTGCTGTCTTGCATTAAAAACCCAGAGCATCCCAGCTTTCAGCTTGATGAGCCACCACGCTGGGTCTAAAAGGGTGCAAAGGAGGGACACGTCGCAGCCAAAGAAAAAACTGTGCCAAGTGATGGGGGATTCAGTTCTCTGGCATCCACAGTGACAGCCTGAGCACCCCCTGAAAGTTTAAGTGTTTATTTAGGTTCAATAATTCATAGCAAGGATGGTCCTGGGCCTGGATTGAGCCTGGTCCCTGCTCAGGGGTCCTGCCGGGGCAGGAGCGAGCACGAGCCGTGGTTGGCTTGAGGATGACACTGAATGAAGTTAATCAGGTCTTAATCAAGTCATGTGCCATGATTTGTTGTGCTTTATAAGAAAACAGTAGATATTACCTTTAGACACAGGAACGTGTCTCAACAAACGTTGGGGTATTTAGTAATGACGGATGGTTTGGATGAGTTCGCTGATCTGCTGGGTCTTTTGCTTCACGGGTCTGCTTTTACTCTGTGTAGAAGTTGTTAAGGTACATGCAGATGTGAGGACACAAGGCATATTCTGTAGAAATACTGTGCTCTCATCTGCTACTGACCTCTGTGGGAACCGAAGGCGCTGAGCCCTTCGCAGTGTGGAGCCTGGGGAAATATAATGCTTATTCTTCTGAGAAGGCAGAAGAGCTAATAAATACTGGTAGGAATGCTGTGCAGAGACAGAATATGAGAATGCAGAAGATGCTTGTACTGAGGCATGAAATACTGACCTTTCTGCAGTCTAGAAGTCTCAAATCATTATATATGATCGTGTTTGTGTATATTGCAAATCTTTTTTTCCCCTCCTTGGCATCTCAAGTGAGAATTATGGCAGGTTCCTTAATTTAAGGAGCAGTCCCAGACTGTTACTCAAACAATTGCATAATGCGTTTGGGGATTAACATACTGTCAGCCTGAAAACTGCTTAGGGACCTTTGTTATCGAGGAGAAAATAGCCCTGAACAATATTCTGTGCTCCTGTTACAGCCAGTAACCGTCAGCCTCCGTCGCGCTCTGCCGTGAGAAGGAACAGCAGGAGCTGGTTTGTTGTGGGCAGGCAGAGTTTTAGGACCCGGCTGAACCCTGGCCAGGTTCTCGTTGAGGGACGGAGATGTCCATGCTCAGCAATCTTGACAACTGGTTTCCATTGGAAAGAATCAAAAATAAACATCCTTTTGTTTAAACCTGGAGTCGCGGTTTAATGTTTTAAGAGCTTCTTCACCCTCCAGAAACTGATGAAGGCTCCTTCTGGCTTTTGGCCAGCGGTGACAGGTCTAGACGGGAGCTTGGTGGTGTTCAGGATCCCAAATAACCTGAGGGTAGTAAAACTGGAACTCCAATAAAAAGGACAGAGTGAGAAAAATGGTTTGTGTGTGCTGTATTTGGTTAAGATTGCCTGAAAGGGGAAAAAATTATGAATGTGCACATATTCAGTCGTTTTCTGTTGATTAATGATTTTTGTGTCTAACTTGCAATCGATGAAAAGACTGTTTCTTTGACTTGCACGTTGTAAAGGAACATGGTAGAGAATTATAGATGGATGCAACGAAGATGAACCACCGAGGCTCAGCTGAAGCTAACTGCTTTAGCTAACTGCTGCAAGAAGTGCAATGAGTATATGAATATGTATATTTATCAGAAATTATTTTTTTCTACAGATCCCACAAATCAGTTATGCCTCAACTGCACCAGAGTTGAGTGATGACAGGCGCTATGATTTCTTCTCACGTGTGGTTCCTCCAGATTCCTTCCAAGCACAAGCAATGGTGGACATTGTGAAAGCTTTGGGATGGAATTATGTGTCCACTTTGGCATCTGAAGGGAATTATGGAGAAAAAGGAGTCGAGTCCTTCATGCAAATTTCCAGAGAGGCAGGTAGGCAACGCCCATCCTCCCTCCAGAAAACGCTATAGAAGTAATGAATGTTATTTTGTACCAAATGTTATGTTATTTTTCTGGAACATATATTTGATTCTAAAGTTGCTCCAGGTCTTTGCAATGCCTCTGTAATGGCTCCTCTCATTCCTAAATTGCTTATGGAGTTTCACAGAGTTTGAAACCTTAGTGGTTTTCAATCATTTCTGGAGAAAATAGAAAGCCCTGAGTCTTATCAAGCTCCTACTATTCCTCTGGATGGCATTATATTATGTTGACATGGGTAGACGACAGATTTGAAAATGCTGAGCTTTTATCTCTCTGCAGCTAGAAATTCTGTGAAAACTGTTTGTTACCAGACATTGACTTGTGTCGTGCTATTGCTGTTCCCCTTGCAGATCGCTGCCTGATTTGTGTTCCTTTTCTTTCGCATGTCTCTTGACTGATTCAGCCGAGAAAATTCATAATCTTTTTTACCTGAAGGCTCAAAGATTACTGCCCAGGGGTACAGAGGCAACGTGCTCAGCAGGGTGGTGCGAGGCACACCAGACCTGTGGTGTGAGGCATCACGTTTGCCTTGTTACTGGTTTCATTTAGTGGTGTCCCAAGAACCATTGGACAACACCAGTGTCCATGAGAGATGTTCCAAGAGGACAGGGAGATGCTGTGTCTTGTGCTAGGTCAGGCTTATGGTATTGAGTTGAACCATCATAATTTTGTTGATAGAATTCTCTAATTTTACAGCTTGTTTTCCTGGTCTGGTAGAGAACATAGAGCAGACCTGTCGTGGAGGTGTGACTGCCATGTCAGCATGCTCATATCGTTATCCGGGTAACTTCTTCTTCAGGGTAAATAGTTCTAAATTTCCCCAGAGATGCCACAACGTAGGAGGACTTTAGATGGCACTTCAGGGAATAGAGGTATGAATCCATGACAAGCTGATTTGCAATCCAGAATCATCAAGGTTTGGAGATTTAAATATTTGAAGTTGAATCCTCTGCTGGTAAGGAAAATTAAGTGAAAGATGCCATTCATTACTGGTGATACATGCAAAGCCCATCTCCAGAAGCCTTCAATGATATATCCTGATCAGATGTCCATCATCATGGCACAAGACTAAGCTCTATGGTTTTCCCCAAACAAACTCACGTTATCTCCCACGCTGTAGCTGCCCTGGCATTGCATTAAATAAAACCAGCATAATTCAATCCATGGTTCACTTGATTCCATAAATCACCAGCTGGGTTAGTGAGAGCACAAAAAGGGAAGGACCAGGAGGGGACGGGCACTGCTCTGGAGCAGCCGTCGGAGGTTTCATCTCCTCGGGTGTTGCAGAGCTGGTTCCACAGCAGACACTCTGCTTTTGCCTGTGTCCTCTGGGAGGTAGAACCTCATCTCGGTCCCCAGCTGCCACCGCACGGCTGGTGGGTGGCTCTGGGCAGCGTCACCCAAGGAGTGAGCGGAGAAAGCGGCCGAGCTTAAAAGAAAAAGGGGCCTTAGAGATGGGGATTGTTTCATTACGTTGATATCGCAGAAGGAACCTATATTTGCATAAATTTGTCTGTTCATTCGAATGCATATTTATGTGGTATTAAAGAAAATGGGTTTGGATTTAATACTGCAGGAAGTGACAAATGCCAGTGTTCATTATAATTTAAAATTTACTTTATTTGCAAATATCCACTGTTGCAAAATCATACCAGAAATGTGTTCTCTGTGCCAAGGACAAACTCTGGATGAATAATACTGTATCATTTTATAGGCCTTCTGGAGAATTAAATTAATAATAAGAGCGGTTCATGTAGTCAACATGTAATTCAACATCCTTCATAAAAAATAAAGCACAAGAGCAAAAGAGTACCCTTCTTAAAAGAGCTTTTTGTGCAGGGTGATGCAGGTCACGCCTACGAGATGAAGACACTAACGAGGGTAGTGCATGACCTTCCCTTCCCATCCGCAGCCTGTGGCGCCTGGGAACGGGAATAATCCAATCCCCAGAGCTGCCTCCGACTCACTTCAGCTGCTTTCTCTTCTCTGGGCTGCACTGAACTATTTTTCTGTTGCACAGATAAAGCTTAGGGGCAGTTCTGAGGGGATTTAATGCCCGTCAACAAGCCCCCCGGCTTTTTAAAACCCTGGGAAGCAGAGACGGTCCCGTTGTCCAGGTGTTTGATGGAGCAGCCGCCGCGCTCCAAGGCAGTGCTGCCCTGGAGATGGCTCCTGACCTTCATCCCTGCAGGGAAATGTCACCTTCTCCCTGACTTTGGGGTTTGGTCGTGACCGGGTGCCGTTTCGGGGTCTCACGTTGCAATGGGACATTCCTGTGCTCCAGGAACATGCCAGGGGAATGTGTGTGTTGCTTTCCTGGTGCCTGATGTGGCTGTGCCTCCGTGGGGACGTTTTATGCAGAAGAAGTGATTAACCAGGCTGTCAGGTGATTGCTGTAATAGCAGGGTTGGAAGGAGCCTCCTGGAGAAGCAATAATTTTCCTGACTCGTGGCTGTGGTGTCGTTAGTAGCTCCTTGATCTGTCCATTTAAAATCGTTTCAGTGGTCAAGAGCCGTGTCTCTGAGTGCCTGAAGTGAACAGCCCTCTCTGGTGAGGAACGGAAGGGACAGGAGCTTTCACAAGATCGAGGGGCATTGCCAAGAGCAGGGCACTTCACGCATTAAATGTATTTAAATGGGTCCAAATGTCTGTGCCCCAGAGCTGTGTGACTGTGCGGTCGCTTGGCAAGAGCGGGCGAGGACGGCGCGGCAACACGGCAGGGACGGGGAGGGAAGGATGGGGAGCACACTCGTGATGTTCCTGCTGCCGTGTGAGTGGATTAACGTGCTGCTTGGGGTGCCAATCAAAACTCTATGCTAATTAGAAAACTCGTGCCAGAAGCAACAGAAATGCAACAGTGGTGGGAGGAAGTTTTTTCCTTAGTCAAAAGACCCAGTTCTAGAAATCAGTGGAGGCTGTAGATTGCCTCTTCTTCCCTTCTTCTGGGACATTCTGGTCCCTGAGGAGGGGTTACAAATAAACAGGTGAGGGACTTTCTACGAGGGCTTGTAGTGATAGGACGAGGAGTGATGGCTTCAAACTGGAAGAAGGGAGATTAAGATGAGATCTGGGGAAGAAATTCCTTCCTGTGAGGGTGGTGAGAGCCTGGCCCAGGTTGCCCAGAGAAGCTGTGGCTGC
>JAOTQQ010000003.1:14924547-14951332 GCA_026546715.1 Gallinago undulata
GGCAGGTTGGAGGGGGCTTGGAGCAACCTGGGCTGGTGGGAGGTGTCCCTGCCCAGGGCAGGGGTGGCACTGGATGGATGGGCTTTAAGGTCCCTTCCAACCCAAACCATTCTGTGATTCTAAGATATATACGTATGACCGAATTTATGATGTAATGCATCACCTCCCCTGTGATGTGCGTGGATTCTAACATTCCCGTATTAGAGATGGAGAAATCAGACACAGAGGAACTACAGGATTTCCTCAGGATGTCACTAAGAGCGTTTGGCTGGTAAAGAATTTGAATATAGCTTTCCCTGAGTTTTTTTCTAAACTGCAGTAGCATGAGCTGGAAAAACTTATGGCTTGTAAGTTTAAGACAAGAAATCTCTTCCTGATGAAATTTTTTGTGGGGGAAAAAAGGCAAAACCTTGTGACAGGTTAAAGAGCAGAGGAAGCTGGTTTGAGTTGGTGTGGTGCAGGTTTTGGAGCAGGGGCAATGGGGGAGCCCTCGGGACAGCTGCCTCCTGCTGACTTACTGTAAGGTATTTTTTGAAATGGCTCTGACTCACGTAAGTAACTGAGCTGTGGAAATTCAACCCAGTTTCTCCACCGCTTGATCCGGGGGCACGTCTTTTTTTTGGTTTGGTTTTTTTTTTCAGGGCAAAATTCCAGCTCTTGGAGCTCTTCAGGAGATTTCTAATCCTATTAGAGTGGAAATGGTGAAAGTTTTCTTTGCGAGACTTTAAACATCCTTATCAAGTGTAAATGTCTCATGGCTTTGGCAGCCGATGTTTTTCTTGAAAAATTAACTCTTCTATAAAAATGACATACTTTCGTGAGATAGGCCATTTGATCCTGTCAGTTCGTTTTCTGAGCTTCCAGCCCCAAATCAAATACGTTTAAGGGGAGCTGTTCACTCATCAGTTAAGATACTGTACATTATTCATTTCCATATTGTTTAAATAATATATTATTATCCCATTCTCCTTTGCCTTGGTCCATTCTTTTCAACCTTTTTTATGCAGACATTCAAGGAGTCCTGTTTTCTACAAAGATAAAACAAGGAAATATATTGGTAGCAAAATGGAACTTGATCAAATGTGGAAATACATTAACAGGAAAAGGGACAAGAGTAAAAAATCTGATGTTTGGGTTTTGGATGTCCCCTTTGGTATTTCCCCAAAGTTCCTGTCAGTGGTGTCTCTTTTTTTATAACTCAAGTCTTCCCTCTCCATCCACCCCAATCTTCTGTCTCCATCAAAGAGCCCCAGACACTGGGAGGAGGATTCCAACACTGGGAATAACATGCTAATGATGAAATACAGCTGTGCGGTTACTTTTGATATATAATGTTTTTTCACTGGTTCTGTATGTGAATATTTTAGTGTTTGGGTACTGCAAGGAACCGTGGTATAAAGCCAAGCTGCCTGCAGAGGCCGTTTGTGTTACAGTTTGGGCTGGGGCGAGGAGACGGGCTGCCCGGCGATCCTCAGAGCAGCTGTGAATGTCAGGTCACATCATTCATAAAAACGTTTCTCAAGAAGCTTAGGAGTGGGAAAATCGATGCAAATAGTGGTGGTGGTGTTTCTCTCCTGATTTCCTGCGGGATGGAAGCTAGCCTGGTCAGGGGAGGGAAGGGATGGAATTATTCAGTGTCGAACAAACCCTGAGGTTCCTTACAGAGACGTGACCCTCCCCAGAGAAGTACGAGTATGTTGAGAGAGAGTACTACAGTTAAACTTAATTATAGAGGGAAGCGCAGTATTTCTCATAAAACCATTAATCTAATTTTTGTCTAAGTTTTTTTTTTTATTCTTTATTTGCTCTTACAACTATCCCGCATTACTTTCAAACTGCTGCTGAGGCTGAGAGGGCTGATTAAATTACAAAGCAGACTTTTAAATGAAAGGATCCATATCTAGCTGCACTCATTATCAGTTCCAAGAAATTAAATCTACCATAAATGATTTACTCTAAAACAAATCAAATAGGCATTGGAAAGACAAAGGGCAGGGCGGCCGTAGAGATTGCATCTTGGTGGAAGGAAGCAGTGATCGAAAAAGCATGAGATAAACCCCAGCCCTGCCACGAGGTCTCCAGCTTTTTCTCCAGCAGCTTTCAGCTTTGCACAGCGACTCTGTGCAGCCTCGTGTTTGCCTTGAATATTGTGCAAGTAAGTCCCATGGTAGCAAAGAATGCAATGTTTATGTCAAGGAAGTGAAAATGCTATTTTTCTGTAAGCTCTTTTATTAGTGACTGTTGCATAAGACACTAACACTTACGTTAGGCTGTACAGATTGCTGTTCCCGTCTGCAGATTTATGTATTCTTTATTCCTTCAAGGATACAAGTAAAAAAACCTCTAGAAATTCACCCTTGTTGTAGCTGAGCCCAGACACAAACATCATCGTTGGGTTGGAGGTGTTCTTCAACAGGCTGCGGTTAAACTGCTGCAGAGATGGTCTGTGTGGTGATGCACGTCCTCTGCTTTGCCTGTTTAATATGTATAAAAATAGAAATATAGGGAGAGAGTTGGAAGGAACCTTAAAGATCAACTCGTTCCACCTCCCTGTCCTGGGGCCACCTGGGCCAGGCTCTCACCACCCTCACACCAAAGAAGTTTTTCCCCACATCTCAGCTCCATCTCCCCTCTTCCAGGGTCAAACCCTTCCCCCTCCTCCTAGGGCTCCCCTCCCTCATCCAGAGTCCCTCCCCAGCTTTCCTGGAGCCCCTTGAGGGACTGCAAGGAGTGATGCCTTTTGCTGACCTCAGGCAGCTCACCTCCTCCCCAGCACAAGTCAGCGTGGAGGAGGTGTGAGGGCTTTAGGAGGACTCCTACCCTAGGAGATGGGATGATGGATGTCAAGCGGCCAAGTCCCTGGAAGGGAGCAAGTTGAGTAGATGCTTGTCACTACGCTGCCATAACCAATTTGTTTGGGAAATGAAATCTTTAGAAACAAGCTGCTGAGTAAGGAGGTACGCGAGCAGTAAGAATAAGCCGTTGCTCCATCAAAATTATATACCCACTGGCCTGGCTGGTGTGCAGACCACCCCATTGTCCCAGTCTGCTGGCTGGCAGGCTGCCTGGAACAGATGTTACCCTTATGTTTAAAATAGTAATTAAACTCCCCCAGCCTCCACTTCATTCTTTTTGCAATGACGTGCTGTGTGTTGTTGAGAACACCCCTGGGCTTGCTCCAGTCCACCAGTGACAGCGTGTGGTCAAACATCCAGCAGTGGGAGAGCTGGAGGCTGAACCTCCATGCCTCCATGGGGCAGCTCTACCATGGCTTAGGTTGAGGGCTTTGCCAAGGACTTTGTGGAATGTTCCAAGGCTGGAATATTCCAGCCAAAAGGTCAAAAGAAGTCAATGAAACTTTTCACCACTCTGTTTCACTTTCAACATTAGGGTGATGTAAGTTTACTTCATGTTTAGGCTTCTGAATGTTTTAATTTATTGGCCTTGAGGTCCTCCTGGCAGAGGCTGCAGAGCAGTCTTGTTGTTGGATGAGGCTGTTAGACACAAGATGTGGCCAAATATAGCAGGTCTGCCAAAAAACACTGCTCTGTAAGATGTGCTGGTCCTCGCTTTGCCTTGCATTTCAGGATCTGTCCATATGGCTGTTTAACTACCATTTTATTTTGAGTTTGAAGTTTTAGTTAGCCCTAATTCACACATTTATAAACAGTTTCTACTGTAAGTTCATTTTTCAGGCGAAAATGACGTGAATGTGGAACTTCATCTTATCTCAATGCATGTTGATGAAAAAGTTTAGCTTTGCTGATCCTGAATTTTAAATTAGGTTGAAGGAAAACTTAAGGCAGGAAATTTTTATGCTTTTTACAGGAAAGAAAAGATGAGATTTCTTCTGAAAGCTTTCCATATCCTTAGACTTTTCCAGGTAGTAAAGTCGTGCCGCCTCCTTTGTCCAGATTGTCACAATGCATTTGGGTTCTGAAACAAAACCAGACAGATGATCTGAACTGGCCAACCCAAGAATTCACATTAATTTCAAGTCATATTTTCAACTTTTATTCATATACAAATGGCCAAGAGTTTTCTTTGGTTGATTGTTTGGTTGGGGTTTTTTTTAACCTCCATTTTTTGAGGCAAAGAAGAATTCACTCAGGTGTTTTCTGGCGCAAGAACTTGCAGACTCCAAAGCTGCCTTAATTGTGCTCTGGGTTTGTGAAGTCTTCAGAAAAGTCTTTCAAGGACAATCCTGAATTCTCTCCTTGCATGGGTGAGCCACAAGACAAGCCTCTTTCCACTTCCTTGATTTTCTAGTGTTTTTCTTTTCACGAGCTTTATGAAGAGTTTGAATTAGTACAGAGGAAAAAGAAAGGTAAAAGGGTGGTTTTTTTATGCTCATGGTTACTAATTAACACAGCTAACTCTGCCATAACAGCAGCTGATGATTAGTTAAATAAAGAAAAAGTAATTAAAAGCTCGCAATTCTAAAATTTTGTTGTCACATGTATCTGAAAATTTGTTAAACGGGTTCTGGAGTCAAACTGGCAATAAAAATGACAGTGCAAGGGAAATGTAAGGAGTGGTCCTGTGGGACATTGAACTCATTAACCCAAACTCATAAAGCATTTAAGCACCAAATAGTGCTATTAATTTTGGTGAGCCTGCTTGTCTATTTAATGTAATGTTCAGGCTGTGGGGTTTGCCCTCTTGGGCCTCATTATTGACACCTTTCTCTTTAAAGTATTGCCTTGTACCCGTGGGAGCAATCAATCAGAGCGTGCCACTCTCACGTGCCTCAGCTTCCCGAGCTGTGCTCCAAGTGGTGTATCTGATAAGACTTACTGGCTATGGAAATTTTGACCCAATCAGATCTGCAGATAAGATGCAAAAAATACGAGGTAATTACCTTCATCACTATTGTGAAGCTCTCATAATGTTTCACATCACAAGAGCTTATTTTCTTCCAAAATAGGAGCAAAAGTCCTTTTTTCCCCTTCTGTGCGTTCCTCCCCCAAGAGCTGCCGTCAGCTGGCGCAGCTGTGGTGGGTCATGCTGCTGATGGAAACGGCTGCCTTCCACTCAGCAGCTCCAATTTGGGTAAAAACATTAAGTTCTTCTTAGGTAAAGTAGTACCTGAGGAGTGTACGTGGTCTTGGGGCTCGTGAAACTGTTGTGTTTGGAAAAGATCTCTGGGAACAGTCAGATTTTCATACCACTAATTGAAATACAAAATGCAAAACATACAAGTCTTATCTGGAACAAAGAGTGTTCCTTAACATGTAATTTTTATTTATTGTATACATGTAGAAGTGTATAACTTTGTAGCTTTACATAAGCTTCTTCTGGCTGGTGTTAATTGAATTAGTCATGCTTACAGAATATTAAAAAGATTTGCCTGTGGGAATTTCTCTTCAGTTTTGAGTCAACAGTCGATTCGCAGGATTTTGTTTTAGTTAGAGATGTCTTTATTAAAATAAACAAGATTACCGACAGGGAGAAATGTTTTCTCTGTTAAGTATTAAGAGGAAGGATGGGAAATGCCAAGGTAAGGAAATGGAGATGAACGGAGATGGATTAAAGTTACTGCGTTGTAATAGGGATACACGTTATTTTGGCAAGCGTATCCTTTTGTGATGTTTGTTGCTAAATCGCTTTATCCCCTTTGGCTTTTCTCTTCCAAACAGCAGAGCAGTTGGGTGACGGCAGGTAATAGTTTTTTCCCGTTTTCTTAATTCTTTGACTCTGCTCAACCGTGGTTTGGTTTCTGCTGCCATTGCTTGCTCCCCCGGTGATGAAATGCATTTATTGGCTCCAGCCTCAAGATTTGTAACAAATTGGAATATATGCAGAATACTAGTTTTTAAGCTCTTCAGTAATTTATTTTTCATGATTTGTTTTGCTGTTGTGTCTTACCTCTCCGGTAATTAGTCTCGTGGCCAGCTTTTAGGTTTTGGGTTGCTTGAGAAAAGCCTTTTCCTTAATGCCTATAAACACGAAAGCTTCTGAACTTACCAAATGTCCCTTGAATCGTGAGCTGAATGTCAATAAGTCGGGCAGCGATGGAGTGCTGGGGGCCAGGAACCAGCTCCAGGCTCGTCATGTGGCTCTCATGTCTGTAAGTCCATAGCTTTATCTCTTGTGACATTTTAATCTCTTTTCTGCTCGTGGAGCGTGGCGAGCGAAAGAGATACAGACCAGTGGAGGGGGCGTTGAGGGACACCCCATGGCTCATCCATGGGGAGATGACCTTCTCTATGCTGGATCGTCTTGTTATTTCAAACAGCTCCTGCTCTCCCAGGAGACTCCTGTAGCCCTGAACTGCCCCCCTGCCGTGGTCCTGCTGCAGCCCTCTGCTTTTTCCCACTTTTAAAAGAGAAAGGCCGTTCTGAGGCTGCTCATGAGCACGGCTCACCTTCAGCTCTGCAGGGCGTTGGAAGGTGTCTCGTCAGACAAAGCTGCATTGAGCTATCGTCAGGAGATGCTGAGAAATTATATAGTTGGGGTCATAGTTGTGAGGCTTAAAATGGGTACAAATAAGGAGCGTGGGCAGCGAGCCACGCAGGATGGGCTCACTGCCAGGCTCTCGCTGCTCTCAAGCCTGCAATTTGGGCTAATTTCTCTGAAGGACATTGATCTCCCACCAGGGCTGCAGGGTCCTGTTGGCCCTGGCTTTGCTCAGCCAACACCTCGGTGTTGACGTGCCCCGTTCTTCTGTCCCTCTCCGGCCGAGGAGGAGCCTTCCCCTTCTTCACGTCCCTCTCAACAAGCACAGCCCATGTTACCTCTCACTATGGAAATGGGGGGGCTGTGGGAAGGATGCTGCGATATAACGCGGCAAAAACAACTGTTCTAGGACTGCCAGCTGAGTTACATGTACATCTTTTGCATCATTTTCTTAAATCAGATCTGATTCAACCAAATGACCACAGTTATTCTACTTATTACACTGATTTAAAGCACGGACCCGAAGGCTGTTTGGGAAATGGCAGGCGGGAGATGCTGCTCTTGAATTTTATGGGAAGAGGCAGCGAGAGAGCCAGAAAGGAAAACAAGAGGTCTGTCACATTGCAGGATTAATTTATGACAATTAGAGGGTAACTAGAATTCTAGGAATACTAGGAAAAGGGGTTGAAATTATTTCGATGCATCTGTCTTCCTTTCTTGCCATGTTTGCTGCTTCTGCTAAACTGATAAACGTTGACAGGGACTGGAGAAGTCCTGCCTCCTCCTTCCCACAGGTCAGCGGTGGCTGGGCCTGGAGACTGAAGTTCTTCTGTGTCATATGAGTGTAAAAGCAGTAAGATTTATGCCTCAATATGAACTAATAAGACTGGTTTTCATTGTTGTGTCCTTCTGTTGAGAAAAAAAAAAAAAGGATCTGTGAACTTGGCAGATGAATTGGACAAGTCTGGAACTTTTGTTCAAATTTCATTTTTGTAGCTCAAAAGCGGCAGGATAGCCAAGCAAACTGTGTACATTTATGTTTATGTTCTACAGAAATAGTGAAAGGCAGTGTGTGTTTCTGCAGTTTCTGTACTAGAAGTATTATTGTGTAGGTCAACTCGGGTCTGGATCTGTTATCACAAGTGACATTGCCAAAGAAAAATCATCAGAAAATACAAGAAGCTTTGAATAAAAATATCACAGGTACCAACTCTGTGTTTAATCCAGAAATGATTCTTTAGGCACTGTTCAGCACTATATTTTCCTCACCGCCAGACTCTCCACCAAACAATGGTGGTAAAAATACCAATTGTCATTCACCTGAAACAAATAGATGTGTTACAGAGGTACAAAAGTAGGTAACTGCTATAATGCTGATAATTTACGGGAAATTCAGTGTGATTTTTTTTGGATTATCTCTCATTTTGCCTGAGTGGCTGGGCTTGGAAGTCCTTTGAAGCCTTTGGAAATCTGCCTTTTATGAAACCGATGAAGAAACTGGGGACATGATTGAGCTCTGAAAGGCCCTGGTGCCTGCTGCCTTTCGGGTCAGGGGACAAAGCTGGTGGGTGATACTCAATCTTGGGAGATGCTCTGAGGACAATAGCAGGGTTCACAGGGTTTCACCTGGAAAAGATGGAGCAGCCACTTTGCCGTATAAGATATGCTAACGTCTGATAAAAATGAGTTACTTGAAGAAAAGGTAACTGAGAAAATGATTGAAACGGTAAAGGAATTGTCAAAAATTCTCAGATCTTTCAGCACATCATGTTTTGAATCCAATGAGTGCCTGCATGCTCTGCTGCCTGTGCTTTGCCTGCACAACCTGTTCCTGAGAGAGAGGAAAATGGTCTGTCTTGTCCTGTCCTTCTTAGCTGGGGTTTGGACATTTGGGGAGTTGCTCAGCTGGTGGTGCCTCAGGCAGCCGATAGATTTAGAGGCAGGAATAACATGGTTCTAGAACGGGATTCCAGATGCAAATAGCAGGAGTATTTTAACCTCCCTGGAAAACAAGCTGTTTCTGTTGGTGCCCATTCCCCGTTAACGCCAGGTCTTGGCTTCTCTAGGACACAGGTAGCCTCCTTGACATTTGTCATTTCAAATGATTATTGAATGGTTTTCCAAGTTTTTTTCTAACATGCTAGATGTTCCAGGTGCAATCAGCCACCATTTAAAGACGTCAGGCATGTAGATCTTTAATGAAGAAACAGAAATGTCTGATACCATGTTTCTGTTGTGCATGATCCTATTCTTCTTTTCCTTTTGAGGAAAATACTGTTGGGACAACTACCGTAAATTCTCCTTTGTGCTAATGCACAGACTTGCTTGCATTTGGATTTAACCGAACTTGAAAGCTGATTGTGGCCTCCAAGTCCTTTTTCCTGAATATTATTTCTTATGTTATCTTCAGATGTGGAAAAAACAGTTCTTGGAGTAGATGAAAACTTCCATCAAATGCCAGTTTGTGTAGTACAGCCCATTCTGCTCCTCATAAACGTATGTTTGTGCATGACAGAGCCAGTCCTGTCTGAAGAACTTTCAAACTCTCCCGCAAGGACTAGAACATTCCTTTAAAGCCTCCTAATTGTTAACTTCAAGAAGTTTTGCTGTGTGTCATCATTATGCGGTACGACTTCAGGGAGAGGTTTCTAATGAGCACCGAGTTCCTGTGGAGTGGTGTAAACCTTTTATTTGTCTTCTGTGGGGTCTGCCAGTGCCGGTGCTGTAAAGCTGAGGTGATTACACTGCTGGTTTAGTAGCTCAAGCCATCCCCAGGGCTGCGGTGGCACGTGGTTCTCCTGGTGCAGTTAGCTCCAGCGTAGGGTGACTCATGAAGCTGCACTCGCCTGGCTGGAAATCCCAGCTTAACGAACTTCTTAAAGTGACTGGTAATTATAAAATTTATAACAGATGTAGTGACAGCCTAAATCTTTGCAGTATCCTACTTAAAATGTCCCCTCTTGAGTTTTAACAGGATAATGTGTTATAGAGACTTTGTTCAAGGCCAGGTTGGACAGGGCTTTGATCAGCCTGGTCTAGTGGGAGGTGTCCCTGCCCAGGGCAGAGGGTTGGCACTCAATGACCTATAAAGTCTCCTCCAACCCAAAATATTCTAGGGTTCATTGTCTGAAGGTGCTCTCGGCATCATTGCCTTGATGAAGGGCCAAGAACCTTCACCGGGGTGCAGACTGGTTTGGGTCCACTGACCACATCTCTCAATCCTTAACCTCAGAACAGATGTACTGACTGGAGCTGGATTACTGTAATCTCCAAAATCTTCACAAAATCATCTCTAAGTGAAGACAGTTTCTGTCCAGGCTGCCATAAATAGACAGAATAACTGTCTAAAGGAGCAGAAGGAACTTGTGTGAAGGAATTAATCATGGCCTCGATTATGAAAGTTTTCTTCTCTTGCTCTGCGTGCCTGACAGACTTCCCCATGGGCTGTCTGAGATGAAGGAGATGTCTTCTACTTCAGAACTGAGCTTGGACCTATATAATCAGCAAAATTATTACATACAGTGCCTCGCTTTACTGTAGTCTCGGGTAATTTCAGTCCTTCGGTGAATCTCGCCAGAATGCTGGTTTTGAGGCATCGGGAAGTTTAGAGTTGCAGCAGTTCAGCAATTCAGGAGAAGATAATGAGGAGCCCCGTTGATAGGCACACTCCTGCTCACGGCGCTCCTCGGGGAGCCCCCGTGTCTGCTCAGAGTCAGCATCTCATCCAGGTGACACCAGGTGATGAGGGCAGCCAGCCCAGCCTTCCCAGTGCCCTGCTGGGCATTCAGTCGCAGGCATGTAGATTTGATTATTTTTATACACATTCATAGCTTAATGAGCCTAATTCTGGGCAGTTCCTGTTCCTTTCTCCATAATGTTGGGTTTTTTCCCCGTAGATTTAGCTCTCTTGACTGCAGTGTTGTTCATCCTGCTTTACCATGGAAACAGGAGATCCCTGAGTTATATCTCCAGTACATCTTCTGACCAAACTGGCCGGCAGAGTTTGAACTGGGCAGGCCAGTCACCACTTTTGGGATGGTGCAAAATCATGGGTATTTCACCATTTAATTTTCAATTCTATTTCTGCCAAATAAAAGAAGTAAAGGCCAGAGAGTAAATTTATCTGCAGAAAATACAGTGCAGCAAGGACAAAACCCTCCCATGAAATGAATAGTCCTGAGCGACCATCCATGGTGAAAACTGAGGGAAGTCAACCCATCGGACCATCCCGATAGCACTGGTCTGACTCCTGGGAGTCGTTTTCAGCTGTTAGCAGGAGGGCCCTCGTTTCACTTCAGCTCAGAATCCAGCTGGCAGGCAAAAATCCAAATGCATTCACTAGAATTTGGAAGTTATGGTGAGTGCCACTGACTTCTTTAACCTTTTCACCTCTGAAGAATTCATGATAAATTGAATGTGTTTCAACACTGATCACTCTGGCAGGCAGCTAGCCTGAAGCCAGGGAGCTACAGTAGGTGGGGCTTTGCTTTTTACTGATTTTGATTAATTTATCATTTTTCAAAAAACAGCTTTTACAGTTTTATCTAAGGGAATTACTATTGCCAGATGTAAGAATGAGGAAAACATTGTGTAGCCGTGAATTTTGAAATGATGACAAGAAGAAACCAGTGTCAGTATTGATTGTCTTTCCTTCCCTACGATTCCCCGTGCTATAGCAGCAGCAGAATGCAGGTGCTGAGTTTCTGAGGGTAAGGCTCTCGTTTGTGTTGCCAGCTTTCCTCTTACCACAGCAGCTTACTGCAGTTGTTTCTTCTAAGTACTTAAAGGTCGTACATCCAGTTGAGTTACAGCAAAGAGAACAAAGATTGATGGCAGGCTGGTTTAATGTAGCTCTTACCAACAATTTGCAGAGATTAGGAGGTTGTTTTGTTGGACATCTATCACGGGAAGCTTGGGGACTGCTCTCTGAAGTCGTTTTGAATTGGCAAGTAACAGATAGCTTTCTTTGATAGCTCTTTTATGTGCAGGTACAGCTAAATGAGAATCAACCACGCAGGGGAATGGCTCTGTTTATGATGATTTTTGGATTCCTTCAGCATTGGGTTTCACGCATCGCTGCTTCCCAGCCGGCGCGTGGCAGCGGTAGAGGGTGGGCAGGAGTCGGCCGTCCCCGGGGGACGCCTCGGGGCTCCTTGGACCAAGAAGGATGGAGAAGTCCGTGTTTTGCTGCAGTCTGCAGCGGCGCTTCCTTGCATCTGGCTTCTTCCTCAGCGCTAGGAAAATTCTCTGGGCGTTGTTCTTACCAAAGGCAGCTTTCATTTGGAAAGGATTGTGAGTCGTTGGGAGGAACCGGGATAAAAAGCAGCAAATGAGCCAGGAGATACTGATGAGATAGAACCTGTCTCAAAAAATATTGATTTCTACCTTTTTTTTTTTTTTTTTTTAACCTGGGCAACTTCAAGGCAAAGCTATGACCCCTCAGACAAGTCTTGTTTGAACACGTTTTTCACCTGAACCTTGATAGCTCTCTTAGGTTGTTTTCCTATCTAGTTTTGATAGAAATTTCAAGCTATTCTGAGTGCCTGGTTGAAAAAAAACCAAAGCATCAAACAGTCTCTTGTTTTAAAGCAGATATTGTATCATCTGCTTTTGAAACCTGATTATAGGAGCAAATATCAAACCCACTCCGAAGGTAGAACTGATAAAGAAAAATTATTGAGCATGCCTAAAAGCCACAATCCATTTGCTCAGCCAAGTTGCAAGCAGCATTTCAGCAGCAATGACTGTTGTTTACTGGTCACCAGCAGCCACCAGTATTTGCCCCTAATCTGCACTAACAGAAATGTTTTGCTGTTTTGCTCCTTCCACTTCTGCCTTTCTCCTTGTTTGTTTTTGTTCCTGCATCTTTTTCTTTTGGCTTGTGCCAACTTCTTCATTGAAATAGGTGAAGAATCACCTGCAGATTTATCTCTGCACCAGACATGTTGTGGGATGTGGGTTCCTTGACCCTACTGGAGCCCTTTGGGCTCCCACAGCCCCTCTGGGGGACAGAGGAGCAGTTTCTGTGGGCTCAAGGCTTCTTCTGAAACAGGGGAACTCCTTCTTTCACTCAGCATCACCCTGGAGCTGGGGATGCAGCAGGTGAGGTTGGGCTATAGCCCACCTGGGTCTGGAGAAGTTTTCCTCTGAAGTCACAGCCTTGCCCAGTGGTTTTATGTATAGTTATATTTCAACTATTGTTGAACAGCTTTAATTTTGTCTGGTCTTTGGGTAAAAGTGCTGGGGAAATGCCTCTGACACAGAGGAGAGTGACCACAGGATCTCAGTGTCTGCAGTGGCATGGCCACCAAGAGGTGTTGATGGTCCATCACCTGCCCATTGAAGTGTCTGGGCTGGGACACTGGGAGGATGAGATCCAGGAGATGCCAGCTCAGCCCGGAGCTCTGATCTGCTGGTCCCGAGCCCTGGCTCTGTAGCCCCAGCACCACCTTGCCCAGGAGGGCTTTGTTTCACTTCTCCCAGCTAAATGTGTATTAGAAAGCAATCTTTGCCCCACACTTATTTAACAGGTATGGAAAAGAGATATTTTCCTTGGGCTTGAGTTTTGTACTTGCTTTAGAATACACACCATGAGAGAGAGATGATATAAACAGCATTATGTCTGCATCTTGTTGTTAGACATTTAATATGCAAGCGCAGCTCTTTGCTCTGTTTTAGGTGTTAGTGATGCCTTCAGCTGTGGCAGGGGAAACACAGAACAGTGAACTCCATGTTCTGGTAGGTAAAAAGTGTTTCCATTTCTCTTTCAACCATTGGTGATACTCTGTTATTAAGATTTAAAAAAAATATAATAAATCCCATCCCATTCCTATGATGAATATTCATGTGGTGTATCTCAGGTCAGATAGAAGCGTCCTGGGCATTCCTCTCCGGCAGTTCCTGTGTTGGCGAGTTGTTCTGTAGCAACTTGATACAGATTTCTTGCTTCCGAGCATTTCTTTTTACTCCTAAGATTTTATAGTAACCCCTCTTCTGTGATTGCTTCAGCATCCTCTGGGCATGTTCTAGCCCCTCCTGAGTCTGCTGGTCATTTTCACTATTGGCTTGAGCAGTCTCATAGCCTTTAATAGCTTCTTCATACAGGTCTTCCAGCAAATAAACTTCTGCTCTGTCTTTCAGGGCATTCACATTGGTTGGTTCCAGTTGCAGAACTTCCCTACAAACCTTTCAGGGCTTCTGTAGCCTGCTGATTCTTTGCTAAACAGTCACAGAGCCTTTCTTTGGCACGAGTAACATAAGCTGGCACTTCTGGCTCAGTTTTCATTACAGAATCGTATTTATTGATGGGATTTGGTTTCCACCCTAAAGCTCCTTGGGTTTTGGATGAGAGATGCTGATAACTGGTGTTTATCTATAGGGTGTAGATCAGGTCTGTGTGGCTGTTGGGAACTGAAAGAAAAAAAAGAACCATTAAAAACCAAAAAGAACTCTGCTAGGTACAATAACATTTCCGCAGGGGAGGAGCTCTGGGGGCAGTGATTGTGGGGATGGGTGTAAGGGACACCCAGGAACCAGGGCTGCAGGGACATCACCAGGACTTTCAGCAACAAAAATAGATCAGGAGCCTTGCATTAAGGGAAGCGGGTGCTCTAGGATGGAGAAAGGATGGAGATGGTGGAGCCATCCAGCCTGTGATGCAAATGGGTACCTCCCCTCTCTGAAGGTGGCAAGAGAAGCAGGGATGGAGCAGGAGAGGAGCCCGGTCGCATCCTGAGGCTCTGGGTCCCCACTGGGTGCCCAAAGGCTCGCCCAAAGTGCAACCTGTGGGCTTTTGTGCATGGGCAGAGGAAACCAGGCCACACCAGGTCTAACTGCAAAGTCTAATTCTACTCTGTTAATGCGATGGACAGTTGTAAATTCTAAATTACGCAGCTAGAATTTTGAATTCCCAGGGTCACTGGGAACAAATTTGCGTGGGTACCAAGTGTTTCTGGGGATGGAGAAATAGCTCCTCTCCCGCTCTGTATCCTGGCTGTGCAGAGCCACCCCAGGGTGAGGTGTTCGCCCCGAGCCGAGCCTCTTCCCGGACCACAAAGCCCAGAGATTTACAGTCCTTACACATTTGAGCCTAGTTAGCATAAAAATGTAAATCTCCTGAAGGAGAAGAGCTGTCACAGGGCAGAGGTAAAGTGTGATGTTAATAAAGATAACAAAAAAAGGAAAACACACCATCATTCCAAAACCTGTCTTGTAGTTCTCTCACAGCGGTCTTGATGAAGGGCTTTTATGGGCTCTCCTGTTCTGTTTCACGTGAAGGGTTCCTGTGAAAGAGGGCTGGTTTTATTCACAGAGAGTAACTCCATTACCAGGAAGTTATTACTCCATATTTAAAATCATTATTTTTTAAAGAGTGTGCAGAAGGCATTATGTCTTCAGGGAAAAAAAAAAAAAACCAACTAAAACCAAACCAACGACAGAAAACCAAGCCAACAACAAAACAGGGATTGTGCTGACCCGAAGCGATGCTCAGGGGAAGGATCCTGTTCCCGAGGCCTTGGCTCTGAGAAAGCTTTAATTCCCAAAGCTGGGGGATCACCCAGGGATTGCTCCTTTCTGTGGCACCGAAGGGGTGAGGGGTTTTTAATTACATCTGTCTTTCATGGTTACGTTCCCGTAACCATCTCACCCTCCCTCTCACTTTCCAATTACTCTTTTCAATTTATCTCCTTTCAAGCCGTTTGGGCTCCCTTCCTAGTAAACAAGCACAGGAGGAAAAAATGCAGAAAAGACCAGGTATATGAAGAAGGAAAAATATGTTCAAACAATTTTGCTCCATAATTGAACATATTCTTCTGCAACTCTTCCTTTAATTCAGCCCTCCCTCATTTTTGTGTTCGCCTGTTAGCACGTCCTTGGGAGAAAAGCATTGCCTACTGGTTTTAGCCTCCCGTTATTCTGAGGTTTTATTCTAGGAGATATTTTTTATGGGAAAGCAGGCTTGAGGATACTGGGTTGAAGATGCCAAGCTGATAGCAGGGAGAAGGTGGGGGACTTCAGGGGAGGAAACTGTGAATCCTGGTCGGAGCAGCTCCCTGGTGTGACAGGGTGAGACAAACACCTTCAGCTGCCGGTGATAATTTCCCCGATAAAGACAATCCTAGTAAATAATATTCCTGGAGGATGAAGAGAAAACGATCTCTTTAAATGGCTTTCATTTGAAAAGGTTTCTTAAGAAAATTAATTTTTAAAAAGCATCTTTTTCCTCTGATGAAGCCATGTGCTAAGCAAAGCTTGGAGTGTAGGGATTTTGAGGCGGTATCATTTCCCGTCTATCAGGTAGAAAAGGGACTTGCAGGTGACGTGAAATGGTGAGCCCTGAGGTTGTGCTGTGAAGTGCAATATATCCCAAGCTCCGTGTGGGTGTGTTCCTGCCTTTTCCCATCATGTTCCTGCTTTTCCCCATCACGTTTCTCTTCTCTGATGTGGGGTCCTGCTTCTGGAGAGGGACAGAAGGAAAGCCCCATAGAAACGTGCTCTCAGCGGGGCTCACGGTTTCTGACATTAAATCCCTTCCGTCCTTAACTTCTGTGTAGGCCCTGCCTTGTGAAGCAGCACGTGCTACGTTTGTGTCTCTCTCACTGTTATTTTCTCGTGAGGTTTTATGGGCGGTTTTGCGAAGTTTGTAGCAACACAGAGAACTCAATTTTTATTTGATCTGAATTTTTCAAAAAAGGCGGCTTACTAAACATGACCTCTTTAAATTCTATATCCTTGTCTGATACATTGCTAGACACACGTGCTCGTGACTTTTGTGCAAAATCGCTTTATTTCTTTCTATTAAATTAATAAATCACCTTATTCCAGAAAGTCACATCCGAAGGAGTCAGTTTGAATCCCTTCCATCGCGGCTGCTCGTTCACACGCCAACATGCCTTCTATGAAAACCAGAAAGTCCTCCCACTGCTCTGCCTATTTTCCTCCTTCCGTTGTAAAGAAACCCAAGAAGCCTCCTGCCATCTGAAAGGTTTGATCCGTGGCAGAACGTTAGTAGCTGGGATTTAAAGGTTTTGATGGTTGAAGTGCTGACACGCCATGGCTATAGCGGTGCCAGTAGCAATAGCGCTATAAATAGTGTATGAATATACCCTTGTTTATCTTCTCAAAGTGCATTTCCAATTCTGCCAGCGTACATGTAAGAGGGCTTAAGTAGCTTGTGTTTTGAATTCAAATACTATCGTGAACCGCAATATTTTTTTAATGAACTTGAATGAAATTATTGAGGACATCTGATAAGTGAGGTTTGATGAAGCTTTAAAACGTTTTTATCAGGGGATATTAAGAAATATGAGACTGAGTGTTGCAACATAATGTCCTTTTTCTGATGCTCCATTTTACTGGCTTAAAGGGAGTCATTCGAACCATCCTCTTTAGAATTCCATTTATTTATTTACAAAGAAGTAAGCTTTTGAAGCACATTCCTACCGCAGGGTGGATGGGAACTCATCTGACTTCATATCTCTGATGATAAAGCAGAATTGGACGTAAACCAGTGCAGAGGATTAAACCTCTCACGCCCTTTCCTTGTCCTGACACACCACTACATCAAATTCACAGGAGTATCTTATACTTTACAGTGTGATGGGGAGATAATGGTGTGATGGTTCAGAAATGGGATTCTGAATGTTAACCTTCTCCTTCTGTTTTCAGCAGCATCCGCGTGCTTTTTAGGAATGAAAGCATATTTTAAAAATATTTCATACTGTGCCCCCAGCTGACAAGAGTTGTCTTAAAAGAAAGCCTTTATACTTATTTAAAAACCTGTGGGAACATTCATTATGTAGTTGAAATGTGGTGAATTTTATTTTTTTCTTTTGCTACACCTTCCTCTGCTACACAACCCAGCGCCTTGAACTAGAGACTGCATTAGTATTCTCTAAACCCAGTCAGAGAACATGAAAGTCTTTGAACTCTGCATTTGCTGGATAAAGCAAACAGTACATCATGTTTCTAAACTACTGAATAAAGTTAAAATAACGATAATGGAATGAAACAGCCTTTTTTCTAGGAGTCTGTGGGGACGGAAAGGCTAGAAATGTCAATGATCTTGAGAGATCATAAGGCATTTTTAAAAATTGGGAATCGTTTCCTTGACTTTGTCAAGGAGATGGTCTTGTGTTGGGAGTGGGCGGTGAACATCATCTGACGGTGCCACCAAGGGCTACCTCGGATGGGGTGGGATGATCCACCTTTCATTTGGCCAGCACTCAGTTCTGCTGCTTTGCCATCTTTATGGGGAAGGTCTTAACGTCCATGAGACTTACTCTGGAGGAAAATAATTGTGTAACGGTGGTTCCCAGTCTCCGGCTGCACGGTGTAACAGTGCTCAGCTGCCAGACACAGCCTCCCCCTCATTATTGTAAATACAGGGATAGAAATGCAGCCCAATTTTGCAGGGATGGCTCAAGGATGAGTATGTGACACGGGCAAACAGATGCCAGCCAACATATAAATAACCAGGTGAAAAACTGCAATACTTTTTTCTTGTAGAAAGTGAATATAGAAGTTTTAATGAAGGAACTCAGCTATTACTGCTTTGATATTTGAAAGACAACGGTGTCTAGTGACAGCAACCCTAACTCTAATAAAAGGCATATGCAAATCAGCCAGCACGAGTAATTAAAAAGGAGCTAAAAAAATTAAAAAAAGGTCTCCTAGGCAGTGTAACTATTTAAAGAAAAATTCAAAATCTCATATGAAAGGCTGAAGGAACTTGTCCCGATTTGCTTCCAAGATCAGTAAGTGAGGGACAGGATCTCCATGTGCTGCTCTTTAAGCTGAATTCTCTTTATCCATCAGATTATTTTCGCATTTTGTGAATAGTACTGCTAATGAAAATCTAGCCTTAAAGTCATTTTAGTTTTAACAGAAATCTTCTTCTGGTGTACCAGAAATCAGGTTTGCATGTAGAAGCTTTGCTGAGACGCTTGGTGAGACCAGCCCTCGACGCCTTCATTGCCCTGAGTGACCCCAAAGAGGCCCCTGGTCTCTCCAGCCCACGGCACTCCTGAGAAACGCATGTGTGGAGCATCTTCCTGCCCCTCATCCGTGTGTTCTCAGGCCAATTCACAGCTCTTGAAGGGTTCCTTTCTGAGAACCTGCAGAACGAGGGGGTTGTGCTGGTCACACAAGCAGAAGGGGGTAATTCCCAGCAGCACCCCGGCCATCGCTTTCCATCGCTTTACGTAGAGACACGACCTTTGGTGCCCATCCCACCTCTGCCCTCTTTGAGAAGATATCAAATAAGAGTTGTCTTCTGTATGTGTATTATTATCTGGGAGTCGATGGGGTGTGACAGGCGCTGGGACAGCCCCGGTGTGCCCAGCTCCCGGGAGATCTCCCACACCAACCTCCCCGGCCAGAAGCCCGGAGCAGGAGCTGCTGGCAGAGACCAGGAGCAGCTCCCGTTCCAGGCGCTGGCAGCTTTCAGGCTCGATTTGGGGTGGTCGGGAAATTACCATACAAATGATACTTCGCTGAAAACAAAAGCAGGCAAACAGCTCTGTGGAAAATATTTTTCAAGGGTTTTTAATAAGCGCCTGGATTTCAGCGCGGCGGCTTGTGGATGAAAGATTTTGTCTCCTGCTGTAAATTGTTTGTGTGGCCCAAGGACTTTCCAAGCAAGAGAAACCCACAGCTTAGTGGCTATTTTTGCATTTTCCTTTTTCATTTCCAAAAAAGGGGGAATTTGGTGTCCTCCTTGTGAGAGCAGAGTTCCTTCCCCTGCTCCCTGGGGCTGAAAAGTGATAATTTTATAGATCCTTATCTGACGCTTCCTCAGTGCCTTGTTGCCTTTGGTACTTTTTTTGCCTTATTTCTCTCCAGGTCTGATTGTACATCGCATCTCCACGCGATAATCACCTGGCCCATGAGTTCCCAGTTTTCGGTAGCTGCTTCTTCATTAATATTTGAAGTGTATGATTTTTGCTTGTTATCAGCAATATCCCGGGAGACAGCAAGAAAGACTGTGTAGGAGGGCATTTTAAAAGCTTATCTTTAAAACCATGGTGTTTTGTGATTTAAAAATTAAACATGGATTAACAAATGGAGAACTGACACTGTCTGGGGAATCAAGATTGGATGTAGAGAGAAAAAGAGCATGACTCAACAAAGTGCTTTATCACAGTAAACTGCAGCTCTTGGTGTGGATACCCAGCTCGAGTAAAGTGGAACTGTTCAAAATATTTGACAGTCAGATATTACCTAAGTAACTGTGCAGTCAACTTAATTAAAAACATTTATTTCCCCAAAATAAGAAGTCTGTAGAACAAATGAAAGCAAGCAGATTAAACCAGACTTGCTGAAATTGTGTATATATTCTTCTTTTATCCCTTTTTTATGCAGAGAATATTGCTGTGTTCTGAGAAGGGCACAGAAAAGTAAGCTTATTGACTTTTAAAAGGAGCTACTTTTTCAGGAAACTCCGCCTCTGGATGCAGGGTCCATTCCTGGCCTGGAGCAGCATCTGAGGAGTGGCAGAAAGAGCAAAAATGGAGAGTCGGGCTGTTCCTGATCCTCTTTGTTGGTCGCAGGCAGGTAGCCAAATTGCCTCATCCTCTGTCCTCCAGCTGGATGAGCCAGCATGGAGAGGTGGAGTTGGAGTGGTGTTGCACGGGAGAATTCGCTTTGAGCAACCTGGGCTGGTAGGGGGTGGCACTGGATGGTCTTCGAGGTCCCTTCCAACCCAGCCCATTGTAGGAGTCAAGGACAGTGTCTTGCAGTCCTCATCTCGCTGTGTTTAAACCCTGTCAGTGGTATAACATTGCAAAAAGAGGAATATTTGGGCAGGATGGGGTGCCTGTGCCCATCTGTGTGTGGACAGAGAAGCATCGGGGTCAGAGTATCTAAAATAAACTGCTTCTGGAGGTTTTCAAAAGAAACAGAAACTAAATGGGAATGAAAGGCAGTGGAGTGCTGCTGAGGAACAGCTGAGTTCCCAGCCCAGAGGACATGGAGGCCAGAGTGTCTCTAACAATTGTAAGTGCCTTACTTTTACATTTTATCCAAGAAATGGACAAAATGACCTGTGAAGTGATGTGATGTGATTTGTTCAGCAGTGACCTGTGCTTTGCGTTTACGCCTCTTGGTAGCCCTGGGCTTGTCCTGGCAGCCCACAGCCCTGCCTCAGTGACACATGGTGGTGGCTCTGCCAGGCTGGCCACAGTGGCTCCTGGCTTCGTGCTGAGGAGCTGCTGTTAGAATCAGAGCCTTTGTCCCAGTCCCTCCAGGCTGATACGTTCCTGACGGGGAGATTTGATGTGGTTGGCAAATGGCTGGAATGCCTTACTTTGATTTGGATGTGCAAAGTTTGAAAAATATCTGTAAACGTTATAAGGCAGAGATATGAGCCATGAAATGAACCCATGTGAGTGTCAGCTTGGAGAAATAGAATTTTAAACAGCAAATTCAGTGCTCTCTATTCAAATAGATTTGATAGTAAAGCAGCTTTTCCGTGGCGTTAGCACAATCTCCGAGTGAGTAGGTAGGCATGAAATGCCAGAGAGAAATTTAATAAAATTGTTGAGCTGTCTTTTCAGTCTTTGTTTTGGAATCAATCTAATCAAGTTCTTCCAATATGCCAAAATATTGGGAAGAATGATTAATGAGAAGCCTTTGAAACTGAGAGCAATATTTGAAATTAATTTGCAGCGTTAATTTCTCCTACACGTATGGCAGTAGTTTATGTCATACAAAGATAACTTTGGTCATCTTTCTGGTCACAAAATGAACTAAAAATAAAGAAGGTGGGTGTTTTATGTGAAGTAAAAGTTAACGTCTCTTTTCTTAGAAGTTACATTGATTTACTGACTTTTTAATTTATGTAGAACTCAGAACATCATTAATTCCTTCATACGAGTAGTAGGCCTAACCATTTCAAGAGGAAATATATTGCCCCTTATCGCTCATTCCAGATTGAAAGTGTTGAAACTTTTAGCCAGTCCCAGCAGGTCCTGCAGCTGATGAGACAGCCCAGAGGGCTGGAGTTGGGATGGTTTTGCCCGGGAGAATTCACTGGTGTAGTCACATCCTAAAGCACAGGGATTTATAATACAAGCAAAAATTCCTCTTCATACTAATTAGTTACACACGTACGTTTTCAGCTATTAAGTTGAGCTTTTTATCTCTTAAATTCCCATGAGATATAATAAATGACAATCGAAATAATGGGCTGCTCAGCAGCGTAGCTGTAGGTGCACGTCAGGAGGTGTAGGTGGAAGAGTGTGAAATTTGATCTGCAAATAATATAAGAAAATTTAATTAAATTTAGACTAATATGATGAGTGCCCCAACAGTAAGGGAAAGGGGCATATTCAGCATATTAATTTTTTCTTATCCTTTTTTTTGTGTGTGTCTTTTGGTCTTCTGAATTCCAGATTTGCTGGAGTTCCCTTGCCATATCAAGTTTCCGCAAAAGGTCTAGTGATAAAACTTCTTTTGTGCTCTAAAGATGGTTTAAATATTTATTGATTGATTGATTCGAAGGTGTGGCCTCATTTCTTGCTACCTTAAGTACCAAAGATGAGAAGATAAAAGTATTTTGATTCTTCAAAGTTCTTGCTGTAAAGTACATCTCCTTGCTTTTATTCTCTCGTGGGGTAGCACAGTGAACGAGCACGGTGTGTCCCATTGAATCGGGACTGCAGGAGGCAGATCTCAGGCAAACTTGACAATACTTCTTCTGCTTGCACAGTGAAAAAATTATCTCTTGCATCAGTGCAAGAACAATCTCTGTAGGAGCATAGGGGTTCCTAATGTTAATACCCTTAAGTGCCTACTGCACTGCTCCTGCCCCCCTCCTGTGGGATATTCATGATATTAGTGCAAGCTTTACGGGGTCTTTAAAACGTAGAGGATGAGGAGTGAATCTTGACAAACTGTTGGTAGTGGATATTCTCCCCTACGCATTTAATTTAGGGAAATACGAGCTTTATTTTTTCCTTACTTGCCACTGGTGCTTAAGAAACGTACTCTGGAAATGAAATGTTACCCCAAAACCTTGAAAACTTTGGCTTGTGTGTTTGCTGGTGGTATTTTGTGTACATTTTCACTTGGTTTCACTCATTTTTGAGTTGGCAAGTAACAAGTTAAGTTGTAAGAACATGCCCCTTGAGGTCCTCCCTGCCATTCTCCTCTGTGACCCCTTGGGCTTGGTGGTTTCAGCATCTCTCAGGATCCCTCAGCTGCAGCCTGAAAGATTTTGATTTGTGTGTTTGATTCCCATAATTCCTAACGCTTGAGTTTGGGCTTCCTATTGTATGCAGCCAAAGGGAAAACAAAAGTCTATTTTTCCTTTTCATCCTTCTGGCTTGCCAAAGATGGAGGCATACTATTGCCATGACTCCCTTTGTTGAAAGGAAAATGAAGACTTTAAAGATTCGTAATATTTTTGGATGCTTTATAGGGCAGTATGGGCTTTACTGGGGGAATGGTTTCTGCAACAATCGCTTTTCTTTCAGTTAGACACATTAGGTAGTCCAAATATTGACGAATATTTCCTACACCTCTTGAATTCAGCATCAAATTAAGAGAATCACATTGTCCTTAATGGGCTTGCTCATTGAAAACCTTCTTTAGAAAACAGTCAATGAAGAGCTCTGTGCTTGAATAACTCAGGTTTAACCATATTCAATCCATCTTTGGAGGTTCCCACGTGGAGCGAATGCGGATGGTGTAGAGCAGTGGGGGTTCCCAGTTGCGGGGTCAAGCATCTTTGTTGCTTATTAAGTTTTCCCAGCTCCTAAAGGTGCCCGCCCGCGTTTGTGCGTTGCCTGGATGGGATTTCAGGTGAACTGCAGAGATGAAACGCACTCGCCGGGCAGAGGCCAGGTCTCGGCTCTGATGCAAAATTGAATTAAGGTCGGTGTTTGAGACGTGGCAGCCTTTGGTCTGAGAGCGAAGGTATTCAGACATTTCAAGAACTAGACCGTGACTGCGGTTCAGAGCCTGAGAAGCAAAGCTCTGCTTTCCAGGACAGACCTTTGATCTTTGCTCCATGCCCTAGAGGTTCCCTTCATGGAAGCACTTACAGCTCTTCAGCTCCCGGTGTCGGTAGGAGCTGCAGCAGGTCAGAGCCCTGTGTGTGCCCCACCGATCGGGGCCAGTAAAGAAAAATGGAGTAGAAAGGTGGAAGGATGTACTTGTGCAGCATCCCAGCCCCTGCCCCATGTTACTCCCTGTGACCGCTTTTGGAGTCTAAGTTACTCAGCTTTGTGTTTTGGAAAGGAAGTGGGCAAGCGTTCCCCTTTCACCTCTGGATGCCAACCACGAGTTCACAGCCAGCTGTCACCTCCGCATCTCTTCAGCCACCTTGTTTCCAGGTGGGACTTCTCCTGGGGACCAGGACCACACCACTGTGGGAGATCTCCTTCCCCGGGCACCTCCTGCCCTTGGCGTTTCACTGTTGGGTACTGAAACGTGTCTATAGGGAAAGGCTGAGGGACTTGGGTCTATTTAGTCTGTTGAAGAGAAGGCTGAGGGGGGATCTGATCAACGCTTATAAATATTTTAAGGGTGGGTGTCAGGAGGATGGGGATGGTCTTTTTTCAGTGGTGCCCAGTGACAGGACAAGAGGGAATGGGCAGAAACTGGATATAGAAGTTCCTTCTAAACAAGAGGAAGAACTGCTTTGCTGTGAGGGTGGCAGAGCCCTGGCAGAGGCTGCCCAGAGAGGTGGTGGAGTCTCCTTCTCTGGAGACATTGAAACCCCCCCTGGACACGTTCCTGTGGGACCTGCTCTGGGTGGACCTGCTCTGGCAGGGAGTTGGAATGGATGATCTCCAGAGGTCAGTTCCAACGCCACATCATTCTGTGAGTATTCCCCACTGTACAGAGGACTTTCCCCTCACACATACTTGTGTTGAGTCCTCTTGGGCAGAGTCCCCAGAGGACTGGCCGAGCTGTAGTTGGTAGTTATGGTAGAACCACGATGGGTTCACATGGGATGAGGATGAAACCTGGACCATCTTCCAAGAGCTCGCTACTAACGTTTTTGTGCTTTTTACAGCGTTTTGTTGCAGAACTCCATTAAATGTAACTAGTTATCCACAGGCAGTGGTTTGGGGGGGGGAAGGGGTGGTTATTGCAATGCTGCGATAGTGATTTTATGGAACTATATTGCATTTTTAGTACTCATTTGAGAGAGGGTTATTAAAGCACAGTGTTGTACATTAAGAACATTACTCCAGTGTGAAGGAGATGAGGAATACGAGAAAGACAAGAAAAGACCAAGCAATTTAAAGAGTTTTGTTTCTGTTTTTTATTTCCCCCATCCAAGGACTGTAAACATAACCTATTTAAATAATTCTTAGCTTTGCTGAATGTACACGTTTGGAGTCCCAGCAGGCAGCGGTCAGCGTACACGCTTGCAGTAATGACCTTGTGTGTAAATCTTTTGAGAGAAGATACGCTGCAGCGAGACTGAGGACTGATCAGAAACCCAGGCAGGACCTAACAATAAAACTGTCTTTTGGTATCTCAGTCATCCCAAATCCCATCTAGAGGTGATTTGCTTTCGAGACTCTGCAGAATGCTGTGCTTACCTGGGCTTTTACCAGACGTGTGTGTGAATCAGGACTTTATTCAGCTTTCACCAAAATGCTATGGAATACTAATGTACGTAATATACTGCCAGTTAGCTAATGATACTTAATGAGATTTCCTCTTGGTAAAATTAGACCGCGTGTAGTTTGCTTCTCTTGTGATCTCCATCCGAAAGGGACCTGGGATTCTGCAGAGCTGGGGGTTGGTTCTGTATGAGAAACATCACTTCCAGCTTCAATCACACTTGGGAAGCAGCAGGTAGAATAGTGTGTGTTAATGAGAGAGCAGAAGAGGGTTGGGGGGTGGCTGCTGAAGCATAGAGAGGACTTCATCCTGCTAGAGGATGACTAAGGAGGACTAAGCAGGTCTCTTCTGCCTGCTTTCGGATGAGGCACATGGAACCAGAGGTGAAACCAAATGCTACGGAAGCACCTTCTTTTCCTCTAAGCCTCCCTGTCCCACAGCCTGATGGCCTGTTTTCTTTTGTTTTCCTACCAAAACATTAGTTGACCTTTCAAGCTAAGATAAGTGAATGCCAAATCCCGTTTGCTTATGGGTGCTTCCCATAGCGATTCTGTGCTGAGTGTTTCCCTTTTTGTCCTCACCAGCTCAACGCCCAGGAGTTCCAGTCAGCCTCCCCATGTACCTTACCTATTGCAGAGCCTTTGCAAGCCCAACGCTGAGTTCATGAAAGAATTTCTTCATGTTGTAAATGCTGGTCTCTTCTTGGGTGGAAAAATCAGAAAACAGGTTTCCTTCCAAAAGTATACTTGAAAGATTTCTAATCCTCCCTCCCTTCCCACCGAGATTTGTCATTGTGTCATTGCTGTTCTCTGGATTTCTCATTCTTTGAAGAGCTGACAAGCCTTTACTTGCCCTAACAGATATATAACAACCAAGAAAACACCATTAACTGAGAGAAGGCTAAAATACTATGTTACCTCTCCAAGAAAAAAAATGAATTAGGAACATGGGAACACTCCAAATTGTAGTTAGAAAAGCTTCATCATTAGAGATCATTTTGTGCTTGCAGTTCATAATGATTCACTATCCAGGGGTGGCATCATTATTACTGGGGGGGGAAATATCCCTGCAAGAACAGCACAGCGCTAAGCAGCCTCCTAAATTACAGTGTGGAGCTCCAAGAGGCAGCGCAGACAAATAAAACCATGTCACGGAGCACAGGATTCTTTAGTGAGTGTGAAGGTTGCAGGAAATTGCTTTTTGCCAGGGAGCCCAAGCAGCCTGGGAAGGTTTTGTTTGTGAGCAGCCTGGCGTTGGGGCGTTTTGGGGAAGGAAAGAGCTAACTGGAATAAGAAGGGGTTGAGACTGGTTGCCCGGTGCCCCCCACGGGGTGTGCGGGAAGGGCAGGTGCCGATGGATGGAAAGTCCCATGGCATGTAAAGGGCTGGTTTTCAGTGGCTTTAATGTCTCAGAGACTTGGGTTTGACTGTGTGTACCTTAATCCCAGCACCCATTTACAGGAAAACAGGGAATGTTTTATCAGTTTGTTTTTTTTCTAACTTGATTCCCTGGAATCCAATCGCCTTTCAAATTACGTTTCATTCTCAGGAGGTAGCCCTGTTGGGGTTGTCCTCTCCTTGGGTTTGACAGGTTGAGAGAGTTGGGGGGATTCAGCCTGGAGAAGAGAAGGCTCCAGGGAGACCTTGGAGCCCTTTCTAATCCCTCAAGGGGCTCCAGGAAAGCTGGGGAGGGACTCTGGATGAGGGAGGGGAGCCCTAGGAGGAGGAGGAAGGGTTTGACCCTGAAAGAGGGGAGATGGAGCTGAGATGTGGGGAAGAACTTGTTTGGTGTGAGGGTGGTGAGA
>JAOTQQ010000003.1:14951432-14972829 GCA_026546715.1 Gallinago undulata
GTGGCTGCCCCATCCCTGGAGGGGTTCAAGGGCAGGTTGGAGGGGGCTTGGAGCAACCTGGGCTGGTGGGAGGTGTCTCTGCCCTGGGCAGGGGGTGGCACTGGGTGGGCTTCAAGGTCCCTTCCAACTCTGACCATTCTATGATTCATGACCACCAGACATGCGCAAGAAAACCTTTGTCCCATGTGGTAGGACCAGGGCTTCCTCTGCAGCCTGGGAAGGACAATCATCAGGGGCGGCTTCCTTCAGTTCTCCCTGCAAATCTCAGTTTAGGACTTTGAATTTGCCAGTTTTGAGGATTTATGAGCCAGCTGCAAGACTGAAATACTTAGCGGGTGTTTTGTCTTGAGCATAGTTCTAATTTGTCTCATTGCTTGGCTGTACATTATGCTTTTAAACATGGTATTTTTGGGGCTTTGTTTCTGTCTCTACCCGCAGCCAGAGATTTTACCGCCTACAGTTGTTCCTAAAGAAACAGTGTTTTATAAAGCGTTCTGACATTATTTTTGAGAACTTTGCCTTTGCTATTTTTACACACAACACAGTAAAGCTGGTCTTAGTCTGACTAAATCAGACTCTTTGAAGACCGAGGGAGGAGTACGTACGAGACCATACGAAGCGTTGTGCCACCCCTGTGGTGGTTCATCCCACAGATGGGCGGATGCGCCGGGGACTTCCTTACGGATCTTTAATTACGTTCCTCTCAGCTGAATTCTGGTGCCGGAGTTTGGAGCCTCTCTTTTCCATTTGGTAACAGGCCCTTCTTGTTGGAAATGGGAATATGGCAAAATTCAAAAACAGGAATGATGTTATTTCGCCAGGAATTTTCTTGTTCAGACGCCAACTCTGGGTCTTCTAGTTCCTCAGAGCAGCGGTTTTCGCCTTTCGGAGGTTTTAGAGGGCAGTCCTGATGCCGTTTAAGCACTACTGCCATAAAGCTGTAACAACAGAACTGTTTGAAGCAGAAGTGGAACTTTTATTTTATACTGCTTTTTTCTTTCTGCGTGGCTGCACTGTATGGCTCCAATGTGCTCTTTGTAGTAGGGCTTTTAGGAAGCCAATAAATCTCGAGTCCCTTCTGCAGCAAACACCGAGACGGGGTCTGTCCGTGGGAGCCCGCCAGCACCGGGGCCGTGGGTCTCACCAGATACCCCCCGTCTCCTTATTTTCTGTCTAGCAAACAGAGATTTTTCTAAATCTTTGAAAATTATGATCTTCTACCATTCTTATAACATAATTTGGTGTTCTGGAGAGAGTTGTAATTTTGTTATATATTGCTGGAGTTTAACTGCCATAATAAAGGACAATTTTTGAGGTGATAAAACGCACTAGGAATGTCATTAAATATGCAGCAAAGCTACGACACAATAGAATTAAGCATTAATGAATAACATACTAGAAATATTAGTCTTCTGTATCAGTTTAGGTCTTCTGTTCTTTGGTTATGAACAGGTCTAATGTGAAAAAATGAGACAATAAACAAGCTTAGCAAAATCAAATTTTAAAATGATTGGTAGAATTTTAATATATAGGAAGTTTCTAAGTTAAAGCTGTTGCATATCCACAAGGATGCTTTCCCTTGGATAAATTGTTGCAGTTTCATGTTTTAATGTAATTTTATTATTGGTGCCCATTTTATTTTTACAATTGAATTATGGTACTATGGAGATGTAATTTACATTCTAGCCTATCTGCACACCACTGCAGTTGTAAACTTCTTTTAATGGCATATGCAAGAACCCCATAACTCCTGGTAAGTAGGAAGTTAACTATTTCCAGTAAAGAAACAAAAGCCCGATCCAGAGACTCATTAGAAGTTTGATTTTGGGCATAAGCAACTGTCATCTTTGGACTCAACTGTCATTTCTGGATCTTTCTATAAGTCAGGTTTTTTGACTTAAAGTTCATTCTTCTTGGGGATGCTGCATACTCTGTGTTGATTTAGCCTCCTTGTTTTTTGTGGTGGTTTTTGGTTGTTTTTTTTTTTCCCTTAAATGTCATAACTTCATGCTCCTGAATTTTCCATTCTATGGTTCTGTGTTTGTTCTGGGTGGAGCTGTGGCTCCGTCAACAAATGCAGTCAGAGTGGGGTCTAAATGGTTCTCTCTGAATATGCCTGGGTCTATGTGGATTTTCGGGGTCAGAATAAATTAATTTCATTTTTTCCATTTCTGGCTGGCAGGAACTGTTTTTGATTCAAGTTTCTCTGTAGCAGATCTGGCAGAGCTGGTGCTGGAAGGGATCATCATGGGGCATCTCCTTTGGGCTTTGTGTCACCGCTTAAAGAGGAGATAGATCGGTGCTAGAGTCCAACCCTTGCTGCTGGATGAGGAACTCAGAGCTTTTGTATGAAGTGTGTTGATGGTGTCAGACCAGCTCCTGGTGAACTTTCTCCCTCTGATGGGACGGGGGAATATCTGGTGTTTGTTAATGTGCTCAGGTGCAGGCTTTATTTACTGTGAATTTACAGGTTTGGGAATGGGACTGGAAATTTTCCTACACTAGATTAACTCACTGAAATTCTTACTATTTCTTGCATGAGGCCGATGAGAAGTCCTGTAAAGTGGACGCTGGGGAGTTTATTCTGTTTTTTTTTTTATTTTATTTTTATTTTAAGCAATAAATGTGAATTCCCACATATAACAAAGAATCACCTTAAACCCCCCACCTGACACACTGCTCCTGCTGCAAACGTTCACTCTTCTCTAAAGCAAAGATGTGAGTCATGTATTGACTTCCCAGGGATTGCTCTTTGAAGGTTTTGTGGGTTTTGTGTCAGTTGTTTGAATAACTGTTTTCCTGGTGAGGAGTTTGATGGCAAGCAAGCTGGCAGGCCCGGCTGTATCTCAAGAATAGGAAATAATCTTTATCATTCCTGCTCCTTTAGGCTGTAATTCTGCTTTATCAGGGAAATATCCTCAATTGTGGCATCAAAGTTTTCACCTGGGAAGAATACTGACTTCTTTAAACTCAGTCTTCAGCGTTACTGCCACTGGTTTCTTTTTTTCTACAGAATGTGTGAGGTTTAGAAGTAAAATATAAATATATCAAGTATAATAAATATCCAGGAGACAGCTTTCAGCAGCTGCTAATTTTAAAGTAACGTATTAATGAATTGAGTTTAGGGTTCCTTTTAATAATTAGCAACAGCAACCATAACTTTCTGAAGCGATGTTTTCAGTATCACTAAAAGTGATTACCCCAAGAAAGAGTATCTCTGTAGATAAATCATCTGAAAAAAGTGTTAAATTGTCTCTTTTGCTACCTGATAATCCAATTAAGTGGTGATAAGAAAAATAGCTCTTGGAGAATTTCAGGAAGCAGAATAATATACTTAGTGTTGTGCCAGAATCAAAATTCCACATAATCATGGGTATCCATGGATACTGAAGCAACACTTTGATTACTAGATACACCCATTACCCTTAAATACCGGAGTTAGGTGTTTAACGCCCCGAACAATTTACTGCACGGCTGCCTGAACTTGCACAGAGAATTCTCCTGGGGTTTTTGCCTTTCGGAGGCGAGGCACAGAACCTGCCAGCAGGCATGAGGAAGGCAGCTATGATATTTTTAAGACTCACTGTCGTCTTCCAAGTTGCTGTGTGCTTTGCAACTGCTGCCGCCCAGATGGCTCGACTCGCCCGCCTGTCCTCGAGCTGCCTGTGAACTGGAGCGTTGTGTGATGTGGCCCAACCTCCGTCCCACGTCTGTGACATAGGAGTGGGATTCCTGTGAAAAAAAAAAAAAACCAAACCTCCCATGACAATCTTTCACAGTGCTTGGGCTGCTGGGACTCGCTCCGCACCGGGTAGATGGGCTCAAGGTTGTGTCTCTGCAGCACCAGACTTTCTATTAGGAAGTTTTTTTTTTTCCACTGAAAGGGTTATTAAGCAATGGAAAAGGCTGCCCAGGAAAGTGGTTGAGTCACCATCCCTGGAGGTGTTTAAAAGATGAGTAGACATAGTGCTTAGAGATGTGATTTAGTGATGGTCTTTGTCAGTGTTAGGTTGATGGTTGGACTAAATGATCTAATGGTCCCTTCCAACCCAGGCAATTCTATGATTTTGTAAGATGAACACATTGGTTATTTCATGGCATAGAATCGTGGAATGCTTTGGGTTGGAAGGGACCTTAAAGATCATCCAGTGCCACCCCCCTGCCCTGGGCAGAGACATCTCCCATAGACCAGAGTTTTGACTTCTCCGTTTGTTTTGCAGCGCAGGACTGGCAACCCTGGGAAAAAGCTTCCTCTGCCCAGAAGCTGTTGTGGGTCCTGAAGGCAGCCCAGGAGAGGGGCACCTGGGGGCTCTTACTCGTTTGTTCCCAGCAGGGTCCCCTGCCACCAGCTTGGCTTTTTCCTTTCCATTGAATGAAAGGATCCAGTCTTCTTTCCTAGGCTTGATAGTGAAAAAATAAAATGCAAAATGGAAGAGTGAAACAGGCATTAAAAAAGCACTTTGATAATGAGCCTTGGGAGTATAATTGTTTAACCCTGATTTCTTAACTCCATTTTTTCACCTTTTGCAAAGATTTCAGGTTTTGTTATTTTTTTTTCTGCTTTTTTGTACTCACAAGATATCTTTTATACTACCAGAGTTCCAAACCAGCTTCATTGAATGTCTCAATGCAAGTTTTTGTAGCAAAACATTTTTTTTTTTGAGGATACTTGTGAAGCAGAATCTTACATAAGTATTCTGTTGGAAAGGGGAAAAAGAAGAAAGCCAGCATCCTCTGTAGGCAGGGAACGAGTGGGTTTAGTCCATTGTTCCTGACAGTAATTGAACTAAATCCTTCCTATAAGGCATTTTGCTAAAAGTGAAAGCAGGAAACCAAGAAACAGATGTCGCATCATCCCACTTGTTGCACTGCTAGTCCTTTTCAGCCCACCTCTGCTCACCCGCTCGGCGTGGGTTTTTCTGACCACCCTTACTGCTCTTTCCTTCCCCAACCTTCAGTACCGATTTTTTTTTCTGTTCCTAATAGAATAGTAATTTTCTGCAAAAAAAAGGACAGAGAATATTCCATTGATGACTAGTTCTGGGGGGAAATTTGATTTTGTGCTTCCTAAATCTATTTGTAAATGGAGACTAAATTCAGTCTGCAGCTTCGGTTGGGGAGAGAGAGGGAGGAAGATGAGGCTGTAGGTTGCTGGTTTATCCCACAGCAGTGAGGGGACAGCCGTGCTCCTGGGGGGATGCTGGGGTCCCCCCTGTACCAGAGAGCAATTTACCATCCGCATGTGGTGGCTTTGATCTCGGTTCCGATGCTGTTCTTTGACTGAAAATCAGCATCGTCTTCTGCTCCAGCTGGGGAGGGTGCAGCTCTGCCCTGGGTACCAGCAGGCGATGGCAGGGTCAGGGCACTGGGACATCTGAGGTACAAGGTCAAGACTTCTCC
Source organism: Gallinago undulata (assembly GCA_026546715.1). Lineage (NCBI taxonomy): Eukaryota > Metazoa > Chordata > Aves > Charadriiformes > Scolopacidae > Gallinago > Gallinago undulata. The sequence continues at coordinate 14,956,833 of JAOTQQ010000003.1, forward strand.
AGGAAAGGAGGAAACTCATTTTTTTACCCAATGACTGTTTTAATCATTGGATGAGAGGGAGAAACCAGAACCTCCTGAATAGCTCCTCATTTCTTTCCTCCTCCAAGTCTGTAATGACTGTTTCTAATTCAGATTAAACAGAGATTGTTGTTTTAGGTAACATTAATTGTATGATATTTTTATTTTAATGAGAAAAACTGAAGATCTAGCAACCACAAAGAAAGTTTGATCTCTACATTTTCTTTTTCAGTCTGGCAGCCAAACCAAAAAATCAGGTATTTGTACATCCTTAATTGCCAGCATCCTGAGCAGTACCTCAAGATAAATTTCCTCTGTCTCCAGCATCACTTAATTAAAACTTCTCCAGACGCATGTGAGAAAGCAGGGACCATTATAAGGATCAAATTAGAATGAAGAAGGTTCTCTTTGTGCAAAGATTAACTAAAAATGACGTTTCTTGAAACAGAAACTCTGCTACAATGAGTCTTGTCAGTGACTTAACGAAGTTCAGACGGCTCTAGAAACATAATTTGGGGGGAAATTTTTTTTCACCCGCCAGGGAGAAGGGACTCAGCTTCACTTTGCATTCTGTTTGGTTGCCAAAAAAAAAAAAAAAGAAATCTGCTGTTAATTTTGGTTGAAATGTTAGCATTTCTGTGTTTTCTCAGAGAGCTGCCAGTGGTTGCAGTGCGGGGAATTTTAATGCCGGGAACAATACCAAACCATCGGGCCAGTTTGCCAAAGTGGCACAAACGGAAGCTGTAAAACCAAATAATTTTCAAGTCATTGTTTGAGGCAATGGTTTGCCTTGTTGTCTTATCCTTTTCATCGATCATTGAGTGTTCTCATGGCTTGCTTGTTGGATAAAGGCGCATCTGGAAAGCCTGAACCCACCAGGTCTGCTCTTGGTCTTCCCATCCCAGATCTGATGTCATTAAAAAAAAAACCACATTTGCTGGCAGCAGGGAAGGATGAAAAAGATGCCAATGTTGGGCTTCTATACATAGCCCAGAAGAGAAAGGATGTTGTTGCAGGAGTAGAGCAGTGTAGAACTGGCCGCCCCATCATCGTGTGACTGCCTTCCGTATTCCGGTTTTTGTGAATTCCTAAATCTCCACCGCTGAAGGAGTTAAACGTTTGCTGGCAGAATTGCTTGAACAATGCATCTCATACACACCACAGTTCCCATCTCTTATCTCCAGTATCCATTATCTTCAGAACAACCTTTACATTTGGTTGCAGAATCCCCGTTGCCTGCTGTCTTCACTCACCGGACAGAAATGACTGTAACTAAAGGCAGGAACCCTCTGTAACCAACTGGTTTAATGTGAAGTGCTGCTACTGGGACCAGTCCGGGGGGGAAGAGGGTCCTGTGGCACAGTTGCCCGCAGCAGCGGGGGCTCCTCTCCCGGACTGTGTTAATTACATTAGCAGCCTCTAGCTAGTTAGAGCACTTGCCGCCTCTCCAGTCCTTCAAGGGTAATATGTTCTTGCAGAAATCCTGGGACAAAATCCTTAATTTGCAACTTTCACATTTTTACCACTTCATTCCCTTGGAGGTTTTTACCTCGGGAGCACTGTGAATCAGCTTGGCAGCTTAAATAACTGTGCACATGTGTTTCCTATTGTAATAAGAACAATAGGAAGGAGGAGAATATGAAAGTTAAACTTATTTCCTATGTGCCACAAGGTCCTCGGCAGAGATGGGAACGCTTTATTCAAGCTCCTAAGCCTGGCTGTGAACAGAAGGTAACGGGACCGGTGTGGTTGGGATGGATCACCCCGCCGTTCCGGTGAGAGCTCCTGCTTGGATGGCAAACGCTGCCCAGTGTGGACTCCAACAAAACAAAGCAAATAAGAAAATAATACAGGCTGACCCATTTCGGTGACTGGGAGCAGGTTATTAGTCAATTTGTAACGGTGTCACTTTCCTGGAGGAAACACCAGCAGTTTAAAATCGGGTATCCATCAATGTGTCTCAACTGTGCTGTCTGGGTCTTGGTTCTCTTGCATCCTCCTCCTCTGCCTTTCTTATTGCCCTTCATCTGCCGTGTGTCCAGAGGAGAGCCACCAAGCTGGGGAGGGGTCTGGAGAACAAGTCACACGAGGAGAGGCTGAGGGACCTGGGCTTGTTGAGTTTGGAGAAGAGGAGGCTGAGGGGAGACCTCATTGCCCTCTACAGCTTCCTGAAAGGAGGGTGCAGAGAGGTGGGGGTTGGCCCTTTCTCCCAAGGGAATAATGACAGGAGCAGAGGAAACGGTCTGAAGTTGGGGCAGGGGAGGTTTAGATGAGATCTTGGGAAGAATGACTTTGGTGAGAGGGTGGTCAGGCCCTGGACCAGCCTGCCCAGGGAGGTGGTGGGGTCACCATCCCTGGAGGGATTTAAGAAACGTGTAGACGTGGCTCTTCATGGCATGATTTAGTGCCCGAGATTGTTGGTTTGTGTCTGTTTGTGGGGGGTTGAGGTTTTTGGTTTTGGTTGTTGGTTGGGATTTTTGTCGTTGGACTCGATGATTTTAAACGTCCCTTCCAACCATGAAGATTCTGTGATTCTGTGTATGGCTCCAGCCCGTTCTGCTCCTCATGTTGCCTCAGAGAGTGCTTTCTCGTGTCGGTCTCTCCTCCTGCCCATACACTGAAAGCACTGTAGTCACCATACTGTAAATAAGATGTTTGGGGTTTAATCACTGTTATTTGCCACTTAGCCATAATTCCTGCTTACCATTTATCTATAATTCCTTTGTGCCAGAGATGGCACGGAGGTTACCAGGGTATCACATCAACCACTCCATTTGGGAAGGCTCTTCCACCATCCCAGCTGGAAGAGCTGTAAATGCGTTTTCACCACGGCACCTCTACTGTAATTGTCATGGTAAAAAAGAACCTCTGTTCCCCTCCCTTCACCGGTGAACAGCTGAGAAATGAAGACCTGACCTCCCAAAGGCAGTAGAAAGGCTCTGTGTCACAAAAAGGACCTGAAATCTGCCCTCCCAAACTCCAAACTGTTTCCTTTCTCCACCCTGGCATCTCTTTTCTTTGAAAAAACCTGGGGGAAATTACATACTTTGAAGCTGTACGTTGCATTAGAGGCTTTTTTTCCCTCGCTATTGAGAGCCTGGCCGCAGCTGCCTCTCTGTCCAAAGATGCTCGGTTCAGCTGGAATCATTATTGGCTATAATAAGATTTTTGGCTTCTCCATCCAGGCAGTAGAGATTGCGTGACCCACCCGAGAGGTGTAATTACTGTCAGGGTGGGCTGCTGAGCGAGCAGCCTCCACAGCCATTTTAGCCTTTTTTTTCACTCACTTAAATCATGTAGCTCACAATTACTTAATATTAAATACTGGCTTTTTAAATAATAGTTTTACAGCAACATGTCACCCGATTTAGGGTATTTATTATTTTTTTTTTCCTCTTGGATTCAGCTGGGGTCTGTTCCTTGGGGCTTTGTTTCCAATCCTCTCCAGAGAGACCCAGCTTTTTCTGAGTGGAAGCGATGGAGAGTGATGAGGGATTGCAAAGGACCTTCACGGCAGCTTCAGATGTGTCTAAAGAAGGGCTCCATCCAGCGCACCAAAGCCCTTTGGTCTCGACACCATAAAATACATCCTCGCCTGTGCTGCCGTGCCCAAGCGGGAGCCTCTCGAAAGGGCACCGTGGAAGGGATGCATAAATTTCCAAGTGACAAATCTTGGTGCTTTATAACCATCTGTGAGTTGATTTGTCTTGGTTTTGTTGTGGTTCGGTGTTTGTTTGTTTGTTTTTTTCCCTGCTTCTTTCAATGAATTTTCCAAAGTTCCCAATGTCCTTATTCAACAAGAGAAACCAGACTCTCTGGTCGGAGAGTCGAAGAGCCTTGGTGTGATGGAGGGCACTTTCCAGGAGCAGCTAACAAATAAATTCTCCTCGGGCACAATGCCAGGAGGGAGAGATTTTTCCCAAGGGGAGACCCAGGGATGGCATCCCCTCGGATTCCAGCTGTCTGTGGGAAACCCCGAGCTGCCAGGGGTGCTTTTCACCAGCACGTCATCCCTGCCCAGTGGGTGGGGAGTTTCAGGAAAAGCTGGGAAACTCTGCTCCTGGATTTGAGGCGATTCTGCCTAATCCTGACTGGGGCAAATAAGAAGAGCATTTAAAAAAAATGTTTAAACTTGTTGAAAGTCCTAGCAATGAGACGTTCTTTCCTCATTTCAAAATGAAGGTTGCTTTTAAAAGTCAGAGTTGTTTGTTGTTTTCTTTTCAAGAAAAACCAGCAATTTACAATCATTTCAGGTTGTAATAATTGTAAAACAAAATGAAACATTCTGTCTGAGTCAGAGAGAAATTTGGGGGTTATTATTCTGTTCTATTATTTTTCAGCCTTCCCTTTTCACCACTTCATTTCTTCCCACTGAAACCAATCTTTTTTTCCCCGGAGACTCTGGACCAGCGATTACCCACGGGGCTGGCCTGACTTCAGGCAACCTCTGTGTCTCAGCTCCTCTACGTCTGAAATAAGGCGAAATGATCCTGACCTACTTTGTAAAGCGCTCGGAGATCTGCAGAACAGCTCCATTTTGCAATTTCAAGCCCCTGCATTTGGTCTTTACGAATGTTCAGTGGTTTTTATTTCTGCAGGTGTTAGTGTGTCTGCTTTGCCCTGCTTTGGGACGATGCCCTTCTCCCCGGCAGAGCCCGTGCGCCCACGGGGACGAGCCTCCTCCTCTGCTCTGGCCCCCACACCACCTTCTCTAGTATTCCATTGAACAGGACATTTAAATCTGTATTTTAAAGCATATCTGTGAATATGTCCTTGGTCCTGCTGTCATTTAATTAACTCATCCCCGCTGCTGTTTCTTATTACAAGCGTCTCTGATACTTTATTAATTAACACACTTTGCAGTGCACTGAGGAAGTTGGTAACTAAGATGCCATAAAAGATGAAAGTGTTTATCACTCAGAAACAAAATAATGAAGGCAAAAGTGTGTTTTCGTCTGCCAGCAATGACAAGCAGAATATCACTGGAGCCGTGGGGTTTTGTTTTGTTTTGTTGCTGTTTGCTTTTAGTTTGTTCGATTTTTTTTTTCCACCCTAAAACAAGCTATAGAGATGTAATATGTGAACTGTGCTAAAACAGAATATTTCTTTGGTGTGGCTGGATCTATCTCTGTACCTGTGTTGCTGCCATTTTTGCAGTGTCACCTGTGTATTCGTGAGAAGTCCCATTTACAGACATGCACTTTATCTCAGGGCCTCAGTTCCTCGGACTGCTCCATCCCATTTGTGAGGGACAGTTGAATGAGTAACAATTTTCTTGAACAGTCTTTGCTTGCCAGTATCTCAGCTCCTTTGCTGTTCCTATTCCAGAGAAGTTATTTGAGGGGAAGCATTTTCCCTCAATATCCTTCAACTTGCAAAATTCAAAAGAATCTCAGCTCTTCACTGAGATGAAGTTTGTCTAACACACTGTCAACATCACTTGCCTTTCAGCCTGATGTTGTTGGTTTTTTAATCAGTTTAAGCTTGTTCAGGTTGGTGGTTGTTTGTGGTGGTTGGTTTTTTTTTCATCCCTCTATTGACAGGTTCATTTGTTTCTTTTGCTTTTCTGTGATACTGTTCTTGCCCATCTGTTTAATCCATGACCCTACCCAGGGATGCTGTACATTGTGTAACACAATGAGTGCTCTGTGCAAAAAAATAATTGTATGAATCCCTCAGGAAGCTTGATTAAGATTAAGTGCTCTTCAAGGACAGTGATCCGGTCGGAGTGTTTCTCTCCCTCCCTCTTCCTCTCCCATCCATGTGTATTTCCTGCTGCCATTGCTGTGCTCTCCTCTGACAGAGTTCTTTTCTTCTTTCTTTCCTCCGCAGGTGGGCTCTGCATTGCTCAGTCCCTGAAAATCCCCCAGGATCGCAAGGACAAGACCATTGACTTTGACAAAATTATCAAGCAGCTCCTAGAAACTCCCAACGCCAGGGCCATCGTTATTTTTGCCAATGATGAGGACATAAAGTAAGGATGATTGAAGGAATGAATTCATTTGGGCTTGATAGATACGAGGAAAAGAGAAAGCAAATAAGAATACTAATAATGAAGTGGGGATGTGGAGTTCATGTTGTGGAGGTGCTCTCGTGGAGGATTACTCATACAATGGGTGGCACATCTGACCTTGCCTCTCAAGGAGGCATTAAGAAGGTGCCTCCCTCTCCCAGTTCACACTGCTCCATATGATTCATTAATTCAAAGTATTTTATGGCAAGTGATGGTTACTAGCGATAAAATGGCTTGGATGCTCAAGGTTTAACCATATACCACTTGTTCATAGATGAATATAAAGAATATTTTAAAAGCGTGACTCTCAGTTGCCCATGTTACATCTTCTCTCTCCAGAATTTTAAATTAGCTTAAAATTTTGATGGCATTGTCAGCTGCTGAGAGGCTCAGTTCTACAGAATAAGGCACAAATAAGTCAGGATAAAGTTACAGTAAAGTCAAAGGCAAAGCTTTAAGTTTTAGCAGAATCAGTATTTCAGTCTTAGGATATAAGAGATTAAAAGAAAGGTTCAAACTGTGCTGCATGAATCGTGACACAGTGTGTTGTGAGGTTCCTTGAGCTCCGGTGGGTACAGGAATGTGCTGTTTCTCTTCTCTCTACGCTTGCAACCCAGCGTTTCTTCCAAGCAATGATATCTTTCCATGAAATGGATCTGTGAACAAACCATTCTTTCCTGCAGGCAGATCCTGGCGGCCGCCAAGAGGGCAGACCAGGTCGGACATTTCCTGTGGGTGGGCTCGGACACCTGGGGCTCCAAGGTGAGCCCCTTACTTCAGCAGGAGGACGTCGCCGAGGGAGCCATCACCATCCTGCCCAAGAGAGCGACCATTGAGGGTAAGAGCTCTCTCTCCTGCTTCCTGCAGCACTGCTGGGACAAAAGTTGTCACCCGTATTTTTTTCTGATACGTGTTTTGTGAACGAATACGTGCAGACACGGTGTGATACAAAGAGCATGAACTGCTTTGAGTAAGTCTTCCTCTCCTGAAATTTTCCCAAATGTCTGTGTTCCTCAAATGAAAACTACACATTATTTCCACAGTTGAGAAGCTACACACAGTTATTTGCTAAAGGCACGGTTTCAGAGCTTATATTAAGCTGGGGTGACATGACAGGATCTTTATTACTTAGAAGAAAGTTAAAAAAAAAAGATCGTAACATATCATGTATATACATAGGAAGAGAAAATCTTTTTGCAATCTATGTATTATTTCAGAAGCAGCGGGTAAGTTTTCTACTGAAGAAGTAAAAAATCATTTTGATATCAGCAGTTTCCCTTTTTTTGCATAATCACTTTGTTTCCCAACATTTTGTTGTTTTCTGAACTGTTTCTTGTCTGTTCTTTACTCAATTTGTTATCCCTTTTGTCTGTATCGCTGTTTAACTGCCCAAATGGCTTCCTCTGGGCAAACCGAACTCACCGATGAGTCTGTGTTCTCCAGAATGTGATGAAAAGTCCTTTATAAGGGAGACACTGAGTAAAGAAAACAACGCCCTTGGCTGGCAGAGGGCTTTGTGTGGGGCAGGGTGTCCAAAGAGCCCTTCAGCATCTTCCCCACATTAAAATAAGCTCTGGTGTCTTCATTCATTGGAAAGACAAATATTTGCGTTCATTTTTACTGTGTCTACACCTCCACCTCATCAGTTATTCGTCTCAGCTATATAATACGCTTCATCGTTTTACATTTTTTAAACCCTGGAGGCAATTCTGCGTGGTATTTCTCCATAAACACGTAAAGTTGATATACAATGGAGTGTTTTGTTTCTGAAAACCAGGATATTTTAATAATCTTTTCCTACTGTCTGTTTTTGTCCCTGAGGGCTTCTGACACAGAAACAAAAAGTCTGCCAGCAGTACAGAGAAATAAAAACTTTCCGAGTTTGTTTGTTTTAAAATATTTTCCTTCTGTATTGGGCAGTAAATGCGTTGGACGTAATGGGAAACATGCGGTTTGCTTTCGGCCACAAGAAGTGATGGTAATAGGCTGGAAGGGTTCAGGTACAGACAGTGGGTTAAATAACAGTTACATGAATCAGCATATTTAGTATATCTGCAGAAAAATATGTCCCTTGAGCCCACAAATACCTTCTTATTCAGAGAATATATTAAGCTACTGCCTACAAGTTGGCTAGTTGTGTTTTGCACTTGTAGTCACGTAGATTGCATAATTGTGATGCTTAAATTACTTTTACCTGTCTATATAATTGCGTTCATTCTTCAGGTGAGGGTGCTGCACAGCAGATATGTATTTTTAGGTCTGGGAATCGCTTGTTGTTTTGGGGAAAGGGAAGAAGCCCTTTGCCAGAAGAAGGTGCCACGCTTGGTATGGAAGGAAGGGCTGATAAAGTGCCCCAGAAGAGCAGCTGCAAATGTCTCCAGGCTGCTCCGTGACCCCTCAGAAAAGTTCAGGCTGGTTCTTACCTTTTTCGGTCCCGTTCATCCATCCCTAATTGCCATCTGTGTCTGCCATCTGCTGGGTCCCGTTAGGCAGAAGAGTGAAGGGATGGTGAGGAGCGCAGAGCGAATTCCCATCCTCCTGAAGCAGTTTTCCAGAGCTCGACATTTCCCCTTTCCCACCAATTCCATTTCGGTTTCATCTCTAAGAGGAACATCCAGTGAAATCTGTTGCTTACAGAAGTAAGTAATCCTTAGGTATTAGCATTTCTTCTCCCAGTGAGGCTGTTATCCATATGGATCCTCTGCCTTCCTTGCATTTAGACTGCTGTGTGTTGGTTTGTTTTTCTTTCTGTTGTTGCAGTAATTGCATTTGGCCATGAATCCAAGAGAACTAGAAACAGACATTTTAATGCTATTCTCTTATCATCCAGCAATGAGCATCTGCTTCCTAAAATTTAGTGATGCATTTCTTTTGATGAAGACATGAAATAAATTAAATAAGAAGCCTTGGTTTTCCCTATAAATTGATGGAAACAAACTAAATTAGCAGAATGGAGCCCGATTTTCCCCAAAGGACTGTGTCTGGAGCAGTCTCCTTTTTGGGGGTTGGTGGGCAGCAGTGTTCACGGGCTCCAGGGCAAGGGCAACAGCTTCTTTCCCACTGGATTTGGTGAGAACTTCTTTATTCATCATGAATGTAAACATAAAATGTAAAATGAACCCCTTCTTTTCCTCTTCAAGAGCATCTTCTTTGTTTTGTTTTTCTTTATCGCTCTGTGAAGTAGTATTTGTGATCTATTGGAAAAAGTTTCCTAATGACATTCACTGGAAACAGAGGGCACTGCAGCCTCGACATACACCTTAGCCAGAAATAGGTGCTGCTGCTGGTCTCTTCTCACGCTTCAGGGAAAAATGTTGGGCTGATAAGGCAGGAGATGTTAAATTGCAGTGGAGATTAACGTGCCTGCATGTTCATGTGCCTATGGTACTTTTTGGATTATCAGAATTTTTTATGTCCGTAAAGCTACTGGTCATATAAGTCATAAACAGTCATTGTACAGAAAAAGGCATTTTTCAATTAATTCTTCTCCCCCAGCCATGACTCTTCAATTCAAAATCCAGACGGGGAATGCAGGTGTCTTGGTGTGTTTACACCAATCTACGTATCTCCCATTTGAGGTTCCTGGTTTTGGTAACAGTGGGAATATCCCAGCAGCCTCCGACTCCAGAGGGGATCTAAAGCGCTCGGTTTCGTGTAGAATCAGGCCCCGCATCGCGGTTATTTGTCTTGATACTTGATGTCACTCTTGGGACAAAATTTTCTTTGCCATAGTCCCTTGGGGCGATTTAGGAAATCATTACATGAACTGAATTCATTCATCTTAAGTCAGTCTTAATATAGCCCGATTGTGTTTGATGTAATTATGCTGAAAGAATAAAGTTGCATCTTATTTGCATAATTGCAGTAGACAGTGAGCCAGAGGAAGTGCACATTTAAATAGTAATCACTTCATGAAAAGTTGTGTTTGAAACAAGCTCTGAAACCAACTTACCAAGCGTCAACTAAGTTGAAAGGCCCCGCGAGGTTCTCAGGGGATAAAAAGCAGGATGAATTTATTTTTAGAAGATCCATGGCAGCAGAATATTGTGTTCTGGTTCCTTCGGACTCTTCCAAACCGAGGTTGTGAAGGTGCATCCTCAGGCTCAGAGCACATCACTCAAACGTCGGCTCAGTCCTGAAACTCAACGAAGAGTGTGTTGCGCTGCAGAGCGCGGGGACCTGGCCCTGGGGGCGTGAGAGTTTGCAGCCACGTGCCTTGTTTTCAATAGTCTTTGACCCAAAACACCCACGTAACATCTTAGCGAGAAGATGTAATATAAACCACGGAGAGATCGTTAGTGCTGGAAGAAGAAAAAAAATTGAAGAGTTTAAACAACAGACAGAAGATGTATTTCCTAATTAAAGTTTGAATGGGATGTAGTAGTAGTATTATTATTACTATTATATTCATTTTACAATAGTAGAGAAATTATGAACATCTGTGGCTCTGAAAGCATTTGACATTCATTAAAACAACAACACAACAGAAAAAAAATCTGAAAAAAAGTCTTTATTCTCGAAAATGCTTTCAGTGGGATTTCAACTACCGCTGCTTTGTGCCTCAGAAACCCTTCTTCTTCTTCAGTCACCTGAGTAGAAAGATAAATATTGCACCTGGGGGAGATTCCTGTATCGGTTTGGGGCTGAAGAACAGGGAGAGTGCTCTGCTGATCACAGGAAGGGTGAAATGCCACCAAGAGGAGCAAGTGTGAGCTACAGGAGGATTTTGGGGAAGAAAAGCAGGCGATTACAGGGTAACGATGTGATCAGGATCGTGGTAAAAATGGGAAATATTGAGGCAAGTACAGCAAGTTCTCAAAATTTGAAATGCCAGAGGGAAAATGGAAGAAGAAAGGTTGAGACTTTGAAAAACAAGTGTTTTGTTCTTTTAGTTCAGCTGAGGCACTTGCCTTCAGACCAATATGTTACTTCATGGGGTTGTGTTCTCCTCAGGCAGGGGCAGTATAAGGGAAAGTTGTCCGTTTGTCACATTTTTCATTTGAAGTTCCAGGAGCTTTGTAGAGCTTCCAAACCAGAAAGAAAGAAAATGTGGAAATGCTCCCTGTATTCTCCTGGGCTGGACCATCGTTCCAGCCATAGACTTGCCCAGACGATGGCTGGGATGAACTGCAGCCCTATTGCTTTGTTAGATGGAAATGAACTTCTTCCACACTAATCCTTTTAATCACAAACTGACCTTTCAGTATTTTGCTGCCACTTTACCTCTTCATGTTTCAGTAGATTTAATAAACGTCAGAGCATTTCCTCCTCTTGTTATCACTACTGTACCCAAATCTAATTATACGTTTTAACTGCCTGGGGTAGCTCTCTTTATTACAGCATCTGGATGTATATAAGAGCTACCTGGATGACCCTCTGGTTAAAGACGATAACACTACTCGGCCAGGCATCAATTAAAGTTCTCCCCAGCAGGCAGATTCACTGACAGGAGTTCCTAAATTCTTTCCCTGGAGAAAGAACAGATCTTTCTGCCAGTGCCAAGAAATACCTGTGCATGAGAGATGGAAAAGCCTGATCGTTTTGGAGCAGGTTTGTGCACGCTTGCTGAATTCAGTATGGAAAGCTGTCAGACAGTCCATGTTCAGAAGATACTCAAGTCAGAGGAACGGAGTCAGGCAGATGGTCCTGGGTTTAAGAACAAGTGTCTTTCCCATTTTTGTTTTCTCTTTCTTATTTTTTCTTCTAGTTTAAGCAATATCTACACTTCAGATTTTAAATTTGATTATAGCAGTTTGTGGTATCCATTCAGATTAAAAATGGCTCATTAGACTCCTTCAGGAGTGTGGGAGTAGAGAGCATGCGTGATGAGTAGAACAATAACATTCAGGATGTTGGTTGGACCTTCAAAAGGTCGGCAATATCTTTTTGTCAGAGCTGAAATGAGGAAATAAATGGCTGTATTCCTGCAAAAAATATTCCTATCGTGCAGCTCCAAGATGTATCCTTTCCCTGCTGGTCCTGCAGACTCTGGGTGAGGTGCTCGGTAAGAGCTTGCCCAGGCGTCACAGCCAAGGTGGCATCTCTGGGCTTGCCCTCCAACCTCTTGCTCAAGGCTCAGCACAGGAAGAAGTAACACCGGGCAAGCCCTTGGGTAATACCTGCTGGTATCTTGGAAAGCCTCTTGTTAATGCATCTGAAGGTAGTGAACACTAGTATTTTCAGGAGACAGTAGTGATTTTGGATGCTCTCTTGTAATCCACGCACTCCGATCCATTGAGGTTCACAGGAGCCAAAGAAAATATTGAAGGTTTTCTTTTTAGGCAATGTGGATCATAAAATCCCAGAGATAGAACTGGAACAGAGAGAAGTAATTTCTGAAAATCACAGCCATATTTTTAAGGGTCCAAATGCCTCCAGTAGCTCCTAGAAAGTTTCAAAAATAAATATATATCATTTCCATGAATTGAGAATGTTTCATTATTGAAGGGTATCTTAGAAATTGTTTTCCTCTTAACCTCAACTGTAAAGAGGATAAACAACTATCTACTTACCTCTTGCTTTCTGGTGTTCCTGTGCCTCTTTTCTTTGCAAAAATTTTCAAATTGGGCTGTTAACTTGTGGCTCGTGTTGTCAGCATCCATGGTACTCACTCAGCACTTTCAGGTATCTGCTTCTTCCTCTAGCATTTATTTTTTTTTCTTTTAAAATAATCTTCCTTATCTTTCTTACTTATACGTGACCAGTTTTCCTGGACAGCAGCTCACAGTGAAATGAACGATGAGAGGAAGAGTTGTAAGAGAAAACCAGGGCTAATATATACCTCTATATGATGTTAGTTATTTTGAAAGTCTAGCAAAATGCTTGGCTCAGGATGAAAAAAAAATATTCTTTATGGTTCTGAGTTCAGAATTTGAGGCAACTAAGCAAGGGATTCAGCTAGATTTCAGAGTAATGGTGCAATTCCAGCAGCCTGTGGATGTGGCTGGGGTTTGAATCCCGTGCAGGTCTCAGCGATGAGGGTTCAGAATGGCTCGAATTCAGCACAAGGAAGCACAAAGCTACTTAAAAAAATAGTAATGTTGCAAGTGCTTAAACCCAACATAACTGTCCTTGAATTGTTCAGTTGTTTGTCTTCCAAAGAGTGAGTGAATCACGTCTTTAATGTCTTGTATTTATTTCCAACAAGAGCTGATTTGCTTCTTTTTTGTTTGGGTGTTTTTAAAGCCAGGAGATGGAAGAGTAATGATTTAAGGAAAAAAATGGTATGAAATTATATCTCACTATTTGGTGTCTCTCAAATATTTTACCTTCACATCCCCTGTCTGGCAAAGCAAAGGAGCTCAGGGTTCATTTTCCTTTTTGTTAGAGAAAGTATTGAATCTTATCCAACATCAATAAATACGGGTGTGCTGTCCTGCATCGTGCTACGGCTGCACGGACCCCGGGATGTGTCTCTGGGAAAAGGTGTTCTTACCTCGGAGACAACAGAAGGCTGTCGTATATCTCACAAGAATATTTGTAAAATAGTCTGGTTTGGATGTTTCTTTTTTGGATTTTTTTTTTACAGCCCAGTTCAGAGTCCTTTACAGTTCTCTGTTGTTCTCAAGCTTTTTCTCCGTGGACTTGGGGCCCAGCGTGTGCTTTTAAAGAGTGTGGGTGAGATGGGAAGATCTGGCTCAGGGGATTCGGTTCCCCCCAGGCTGTGGGGCTGCCGTGACGGTCCTGCTGGGGACACCCATCCTAAGGGAAAAGCTGTACAAGGAGTAGCATGGACCATCCCTCCCAGAATTTAGTCATTCGTCCCATTCCCTTCCCAAACCTGTCCTGGTTTGAGCGACACAGCACCCATTTCTAATGCTTGGGAAAACTGCACTTTTAGGAGAATCTAGTGTCTCAATTTGTGACAATATTTACTTCACAGCAAGCTCTGGGGTGTGGGTTTCAAGGTCTCACTGTTTCTGAGCTCCCCGGGTGCGGGGATGAGGAGTGAGACCCGGGCACTTGCCCTAAACTGCCAACGGGGTTATTTCATACCATGAATGTCCCATTCGATATAGATCAGAAGGTTTGCTGAGGAGTTCTCTCTCTCTCTCTCCCTCCCTTGATGGCTGCCACCCTGAGAACTCCTTGCCCCGCTGCCAGACCCTGAGCCCTTCCCTTATCTTTCCCAATGCTGATGAAGCCATTAGTTGAATTCAAATTAATACCACGGTATTACTATTTAAATTATTATTGTTATTAATAATAATATTTAACTTAATACCGCGGGAAGCTCCCTGATGAAAAGCACGATGCAGTGAAGTGTTGGCTTACCGTGCGGCTGCATGGGGCTGCCCTGTCGTCGTTGATGGACGTGTTGAGATGCTGGAGATTTGGGCAAAGGGGGTGTGCTCCCTGGCGTAGGCAGAGGCTGCCGTGGTGTGATCGCTGTGCTGCTGCGGCAGCGGTGCAGAGCCTGGCTTTAAAGGGTGGCAGCGAGGTCTTTGGGGAGAGGTTTAGTGAGTTCAAAGAGACAGTAGCTTAAGGGTAGCATTAGTTTTTAATATGCAGATACAGAGAAGTTAAGAAACACGATTTTTGTCAAGTTTCGAATTAATGTTATTTTGACGTTTTCTTTTAAATGAAGGCATTGAAGCTTTCAGGGTGGTTTTTCTTTTTCTTTTGTTTAAGATTCCCCTGAAGTCTGAGCTGTAATCTCTGCTGCCGCAGACTCAAAGGAGAAGCCCCCCGGGGCTCCAAGCCTGAGCTCCTGCGAGGGGACGCGTTCCAAGGAAACACATACAGTTGCAACTCAAAAATGTAAATGTCTGCATCATTTCAGTGCAGTATTTTGCTCAAGTTAGGCATCTGGCTGTTTTGTGATGTTCAGTTCTTGGGGTTCTTTGGGGGTTTCCTATTCAGTTGGAAGGTGTGATCATTTCAGAGTATTACAGAGAGGTTGCTGCTGCTGCTCAGGGTGAGACACAGCTCGTAACCACAGCAGCAGCAGCAAGAAATTTTGTCTCAAATGGGGTTTGAACCAGTACGTTTCGAATGGCCTCGCTGCTTCATAGCAAAGGAATCAGGTAGAAAGCTCTAATTGGACCATAAAGAATGTTGTAAAATCAAGATTTAGGGAGCTTTCTCTTTGGACCCCTTGAAAGAAAAGGAACTGCTCACCCAACCTAGAGCAGACCTGGCTTCTCCAAATCAAGGTGCTTCTCTGAGGGGAGCCAGCTGTTGTTCATTCCGTGGGTTTGTGTGTGTCTCTGTATTTCTGTGTTTTGTGTGTTGCTCGCAGGGCTTCTGCTGGCACTTTCTCTTTGATGTTCATATTTAACTGTTATTTCAGGACACTGGAGATTGTGTGGGTGGTTGTTTTGAGAGGGAGAGAGATGTGTACACACGCGCACACAAACTAGAATGGTTGATGCTGTAAGGAGAGATAATTCACAGAATAATATTTAGCCATTGATCGCTGTTCAGATGTATCATCGGTGGTCTTTGTTTTGAAATACCCTGAATTGCATTTTCTGAAGAACAATTTTCCTCTTGATGATCTTGAACAGTGGAGCTGTCTGAGCTACCTTTTGGACACATTTGGACAGAGTATTTCCACCCAGAAAGGAAGATTTTTATTTTTGGAAAGCCTGTTATCTTTGTGTGCCAGCATGGGACCTGGGAGGAACCTCTGAGCCTTCCTCTGCAGGTCAGCTCTGCGCAGGAGGCATCAACGGGTGTCCGTGGGGGAAGAGGCTCCATGGGGGGAAGCAGTTTTTCCCCCCTGCAGCAGATGACCATATGCTGCTCTCCAGAATTTTTCCAAGGCAGCAGAGCCAAGGACAACTTGGGAAACCTTATAGCCCCTTCAAGTACCAAAGGGGGCCTATAGGAGAGATGAGTGATTTTTTTATGAGGAAGTGGGGTTGTAGGACGAGGGGGAAAGGTCTGACACTGGAAGAGGGGAGATGGAGCTGAGATGTGGGGAAGAACTTGTTTGGTGTGAGGGTGGTGAGAGCCTGGCCC
>JAOTQQ010000003.1:14972929-15019348 GCA_026546715.1 Gallinago undulata
GGAGGGGGCTTGGAGCAACCTGGGCTGGTGGGAGGTGTCCCTGCCCAGGGCAGGGGGTGGCACTGGATGGGCTTTAACGTCCCTTCAACCCAAATTCTAAGATTGTATGAACCTGGGCTGGTGACCAAAGTTCCTGTCTTCACGAGGGGTGCTCATCAGCCTGTGGAGAGCACAGAACAACTACTTGAAGGCAGAAAAAGGTGGTTTCCTATCCACCCCCACCAGATTAAGAAATCCCAGTGTTTTCTGGTGTTATTAGTCCTTGCTTCTGTGCAGAGTTTCAAGCCTCATTTGTTGATAGGAATTTATTTTATGTTTTCTAGTAGAATTGGTAGGATTTCCAGGATCTGGGGAGTGATGAAGCTCGGGAGACCTCACTGGACATGAGTGAGTCCCTTCTGGGCTGCCGAAGCAGAGGTGGAGAATTTAAAAACCAAAAGAAATATTTTAGTTTTTCGTTATGTTCAGGCACAGAAGGAGAAGTCAAGAAAAGATTTTACCACCTTCTCCCACTCCTTTGGAGCAGCACCGGGGCTGTGTTTGCCCCCTTGCCTCAGGCCAGCGATGCGGGGTGTTACGGCATCGAGCTGAGAGCTCAAGGGGTTTCATCGCTGAAAGGAAGGGGCAGGAGAAGGGAATTAGGGAGGGTGGGCGGTGAAGTGTTTCCAAAATCCATCTGAGCATTATACCCAACCCCTTCCAGCATGGAAGCAGGGTCCCTGAGGACGGGGAGGGAGAGGAAAGAGCTCCCCTCCCCTCTTCACAGGAGAGTTGCATCTCTCCTGATGTTTGTTACACCATAATTTAAGAGGTTAACATGCTTTTCAACTTCACAGGAGGTATATTGGCAGAGTATGTGTTTTACCATTTATATATTGTGTTTTTCATATAAAAAAGGAATTGCGGGAGCTTTCTGAAATAAACTGTTCCTGCTTTAGGTAAAACCAGCCATAAATGGTCCCAAATAACTAGTTCTAGAAATGCCATTCTGCAGGAGGGCCGAGACCCACAGGCTGTTCCCAATGGAACGGATAATTTTTCATCTCTGATCTCTTGCTTTGGCAAGGCAGAAGGAGTTTGATACAGTACGTGGCTTTTCCAGCCCAGTGCCTGGTTGGCTGCCCACAGATGTTGCAAAATGGGCAACCAAGACTGACAGTTATTTGAGCAGAAGCACCCATCGTCTCTCTTAATGTTTTTTCATGTTTGTGACACGTTTGGGCTCAAGAAAGATCTCTGAGTATTAACGGATATTAACTTTTTTTAATTCTTCTCTTCCTTTCTGGGGTCAGTTTTTCACAGAATCACAGAATCACCTAGGCTGGAAGGGACCTTTTAAGGTCATCTAGTCCAACCAACTATCTGTCTTTGAAAGAAATTGAAAGCAAAAGTTCTAAATTTTCACAAAATTTTATTTCTTAAGGTATTTCTGACTCTCTCGCTACAACCTGAGAAGATTCTCTCCCTAGGCCACCCAAAATGAGTCTCTGAAATCCTCTGTGACTTATTCTTTCCCCTTATTAGCAAGCCAGGAAAGAAATACTACTTCACAATCCCCCAAGCAAAGCAAAAATAAAAAAGTTTGAGGCTTTTATTGGAGTGAAACGCAGGTAATGGGATCCCTGTTTGCGGGTAGCAGAGATGTATCCGGTGTTGTGTGTCTGATAGTGCCTGTGTCCCCCCCCATGAGCGGACAGTCATCACCGTCCTGGCTCTCTCCGGGGGGATGTGGAGCACCCGGGAGGGGTCTCCGTGGGCTCCACACACACCATCACGCCTCTGCCGTGTGTTTCTGGCACAGGCTGAGCCCCGCTGGGTAGGACAGGTTCAGGGACAAAAAGAAATGTGCTCATTTTAGGAAGCAAACAGCAATTTGAAAGGGCTTTTGTGTTTGCTTGATTTGGTGGTGGGTTTTGTTTTTTTTTTCCTTTTAGTTTGTGTTGTTAATGCTTGAATGATTATAGGCTTTTGAAAGTAATAGTTTAGGAAATAATACACATAATAATACACATAATTTCCTTAAGGATGATACAATGAATGTTAAAGTGCCCTCTTCACTCATGCTGGGATTGCAGATCTCCTTTGGGAATGTGTTTTCGTTTTCTTGACTGCGTGACAACCCTCTAATGACCAAAGGAAATGGAAAATAATTCAGAAAAAAAAAAATCCTCAGTGTAATCACATATGGTAGCTCTTTAGTAGAGTGAAGCAGGAGTCAATAGATCGATGATCCTCATCTGGTCAGGGTAGATAAACACAAATCTTTTGTTTCATAGTTAAAATATAATTGTCGGATGGTGAAGAACTACTTGTTTGCAAGTCAAAATATCCCTCTGTGCAGTTTGAGGAAATATATATATATCGAAAGTGTCATTGAGGCTTTGTTTGAATTACATGGCATTTCCATCTGGAAATTCTCTCGCTTATTCA
Source organism: Gallinago undulata (assembly GCA_026546715.1). Classification (NCBI taxonomy): domain Eukaryota; kingdom Metazoa; phylum Chordata; class Aves; order Charadriiformes; family Scolopacidae; genus Gallinago; species Gallinago undulata. The sequence goes on from JAOTQQ010000003.1 coordinate 14,975,360, forward strand.
CGTGAACGCAGCCGTAACGCGACCAACACACCCAGATTGGGAGAGGTGAGGAAGGAGGTGGTGGTGGGAAACACATGAGTTTTTGGGGTGGTAGAAGATGGAGAGCTTCTGGTGATGCTGTCACACACCTCTGCTGCACTGGGAGGTGGGCAGTGCGCTTTGGAGCATCTGCCCTCGGGGAGGAAGGCTCGCCAGGGGCTGAGACCGTCTGTGCTGGGAGATGGGGCAAATAATGGACATTTTCTCTGCTGCAAAACTTCCATTTCCCGCTGGATGGGGGGGTTTGAGGGACACCCAAGCCCTGGTGCTGTGTGTCCACTCCTGCTGCTGGCTGAGCCACCTCTGTGCTGCTTTTTTAGGAGTCAAAAGCCATTACTGTCTATTTATAATTAATGCACAGATAAAGGGGCCAAGAGCTCCGTCTACACCTGACATCGGGCTGGAGTCAATCAAAGCTTTTTACACCTGGAGTGTTTCCTCCCTTTTAACTAAGTTGGGACACAATTAATGATGTGATTGATTAATCACACAAGCTATTTAGTAAAGGGCCAGGGAAACTAAAGTTTTCTACTAATCCAATATATAAAAACGTAGGAAAAAAAAACACCAAAAGAAGACAAAAAAAACCAACAACTTCCCCCCCTCCTCCTGCCCTTGGCACTGCTGGTGGCTCAGCAATAGCCCCTTGTTGGGTGGTGCTAATGTATCTCACCTTCCGAAAAGTAATTGTGTTGGATTTTGTAAGGATGAAGTAAGGGAATTAATTCTTGCTACCGAAAAGAGAATGGTGTAATTGCTTGTGGTTAATGATTAAGCCTGATTAGAGTCAGTGCTTTGCTATTGCACTGATAGTAGCCACCTGTAGAGCCTGGCCTTCAGTGTGTTCTCCCCATGTAGGGGTGGTACCAGCATCTTTGCCCCTTGGCACCGAGCAGAGCAGCTGAGGTGCTTGGCTTCCCTCCAGCGTGGTACGTACACGAGCCCCTGCGATGCAGCGTGCTCCCACCGATATTTCTGAAGTGAAATTAAAATTTTATTTCTCTCTAATATCTTTCCTGGAGTACTTGTAGAGCCTGATCTATTCAAAGTAGCCGTCAGTTACCCTTGTAATGAGGAAATACTTTTAATCTTCCTTTTCAAGTTCAGGCTGAGTTTCTCAGTTTAATTACCACTTCACATAGCATAAATTTCCAAAGAAAAATATTTTAGGATCTAATGGAAGGAGTTGCTAACAACATCTGGAAGTTATTGCCATCCCTTCTGTTCTTGGATGTTGGTGTGTGGAGGCTGCCGCACGGGCTTTGTTCCTAAAGATATTTGCCTGGAAAGAGCCTGTTTGTTCTCTGGCTTCATCCCCTGGTTTGTGACGTTTATGGTTCTGTGATGGTTACAGCCTGATGCTGTCAGAAGCCTCCCAGGAAAATGATTGGGGTATGGGGGAAAGAAAGGGGTTGAAGATATTTTTGCGTGTTTGTGTTGGTAGTAATGGACGGCTGAGGTGTTGGAGTAAAGGGAACTGAGACCCCTGGGGTGGTTGCTTCTGAGCAGGAGGTTTGAGGGACTACGGGTCCCTTCCCACCCAGGGGTGGTGATGGGCACCCGTAACATACCTTGTTTGTGGCCTCCTGACACTTTTCAGCTGCCATAAGCTATTACTTTAGTCAGAAACTAAGTGATGAAGTGGCCTCTCTGCGAAGTGTTGTGGGGTTTTCTTTCTTTTCCCTTGGAGATGTGGTGGGTTTATTGGACAAAAGCCAGGAAGAAATGCAGGCAGGTTATCTGGGAGCGTGTCTCTGAGCCTGGCTGCTGGTGTGGGGTTCCTGCCTGCGAGGTGGCACCCGGCTGGCAGGGGCTGTGGAGCAGAGTGTGTCACCCAGAGCCCTTCAGGGACCCAGCTCTGTCTGCGGGTGGGTTTCAGTAACATAAAACTACCTCAGGTATTTCCTTCCCGTATTCCATTAAAGTTTGCATTGAGCACTTCACTGACATGGGGCCAATAGGAAGTACTGCAGCAACTTTAATTTGTGGAATTAAATTGGTGGGATTTTTTTTTTTTTTTTTTAATCTACATCACACCTGAACTCTTTCTTTAATGTCTCCTTAGAATTTAAATCATGTTTTTAGCTTTGCCGATTATTTAAAATGCTGATGTGTCAATCCCCAAAGAGAGAATACTTGTCTCGAGTATTGCCACTTGAAATTTTGGGAAGCCACACAGATGTTCATCTCCTCATTATGGAAATAATGTATTTGGTTAATGTGTTGGTGTGAAGGGAGGGGAATACAAATTATCTTGCAACTTGAGAGCCATTTAAAAGTTTCCTTATGTTTAGACACTTACCCATCTCTGCGAAGGCATCTCTGAGGAGAGAGGTCCCCCAAACCTGCTGGGTTTGGAAGTGTCCCCGGCCACGGCCCCGCTGCCCCTTCCCTGGAGCTGGGTCTGGGGCAGCAGCCAGGGGAGGAACTCCTGGATGTTTGTCTTCTCAGGAGATCTGTGTGGTGTTCCCTGGGGATGCAGCTTGGGTTTGTCTGTGGAGTGCTGTGATTGCAGCCTGCTGGCTCCCTGGGCGCACGTCGGGAAGGCAGGAAGATGGGGAGAGGGCATTGGGGTGGGTGGCCAGGGTCCCCAGGGGATGCTGAACCAGGGGTGGGATAGTCCTGGGAAATGGAGAGGAAAAATAAAAGAGAGGTGATGAGAGGATGATGAATGGGTGCCAGCAGGGTATTCTGCTCCTGAAATATTTAAATCAAATCAGAAAAGTTTGGTTGATTGTTTTTTTTCTTTCCCTAAAGCCGAGGGCATTCCCGTGAGAAGTGCGTGGGGGGGCGTGGGAGTCCCTGCGCGGGATGGCACGGTGTTGAGGCCAGCCCAGGTGACTGCACCGCGTCCCCCCAGGCTCAGGAAGCATCCCCGTTACCTCTGCCTCTCCCTGAGCACCGGGCAGTGCCGTGAGGTCGGGTGTGATGGATGCGGGAGCTCGGACTCTGCCTTCCCGGCCTCAGCGGAGGAGACTGGGGAGAGGGAGGGAGAGAAGAGCCATGACCTCGCTCCGTCTCACACCCTGGCGTGCTCCGGCTGGATGGAGTTACTAAAGCCACCTTATAATCGGGAAGTCAGTTGTCAAAAATCTGGGAGGAAAGCGGGGGGGGGGGGGATGGCGGGTGCCCACCCCGCGTGTGAGTTAACTGACGGCCACGTGGAAGAGAGGCATCACCTAAAATCACATTTTTGAAGGAGGATTATTTCTCCCGTCCAGCAGGTGTTACCGTGTCGACGGCAAGAAACGTGGCAGCCCCTGATATCTGGTTGGGGGGGGTGTGGGGGGGCTGTGTGTGTTTCAGTGTGGGCCCGTGAGCCCACATGTAGATTTTAGGATACACACCTATATTTACGCACCCTTGTAATTATCCCCGTTGACATGGTAACCCTTCAGCGAGGCACAGGCAAATACACGGAGAGAGAGAGAAAGAAACTGAACTCTGTGCATTGAAGGAATTGAATGCAGAATGAGGAAACAATAGGAGAACGTGGGGGGGAGGAGCAGCCCCCGTGCCCCCCGCGCAGCAGGAGCCAGGTACGTCCCAGCCTCCCTCCCGCATCCCTCGCAGCCTTCTCCCACGGCCCCCGCGGGCAGGAGGAGGATGGGCTCTGCTTTCCTTGGGGGTTCCCTGTGCCGGGAAGGGACCACGATGCCACCCAGCACCGATTTGGGTTTTGCAAGTTGTTTTTCCAGTCCCTGTGCCAAAACGGGGGGGCCAGGGGGTGCCTTGGGCACTGCCGGCCACGGGGTGACGGAGAGTTGCCATTCCTGTCCCATTGCTGTGGGTCCCGTTCTCAGTGTTTCTCCGTGTAGGGTGTTGGGGGTGTGATGGTCCCAGCTGTGGGGGTCCCAGCCGAATGTCACCATCCCCCCCGGGCAGCGCCGACCTGCTCCTTGGCTCGTTTTGGCGCCTCCGTTATGTGTGCTGCTGGATTTTAATTTTTCATTAGCATTAATTACAACCTGTTGAGCATATCGAAGGGTTACTCCAGGTTCTGCATTACAGTGCAGAGGGATTTCTGTATTTTTATCCTCATTTTAAATTATGCAAGCCGATGACGAGTTTAAATGCTTTTAAGGGTACGCAACGTGCATTTTGTCTGCTCCCGCTATCAAAGGGAGGAGAAGCACTCTCATGTTGTGCAGTTAGACCTTCTGTATCTCCCTGGTTTTACTGCTCTGCATTGTTAAAATGAAACAGGCCATCTGTGGAACAGCTTCCCCTGTTCAGTCAAAAAGGGTGGGGAGGAAGAACTGGGAAAAACAGTGGGGAAAAAGACATCAGGGCATACAAAGGCATTTAGTTAAACAGTTGATTGCAAAGGAAAAACTGAAATAACAGCTCAGAATTTGGGGGGAAGTGTTATTAAGGGGAAAGAGTGGTCATCCCCCTGACCCACGGGCCTGATGTGCCACCGCTTTGCTCCCTGTCCCTGGGTGACACCGTCTCACTGCCGGAGGTTTCCTGCTGCCCGACGAGATAATGCAGAAGCTGATGTCTTCTTCAGTAAAGCAGAAACCAACAGATAATTTCAAGAAGACTTGAGTATGCAAGTGAGAGGGAAAGCAAGCTATTAACTGAGTTGCCTTGTGATATGTATTTTAAAATATATTAAAAAAAGCTTTTACTCATCTTCAGCTCTGAGGAGGGAAAAAAGAAGGTACTTCATGGGAAAGGTCCTGGCAAGACAAATAGCCCTTTTGCAGTAAGTGGGCAGTGGGAAAGGATGAATTATGGGGAGAGACATTGCTTTTGGATGTATTTTTAAATCTGTTCTGTTTGACCTGATTCCGGTGATAATCTTTAGAGCAGATACAGATTCTCTCTCGCAAGAGTAGGCTTATCTGAGCCCTTTCTCCCCGGGCTGGGGCTCTGCAGATTGCAATTCATAAAAAAATTATTCATCCCAGCGGCAGGAGCGGCCCGAATAAGCGGAGTATTCAGCTGAAAGGAGAGCCCCGAATGCATTAAGCAGCTCGGGTGGCTTATACGGGTGTCAGCCTAGAAAGTCTCTCTGTGGCTGAAAACGCAAAAATCTGATGAATTATGAAGTGTGCAGTTGTTCCGGGGAAGAGGAGCACAAGCCTTTGGTGTCTTCTGCCCCGAAACAACGCGCTCGGTGCTCCCAGGTGTGGATTTGGGGTTTTTGTTGTTCGTGAGGAAAACAGGGGGTCCCTCTGGGGAGGAGGATGATCCTGGTGCCATCTAGAAGACCATGGCAGCGAGAGAAAGCGGGGATGGGGATGGGCTCCTCCTTGTGCCTGTCCAGTGGCTGCAGCTCCAGGAAAATCTTATCCTTGGCTGAGGCCTCAAGCTGCTACGGCAATAAACATAACAAGCAGGAGAAATAAATTTTAGGCTTTTCTGCAGTTTATATTGATACGAATGGGAGCTCTGTGAAAGTAAGAAGTGCCCGAGGGCAATAAAATGTAGAATAAGGAATAATAATATACTTCTGTATTAACCTTTCTATTACAGCACTGGCTAGACACCACCTAGGTCATGATCTCCCTGCTGTGGCAGCTGTGTAATTTTATAAAAGTGATAACAAGGATACTCAGCCAACAGATATCTACTTCCATAATAGAAGCTTTATAGCTTAAAATCCCAGATTTGCCCTAAGTATGGCAAGCTGGCCTTTCCTTGGGTGTGCTTTGTCATGGATATAGAAAGTCAAACGTGACATCAACTAAAATACCCCTTTTCACTTATAATCGGATTCTGGTAAAAAAGAAAGCAACTGCAAAGCATTTTTATGGCATGAAGGGAGTTAATAAAAATCACTTGGTGTTATGGCTTTTTTATTGAGTAAGAAGGTCAAGAAAATATCTGGAGTCCATCTTAATGGCTCCATGATACCTTGTAGTGTGTGGCTTGGGCAGCATAATAAAATCTGAAAAAAACGTAATAGTCTTTAAAATTGATCTTACCATTCCACACCTGATGCTTTTATCCCAGGTTTAATGTCAATAAATTAAATTATTTTTGTGTGAATGCTAGGAAAATCACCAAATTATTTAATTAGCTGCTTCCAACTCACTTGGGGTCAACAATCACTGTAAGTGTTGATTTACTGTCTGGGTAAATAAAATGTATATAACTATCAATCATTAATGTGGACATACTTTGGACAAAATAGAGTAGAATAAAGATATCATAAACTGGTAAAATCACTACTCGTATGAAATTGGGTCAATACGTTGTATTTGCTCATGAGCCACATGGGCTGAGAATGAAAACACTTCAGGCGCATGAGAAATGCAGTAGGTCTTGGTGTTTTAATTAGGCTTAATTATTTCCTTATTAAATAACCCCAGAGCCCTCGAAGTCGCTGCTGACACATGAAATAGATGCTTCACAGTGTGTGCGAGTGGTTTGGCAAACAAGAAGTGACAGCAGTCTCTCTTAAATATTAAAATAAAAAATAAAAACCTGGTTCATTCATGCCAACAGCACGTTGTGGCTCTTGCCGAGTCACCCACCCGCAGGTCACCCCCTGAGACACTGGGAATGTCACCTGGCTGCTGCTGGTTTCGCTGGAGCCAGCTCAGCGTTGGGTCCCCTATTTTAATCTCTTTCTTTTCCTTGCGGATTGCTCTTTTTTGGGTATCTCCCTTCTTGTCCTTCTCGTCTGCAGCTCGACCTCTTCCCCTCGCTGTGTGCCTGACCCTTCCCTGTGATAAATGCCTCCTCTGCCACCCTGCCTGGGTCTTTCCCCCCTCGGTACCGCTGCTGCCCATGGCAAACTGCATCATTGGCCTCGGAGCCTGGTTTCTCCTCCAAAGCACGTCAATTCCCTCGGCCATCTCTGCCGGGGAGCTGAGCATTATGCTCTCAGGCAGAAAATGGGCAACATCAACTGGAAGGAGAGATGCAAGATTAATGTTAGAAATAAATCATCTGGGGGGTGGTTTTGGGTGTAAAAAGCAGCCACAGGTCAACAAGCCTCATTTTCTGGTTGAGAACTGAGCTCTTCTAAGTGTTCCTGGCTGCGTGGTGCTGAGGCATCCTCCTTCCATAGGGAAGCTCTGGTCCACGGGGAGCAGAGGGGGGTTCCTGAGAGCGCAGAGCAGGGCTGGGTGCTACGCCGGCACTCTTGGGAGGATGGTGGACCCTAAACAGTGCAAAATAAAATTCCCAGATAAAATTGGACATGCAGAGCCTGACTCCAGCCAGCTGGGGGTGAGACACTCCCATCCTCCCCCAGTGATACCTAATTTAACGCTGCTTGTAACCCCCATCCTGATGGGAGGGGTGTTCAGGCTGCCACCACGAGCATCCCACCGAGCTGCACAGGATCTCGGTGGCATCACAGCCAAGTGACAGTCATCCCTCCCCTTGCCTGGGCTTCACCAGCCCCCCCTGGTCCCCAGCATCAGATCCCTTTCCCCTATTTGCCCCCCCCCCCTTTCTTTTTTAAAGTCTGTTTCATCGCTACGTAGTTAAATTATATATTAATCCTGGGGTGGAAAATAAATGAACCCATTAGGTAGTATCATCTCTCTATATGAAAGAATAATGATTTAATCAAATCACAGTGATTTAAAGTAATAAGAGATTTATTTTAATTTGTAAAATCTCATAAAATAACTATCTATATCTCTTAGAGGTATTTGCTGAAAAAAGTAATTTTCTTAAGTATGATCTATGGGGAACACTGGGAAATCACTAAATCTTGTCTCACAAGTGTAGTACTTGGCCATGTACAAAAGTAAGAAGTGATTATTCCTATTTTTACATTTAAGCATCAAGCTTTTTTGCTTGGGTCATCTAATTCCCTGAGCCCAGAACTCTTCTGTTTAGCACTACGCATGTAAGTTGTCTTAATGTCTTCAGTTCAAAGAGATTAAGTTTGAGCACAGGCTTAAGTCTGTCGTTATTATAGAGAACAGGTTTGCCTGTATTTCAACTTCAGTGGGTTTGAATCATAAAAATAAAAATGTGGAGCAACCGAGGATCCTTTCCACTTACCCAGCCCGGGCTGTGGGGGACTCCTCTTGGCCATAACTGAGTAGAGGAGGAGGACAATTTGCAAAGCAGTGGCTTCTGGAGGTCTTCTCCTGGGACCTGGCTGTGTGGGAGTAGTCGTGCTGGGATCCACGATGCAGCCAGTGGGGGATTGGTACTTCCACCCAGTAAGGAATTCATAGAAATTTAGCCTCTACTTAACTCCATCCCTCTGTCCATCAGTCACTTGCCCACTTGTCTTGATCAAAAGAAAATGATAAAAAATGTACACTCTTTATTAGGGATCTATACTCCTTCTTGAGAATGCAGAGGGATCATTAAAAAAAATCAATGAGAATGTTATTATTTGTTATTAAATCTGTAAAGGTTTAGAGTAATTCTTATGGAATTCTATTACGGTTTTATCAAGACTTATTGATTTTTATTTTATTAAGTTATAGAGCACTTTTTCCCAGAGGTCAGTTAGTCTGGCACGTTGGTAACGTATAGTTTCTCTTTCTGAGCTGAATATATATTGCAGATCTCAGGGCTGGATGTCCCTTTTGAAATGCTCTTTTAATTACAAGTAAAACTAATACACATAGGTTTACAGGAAAACAGATTTAGCTTGTAAGTACCTAAAATGCAGTTTCTAAACTTTCTTCTGGCCCATCTACATGAATGTTTTCCTCCAGAAATTTCAGCTCAGAAGTGCAGAAATTGTGCTCCCCTTTTCTAGAGACCATGTACCACAGAAACATTCTTAAGTCACTAATTTGTCATTAATTAAGTAGAACGGCTGTGGCAGGAGGGTTTTACTAAATGATTTCCCTCAAATGTGGGAAAAACAGGTTAATTCCCTGCCTTAGCATAACTCCAGCAGGAGAGGATCGAGCGTCTCACGATGTATTTGTTGCATCTCCTGATGTGGTTGTTGGAGGAGAGACCTACACGTATTTTCTAGTCAGGCTGCAGGAAAAGCTTTAACTAGGTTTCAGGCTGTTTCTGGAAGACCCCAATATGTATTTTTCTAGGTTGATTTTTGGAGAGGCCGTACATCGTGTGTTATGAGCTCATAGCTTTGGCTATGAGTCACGAACAGTAAACTTGGAATTAGGAAAAGACATATTATAGCAGGGTCAGTAGCACATAAAGCTAATACAAGGAGACAAATTGACCCCACTCCTAATCTTCTTTCTTATTTGTAAACATCTGTTTGCATGCTGTCTATTTTTGTCCCGGGGTGGATGGATTGCTATGCTAATTTAACGATGCCATATGTTTCTCCTCTGACTCAATTTCATTGTGTGGAGTGCCAGATTGAGTCAATTTACCCACCTATTTCAGGGAGAGGAATTGTGGGCTATGGTGCGAGGAACTTTCTTCTATTTTCCAATGGAATATGTATTTACTGTCATTTCTAACTGCAAAATCAAAAGGAACCACGTGGTCATGCAACATAGAGAGATGATTCAATATCTGTAAGAGCTTGCTGCTTTTGTGTTTCCACCCTCTTCTACGATGCTGGTACAAGCCATAAAGCCGAGTAAAAGGACAAAATAGATGATATTCTGAGATTTGCATCTTCAATGGATTTGCACTTTTCAGATGCCAGATAATTTTCCTCTGAGCCTCTCAGCGTGCAACCAGCATTTTCAGGTCCTCTTTATGATTGGTCTGCTTTATCCAGGTTTCAGATTTGCATAGTTTGAATACCTCAACAGCCTTCTTAGTAAAAAGAAAAACTCTCTTGAGACCCGAACTTAGGCTGGGACTGTGGTTCTGGAAGGTTCTGGTGAGAAATACTGAATCTGAACTGCCTCTGTAAGCAAAGGCTTGGCTGTTGCTCGTTGCAGGCTAAAGACGGACGATGGGAAAGATTTGGGGAAACTCCTGGGCACTAGTAATGGTGGTGACCACCCTGCTGGTCAGATGTGTGTGTTGTGAGGCTGGTACCACGCTCTTCAGATGGTGCTGACACCGGGGATATCTCTCTATTGATTCCCCAGCTTTCCTGGGCACAAAGGTTTCTTTGGGCTCTAAGGAGTGATCTCAACTTTGAAAGGGAATAAGGAGAGGAGAGCGCTTACACGCGGCAAAATGCCCGGGGTAGTTAGTGCTGTGATGTTCCTTTTGGTCTGAAGTTACAATTTCTTATTGGGAAAGTAAGTATTTTTCAGAGTTCTGTACCGTGTTGTGAGAAAAATCCATTAACAGAAGAGAAGTGTTTCTTCTCTCAGGATCTCATGGTCTTTGAAGGGGGACTGTCTGAGCTGTTAAAGGAAATTTGGCTCGGTTTAAAGCTATAGGATTTGAAAACTTGATGGAAAAAAAATCCCTGTGCTATGGCAGGACTAATTCATTATCAGAATTTAATTAAGTGCATAACTTTGTAGTAGAGTTTTCATTCTTTTTGTTTGCCCCCCCCGGTTTCTAAGCCTTTGGATATACATTTTCTTTAATGACTACACACACACATGTATGTTTGTATATCATGTGTGTCTATGCAGTGCTGTACGTTTCTGAAAAAAAAAAAAAACAACAAAAAAATAAGGCAAATAAAGCCAAAGCAAAGTATGTTTCTCTTCTGGCAAGTTAGAAGACTCGAGGGCTTCAGAATCTTTGCTGCCCTGCAGCTCAGCTGTTAGAAATTATAATTTTTTCTCCATTATTTTATTGCTGGAGATGTACATCATTTTTACCCTGGCAGTGCTGCTCTGGCTGTTTGTGGCCACGTGGCTTCGGGGACAAACTGACTCTGGTCTGAGGAAGGAAATCTTGTCTTTTCCCTCCAGTTCAGGGCGTCTACTCCAAGCCTCCGCTGAACGGCGGGGATTCAGTTCCCTCTTACAAGTTTTGCTCCCTGGGTTTATCTGTTCCTTTGTGAAAGGAAATGAAGGGAAAAATACCCTCCATGCAAACAATGAGGGGTACTGATAATGGCCAGTTTAGTCGGCTGAAACTGCCTCCTCTGGAGGTCTGCAGAGGTTAATTACAAAATTAGTTGTATTGAGCTCAGCCTAATATCAGCTGCACCAAATCGTTTATTTTCATTCCTTATAGGTATATATCTAATCCATGCCTTTCTGCTTGTAACTCTTTTTATTATAGTAATCTCTCTTTTACATATATCTTACCCAGCTTTATACCTCGCAGTTAGCAGCAGAGTAATTTACTTGCGAGATGCGGCTGATTAGATAAAACGGGCAATGGATTTCCTTTCTTCCCGGGGTCATCTCCTGCGGATAGAGCTGCGGACGTGTGCTGGGTGCTGAGGGAGATGGAGGGCGTTTGTTTCTCAGGCTGCAGTTCTTCCCGAGCAACACGAACCAGGCTTCAGCTTTCTGCCTCCTCCTTTCCTTCCCCAGGGTTCGATGCCTATTTTACCTCCCGCACCCTGGAGAACAACAGAAGGAACGTGTGGTTTGCCGAGTACTGGGAGGAGAACTTCAACTGCAAGTTGACCATCAGCGGCTCGAAGAAGGAGGACACGGACCGTAAATGCACAGGTAACTTCCTTCACTTCACCCCCCTCCCGCTGCCGTGCGGGGCCGCAGCTGATGTGAGGAAGCTTGGCTGGGGACAGATTGGAAAAATAAATTGAATTTTTGTAGGCTGTACAGAAAATGGAACAGCTGCATCAGCCTTGCAGGACAAGAGAAATAGATGGAAAGAGCGAAAAAAATACATTCTTCTCTTTCTTCCTTTTTCTGGCTGTCCATCCAGCAGGAAAATCAATATTTTCCATAGGACGCAGAAGTACTTCTGTTTGAGTGCGGGGCGCCTTGGGGTTCTGCTGTTAGTTTGCTCCAGAGGGAGAATATTTGCAGGACGTGTGCCTTGTCACCCATCTGCACATCACAAATCGGCCACCTACTGTGTCAAAGCACCATCTGCTCCCGGCCGTACACTAACGAACCTGCGCGTTTGAGCTGAACTTCTGAGGGAAGCGCACCTGTAGGACAGCGTTAGCGCAGAGTGAAATGGTTCCATTTTAGGGAGCACAGAATTGTCGGTCGGGTTTTGGTTTGCACTAAAGTTATTTAAGAAATTGGGGGTAAATAAATATTTGCGGCCTCAACTCAGTCCTATTCCTGACCAACCTTTAGCTGCACCTTGTTTTAACATCTCTGTTATTTTCCAGTGGCCAACAAATCCACTCTTCTTTTCCTTTTATGAGGTACCGCCCACCATATGAGATACCCTGCTTTTCCTGGGATTTCTCTTTCTGATCACACGGAGGTTCAAGGAGTTATTTTTAGTTACAGAGATGCCCAGGTAATGATGGGACTGATTTTGTTTTTAACCGAGTTGTGCGCTTCTTGGCACAAACACCATGATGATGTGGGGTGATACAGCTCATTAAACTTAAAGAGTTTATTTTGAAAGGCAATTATGGGTGAGATACCTGTTCTTGGACTCATTCAGATGTGGGCCTGGCCAAGTGCTACCAGATGATCCACAGGGACATTGCAGTTTAATGATCTTCTGCTGAATGAAGGGCTTAGGTGGAGGGTACCTGTCTAGAACTAATATTTCTAAAACTCAAAAAATGTAGGGAGTCTGCCCTCAAACTGCCAGGTCCCTGGTGAGGCTGTTTGTGGTGTGAATGTCTGTACCGTGGGGTTGGGGCATTTGCTCAGGGCCTAAAATGCAGGGCCTAAAATCTCCTGGGATGGAGATGGCAAAGCCAATGATGCCCCTTCGCCCCTGCCTCCCTTCTCCTTTCCTTCCTGCGCCTTTTAATTTTTCACAGCAGCAGCTTAAATGTGTTATGTTGAATAATCGCCTTGAATTCTGATCAAAGGAAATTAGTTCATAGGAGGATATGTTTTACTTCGTTGGAAAATTGATGAAAACTTTCCATATTTCATATCATCTTTTCAGCTTTTGGTTTCAATTCATGGTTGGGAGTAGGAGTGCTGCGCGTGGAAACAGTGCAGCTACTGCCGGGAATACACGGCTGTTAAATTTGGCATTTGGAATCTCCCCCAAAGGCTGGAATTTGACTAAAAATTGCTGAAGGATCTTTAGGATAATTTCCAAAAGTGCCTTGTCAACCTTATTGTTTGTGCCGTTATTTTATTACGCTTGGGGTAAACTCCCAGCCTGGTGTTTCTGATGTGAAGGTAGAAATGGTGTTCTGCCTTCCCTCGGCGTAGGCTCAGCTGGAGGAGCTGGGTTTGGTGGGTAAGTGACCCCGTGGAACTGGAATCCCGCGTGACAGCTGGATATGGTACCAAATGACGTGCCCTGACATCTCCCTTCCCTCTTCTGCAAACTGAAGAAAGTTGTGCATCAGAAAAAGCATTAACTTTGAGTTACATTGCAAGCATGAGAGCCTTGCTGTCCCACCGATGGAATAATTCTATGAATGATCATTGGTGTTATTTTAAAATTCGACGGGTGATTTGTAATGCCAGCGAGGTGCTGGGCTACAGACCATGGCTTTCTGCTAGCCCAGGTGCCAGGCTCCCACCCCAAATGGAGATGCCCCTCACATCTGGACCAGCTCTGCTCATGGCCATGGGCTGCCATTGAGAAGAAAACCTTCTCCGAGAAGGCACCCTCTGGGCAGCTTACCTTTTTGTATCACAACTCTCTGAGATATTTTTGTATGCAGAACTTCTACGTTAACATCATTTATATTTATTTAAGCGTGAAAAAACTTTGCCTGATTTAGACGGATGGGATGTAGAACGAGAAAATGAAAATACATTTAGCCCCCTCCGCTTTCTTTCTAAACAAGATGAAATACAGCACGAGGCTGTAACTGATAACGCTGTTTCTAGCGACTGATTCTGGCGCGGTTCAGGGCACGATCCGGCGCTGCTGGGTTGTGTGGCTGCCGAGGACACCTCTATCCTTGTGAGGATGATTTCTGCTGGGACACAGGCCGCTTCAAACTGGGACGTGTGGAGATGGCAGGAACAGCCCAGTCCTTTACTCTTCCCCGGGGACAAGAGGATTTGGTTCCTTCTGCAAAAGGGATGGAATTTCAGGCAGATGCTACCTTCTGGGCTTTGCCCAGGCCCTGGAGCGACCGCCGCTGCCCTTGAGAGATGCTGTGATTTGCTTCTGAGGACACTTCCTCAAACTCCACAGGGAATCCAATGTAATCTCTGAAACAGCATTATAGTAGCAAGCGAGGGGTTTAGGCAGTTCATTGTTTTGTTTCTTGCTTGTTTCTAATATTTAAGAATATTAGAGATATTCACTTCAGTCATAACAGGCCACATCAGGTTAATGTAGGAATAATTTGGGAAAAAGTAGTTTGTAGAACCGTGCACTGTGGTAAAAATGTGCTTTTATAGAAAAGGATTAGCAGAAGAAAACAACTGTCTTTGCAGAAGAGAGTAGTGCTGTAGTGCGTAGCTGTGACTCTGCCAGGGGAGCCATGGCCAATGCCCACCCCTTGTTATGTGCAAAGGTGGGGTCTGGGCTTTGATTTTGAGCTCAACTGAAGATATTTTCCTGTAAAAGAAAAAAAAAAAAACCAACAAAAAAAACCCCAACACAAACCAAACAAACAAACAAAAAACCCAAAACCCCCATTGTGCTAATATTGCCAGTCCCACGAGATTTAGGGAGTTAGAATTAACAGAGGATAAAGCAAGGGGTTTTTTGTGTCTATATCATCATGAAGCAGGCTGGTCATAAGTTTCAAAGTGATTATTGCAATCAAATATACAGCGCTGAATATTTAACCGTATTGCAGCGGAGCATCTCCCTGCCTGCAGGTTGCTCTGCTAAGGGCAAGCACTGGTGTGGTCGCCCCAAGGATGCTCCCTGGTCCAGCAGCAGCAGCATCCCAGCTCCCTGGTCCAGCAGCAGCATCTCAGCCAGCGCTCACCTGTGGCAGGAGAGGGGTTCAGCGCAGGGATGTGAGAACTTGGAGTCCTCGGAGGCACCCGCTCCACCCAGAGCATCTCCATCGATCCCAACCCGCCTCTGCCGTCAGGAAGGGAATGGCAACTCCTCACTGTGCTCACTTATTAAACATAGCTTTTAATTCAGATAGCTTTGCGCTCAAGGAGACTTAACGAAGTGATATAAGGGTGATGTCACCTTGGATGTCATTTATCAGGATGTAGATTACTCGGAGAGCTTTTCTAATTATCTCTGAGTGTAATCAGTCTTGAAGGTACAGCCCAGATGATGGCTCAGACAATGACTCGCTCTGGAGAAGATGCTGGGAGAAAGGTCCCTGCAAGATGAAGTGACACGAATTAAGGAAAAGGGTTTGTAAAAGAGGGACAGTTGTGTTCAGAATTTAAATTGGAACAAGAGAAAGTGCCTCAAAGGGACCCAGGTTCACCTTCCCAGGTAGTGGGTGGGCAGGAGTGGTCTCAGGACTGCAAATCCTCTCAGTTATAAGGGATCTGATAGCAATATCCTGCCTTTTTTTCACCAGCAGTCAGGATGGCTTGTACTATGAAGCCATATGTTTGGGAAAGAAAACTAATGAGAAACAAAAACTGTACAAATAGCAGAGCCTGAGGATATCAGAATATTATTTATAATTTCACTACAGAAAGTGATCTAGTGAATTCATAGATTAACAAAGTGCAATTTTCTATGGGAAGAAAAATAGTTTTCCAAAAGCCATTGATGTTCCTCATCTCAGGAAAAAAATAAATTGTCTGAGATGTTTCAAGCGACTTTATGGCAGTTGGCCAGTATCTAAAGCGTTTTTTTTTAAACAACCGCCAGGAGCTGTGGTGTGTGTGATTCACTTTTGATGAGAGCAGCTCTGTGGGGTTCACTAGGAGGAATATGTATTGGACATGAGAGTGTCAGAAGACCTTAACTGTCTGCAGTGCTGTATAAATCATGTCAGGAAGAGGGGCGAAACTTAGTCGGATTGCCATGGGCAGTGTTGAGGTCTGTGAGGGCAGAATCCATCTTCAGCACCACTCAAGGTCTGGGTTGGCAGGTTTGTACAAACAATGTCAGGGTGAAAGTGGGGCTTGAGGGTATCACTGCCTCTGGGTCCTACAGCAGTTATCAATAGTTCTTCAGAATTTCAGAAAAAGCAGGTTTAGGAGGATCCGAACCATCCATGGGACATTTCTCCTTTGTCCAAGAATCTACAGCTTGAGAACCCTCCTGTCCCTTGTTGCAGGTGTTCCCAACATGAGCGTACCTTGAAACACCTTTCCAGGGCTGCACGGGGCCAAGCAGCTCTGGAGCTCCCTGCAGTGGGCAGCCAGATTTCTCTGCATCAATATGATTATATTTTTTTCTGCAGCTGTGCTTCGTAAAGGTGGGGGAACCCTATTAGCTCTGTGCCTAACACAAAGATAAGTTGAGTATCTTGTAAGCTGTGTGCTCGAGCAGCTGGGACTGTGGAGGTCCAGGCTTTGTTGCTATCCTTCTTACTATTTTTTTTTAACAGAACAACAAAAAAAAGGGGCATTTTTTTTGTGGTTTTTTGCCTTTTTTTTTTTTTCCAAATCTTGGCCAACTATATTAGATCTTTCTACCCAACAAAGTGCTTTTGTGCCCACTGTCATCTTCTGAAAGAAGACCTGCCTAGGCAGGAGGCTGTAAGTGTAGACGAGCCCTAAGCAGCGGTTAGTCAAGGTGCTGGAATGCAGAAATACTTAACGTAAGGTTGGTTGTCGTGAATCCTGTATACAAATTGTAAAATAATTTGCTTTAGGGAGAATACTGGTCTCGATGCCCTTTCCCAGCTGGCAGTGGCCAGAGCAGGGTTTACACGCCTGTGACTCAGCGTGGATTTTCCGCCCAGGATTTTGTGGTGGGTGATTGATGACACAAGGCGCAAGCGAAAAAGCTTTTGCTTCGCTCCTGTTACAGAGAGTGCTCGGTGCATTTTCTCCTCCAGGCTCCGGGGTATGAAATGTGTGTTAATGCATGTGTGTGAAGGTGTATAATACTTCAGTGCAGAAAGGATAAAAACTGAAATTTATCTTCTCTTGCTTGCCCTGCAAGCTACGGATGAGGTTAAAGGGCAGACCAGGATGGGAAATTTATCTTCTCCATTACATCCCGAGCTCTGATGCAGGTCTATAGGAGGTCTAGGTAGTTGTTTCCCTGCTTTGCTGGCATGGTCTGCCTCTCCCTCCCCTCCTTCTCAGGACACCTACTTTATGTTTCCTTGCTACCGAGTGGCTGAGCTGTATTTTTGTAACGTGTTTCCCTTGACAACTTCTGCTTTTTCTGTTCTTTCTGCTGGGGATTGTCTTTCTGATGGTGATTGTTATAGGCTCCCTCTCAAGGGGGGAACAAAAAATAAATCGAAGACATTTCTCAATATGATCTCCAATAAACTGCTTCTTCCCAAGCCCAGCTCACCCCTGGGTGACTCCTCGGGGCCAACAGAGCTAGAGCCACAGCTCAGATGCCAACACTTGGGTGAGGATTCCTGGTCAGCCAACGTTCAACTTGAATTTGAAACCCAGGATTTCAGTTCTCTCTTCTTTTCCTAGGTTGCAATGCACCTTATTTTGTGAATACTAACACTCATGAGAAAGTCAACTTTTTTTTTTCGGAAAAACGTGATGTGTACAGGTCCAGGAGCAAACAAAGCCCGTTACGCGCTAGCTTGCAAGTCACCTGGCTGCGTGCCACTCTTTCTAAACAAAATATTTTTCATATAACATCGAATTGTTCAAGTATGCGTTGTAGCTTAATGACCTCATTGCTTTCATTTCAAAAAGTTAATCTCATTTAGCATGGTAGTACTTCAAAATATATATACCTGAAATTCCTAAAAGAGCCCTGCAATGGCTGGTTCAACCAACATTAAACCAATCTTAAAGAGTTTATTCTTAAGGTAAAGCAGTTTTATGGATTTCTAAACTCTGTTATCTTTCAGAAATGCATTTCTTAGAATCATTTATATTTCTAGATTGCCAAGGTGATTTTCCAACAAAGCCCCATGATTCAAATCCCTGTCAGCTTGCTATTTACATACATATTCCTCTGTTTGCAAATTGCATTTTTACCCAAGTGCTCAAATATGAAGATAGCTCCAGTTCAGGCCGTCTAATCTTTAAAAAGTGCTGCTTCTATACATTTGTGTGATCGCTGGCTTTCCTGGCAATTATTGCTCCGGGAAGCTTTCTTCATTTGCATATCCCCAATATAAAGCTGTGAGGTGTCAGTGATTTACACCAGGGTCGGCCAGCACAGTGCTGGGGTTTTTATGACTTTAGTACTTCAGTATTGAAATAGGAATGAGAGCTATTGCATGTGTTTTAACAGGAATATTGAATGCACAGAAAACCTCTCCAGTAAGAAAATTAGGTCAGTTTTCTAATCTAAAAATATATTCTCTCAGATACACACACACCTGAGAACAGAAACAGTGCGCTTGGTTGAATCAGTGTAATTGAGAAAAAAAATCAATTTCTGACAGATGGAAGTGGATGGAGCTTCATAAAACTCATTGCATCAAGGCTGTCTGTAAACTGCTCAATTATTATTATTTAATATTGTTATTTCTGGTATTAGGATAACAATTTTTGAGTAGGACTTTCTGCTGCATTATGCTCCTTTTGGTTTCGACTTTTAATATTTATGAGTGAAGACCAGTTACAGTACAGGAATATTTAATTATTTTCTTTTTGTCCTAAATGAGGAATAGGTTGTAAGGCATCGTGAGAGCCTGGTTTCCAAAGTTTACTTAGAGATCGTTAGCTGGTTAGGCATCGTTAAAGCTGACTGCATCTGCTTTCTCTTGGCTTTGGTGGTGTCACTAGAGTCAGCTCAGCTGTGTCTCTATCTCTGTATATCTACTCTTGCAGATGTCTGCTGTGGGTCAAGTCTACACCAACTTAAGAAGAAAAAGCATTTCTAGTTAAAGAAGTTTTCCCTGCTTGCTAGTGGCATAGGACACGTGGTCTGGTTTCTGACTTTGTTGGGCATTATGAAGTTCTCTCTCTCGGTCAGAGTGGCAGGAGGCTGCAGAGCTGTACTGGTCCTGGTGGATGCAGAGGAGATCAGGGAGAGGATTTTTAGCTGTTAGAAATAAAATAGAAATGGTTCGTTCCAGCGTTAGGGAGGAGGGTGATCTCCCCTCCTGGGCTGAGCTGCTGCCCTGACTCTGCTGGCTCCCGAGGGCCTGGAGGAGCTGATGGTCAGGCTGGAATCTTATCCCAGCACAGAAGGATGCTCGGATGTGGTGAGCAGTAGAAACTTGAAAGTTCATCTGTTTTCCCCAAGAAAATCCATGTGGATTGGATTGATGGTCTTGAGATAAAGGCTTTTGTCTATAATGAGATCTTCAGAATTAGGACGGGCTGGGTACACCCCTGTAACTACATAGTGGTGTTATTGGATCTTGTATTTCTTTGTAGAATGACAATACATGGATTATATTGCAAAGAGGTCTGATTGTCATTCTCTGCTTGTTGAAATTACAATATTTACTCTAGCATATTGTTAGTTTTCCCTCAATCTCTTAGTACTCAGCTACTTTCAAATAAAGAGCTTAGTTGGAGAAGCTTTCAGACTCTACACCTCCTGCGTGCGCAGCAGTGTCTATCCCGGGAGTTAATCCTATTTTGGGTGCCCCGGCCGTGGGTACTGGTTTATTAAAAGGTGGATCCGTTTGGTTTTGAGCTCTTGTGGCTGTTCCTGGAGCGCCGGGAGCTGCAGGGGCTGAGCCCTCCGTGTGGCTGGGGGAGCGTGGGGCCACTATGGAATAACATCCCACCCCACCAGGGACGGAGGGCTGTCGCCGTTGGACGGTGGATGTCTCTCTGCCCACAGCCTTCAGGTTTCTGATGGTGCTCAACGCACTGGAGGTGGATGAAGAGTACATATATATTTTTTTTTTCTTCCTGTCAGCACTTAACCAGCTGCTGAATTCCAACTTGTAGAAATAATAGCTCCTTGTTTGATACTGTGAGCTTGCTGCAATCTTTAAATTAAATCTCTTGTTAATGATGACTATCACCGGGTTCTCAGCAGCGCTATTATGTAAGTTCCTTTTGAAAATGTGTTTAATCCTTCAGAAACTGAACCGATGTCTGAATTCATCTAATGTGAGCACTGATGAAGTGGGATTTTGATGTCTGTCTGAATTATGTGCCATAAAACCTGTCCTTGTCACACTATTTATACATCACAACGTATCTCCTCCATTATGTGGTGATCGACGCCGCGTCCAGAAAAATCAACTGAAGGAGAGAGGCTGAGAAAACATAATGTGAAAAACCATGCTGTCGAGCTCCTCTTCCATACAAGGAGGTGTTAAGCTGGAGTCCTTAAACTTGCATTTCATTTTGATGTCATCTGAAGGAGACTGTAGAAAAGGACTTCTTTCCCTCTGTATTTTCAATACTCTGGGTTTGGGCCTTTTTTTCTTCTCTTCATTGCAGTATTTTTCTCTTGTGAAGATTTGCCTGAAGCAAGAGACCTGGCTGCTCAGTCTCTTAGGAATCATGATGATGAGCACTTGAGAGTCTAGTAGGAAGCGAGGTTAAATTATTTGTCGTCACCTTCAAATAGATCTTTTGGAAGCAAAAAATTCTCATGTCAATAAATTGCTTTTGTGTTTCATCCTTCCCCTGACATCCCAAGGTACTCCATTTCAAATCCCTGCTACAAAAGTGCATTCTCTTGAAATCACTTCGTGCGTGTGTGTCTTGAGCATCAGCTACTTTGGTGCTGAAGAGAATAATGTTATTGCACGGCTCCTGAAGATCACCAAGGTAAAAAAAAAAAAAAAAAGAAAATAAGCAACCTTTAAGCGTGTGAGAACAACAGCAGATTTGCACATCATGGCGCAAATGGGGTTTCTTTTTACTTTCTGTCCTTTTTGGTGTCTTCTGGCAGCACGGAGGGTCCGTGGTTTCTTGCTGCACCCAACACCTGAGGAGAACATTGGTTCTTTCTCTTGTCCCACGCTTCCTTCCCCTGAGGCCCCCATGATGTCCTGGCGTGGCTGGGCTGGGGGTCCAGGGCTGCCCCCCTGCCAGGGGACACACATAGCAGCAGCATTGCCACTTTTGTCTGCAAGGAGCTAATGACTTCTCTTCCAGGAATAACTAATCATTGAATTTCTATACACCCGTATGTAACGGAGCTTTTCCTCAAGCATGTGGTAAAACTCCCTGCTTGGCTTCTTCGGCTGAGTTTCAGAGGGGGAAATGTTTGCCAGACTAATGTTGAAGTTGAAAGTAAAATTGTGCCCATTGCTTAGGTTTGCCCCTGCCTGAAAACGGATTTTGGGCCTGATTTGCTGCTCACTGCGTTACTATGATGGTAGTTTGATGTAAAGGAGAGTCAGGCCCATTAATTTGGATAGTTTTAATTTTCTCTGAAGAAAGTCTGAAGACTTTTTGAGAAATGTGAAGTATGGCAGTTGCTTTGCAGGTGTCCTTGCTAGTTCAGATTTGGGCTAAAATTCTTTGCAGTAGTCTCTTGAAAAGTTAACTCTAGCTATGCTTGCATGAAGGATAGCACACACTTGTTCTAATGGTACAAATTTATGCATGTTTTCTGGGTGGGCAGTTACTTCTGACTCCATAGCCGGACTTCACACAAATTTTTGATGTTTAATACTCAACTAAATGACCGTTTTCAGTAGAGGAGAGTGTTCTTGTCACTGGAAAATCTATTTAGTTTTTCAAATCTTTACTATTTTCGTGGTTGAACGCCGTTGACATTGCTCTTGGTTTTTTTAAGTGGATTTTCTCAGGTTCCTTTCACAGATGTCTTCATTGCTAATGGTTTTCTTTCTGCTGTGCATTTGGCCAACCGTGCCTCTGGAACTTAATATGCCTAATCAGTATTGTTTGTGCGCAGCATCTCAATCCCAGCTTCACTTCCCTTGGCACGCATTCTCTTGCATTGCTAATTTGGTTATGTAGCTGAGCTGAAACCACTTAAAAGCATTTTCCTTGTCAGGGCCTGGAAATGTAATAAGGTCTGTAATCAATGAGAGGGGAGTGAAATAATGAAAAGGACAGGACGTGGATCTTTGCAGGCTGGGAGCTCTCTCACCCTGCTGAAGTACTTGCAGGATTTCAGTTTTTCCAGGGTGGTTGAGATTTAAAATTGAGGGGCTTTTGTAGAGAGTATCTCAAACCTAATCCATAGCTTGAGTGGATCAGATGCAAATGGGTGCAGTTTGGTATTTAGGGAGAGAAACACAAAAAGAGGGAAAAGTGTAGATAACGAGATGTGCTCATATACAGGGATTATATCTTTGAAGATCACTTGTGGACATATTTAGATGTTCTTTGTGCTTGTGGGATTTCTGTCAGAAGGTGGTGATCTCTCTGTGCTTATTCGTAACTCTGGTCCACCACCTCTCTGCTCAAAGAAGAAAAAGGATTATTTGAGGCTAAGGGGTATTTGGGGGTCAGTTCTTTGGGTGTCTAATCTTTCAGTGGATCGAATATAGAAAATACGCTGCTATAGTGCAGAAATCGTAGAAAGAGGGATTTTTTGTTGCCCTTGTTGACTTGTAACAAGTTTATTGAAATCATTGGGTGGTAACTACCCCCTCACTGTTGGGTTGGGAGTCATGTAGTTGGAATGTATACAGTGTGTGTGTATACATACTCTGTTGACGTACATAAATGTGTGTATATATTCTGTATATATTTATCAACAAATCATATATATAAAAATAGATTAATTATATTACATTTAATAATTATATTTTAAACATACATTTAATAATTAAGTATTTGTATGTAATATATATGTGTATTGAGAGAGAGAGCATGTATTTATAGAAAGGGCAGCCAGCACCAGAACTGTGTAACCTTTCTAGATGAAGGCACCTTGGGGGCAGGAGAAGGGGTGAGATGTATGAGCAGAATTTATAGCACATTCTCCGGATCTCTTTGCCGAGTGTGACTTGAAGGGGGAAACTGCAGCTCCACTGGGCCTTTCTTTTACAAGCCAAAACACCCTTGAAATAGTTTGCTCATAGGCTGCTAATGGATGATGGGCAGCGTCCCAAGGGAAGTCAGTTGGAGAAGACCTTGGCTGCTCCCTGGGGATGGATTTTTTTGGAGGGAGGACTCGGGCTGGCCCTGGACAGTAGGAGCTGGTGTGGGCAAAGCTGCCATTTGTTAGAGCAGGAGGGAGAGACACAGATGCTTTAACTGAGCAGCAACAGGAAAATGGGCTTCTGGCCTCTGCTAAAAACCATTAGTTCTCACAGTCATTAACAACTTGATTTCCTTTCCTTATTGGTATCAACCAGCTAATTTAAATTCACTCATCCCTGTATCTAATTAAGGATGTTAACAAAGGAATTTTCCCCACTCGTGTCCTCCAACTGAGCATTTACTTTGATTGAAGGTCTCTAAAATATTTGCAAGAGATGACTCCAAGGGCTGCTTTCTTGGAGCTCCTGGCAGTGCCCAGACCTGCAGATGCTGCAGGAAGGTGATCGAGACCGATGTGAGGTTAGAAAGAAGTGTGATGCTGCAGATGGAACGGGCGAGATGCGGTGTTGCCACCCTTGGAAAATGATAGATTGCACTTCTGCTGCTTTCATCGATGGAGCTCAGAGCACTTCTCAAGCAGTAATTATGTTTCAGGAGGCCCTGGTGGGATAGGTAAGTATAATCACACATTTTGCAGTTGGACAGATTGAATCATGCAGGTGTTACTTGGTCACAGTGAAACAAGAAGTTAGTGGATAACTTAAAAAAAATAAATAAATCAAAGAGTCCTGATTCTTAACCTGTTGTGCTTTGCTTTAAGCTCTGAAAATACTGTTTGGTTTGCTGCGTAACTGCAGAGGCACCCAGGTTATCAGTTCACACAACCATAAAAGCAAGAAGGCCACCGTGTTGCCTGGGTTTATGGTCACGTCACCAGGTTACATGTTCTCAGGTGTGAGAGGGTGGTTCAGGCACCAGCCTACTGCACAGAATACTTAGGTTCACCTTCTTTGTTGCTGCTGTTGAGTTCTTTTGGCTCTTTGTGCTTGAATTTCTGTTCCAATTTTCCATCTGCAAAGTGCCTCCCTTCTCTCAGATGTTTGTTCCTCGGCCCATTGAACGAGAGGGTCTCCGAGCAGAGGGTTTGTCGTTCCTGACAGGCTGTGGCCATCAAGGGATGTCTCTCACAGCACTGCTTTCCCCTGGTGCCGTTGGGATGGCATTAAGCGTTCGGATTCCTTAAGTTCTCGCCTGCCGAAATATTTTAAAGGCAATCAGTGGGTTTGGAAGGACATTTTGGTCTCTGCAGGTTGGGTTGCAGTTAATGAAGACACTCTGAGCTTCCCGAGGTGGCGTTAACAGCCAGCACAGTTCGCCCCGTTCTCGGGAGCTCCCCTTGGCTGGCATCTGGAGGGATTCTCTCTTCCCTGGGCCTGGCTCTGCCCTTCAGTTAGAGACTGGGATTTGCAACAGAACAAACCATCGGGCTTTAAAATACCAGCTGTGCTTTGCTTTAAATGCTTTCTTCTTTCAAAGACGCACTTTGGGAGCGCATGGAGTCTGGTGGTGTCTCTCTCTGAGGTGGTCCCTGAAGGTTAGGGCTTCAAGTTTGGGATGTGGTAGGATTTGTTTCTCTGTGTTACGGTAGAATAACTTGCCAGAAGAAGTGTTGATGGTTGCACTATCAAGAAAGGTTTGTTGTAACTAACAGAACCGTAACTCAAAATGTTTTATTGTATTGACTAAACCATGCAGCTCTCTAAGTGTGCTTCAAGAGGATTAATTTGAATCCGATATCGGGGAAAATACTGTTCCTTACTGTCCCTCTGCCTGTGTGTTGGTTTTTAACGTGCAGGACAGGAGCGAATCGGCAAAGACTCGCACTACGAGCAGGAGGGGAAGGTGCAGTTCGTGATCGACGCTGTCTACGCCATGGCCCACGCTCTCCACCACATGAACAAGGACCTCTGTGCCGACTACCCCGGCGTCTGCCCCGAGATGGAGCACGCGGGGGGCAAAAAGCTGCTCAAGTACATTCGCAGCGTTAACTTCAACGGTGAGCTTGGCCGGGTTCACCCCTGGCACTCTTCCACTTCATGTCACTTTATATGTATTTTTTTTTCATCCAGTGCAGATCAGGACTTTTTTAAAATGGTTTCGTTGCGTTTGTGGCAGAAGACCACATTTATTTAGCATCTATTTGAAAACATCACATTTTAACCAAGGCAAATAGCCTGCTACTGTCCAGAGACAGAAATCGCTGCTGCTATTTTAGGATACCTTCCAAAACACTGATTTCCTGTGGGAGAACTCGTTGGGTAAAAGCCTAAGCCGGTCTCTGACTATGCCTCTTGAAGCCCCAGAAATTTGTTAGCATAACAATTCATATTTTCTACTTATTTATGTTGTTTCCTTTGCTTGGCAAACACCAACTGGTTGAAATTCCAGAACCCGGTTTAGCTGCCTGAGGAGAAGGGAGAGGACAGCTAAAGGGCTGGGTCCTCTTGAAGAGCCAGAACTATGTGATTTAGAGTAGCTGCTCCAACCTTCATTCCTCTAGTAAGACTTCAGAGGGGACAAAACATCCTGAGAATGTGGATGGGAAAATTTTCTTTCTCTCTGGTTACCATTCACCCATCTGTGCTTCCCAGGTGTGGTGGTGATGGTTGCAATACCAACCCTCTCTTTCCCACAGTACAACAGACCTTCGTGTATTTTTCTCTTCATTGCAGTGTGTGAATATCAGCAAAATTTCCTCACCCCGTATGTTTTACTGTAACTTTATTAGTTTCATTAACAAACGTTCACCTGCAACCAGCCCAGGGGCGCCAGAGCGGATCGCGCACAGCAGCTAACATCACAGCACCCCAATGTTATTTCCCCTTCATAAACCTCGCTAATGTGCTTACCGGGAGGTCCTACTGCTCTGCCCTAGCTCTGTACGAGAGAGAGAGAGCTGAGATTCAACCAGGAGCCAAAAAGTTAGACCTCCAAATCCATATTTAGAACAGATTTAGGGAATTACTGAGAAAACACAGCCAGGGCTGCCGCTGCCCGGGAAGAGGAGTTGGCACAAGCTTCATGTCCTCGTTGGACAACGCGGGGAGGTGTTCCTTGCTGCAATCTACTAATAAACACTTTATTAATAAACTTAACAAAACCCACGCATAGCCAATAGGACCCAAGAGATTTAAAGGCAAGAACACATACGGTATTTCATTGTCAAGCTTGGTCATTTGCGCCAAGTATATTTTTCTTTCCCGAATAAATCATCTTATAAACAGCAAGGTGAATATGAGGAGACTTTAATTTCTTTCCTTGAAGTAGGTGGTGTTAACTGCATCCAGGAGCAAATTTTGAGATGAATGATCTGAGGAGGTCTGGAGAGTTCTGCTTTCCTCATTCTGGAAGGTTAATTACAAAGGACAAAGCTCCTGTAGAAGTATTACATAATGCATTGCACTTGGACCATTTTGGTACCAAAAAGCAGCTCATTCGTGGTCATCTCTAGACAGTTCTTATGTATAAAGATACTGAATGGTCATCTAATCATTTTAATAGAGCTGAGAAATAATTTATGAGAAGTTGGGTGTCCAGCTAACGTTGTCTACTGTCCAGCTCCAGTAATTGGTTTGTACCATCTTTGGGTTCCTTATTTGTGTTTCCTTGGTCAGGCTTTTAAAAGATGTCTTTGTTTTTCTCCATTTGTGATAGATTTACATGGCCATATGGTGTTTTTCTTTGCTTGTACACATGGAGCTCATGTCCAGCACAGGGACTGAAACACTGGTTTGCTTTTTAGCATGGGAAGGAGAATGGTGGCAAAACTGAGATAGCTTTAAACCTTTTAATTTCTCTTGACTATCTGGCTGTAGGCATTTTCCTTGGGAAAAGAACTGATTCCTTTTAAGGTTCATTATCCAGGGGCAGAGTTTAGCTTTTTCTTGTCATATTTGTAGTGCATAACTGCCCGTGTGTTTGTGTGCCCTGGCTCCATGGTCAGCTGCGACCCTCCTGGGGTTCATTGCTCAGGCTATGGAAAGATGCTCTGGAGCCAGTTTCTCAAATTGCTGTGGATTGGTTGAGTCCTCCCGGTGGTGCAGGATAAACAACCCTCATGTAACTACCCAAACAGACGAGACCATCCTGGAAAATGCAGAGGGATGAGGGAGTGGAAGAAGAAATGAGGGAGGCTTTGGCTGGTCTGGGGGGTGTGCTCATGGTGATAAAACCTGGGAGCTCCTGGGACACGGGTGCTGGTGCCCAGGTGGTCCTCACCCGACATGTTGTGGAGGGAGGGACAGAGGAACGAGCTGCTGGGCTTGTGTCAGGTGTCTTGGGTTTAGCTTTGATCTCAACTTGCCCTTCCCTGAGTCACGGGTGCAGCCGTGCATCTCCATCTCATGAAGATCAAGGCTTGGAATGCAATATACAGTCTATGCTTAAAATCCTGGTCTCCCAGTCTTCTGCCTCAATCTGTTGTAAGAGCAGAAAGCAGAGCAGTGGGAGTGCTCTGTCCAAGCTGTGTGCCAGAGAGGAGAAATGCAGCCCGCTTTCAAGCATCCTGAGCTCACGAATTAAGATCCTCTTTGTGTGTAACAGATCTCCTTGTCACCGTGCAGCTGAAATCATCCTGTCTGTACCTGCTTCTGGAGTCCTTTCTTCCTTGCAAAGGCAATGACATTCATGCAGAAAGAGCTCAAGCAACGCTTTAATGAAGAGAGACTGGATTTGTAGTGGGAGCTCAGTATGAATTTTGATACCGTCACACCACCTTGAGAACAAAAAAGGCCCAAAACGTGGAAAACTTAAAACATGAAGTGCTCATGCAGTGAGATGCTGAAAAATCTCAAAGTGCAGAGTGGTTGTATTTTTGCCAGTGAAAAAGCTAAAGATTCTGTTCATATAAGCCCTCCAGGTACTCAAAGTGCAGTAAATGTGAACTGAATAAGAAAGAAACACCTTAAATAGTTACACCAGTCTGACACCCTGGCCTTCTCTTATAAATTCATTTCTCATTTATGGTGATTAAGAGATTGAAATCCTACAACTTCAGTCAGATCATGTTCTTTTTGGAAAGCATCCTGCAGGCGAAAGGGGGCCGTGTACTCTCTGTGTCTGTGCAGGGAGAAGGCAGCTTATGTATTGGGAACTGAAGCTGAATTGATTTGTTGTAGCCTCTGAATGAGCAAGAAGCTGCAGTCTAGAGGCTGATACTCGCTTTCTGAGGTGCTGGCTGGGGCTAAGAAAAATTCTTGTAGGTCTTAATAGAAGGAAAATAAAGTCTAAATTGTAAAGAAACCCTGACTGAACCACCATATGTTTTAATAATTAGAAGATCAGGAAGTCAAATAACAAATAGGACCATTTTTGCAAATGCTGTTTCTTCTCTGTAATCACAGTTTCAAGTGTTACTTGTTATTATTTTCATAAGTGCACAAAGGAACTCGAATTGCCAGCGGAGACTGAAATGCTGTACAGTTTGAAACGGGGCTGATGGATCCCTCCAGACCGATGGTACAAAAAGAGCAGCAAGGCACACACCAGAGCCCTCACAGAGGTCAGAGAAGGCTCACACTCACTGAACAGATCCTTGGCCAGGAGTCCAGTTATTCCAACTTCAAAGTCAGGAAAGGCCATGCCTCTGCTTGACTTATGACCCAAGATTATCAGTTCTTTGCATTTCTGTAGATATTTTTCTTCCCTACAGATCCCTGACTTTTCACAGCTATTTTTCTTTCTATATCATTTCAATGCATAAATGGTGATGTATCAGAAAATAGCAACTGGTGGTGTGTTTACTCCTGACTACTGAGTGTCTGTATCCATGCATGAGGTTGCTGTCCCAAGGGACTGTGCCTTCGGGGGTCTCTGGAGGTGACCCAGCAAGTTCTGTGTCGCTGTGGAGTCTGCAGCCCTGCAGCATCCAGCTGCACCCACTGAATTTACAGAATATTTTATATGTCAGTGTTTAAATGCTGTCTGCACGCAGCTACACAAAGCAAGGATTAGCAGTAACCTACAAAAAGTGTTCTTGCTCCTGCAAAACACAGAAATGGTGCATTTTGGAGTGACAGTTCCAGACACATTCTCACTTAGGACCTCTCTAGGTCCGTATTGGCATCTGTCCTTCATGTTGGCCTTCTGCTTGTCAACCCTCTTGTCCACTGCTGCCCCAGTGCCCTGGGTCCTTGTAGTTCTGTCTGCAGGCAGGTGGGCAACCTGCTCTTGGTGCCCAGCTAGGGATGGAGAGACTTGGCTTTACCCCGTGCATGACAGTGTGGTGGCCAGGGCTTAGCCAGGAAGGTTTCGGGCAACGTTCCCAATGGCCCATGAAGGTGATCGTAGACTTGCTCTTGTCTAACCCCCTCAGCCCACAGAAGACTTTGAGACAGTAGATTTTGTTGACTCTCAGTTGACGGTGGCATGGCTGTGACAATGGCATCCACTCCCCATCTGTCTCCTGACCTGCAGACGTGGGTACTTCATTGTGTCCATGCTGGGATTTTGTCAGGATTCGGGGAATCCACAAATGCCTACGTTGCATTTTGTGAGCCTCAGTTGAGCTCCTACCCTTTGAATTGTACTTTTTTGTCTGCTCTGACAAAACCAAGTTTAACTAATAATATACAGCCTTTAAGAGTCTTGATTAGCTAAATCCCATTTACCATTTGTGCTGACTTTTCCAAAGGAGCCTAGGAATTACAGCCATTTCTTCTTATTCGCTTTAAGTGTTTTCACTGTGAATGTATTCCAGCTACATTAATCTGTAATGACAATTAAATATCTGCCTTGTGCTCAGAAGGAACCAATGAGGGGAGATTTTGGTGGAAGATTTTCTGCACCAGCCTTTGAACTGAATCTGTATCTGATCTCTGAGGATTGTAGGATAGACAGGAAACAATTTACCAGGGCTCGAATGGAGACTATGCTAATTCACTCCTTCAAACCTTTTTTCACTCGCTGGAATTCAATGAAGAATGGGAATCATGAAGAAAACCATAATCTTAAAGTTCAACGCTACAACAGGAGAGATTTTTCATTGCTTTAGGGAAAAAAAAGTTACGCAGGAGGAGGAAGCTTTGAATATAGATATGCTGGAGTATTGTCATAATCTTCAATCTTGACACAATATTACTCTACCCTACTGAAACCTGTTTTAATATGTCTTGAAAGAAATGTCACCCTTGAAGGTTTTGCCTAGAGATCTGAGGAAATGCACGGCTGCTTTGAATTCCCGTCTAAGAACGGGTTTGCATCTCATGCCTTGGTAGTTAAAATGCAGATGTTCTGGTGAGGACTGGCCTGAGGATCCGGAGTCGTCTGTCCATCCCTCGGCTGTGGGGGCAGCTGCGGGATGCTGGCTGGCTTTGCCCAGCAGCAGGCACAAAGGAGGGGCTGTGGGGGTACCCCTGCCTTGTCTGCCCTTGGTTCTTTACCTGGGTCAGTCACCTTAGCATATGGCAAATAAGGTCAGTTCAGGATCCTGATCCTGAACTGTTCCTGACTGAGATGCTTTTCAGCCTGTGTCAGTGTCATAGAATCTAAATAAAGGAGTACACAAGGAACAGTCTTCCTATAGCTTAGTCTGTTCTTTTCCATCCCGACAGCATGCTGATTACGGGAATGAGAACATATTGTGGAGGAGGAAGCTATTTCTGGATGCTAGTCAAGATTCAGTAGACCTGGGCTGACTTCTGACAGCAGTATCTCTCAGAAGCAGATGGAACACTTTCTGGGGGGAAAAAAAAAAAATCATTTAGAGGCTCCATTCACAGGAGTGATTTTCACTAAAGAACTCCCTGAGGAAAGAGAGATGGGAAGGAGGCTGGAGGGCAGAAGAAAAGCCTTCTGATATTTCTTGCTTTGTGCAAGTCAGTTTGTGTAGTCAGTGGTTTTGGGCAGTGATAATTAATCACTGGAAGAGGGCTGGGATTACACCACTGCGTCCCCAAGTAGCTGTTTAATACGGCTGTGGTGACAGATGACCTTTGCCTGAAACGCCTTGCCAGTCCAAAAGCTCTCAACCGTGACTAAATAAAATAGATACTTTTACAGCGATTTGGCTTTTGTTGGTTGTTGGGTTGGATTTTGTCTTGTTTTCTTCCCCCCAGGCAGTGCTGGCACTCCAGTGATGTTCAACAAAAACGGTGACGCGCCGGGACGCTACGACATCTTCCAGTACCACACCACCAACACCAGCACGCCCGGCTACCGTCTCATCGGCCAGTGGACGGATGATCTCCAGCTCAACGTGAGTCTGGTTTATTCTCTGCACTTTTTTGTCATGTTTTTTTTTTTTTTTTTCTAATTTTTTTTTTCATCCTGCAAAAATTAATAGGGGTCTTTACTGTTTCTTGCAGCTACATAACGCTTTTTGTTTTTCTTGTTACCTTCTTCTACTCTGTCCTGCAACCTTCTCTCTGTACCCTGAGTACCAAAGCTCCTCAGACTAATAGAAGCATTAGGTGATCATGCAAATTTTATTACTTTTGTGTGTCTGAAGTCCCTTGTTGCCAACTTGGAAAATAAAGCAGTAATGTGTTGTGGTTTGAAACCAATAGGCATTCATTTGCAGACGTTCTTCGGTTTTCTAGTTATATTCTTTAGGTTCTCCAGTTTTGGGAAAGCAGACACTAAATGTTTTTTTGAGTGACTCACTTTTTCGTTATTACTTTTAAGCACGTAGTGAAGACATCCATATGAATGAGATGGCCTCTTTACAATGACGCCTAAAGAAAAACAAGCGCGTAAGAGCAGGTGATCAAAGATCCCCAAGATACTTTGATGTTTCCTAGATGAAAAAAACCATGACGGGTGGCTGAGAAAGCTGGAGACTCTTGAGTCGGCTTCGTCTGTATGGTATGAGGATGGTCCATGGTATCTCTCTGGAGATCTGGGTTCAGGCTTCCTGCTTGACTTTGTGCAAGTTGCTTGAGCCTCAAATACATGGAGAAATAGGGCTGGTTTAACCTTATAGTTATTTGAGTCCTTTCAGATCATTATTAAAGCACAGTGTTTTCAGTTCAGTTGGACTGCTCTTCGGCAGCAGAGCCTGAATAAAAACAAGGGACTCCTGAAGTGAAATGCCAGTTGCTACAAAAGGGTTTTCTTCTCTTGGTCAAAGTTCCCAGCTGAGGTTATACCACCTCTCTGTCCCCATGTTGTCCATCCTTGGTGTGGGATGGCTCCATCCTTGGTGTGGGATGGCTCCTTTCCTGCCTTTGCTGCCACATTTTCTTTGAAAATAGCGTGCAGGGTGAAGGGGACAGCTGTGTGAGTGTGGTCCAGCCCTGACACACAGAGGTGGCCTGGACATGCCTGGCACTCAGCGTGGGGTCACACCAGCCTAGGCTTGTGGTTTGGGTCCCTGTGCTAGGATGAGACCCAGTAACTGCAGGGAGATCCGGGCCACTGTTCCACCTCTGCAACCAGGCTGCAAGCCAGGGGCTACCAAGGGATCATCCATCGTCCAAAAGCACCATCACTGGGAGTGTAACCCCGTGCAGGACCCTTTCTCTTTCTGTTTTTATTGTTTTCACGTCTTTTGATAAATGAAATAATTAATGTGGGTTGCCAGTGGTCCAGTCATTGAGACTGACCACAATATTTTGCTCTTCTTGAAATTATGGGGCTCATTTTTATTTGCTTTATGCTCTTACAGTGGTGGGGTTTTTTCAACTTTTTGATGTTCTATTTAAGGAAAACTATATTAACTTGCAATTTACAGCTCTTTTAGCAAAAATATTAATATTTTATTAAGTAAATCCTTCTTTATATAAGCTACACATCCTGATTCATTAAAATTTAAAGCTAAATTAATGGAGCTTGATTTCTATTCCTGTTGTTGTGTTAAATGTTTCCATAAAAAGCACACTTTCCTCACCCCCGTATCCTCACGGCTACAGGGTTATATCAGGAGTTGAGATTTGCTCAGTAACTTCCCTTCTACTCACTTATGGGTCCTGTTTTCTCCCACAGGATTAGCCTTCTTGTGATAGTTCCTGCCTGTATTTTTTTACAATAATAAAGAAAATTGTGGAGTTTAGAGAAGTCAAGGATACTGTAAAATAACCAATCAAAATCCATCCCAGGAAAAGCTGCCAAAGGCTACAATTTGTCTTCAGTAATTATTGTGGAGATAACACTTCAGTGCATATTTCCCAAATTCTTATGTCTTTAATACCAGCATGAGAGGGGAAACAAAAGTAAGGTTGTTTGGTGAGAGTGCTATTTTTAATTTAGAAAATGCTGAAGTGATGCTTTGTTTTCCGAGAGACGTGTCATCTTGGGCAGCCTGGTTTAGTTCCCTGTGTCTCAATTTCCTCAGCTACAAAAGAGAAAGGTTGTTCTGCCCCATTTTACAGGCCTTAATGGTAAGGACACCCCAGATCTCGGAGGCGGTAGGTAAATAAGTGCCGAAGACCATCATAGGTGAGTAAATATTTTTTCTTCTTTATCATTGTCTTCATTCAAAGAAGCAGCAAGGATACTTTGCCGTTTTATTTCCCTGGAAGCAGTGCTCCTGTTCGGTCTATAGTCTCATCTACAAAGGTGTCTGTCTGTCTGTCACGGTGTTTTGAGTGAGAGGCAGAAGTAGGGGAGCTCAGGGCCGATTAATCTTGATAGCTGATTATGATCTGATGCCATATATTTTCATATAAAATTAGAGAATAACTTCTTTTTACCTTTTTCTTTCTATTGCATGAGGCAGGAGATAGAAAAACGCCATCTTTAACAGCGTATTTGCAAGGCTTAAATACGCGACATCAGTTTGTTTTCTTTTTGTTGTCAGTTTATAAACCTGGTTTTACAAAATGCCTGCGACCATCTGTATATTTGGTTGAGTCCTGAGAGCTTCTCCCCATCCGTGTATCACCTTTGCTTTCTTACGTCTGGCTCGGTGGGGGCAGATGTCGTCTCCCCACGCGTGCTGGTGCCCAGCTCCGCTCTCCCTTTCCCAAGTTTGTGTGTGGAATTGTCTCCTCTGAATGCAGTTGACTCCCCCTGGATTTACGTTCCTGTATCTGAGGTCAGAATCTGGTCGGTAACCAGGAAAATATTTTATGGCTCTTCACTGCAGCAAACTGGGGATGTAATGTAGTTTTTACGTAAGGACAGGACAGTCACTAAATTTTCTTTTGCTGACTTGATGTCAGGCGACGTGGCGCAGCTCTGCCTGGTACTCGGTGCCTCAGTGAGCAACAATTTTGGCTGCGTTTCACGGATATCTACGCAAGGATGAAATGAGCAGATGTCTAATTTTAAATGGCTTGGCCAGTATTCCATGAAAAAACTGTTGCGGTCCTTCGTTCTCCCCACAGGGGAGTTGTGATTACAAGATGCCCACCCACTCCCACCAGAGGTCATGGAAGAGCACCTCCTGCCTCTCCCTCTTTTATGAAGACCATGTCAAGCTCTGTCAGCCCCTTTTCACCCCCCCCTGCACGCAGATTTAATGTGCAATATTTATAGTTTGTGTCCTCCTGCAGCTTGAAATGCTTTGCCCTGGATTTTTGGATCAGAAATTTGGCCGGCAGCATCCCCATTGAAATCCAGTATCGCCACCCCCCCGGCCTGTGGGATAGCAAAGATACAGCTAATGCAATTGGACAATAAATCTGTGGGCCATAGAAATATTAGCATCTGAAACCAGGGTTGTGCTTCACTGTGTTGGTGTTGAGGGTACGGTTGTGTATTACAAGGAATCACATCATTGCAAAGAGCACTATTTTGACTGTATTTAGCTTTAATGATGTGTTTCAAAACCAAAAAGTGCTAGTGGGGAAAAGGAGGAGACTCACCGTGGGGAAAGGGAGGTGTGTGAAGTACCTGATGGGGTTTGGTTGTTTTGCCTTTCAAATTGGTAATATTTTTTTTAACTTTAGCAATAACTAGCTCGCTCATGCTCGTGCTGTTCAGGCAATACTCTCCTATTGCCAGTGAGGATGAGTGTGGGTGAGGTGTGAAGGCAGAGTGGCCGGGAGACACGGGCTCTGCCTTCATGCCTTATCCACTTTGCATTTTGGAAAGATAATTAACTCTCCATCCTCTGTTTTACCCTGCGTACAGCAGAGATCCAACAACACCAGGTGTCTTCTGGACACGTGGGCCTTTACTTGTTAGTCTCTGTACAGCAAGTTGGGGTTGCTCAAGAGGAGCTCAAGATGAGCACTACAGGATGGGAAGGAACTGGCTGACCAGCTCCTGTATGTGGCTGCCTTCTATGAGGGCAACTTCCAGTGCTCTGAAGGGCCTGAAACAAACCAGAAATCCCTCTGCATCTCTCCTGGAGGAACTGATGTGCCTGACGGAGAGAGAGATGGATCACTCCTAGAGGAACTGCAGGTTCTCCTGGGAAATTTGGTGATATTGCTTCCCTTTCTGTAGACAGACTTAACTCAGCAGGTCCCAGGTTTATTATGTGTTCTCATCCCAACCTCCCTAGACTGTCAAAGCCCTGTAATAAAGCAAACAGTCCCTGTGAAATTGTTGAATCTCATTTTTTCCAGGGATTTGTCTTCTGCATACCTCGTCACAGCAGCATACTTCATCATGTTCCCTGTGACTCCTTCCCATAGCTGTCTCCACAATTTCCCTGCGGTGCCTGGGCTCCCTCCCACACCCCCCCAGCATTTGCTGGGCGAGAGACAGGCTGGGTTGTGGCTGCCTTTGAATGACAGGGATTCCCACCGACTGGTTGGCTGAGCCAAAAGGGTGAGAGAGATGCTCGGTGCTGCTGGATCTTTCTCCAAACTATCCGCTGAGTTTAACCAATCCTGCAGTCACAGCCTTCAGAAATCTCTCTTTTTAGCAAATGTGCTTCCAATCAGCCAGCAAGTTCAAAAGTTATTAGGAAGGAAGTTGGTACAGACAGATGGGTGAGCAGACAGGACATGCATATGTTCCACTTCCTTCAAATTTCCTTCTAAAATGATTGCAAAATTGAGAAATTTCCAACGGTTGGGCAGAATGAAAAGTGAAGCTGGACTTGCTGTGAATAATTTTTGTTGCAACTGGGATTTACGCAGAAGTGTTGTGCAGTAGGTAGACTGCTATTGGGTTTGGAGAAGTCGTGATACCAGTTCAATCTCTTGTATCACTGAAGTGAGCAGCAGGCTTGCATTTCACTGAAAAGCCAAAGTTTTGGCCTTTTTTTCCACCTCTATGCTGTTTTCCTATTTTATGCTGACAAGCTTTTGAGGGTCATTTAATTGTCCCCTCTTGCGTGGGGACACTGGCTGCCTTCTGTCATCTAGCGACAGATGAGTTGGTGGGGTATTGAGATGCCACGTGAGGGGCTGGAGGTCTGGGCTGAATTCCAAGGAGGAAACTCTCCATGGGGGAAGTGCTCCCACCTCCCTCGTGTGGTGGAGCATCCAGATGGGGTGTCCATCTCGTGCCATCCCTCTCCAACTCACAATGTGGTGGTGGACACGAATGCCCTGTTTCACCTTCACCTTGGTGAGCAGATAAATGGTTACAGGAGACCTATTTATTTGCCAGCAGAGAGGGTTGTCTTCCCAAAGCAAGCTCTGATGGGTTTGGGTTGGTTTTTTTTTTTTTTTCAGTTTGATTGTCTAATTAATGCTGTACTTCCAGCCTATTAGTGTCCTCATAGGGTGCATCATGTTGTGTTAATTGCGTCGGCGTCTCCAGCTTGTCAAGTGCTCTCTTCCAGCTCGGTGTCACGGCTCATAAAGGTGCCACCGGGCGCTGCTCAGACACTGCAGCACATTTTCTGAAGAAGGTGCCTCCTCAACTGGTAAAGAGCGATGGTGGGGAACACCACGTCCTGGCCATGGTTACACCCTAGAGATTTCAAGCAGCCCTCGCTCGAAACACGGTCTGCTTCCAAAGCAGCAGAAAGGGTTAACTCTGAGCTCCAGATAAAAGTAAAGCGTTTCTCTAAGTAATTTGTTTACAGACAGAAAGAGTTACTTATTAAAGACGCCTGAACGCACCGTGTGGGGAAATTAAAAAAAATAATCTGTCTTGTTTTATGGATGTGCCCTTGAATTGCAAATTGTGGAGTCGGAGGAAGGAGGGTAGAGCGGGTTAAAGGGAGTCTTTTGCATGAGGCAGGGGGAAGGCTGCCTGCTCAGCCATCCCTCACCCTTTTATTAATTCCCTCCAGGCAGAAGTGATATACGGCTGCAATCTTCCTAAACAAGCGCTTAGAAGATGAAGAGTATTGATAATTATCAATAAGGGTCCATGAACACGTACGTTACATAGATCTGACTCCCCTTATAAATCCTGGCTCGTGTTGCTCGATGCTGTGTACTTATTAATAACTCCCTCCTCCTTGGGGAAAGAGCTGTATTATGTTGTTTTCTTCACCGTGGGTTCGGGCAGTATTTTAGAGGAGTGTGAAAAATGGGGAAAAAAAAAAGGAAAAAAGTCTTTCTTTCTTTAAAGAAAGTAATATTCTTGTATCTCTGAGTCTCCAGTCTTGGGGCAAACAGAGAGAGTGTGTGACTCGAGGGTGAGCTCCCACCCCCAGGGATGGGACCCAGCGTGATTTCACAGCAAGGCAGTGACAGAGAAGGATACATCTTCCATGCTGCACCTCCCCCCCCCCCCCAGATAGAAATATACTGAGCACCTTTGTATTCGTTCTGTGCAATTTATGCAGATCCTGCACACTTCAACTCCTTTTGAATCTGTTTGGGCTCAGACTAATCTACTTAAATGCCATAAACGTCTCTGTTATAGAACTTGGAAATAAATGTTATGAATAGCAAGCTAATGAAAACAGTGATTAAATGTCTAACCTTCTGGCAAGAGACCTGTATGTACCTGACTTCTTTTGGTAAAATATTCAGCATGGCAATTAGATCCAGGCAACTGTTCAGTGAAGTTTGATGCTCAGGAATATTCTGCCAACAGATGGTATTTTTTCTAAAAAAAAGTATGTTCAAATTTATTTCTGTTCATTGTTTTTTTTGAGGTTTTTTTCTTGTTGGGTTTTGTTTTGTTTTTTTTTTTTCTTGGGAGTAGACCATGTTTGAAGCAGATGGCTGTTTTCAGAATATTTTGCAGCAAAAGATAGAGCTTTCTGGAGCATTGGAAAATTTCAGTTTGTTGAAAACCTGGGATTTCCCCAGTTCCTGGTGGAAGGAGAGCAAGAGGGCACCTCTCTGGCCAGTTGGCATTTTTCACGTCAAATAGCGAGAGGTGAGAGAATTTCACCAAAATGATCTTAGGGTTGTTTTGAGGGTTTTTTAGATGCTTTTAAAAGAATGTATTTGGAAGTATTTTGGGAAATTTAAAAGCAGAAATTTGGCATCTCCCAACTGAGAACATTTCAGCTTAAAGGATTTCGCCCTGGTGAAGTTGTGTGTAACTTCACATTGCTGGGCTAACCCAACAGCGTTACCAGTTCTAGCTCCTATATGCATGGAACACGTAATCACAAACACAAATATATTTGCAAACATATATTTAAAAAATGTGTGCATGTTCATGACTTTATATGTGTATTTATTGATGGACAGGTGTAGATACACGCACAGATCTTTGCAGTATATAGTCCTTAAGATTTCAGTTGGTTTGCGACATCTGAGTACTCTTAAAAATCACGGTTCAAAGATTACGTCAAGATAGATAAAAATTGGTATCAATTTCTTTTCTCATCTCAGCTATTGTGACATAAATTGGCCCTTGTAGTGTCATTTCCTATTCCTGTTACAGGCTGTAATGAGTAGCTGGTACAGAGATAATACATCTCTATTACAGGCTGGAGCCGGAGCTGCCGGGCTGACAGGGGGTTTGCATTATTCAGGTGTTAGACACTCTCATTAAACAAATTCTGCAAACGAGGTCAAGGTGTTATTTAAAATTAAGATTTTAAGTATTAAGCGTGATTAGTATGTTTTGTTTTCGTGTGTCCGTGCCGAACCTTGAGCTTTCAGCTGCTGCAGCCACTTGTTGAAAATTACCACCGTTTACATTTTTAATGAAGTTGGCTAAACCCTTAGATTTAATTAGCTATACCTTCCAGCAGATTGGCATGCATGGAGGTGTAGCTGAACCCAGGAGTAACTGGCTTTCTGATAGCTGAAAAATTATGAACTATTCTAGCCACTGTTGCCTCTTTGACATTTTTGGAAAGTAGCTGAATCCAGGCAGTTTCTCTCCCATGGAAATAGGGCTCAGTTGAGGAACTGCAACGGCTGCTGCCTCCGGTCCTCAGCTGGGGCTGTGTCCAAGGGTGATGCAATTCCTTATCTTCTCATGGCACTCTTTGGAAATGTTATTCTGCCCCAAAATAACTAATTTTATGGTATATAAGAAAGTTCTGGACTGCTTCTTCAGGCATTTATGCCTACTGAGATGAATTAGACCTACCTGAAGCGCCTCTCACCCGTGGCACTGTTACTGATGCTCTGCATCTTCAGCTCCCCTCACCCTGCTCCTCTCCCTCCACCCACTTTCCAGTCACCGGGTGGCCCACGGTGACACTCGTGGGGTGGCAGGGGACGGGCTCTTTGGGAATTATCTCACAGCACAAACACCTCGAAGTGCAAAGTCCTTCCAGAAAGGTCTCTACAGCCGGTTTGCAAAGCTCTTGGCCGTAGCCCAGTCCCCATCACGCCGTCAGCCAAATTGCATCCATTGGTCCTGGTAGAAACGTAAAGGTGAATAGTTACATCGGTGTGTTACTGAAATACATCCCAGCTCCGTGGTTTGGTTACCGAGGCACCCTGCCCGACATGTCAGTAGTGATAACATTTACTATAATAATAGACATTGTTTATTTTTTTCATCCTTAGGTTCCGTAATCTTTCATTGCTCGTGTCAGCCATGACCGGCACGAACACCTTTAATTACCTTAACTTGCACAATTAACTTCCAGCCAACTGGAAGGGAATTTTTCAGCCCACTGCCCCACTGAATGGCCGTGTGCTGATTCCTCACTCCTCCAGCCCGTCCCCAAAATCCAGGTTATTTGGCAGCAGGACTGCAGTCGCACAGGTCCTGCTCACGAGCTGTGATTGCGCCCGGACTTGGTAAGTGCTCTTGGGATAAAACCCAGTGTGGTTTGGGGGAATTAGGTTTAGAAATGGCTGCTGTTAATAATTTTTATCCCAATAAGGGCACAACCTCAAAATACGTGATAGCAACCATGTGAATCAAGCAGCATTTCTTCTGTAGCTCAGAAGAGAGTTACACAAGTCCTTGCAATCACCAATCGATGCAGACGATCCCATTTTCACCGGTGCTTTCTTTAAAAAAAGTCTGAAGTAGTGCATGTTGTAATCCAGAGCATCTCAGAGTGTGCCTCAAGGCGTCCTTCAGCTCACTTGTGCCGAACATTTAGCACGTCATCCCAGATTTTCTAGTTAATGAGGTGAGCAGCGTGATGTGGGCGGCATTAACACCCACCCAGGTGGTGGTTGTAGCTCTGGCACCAGTGCCCAGGTCACGGTCCTGTGCCATCCTCCCACAGCAGGTCCTGCGTGAAGTGAGCCAGGAATCCTGCCAGGGTGGCAGTTTCTGGTATGGGGAAAGTGACTTGGGAGGATTTTCGCTATATAAAAAGAGGAAGGCAACAGTTCAGCCTTACACCTCGCTCTGAAAACTACCTCAGCCCTGGAATTAGAGACCTGAAATGTCATTTCCTCTGTTATTGACCCGTTTTGCCCAGGCGACAGCGTGCACCGCCTGAGCTGGGCTACGCTGGGCAAAGCAAGGCGAATTAAGCTGTATCAGCTGCTGGCAACTCTGAGCATCGGTATAATTTTCCTCCAGGTCTGAGAATGTCACAAGGTAAAATGCTTGTAGGGATATGAATGCTAAGAGAAACCAGGCAGAGAGAATGTTTAAGATGTATTACGTATCTTTTCAAAGACAAGAAAAAAAACCAGAAAGGTAAGGAGCTCATAAAATCTATAAAGGAAAAAAATTACGTAGCAGAAGAGTTGGTGACTTCAGAATTTGCTTCATCTCGTGTTGTTCTCTTTAATGCCCAGGAGCCTGTAGGCAGGAAACTTATTCTCTGAGAATGACTAACATAAGAAATGGGTGGTCAAAAAATAAATCACTGTGTTTTTAAAATACGAGATTTTTTTCCTCCAACACATCGCTTCTTAAATCCTTCTTTGCAAGTCTAATGTACATTTGTCAGCAAATATATTCAAGAGCAAATACTTTGCTGGGATATTTTATGGATAATTAACAGGTTTGGTTGCTTTTGGCAGGAGTAATAATGTCAGGGTGTGTATTATTGCGGGTGCAATATTCTTTTCTTATTTTTTTTTCCTCACCCCTGAGAACAGAAAGATGCTTTTCAATGACAGATGCGTTTCGGTTGTGCTTGGAGAGGTTCACCCAGCTATGGAGAGAAAAACACTGCGTGTGTGAAACAAAAAGCTGTTCCCCTGCTCACCCCGAGGCTTCTCCCACCGCCCGGGGAGCAGGAAGCAACGTGTCCAGCAGCACGTGGGCACTCGGCGTTGGGCAAATACCTGTCAAGGGAACCAGTAGAAAATTCAGGTTTTTAATTAGATCTGCCGTGGTGTTTAGCTGTGGTTTTGCCACACTTTTCCATCCTCCTCCCACCCTGTTTCAGCCCACCAGGACCCCTGTAGCTCCTGGGGTGAAGCTGGAGCATCGCCCGGCTCTGCCGGTGCCTCGGAGGGCTGCTTTCTGCTGTGGGAAATCTCCAGGGATGCTGTGCCAGCTTTTCTGTTTCCATCTCATCCTTGCCCTGGCAAAGGAAGGGTGACAGAAAATATTATCTCTCTGTAAGTCTTTGAAGTGTGGGCTGGAGGTACACGGAGACCCGCGATTAGCACAGTAGGCAACGGCAAGCCAAGGCTGGGGCTGGAAAAGAAGAAGTATCTGCAAAATAGTGATTGAGTCTCTGCTTCTGGATCCAAATGCATTTAAGTTTTGTCTTTTCCATTGCTAAATAAGTGCGATCTCTTGTCTCAGAGGTGGTGGCTGGCAGCATGGGGGTGGTTGTCTGGTGATCTCAGCAGGGCAGTCCTGGAGAACACTGGTCACACTTCGTCCATTGAAGTCTCCTTTCTTACCCACTTCATGTTTCCTCTTGCAGGTTGTTGGGTGTGGTAGAAGGTTTTTGTTCAATATCCCTGTGTCTGTGAGTGGGGAGAACCCGGTGTGTTCCCCCCGCAGGTCGGATGGAGCTGGGGACCTGCAAAACCCACCAGGGAGGTGCAAATCAGAGATGCATCCTGGGACAAGGGGCAAAATCCATTTTATTATTATGCTTGTCTGCAGAGCATGAATGAAATACACGGTGGTTGCTGTTGAGATGTTCATGTTTTGAGAACTGAGGCGTGCTTTCCATGTGCAGAACTGGGAATTCTGAGGAGCAAAGAGGATTTCAGGCTTCTGGACTTCACCTGA
This sequence comes from Gallinago undulata, assembly GCA_026546715.1. NCBI lineage: Eukaryota > Metazoa > Chordata > Aves > Charadriiformes > Scolopacidae > Gallinago > Gallinago undulata. The sequence continues at coordinate 15,017,614 of JAOTQQ010000003.1, forward strand.
CTGGGATTTTGGTTTGGCAGATCCCTCAATAGGTTTGGGGGAGCATCCTCCAGTCACACCAGTAGTCCTGTGACTATTAACAGCAGCCAAAGGCTTGCTCATTTGTCGTCAGTTTTATTTATTGAATTTGCACATAAATTTGTTTTTTAATGTGCTGCATTAACAGACACAGGAACTGTTGGCTTAAAGCTATTTTTGTAGGTCCGAACTATAATCCAGCTGTGTTCTGCAAAATGAAATTTTGCTGCCATACAAATGCCAGTGCCAAGGATAGTAGATTAGAAATTATGATGATTGCATCATTTTGTACCTGTTTGCTTTAGAGGGGAAGAAGAAATCCCCGATAAGAGTATTTTTAAAAGCCTCGCACACATCAGGACCATGCGGACAGTCCTTAGAGTTTCCAACATTTAAGCAAAGCGTAAAGGTTCCTGACAGAGAACATGTATTGAGTGGGTCAAAAGTAAACACTTTTTAAAATGTCCCTGAATACTGATTTCTGTAGAAAATTGACTTGGTTTGCAGCAAGTCTATAATATCAGATATATAGTGTGCATTTTAACGTGTCTCCAGCTAATCGTTCACATGATGGGCAATAATAGCCCCAAATAAACAGCTGCACAGGGTCTTTAGCCTGCTCTTAAAACTTTAGGGGAAGTCTTTATTTGCTTTATTTTCCTTTTTTTATTTGTTTCTTTTTCCACTAATCTGAAAACGTACAGTTTATATGAAAATGGGGTGTTAAAGGTTCCCATGAAACAACGTTGTTTACTTGTTAATCGCACCTCTTCATGGCACGGAGGATACGTATTTGACCATTAAAAGTAACATCTGAGCATCTGGCTCCCACTGTAACTATAATTAGATATTTTATTCTGTTCTTTGGTCTGGCTGGTGCAGGGCAGCATGGACTTAACTTCCCTTTGGAAAAGCAGATCTTGGGCCCCTTTTCCTCTCAAAAATACAACTGGAGAAGGTGGGACAAGCTTTTCTCCTCCATCATGCAAGGTTTGAGTTCCTTCACGAGCTCTACACATGATCCTGGGGGTGAATACTTCCTCCCCAGTGCTGTCCAGGCCTATGGAGAGGGCAGAGCACCAGGATGCTTGCCGTGATTTTAATGAAAACATTAATTACCTTGTTCATAGGAGAGAGTGGGGAGGAAAAGTCCCTGCACTGGAAGGGAAGTGCACAACTGGGAGCATGTTTTGTAGTTAAATATTTCAGGCGCTGGCCTGGAGGGAGGAAGTTATCAGTTCCAGCTCTTCTTTAACTTTTCAAAGAGATGGGAGGGAAAAAGGGTGAGAAAGGCAAAGGGTTGTGTTATTGTTCATAGAATCATAGAATGGTTTGGGTTGGAAGGGACCTTATTGATCAGTGGGGTTGAACTAGATACCCCATCCCTGGAGTGGAATTTCAACTAGGCCAATACCATCAGCATTTAAGGCAGGGTGTGACTGGAGGGCCAGTATTATTACCCTCATTGATTTAGATATTAAATGCATGGAATGATCTTCATTTTCGACCTACGTTGCTGGGTTTTTCCGTGCCGTGTTGGTCTACCTGCTGCAATGTCCCTGTTCTGTGCAGACCCATGCTGGCATCCCACGCAGATCTGGGAGCAGAAGCATCAGCCCTCAGCCACCTTCCCTTCATGGGGACCTGGGGGTGTTGGTGGACTGTGGGCTGAACATGAGCCAGCAGTGTGCCCAGGTGGCCAAGAAGGCCAACAGCA
>JAOTQQ010000003.1:15019448-15035388 GCA_026546715.1 Gallinago undulata
GATGGTGTTGCATTTTGTTTGTTGTGTGGGTGTTTATTTTTGTCAGAGTTAGGTTGATGGTTGGACAAGATGATCTTTAAGGTCCCTTCCAACCTAGAAGATTCTATGATTCTATGATTCATCACCCTCCTCTTCCTTGCCTGTTCGGTTTCAGCAAGTCACGGCCGCGGCATTGATGGAAGAGCAGCCCCAAGTGCAGTGTAATTAAAGTCCCATCAGCCAACCCTAATTTTGTGTGTACCATCTACAGTTCTTTTAGGGGCCCATTGACTGAGTATAACCTGAGCAAGATAATTTAATAGCATTAATGACGCTGCAGCAATCCAATTATTGCCTAAATGAGTTAGGTACCGAGTTTCACTCAGAATTTTGTATTTCTTTCATCTTGCTTCCCTGGCCTGTGTGTCATTATGCCGTGCACGCTAGACATGATGAGAAAATTACTGTACCATTGATGCTGATTCTTTAAAAAGGGAAAAACGGGACCAAATAATTTGACTAGCAAATACTGGTCTTTGAATCAGCTTGGGAATTAGTAGGATAAATAAACTAAAGCGTTCTGAGTTGGCAGGCACTTCAAGATAAATGCTATCCAAATTACACACATGCCATTTGGTACATCTCTAGTTATTACCCTTTCCGTTTTGAAAGTAGTATATCAGATCTGACAGCTGTATTCCTCTTTCACAATTGTGAGTAACAGGAAAAAAAATAAGTTATTAGCTCATAAGCAGAGATAAACAAACAGAAAGGGCTAGTCCTTTTCTCAAAACTTGGGTAGGGTCAACTCATGGCTATACCATGAAGAACAACACAGAAAAGGAGTTTTCAGGAGAAAAATCAGAACTCCTGGGTTTGCTTCTTGATTTGCCGATGTCGTCCAGGCTTGTTATTTAGGGCTTAAACTTGCCAGTTGCTGAGCATTATGAACGTGTTAGAAAAAGGCATTTGAACATTTGATTTCGGCTGCTGGAATGGTAAGCAACTGCTTTGTCCTGGTGTTGAGCTGTATTTTATGTGGTTTGGTATTTTGGATTGCGGGTTTCTTGTCCCTCTGCACAACGGAACCCTTCAGGGCACCGAGCAAGTGCAGAACCACGGATACCTGGGTTGTTCTAGCAGAGGCAGTGGGCACAGGCTAAAAGCTGCGTGCTGGTGGCTTTGTCTTTATTACACCTGATTGTGTCCTTCTCACTCTTTATCCTGTACTGTCACATTTGTGTACCGCTCTGAGATCTGGGGGTGGAAAGCAGCGTGGGAGCCAGCTGGACCATATTAGCCTGCTCTATTAGGAAGATTAGGTTACAAAAAGGTAACCTTATTTAATTATTTACTCTATACCTCATGACATTTAAGTTCCTTATTTGTATTCTAACTGCAACGTGAGTATATTTGAAATAAGATACATGCAAACATGTCCAGCCGTCCTAAAAAGCAGAAGAAACTAAAGATCTGAAATACCTTTGGATGACAGGAACTTTGTTAAGGCCTCTTCTGCCAGAAGAGTAAAATATTGAACAGTTTTTTTTTTCTTACATGACTATGTAACTGGGCCACCTCGCTTTGAAATGGGATCTTTCATCCTTTCCCTTTTTGTTTTGCGCAGCGGTGTGCATGAACCCTGTTGCTATCAGACCACTCCTGTTGAGATCCTGGTGTTTGATGGCTGGGGACACAACGCAGGCTGGGGCTTCATCTCTAATAACGGATGCCGAGCACTGGGCAGGCCCCAAGGAGGGTTAAACCTGGAGAAGACTCTGGGGAAATCTTGTAGAAGTCTTCCAGTATCTGAAGAATGCCTACAAGAAACATGGAGAGGTGCTTTCTACAAGGGCATGGAGTGATAGGACGAGAGGTAATGGCTTCAGACTGGGAAAGGGTAGATTTAGATGATAAATTTTTCACTCTGAGGGTGGTGAGAGCCTGGCCCAAGTTGCCCAGAGAAGCTGTGGCTGCCCCATCCCTGGAGGGGTTCAAGGGCAGGTTGGAGGGGGCTTGGAGCAACCTGGTGTGGTGGGAGGTGTCCCAGCCCAGGGCACGGGGTGGCACTGGATGGGCTTTAACGTCCCTTCCAACCCAAACCAGTCTATGATTCTATGAAGTGGCAGTGCCATGGTCATTTGGGAATGGTGGCCTCTTGCTGGTGTGAAGGAGGATGTTCCTCACTGCAGACTGTTCTTGTTCAGCAGCAGCTTTGTTTTGAGCTGTGTTTCACTGAAGATTGTGACACTAAAGGACATGCCAGCTTATGCCAAAAAGCATTTAGTGCTTAAGAGCGGGGTGTCCAGGCTACAGGTTCCATAGCTCTGCTTCCATTGCCCCAGATAGTAGCCAGACAAACTGTAAATTGCTCCTTTAATTAGGCAAAATTTTCTCTTCATGTATATGACAAGAGAAACATCGGGAGTGGGCAAAAGGTTATGAGCAGTGAGAGGAGTGGAGAGTTTTTCAGTCTTGTGAGTTCTTCCAGTGAGACCTCCTCCAGGCTCTGCCGAGTGCACCACCACCCTGCTCCTGGTCCTGTCTGCTGAACACGTGCAGCTTTTTAAAAGGGCTTGATGTTGTTCAGAGGAGTGCTTTGCATAAATATGAATATAGGCTTGGTATTTAGGCATGTCTGCTCTAAACACCTCTGAGTGGAAACCCTAATTCCTGCTCGGAGTTGGAGCAGTCGTCAGGCAGGAGACGCGTACCTACTTCGGGAGTATAAGCTGTGTCGAGACTTTGTTAGTTTTGACCCAATCCCAAGATTAGTTTTTCTAAGAAATCTGTAGCTGGCAGATTGATTGTCTTAAAGAGGTAAAACGAGCTCTTTCCATTAGCGTGCAGCGGGTGGTGCCTGCATCCCCATCGTCCGGTGAGCGCTGCGGAGAGGAGCACACAGCCAAGGGCTATGAAGTTCGGTGCAGCTCTCTAACGAGGCTTCTGCTAATGAAGTTCAGAGCAGTTCGGTGATTTACTGAGCTCAGTTCAGCCACTGGAACTGGATTCACAGCCAGGAATGTGACAATCCCCGAGTGTCCCTTTGCAGAAGTTTGGATAAGTCTCAGCATTTTGTGGTGTTTTGCCCTTTTCTAGAGTGGAAAAAATGGATTGGGTTTCCTTGGAGCGTGGTGTTCAGCGAGGGATGTAAGGTGGGAGATGGGCACCCATGGCACATTCCTCTGGTGATTTTTCTGAAGACACAGGTGCTAAGGGTCGGAGTGGCACTGGGTGGGCCACTGAGGGGCATTCTTTGGGTAAAATACCATGTAAAAGGGGAACGGCAGGAGCTTTCTCAGCCTTGACATTGCAGGTTTCTGTGTCCTCCTGAGTAAAGCACGTACATTGTGCTCTCTGCACAACATGGTTAACTTCATTTTGGTTTTGTTTGGGGATTCCTGTTTGGCCCGTCAGTTAAATGAAATATTTACATTCAATACAGATTTCAAAGGATGAAAGAAGGTGATCCTTCCCTGGACATTGAGCTCTGTAGACTGAATCAAGGAAAGAGTCCCAGTTTCACAAATACGTTTGTAAAGGTGACCCAAACAGGGTGCGTAGAGGGTGTTTCTGCCCAGCCTCTGTTTGTCCCTTATGTCTTATGGCTGCTGGGACTCGGTGCTTATCATCCTGCTCCTCTAATGGGCCTCAGACACTGCTGTGAACAGAGGCTGCTGTAGCCCTTATTAGTAAAAAAGGTCTGATGCTTTCATTTCTGTCTGTCGCTACCGACCTGAAATCATTGAACTCAGAGAAGTTCAGAGTTTCAGATCTCTGAAATCAGAGACCTCAGAGAAGAATATTTTTTTAAAATATTTTTTTAAACGTTTGCAAAAAATGCCAAAAAATAGCATATCTGAGGTTCAATCTGGAAAAAAATCACAGTTTTTCTGAGTAATGCTGAAGTGCTGCTCTAAATCAGGGGTGGGCGCAGACCTTGGTGGCCTTGGGTCATGGCCATTAAAATCCATCTCATCAGTCCAAGCTGGAGGACTTTGGAAAAATCTCACTTTCTGTGGACTCGTCAAAGAATGCCTTGGGCAAGTCCCGGGGAGCATCCTGGTGAGCCTGGTCCTGGCGCAGGGGGATGCCAGAAATGTGGGAATTGAGCTGGGAAAGGGGTGAAGGCTCCTGGGAGGAGGGTAAGGCACTTGATAAACAAGATTTGCAGGACTTCTGATGTGGGGAAAGTTAAACATTGGCAGATTACTGGTCTGTGGTCCCCACAGTATGAACCATAGCTGAACTAAGCAAGGTTATTATTTTTCATAATCCCTGCTCCACACTAGATAGACCTTCCCCCTCAAAAAAAAAAAAGTTTTAAGAGCGTTAGCACTTTTTCGAGTAATTTCTCCCTTGTAGCTGTGTCTCTTGAGTAACCTGCTGGTGATTTCAAGGTGATCTATAGTACAATTAAACACTGAAGGAAAGCTCCGATTGAAATCAGTTGGAGTGTCGCTTGATTAAGGCATTCCGGGCTGGTCCCCCAGTGAGCTGTCATTTTCCCTGTATGAGGCTGAAATGTGACGTGTAAATATCCCCTTAATGCTATGCCGTAGGGTTTCCTCCTCCCCTCCCACCCCCCGCACAGATGCCTTTAGAGCACCCTTCAAAAAAAAGGCACAAACCCGGATAATTTATGCCGCACAGGTTTGGGCGGTGCTGGGCTGCAGCAGGAATTGAAGCGAAGCACTTGGGGACCAAGCTTTCCCCTAAAAATTTCTTTTGTTGCTTGAGGAGGGGAAAAAAAAAAAATGACTGCAGCAGAATGAGCCGCGATTCACAGTGAGGGCTGGTTTTATTAATTTTCCAATGAATACATGAGATGCTGAGATTAAGCCCAGTGTGTAAGAACGGCAGCGCTGCTCCCCGTGCGGGAGATGTTATTTTCTGCGTGGGAAATACAAAGGGCAGTGGGAGCTCAGCCCTTTTTTGCAGAATAGGGGAGATAGCTCTCAGACTGGACTCTCTTCTTTTCACCAGTTTGACAGAGAGACATGCTGGGAATGAAACACTGGGCACAACCCGGGGGGCAGCAGCATGAACCCCCCCCCCCCAGTGCCCCATCATTCGCTCCTCGGCTCGGAGCTGATTCCAGGAACTCGGACTCTAAGCCACTTACTTAAGCATGAAAAATTGTTTTGGATTGCCTCTGCTTCCAGAAGATAGATTTGCTCTAACCTATCAACTTAAATAGATAAGAACTGTGCATTATAAATGCACATTTGGAAGTACATGCTCTTTTTTAATTAAAAGAAATTACGCCGGGGAGACAGGATGAATACTGAAGATGCATGGTCCGTCCCCTTCCATTAGTGAGAAGACAACACAAAGCTGTAGCCAGATATAAAAGCCTTAAAATAATTAATTCTCAGTTTTATTGTGTGTCAACAGAAATGTATGATAATAAGCAATTTTTGCAAAAATTGTAGATTAAGCATTTTTCTCTACTTTGGTGTTGTGCTAAAAATGTCCTTGGCTTAATGTAGAACAAATAGCCTTTGGATCTCATTAAAGATGTTATTACAAGTGCTGAGTGTAACCTGCTTCTGGTGGCCTTAAAGCAGGTAAGATTGGTAGAAAATGATGACAAATATTAAATGAAAGAAGAAGTAAGATCAGGAAGGGAAAGAGAAAAATAAATGAGGTTTATATGTAGGTTAAGAACTGCTTATGATGAGATCACCAAAAAGGAGTGGGGAAAAAAAGTGATGGGGTTTAGTTGAAGTTTAAATCATAATTAGTTTAATGTATTAAATAAAATGTGATGCAAACAGTATGCAGATTTTTATACCTGTACCCAAATACCAACTGCCCTTTACTCTAGGTGGGAATTTTTACCTGCGATAGGTAACATAAAGCTGAGTGGGAGATGAGCGGAGTGGGAGGGAGCCTCTCCCCAGTGCACCTACAGGTATTAAAGCTGTTAAAATGAAATCAGACTTCTCTTACTGGAGAAAAATACGGATAGAGGACTGACTTCCAGTATTTCAGTTTAAGCCTCCACCAGTTACCCAGTGAAACGCTGGTGTCCAGCCCCGGAGGCGCGGTGGGGCTGGTTCGACAGCATCCCAGCTCCCCAGCTCCTCGCCCTCCGAGCATCCCCGTCCTCCTCCCCAAGGGAACGGAGCCAGCCCGTCCCTCCTCTTCCAAAAGCTTGAAGGGAAGTTATTTTCTGCACATGTTCCTGCAGCACGGTGGGATCCCTGCCCACGCCGGGGCTTCCCAGGAGCTGGCACAGCGTTAATGAGAGGAGGAAATGGGAGCGGTGCGGAGCCTGGGTGAGGCTGGTCCTGGAGGCATTTCACCCGTTAATGGGTGTCTGAGTCACCAGGGGTGAAGAGGAGGGGCTGGGATTACGGGAATGTTGTCACGATTTGTTGACAACAGTTCTGATTTCTGCTGACAGTGGTTCTGATTTGTGCTGACAATGAAAAGTTGCGAGTTTTTTGCCTGGGAGACTTTGAGAAGTGATGAGTTTCCATCACCTTCAGTGAGAAAGCTGTGATTTGCTTGTTTTATGGACAGGAGACTGCCCATTCCCCCAGCAGTTGCTGGTACATTAAGGCAAGACCAGAAAGAGCAGCAGTAGGAGAAACCGGAGCAAAAAAATATATAAGGACAATAACTTCTGTTTATAAGGAAGATAGACTGGAGAGATTTAAGATCATTAATACAGCAGAGTGGGAATAGTCAGGAGATTTTGCTCTTCCTCTGAAGTAGCTTCCTTCTGAACTGTCCCAAGATACCCAAAAACACTCTCTGGCACAGACCGCGTGCTCTGGGGTGTCGGGAGGGAGGCAGCGCCGGGCTGATGCTCTGTCTCACTGGTGCAGTGTCCCTGCAGGGTGGCACCAAAAGTAGGGGAGAAAAATAGCTTTTGCACGGCAGGGGTGAGCTCAGGAGCAGGGCTGGGGTGGTCGGCAGCCCTGTCCCAGCAGAGATGCTCTTACGGCAGCTGGGGATCGGGTTCAGACCCCATTATCTCTGGCTGCTGGGGCTGCTGGTTGGCGTGTCCTGCTCCTGCCCTGCACAGGTTTTTAAAGTAGCTGGATTTGGGCTTTGATTTAAAACAGGAAAACGGGAAGAAAATGAAGAGAGAGGAGTGAGCTCAGTTCTCACCTCATTTTGGGGTGCTGGGATATAACTGGGCTCAAACCCGTGCTGAGGACACCCGGGTGAGGAGGGTGACTCACAATCCAGGGGAGATGAGGGTCAGCAGAGAGGGGCTGGGACCACAGCTTCCCAGAGCTGGTATGCTGCCACTGTGAAAAACGATTGGGTTTTTTTGGATTCAAGCCTTTTTTGGTTTCTGGAGATCTCTTGTGCTTCCCTGAAAATGCATTAAGCCCGCATCGCTCAGAAGAAAGTGATTTGTTCCTCACAAGCAAAAAAAACGTGGGGATTTTTGCCTTCATCACCTTGCTGGGCTTAAAGCTTTGCTGCCAATCCCCTGCAGGTGGTGACATTAAAGTATGTTACAGTACAAGGTGATACCCCTCATTTGCAGTGTCTGGACAAGTCATTGGAGTAGCTTCACATCCCTCTCTGGTAGTTTGGCTTATCGTTGCTGTGATCTGTTTAAGGGATTTTAGCTGATATTTTGCAGAAGGCTCTGTTGACTATGTGTTATTGACATATTCTTAGCTTAAAACCACTATCATGTGAAAGCCCTGGATTTAGAAACTAATTACAAGACATTAATAGCTAAGCCTGAAGAGCTAAGTCATGCAAATATTGCTATCTGTAAAGTTGAATATACAAAAACTGTTTGAACTGCTGACTTAGTAACTGGAGTCCAAAAGCAATCTGTAAGGTGGCAATAAATCTGAGCACAATCCTCCACAATTGTTTTCTAATGTGTCCGTGAAATTAATGGCACAGTTATGAAAGTCGTATCTGAGAACATGGCTATTTTTTTCCCCAAGTAGGTTAATTACCACTAATGTAATTATTTTTGTACTGATTTTTATTTTAATCAAACATTGCGTGAAACAATTTAGCTCAGAACAAATAGCTTATTACAGAAATGTTTGTGGTGGTGAGAAAAAAAAAAAGCAGTGCTGTTTAAATAATACACATATATTGAGTTACTTTATTCATTAAAATGAACAATTATGTTAGGCCTTGTGAGACAGACTAAGCATTTCCTGTTAATGTTTGCTCTGGAGTGAACATAATGAGAATTTATATTGGAAAGGGATCCCATCCCGCTGGCTAAAGGCGCTCCGGAACTGGGGGATAGGCAGGAGTTGGGGGAGCTTAGGGAAAAGAGAGTCACCCTCTGGGCGAGACGGGTGCCGTGCCCTGTGTTTGTGGGGAGGGCACTGGATCTGGGAGGGATCTCTTTCTTTTCTGGTTGGGTTTTTTTTTTGGTTGGTTTTAGTTTTCCCCTCTGTGCTGTGGTGACAGGGCAAAGCATAGTGTCCTTCTCTAACATAGTGGCTCCGTTGGATCCAAATACCATGGAGTGGAGCCAACTCTGAAGTTCTCAGCTCTTTTGAATTTCCTACAGTGAACCAGTTGTGGGGTTTAGTGGGTTTTTTTTTCCATTTATCAGATCAATTCATCAGTGGAGGACCTGTAATATCACCAGTCTGCACATTATACAGTTGAAGCTGTGCCACTTAGGGTGATGGGAAGTGGATGATGGGCAGATACGTGATTTTTCAGGACATTAGACACATCTTCTGCAGGACCTACTGCAGTCTGGGCTGTGCATCCGTCCCAAACCTGGCAGAATTCTCATGGAGGAGGAGTTGTCTCTCAGTACTGACTTGGTCAAGTGCTAAGTTCAAGATGCAAAATTGTGTAGAGAGTGTCTGGCTACAGCTGTAAGAGGTGTTGGTTTGGGGAAAATAAATGCCCTACTCCTGCCTGTGCTATTTCTATATATGACTGAAATGGAACGTTCTATGTAAAAAAGCAACATTTGCATTAATTGCAAGAGTACTTTCTCATGATTTATGGAATTGTTTACTTACGGCTTTCTAGATTATGTTTAGCATTTTCAGATAATAAATTTTTGATTATGGGATAAGAGCTTATTATATTTGCTAATACAAATGTAGAATTTTAACTATATAGCACCCTTCCTCCATGGATCTCAGAGATTTCCGTAGGTCTTCATTATAATTGACAGCAATTCCCACCTATAGACTGGGAAATAGAGGAGAATGAAACGCTCTGCTCTTTAGTTTTATTGAAGGTCCTCTTACAGTAGTGGTGGACAAAAGTTATCCTTGCTGTTTTATAAGGATTTTGTGATCCTGATCCTGAAACTCTGAACTCAAAATCTTTAATTTTCCAGCTCATAGAGGCTAAAACCATTGGAAAAAATTCATTGAATATAAGCAGGTTTAGATTTAAGTCAATGCAAGAAATGGCTGAATATAACAATTACTTGCCACAATAGAAGTCTTTTTAGAACCAGGTTTTCAAAAGCTAAGTTATTCAAGGAAACTGCTGTAAAAGATGGAAGAAAGGAGGGGGAAAGGGGGACAGCAAAGAAGCGCATCACGCACAATCATTTGATCCTAAAGCAGCCAAATACACAAATGAATGTTTTATTGCTTTTGTTTGCATTTCTGAAAGGAGTTATAAAACAATTTATTTTGAAGACAAAAAAATTTTCACAAATATTCTCTTGTGAGTGTAGAAAGTGTCTCCAGCAGCTTGTCTCCAGTCTCATCTCCCCACGACAGGCTCCGGTGCCTGGTGGTTTATCTGACAGGAGGTTTTCATCGTTAATTTTCTAGCCAGAAGCAGCAGAACACTGCAGATCTCTCTGAGGCCAGTGGTACAGAGTTGTCGTGGTGTCATCCCAGAAGACCAGAAAAAGGACTTTCCATAATTTTGCCTGATCTTCTGTTTATCTCTTTACACACAGTATCTGTGCAGAATAAAGCACCGTCAGGCTGCCCAGACTACCCAGCTGTGCCACGGGATGTGTTTGAGCACGTGGAAATTCATCCTTTTATGGCCATGAGGGGGGCATGGGGGTATGATAACACATTAATAATTCTGTGGTTCTGTGGGATATTAACATCAAGAAGATGGTGAAAATCTTTCTGTCGCTGGGTCAAGCCCCATGCAGGTTGGATGCCTTTCTCATTTCACATCAGTGCGTGCTGTAAAAACGGTGTCAAATACTTCTGGATTTAATAGTTATGATGGAAAACGGAGGCTCCAGGTGGATGGATGGATGTGTCTCACTTTCTAGCTGTACAAACCCGGGTAAGTTATAGGTAGCCTTGCCCTTGAAAAGGGGCAAGATACAAATCAGCAATTGAGAAAAGGAAGACACAAACTGTTGGTCGCTTGGTTTCTTAAGGAATTTCCATGGAATTTTCACACCTGCTGTATGGGTCAGAAATCTTGGCCCCGGTTCTCTTTGCTCACCGTCTCTTTGGTTCTCTTCCCGACACTGTCCTCCTTCGTGCGGTGAGTAGGGTACACGGGGATGTGCCAGCTCACTCCAGCCCTCTTGCCAGGGAAACACACAACTTGGGAAGGTAAATCCAGGTTTGTAACGGGCCTGCCAGGCTTTGCCAGTTGGAGCAGGGATGGAGCTGGGTGCAGAAATGGATTTCCTGGTCCTTGTGCATGCTCTTCCAGTTCAATTAAATGAGTCCTGTATTCTCCTTCACCATCAGCATTCCTTCTGTAAGCAAACACACCTTCGGCTCAGCGCAGTATGAAAGAAGAGTTCATGGATATTATTTTTTTTTCAGAATAAGTTGTGAATATTGAAGGTTAATGATGTTTCTCAAGCAGTGGCAGACTTCTGGTATAGTTATTATTGAGGGATTATTTCTATGACATTCACAGCAGAGACTGTCGCTAGTGTAGTGTTAGAGCAGTGTGTGACTTCAGATATATTTTTTTTCAAATATATGAAATGAAGATGACACGGGATCTATTTTGAATTAAATTAGAAAAGTGCGATTTAATCCTTCTGTTTAAGACTCGCAAACCCCAGTGTTCTGTATACATAAATAATCAAGGCAACTGATTTAAGAAATTCATCTTGGAATTTTTTACTTGTAGGAAAAATACTGGAGCTTGTGAGCATTTAAATAACCTAAAAAAAAAACCCAAACTGAAATTTTGTTTTTAATAACACTTATTCACATCCGTCCCAGATCATCAGGTTTTATATTTGGGAAAGCTGTATGTTCACCCCCAGTGAAGCGGGTGGAGCCACTGAAATTTTACTGGGCAGACGAGTTGGTGGTTGGTGCAGTGAACTGGCACTGGGAAAGTCAGAGCCTTCCCAGTGGTTCCAGTCTGCACTATTTCAGGGGGGGTCCAATGCTAAACCTCCCTTGGAAACTGCTTAGTGGCTTTAGTCACTTTGAAATGATTTGTGAGTCTAATTTTCTGCAGTACTTGGGAGCCTTTTTGCACATACTTCAGAACTTATGTTTCTTCAGACTGCGGGACAAGTGAGACTTTCCATTTACTTAATATAATCATTAATAATTTGCATTCCAAGAAGCATGTGTGGTATTTCAAAAGTGGAATGTGACTTTGAAATGAAATACTATCTAATTATTACATTTTTCATTGATGACTATTTTCTTTGTCCTTCATATTTCTCACACGGCTCGTGCTGCAGCACTTGCCACCTTCTGACTGATTCCATGCCTTATGTAGGACACATTTTCACCGCGTTTGAAATATTAACCTGGTCAGTAGTAGTTCCGAGAAGGGAGCTCTCTTGTTCTGGTCTCGGTAAGAGGCCCCAAGCTCTAGATACATGAAAAGCAGTTTTGTGAATGTCACCGCTGCCTTCCCTCAAGCCATTGCAGTGTTCTTACTAAATTTCATGAAAAAGGGGAGAGAGGTTTACCCTCTGCTGTTCCATCTGATGTTGTGTGTCATTCCACACAACTACTAATAAAGATGAGAAATGAAGGCAGTAAATACAGTCATGTGTCGGAGTCCCATGCGAAGACACTAATGGGTGTAGTTCCTGGTGCTTTCCCAGGAGCCTATCACATAGGAAGTTTCTCCATTTGGGTTTTCTCTGTTGTAGGTTCCACCTCGGTCCTCCCCTCTCCCATTCCCACCCTGGGTGTCTGACAGTAGCATCTCAATAACCAGCCTCTTTCTACTTCACCTATCTTGTAGATCGATGAAATGCAGTGGGGCAAAGGAGTGCGAGAGGTCCCGTCCTCGGTCTGCAGCCTGCCTTGCAAGCCTGGGGAGAGGAAGAAGATGGTGAAGGGGATGCCGTGCTGCTGGCACTGCGAGCTCTGCGACGGCTACCAGTACCAGGCCGACGAGGTGACCTGTCTGCTCTGCTCCTACAACGAGCGGCCCAACGAGAACCGGACAGGATGCCGTTCCATCCCCATCGTCAAGCTGGAGTGGCACTCGCCCTGGGCTGTGATACCCGTCTTCTTGGCCATGCTGGGGATTATCGCCACCATTTTTGTCATGGCAACGTTCATCAGATATAACGACACTCCCATCGTCCGGGCTTCGGGGAGGGAGCTCAGCTACGTCCTGTTAACAGGGATATTTCTCTGCTACATCATCACGTTTCTGATGATCGCCAAACCGAACGTCGCCGTGTGCTCCTTCCGGCGGATCTTCTTGGGCCTGGGGATGTGCATCAGCTATGCAGCCCTCTTAACTAAAACAAACCGCATCTACCGCATATTTGAACAGGGCAAAAAGTCAGTGACAGCACCCAGGCTCATAAGCCCCACGTCGCAGCTGGCGATCACCTCCAGTTTGATATCTGTTCAGCTTCTGGGTGTCTTTATTTGGTTTGCCGTTGACCCACCCAACATCATCATAGATTATGATGAGCAGAAAACTATGAACCCCGATCAAGCCAGAGGAGTTCTCAAATGTGACATTACGGATCTACAAATCATTTGTTCCTTGGGTTATAGCATTCTTCTAATGGTTACGTGTACTGTGTATGCCATCAAGACTCGGGGTGTCCCAGAGAATTTTAATGAAGCTAAGCCCATTGGATTCACTATGTACACTACCTGTATAGTATGGCTTGCCTTCATTCCAATATTTTTTGGCACTGCCCAGTCAGCTGAAAAGGTAGGTGAAAAATGAACAAACGTGCACCTGGTGTATCAGGGTTCTTTGCAGTTCTAAATTACGTACTGATGTTCAGCTTTACATAGATTTTAAAACGAGCTATGCAGTTAGCTCATTACCGAGACCTGCACAATATATAGCACTATTTTCCTTCTCCGTTTCGCTGGTGGGTTATTCATTTGATAAACTGGCAAATGATCAATAGCAATCATATTAGGCATTAGT
Source organism: Gallinago undulata (assembly GCA_026546715.1). Taxonomy (NCBI): domain Eukaryota; kingdom Metazoa; phylum Chordata; class Aves; order Charadriiformes; family Scolopacidae; genus Gallinago; species Gallinago undulata. The sequence continues at coordinate 15,032,727 of JAOTQQ010000003.1, forward strand.
TTTATTGTTGCATCCGTTTCAATTGTATCTCTTCAGTTGGATAAGTGGGAATTAGCTGTCATATTGTCCAGAGAGAGGCATCTCTTATCTAAATCATTTTGAATACAAGATATAAGCAAGAAAACTGTCAAAGAGCAGTGGTGTGGACTCCTGTGGTTCTGGAGCTCAGCTCTTCATCTGATGGGTGCTGTGCTGCATCTAATGGGTGCTGTGCTGCAGGAACAGCAGCCTCGGGGCACATCTACACCCCAGGTAAAGGCTCTGTCCTGAGCTCCAGCTGCTGAGACCAGACTGGCCATCTATTTGCATTGGCTATTTCTAAACTAGCCCAGGCAGACGTACCCAATAGCTCATGGCAAGGGGATGGCCAGAGTCCCGGAGCAAAAGCCAAGCTACTTCTCTTCTTAAGCAAGGTCCATTAAGCCCGTGGAGTTTGTTCATCAAAAGCCAGTTCAAAATGTTACACTTATGCAATTTAAGAAAAAGCATCCAAACGTTAGGATCTCATCCATTAGTCGGATTGTTCCAAAAATTAATTTACTGCAAAGAGCCATCAGACTTGATTAAAAGATTCCCGTTGGCTTTGAGAGGCTTCAGATGGCGCAGAGGACCCTGCAGTGCGTCTGTCTGAGGGCTCACGTGCACGTCCCTGCCATCCCCTGCTCTCAGCTTAGGGAAATACGCCCCAGCAATCACAGCAGGCACGCGGGGGAAGAGCTGCAGAACTTGGTCAACTTTGGGCTTTGTGCTTTTGGGCACACTAATCAGGTTTAAAGTGGCTGAATCCTCTCTGCTGGGACCAGCAGCTCCCTGGGGTCCCAGCCCAGCAGGTTGCAGCTGATGCCGTGATGGTTGAGGTACAAACGCCAACAGACACTCTTTTATATTGCACAAAGGAACAAAGAGAAGGTCACTCTCATCTAACCATTAGTTTTATTGGTGGGGATGGTGGCCTTGGAGATACAAGGCAAAAATAAACAGCCAGAGGGCAAGATGATTCATTTTCCAAAACATTGCCAGAAGGACTATGGGCAAGAAAAAAAACCTTTTCGAATTTGCATTTAAAGTACCTAAGAAAAGAGAACCTTAGTTGCTCTGTGCGCTTTCAGTAAACAGGGTTCAAACTGATCTGGCATTCAAATTTATCTACTATTACAATGAGCAGGGCTAAACCAAACTGTGGGGCTGAGCACTGAGGTTTGGTTCCCTCCTGGGTCTCAGGCCCCTTCTGCACTTTCTGTTGGTGCCCAAGTGGCTCCAGCCCATGGTTGGTGATGGAGAATCTGGTCTGACTTCTCTCTGAATCTTGCTTGGAGATGGCTGTAATTTCAGAGGGGTTTGGCAAATACCTGCAACTCCAGTCTTAGGGAGAAATTAAAATACTTGGCTGTCCTGAACTGCCATCCGACTGTTCTACCCTCCCCAGCCCTGACCCCATCTACTCCCCCAGTGTTCTAGACATCATTAACCTCACCTCAAATGTTCTCCCACAGATCTTGCATGGATGCAGTAGTGTACTGTCTGTTGTCCCCACTCATCCAACCCAAACTTTGCTGTGCACGAAGGAGCTTTGGCTTCTTGCTACCTTTTCCCCCCACTATCTTCACGTAACGTTTGTTCTTTAACACAAGGCTTGGGCAAGGCCACCGCTGTGGATAAAATTATTGCACCTTTTCAACGTGTGAGGGAATTTCAGATCCCAGCTAACACGTGCCGTTTTGTGCCAGGGATATAATTGCCAAATTTGCAGTTGTTAAACTTATATTGGAGTAAAATTGGAGGAAGAGAGGGGTTTTGTTCAGGCAGGTCCATGGCTTTGGCCGCAGGTCTCTTCCATGGGAAGGTTCCTGCACCAGAACGTTGCCCTTTGCCAATCAGGAGGTTGGTTGTGCAGAGACTTGGAATTGCTTTGGCCTCGGTTCGTGGCAGAAGAGCAGATCGCCCAGGAGGAAGCAGAGGTTATGGAGATTTTCACGTACCCTCTCACCTCTGCAGCGGGCTTCGCAGACACCATTGCATCCCTAAAGGGAGTTAATTTCCACTGGAAAGGAGGTCTGCCAAGTCTTACAAACGCTTCCAACACCTCTGCTCTCCCTGTCGAGGGAGAGATAAGAAAGAGCTTAACCGGCTTTAAAGGCAGCGGGGCCCGTTGGTGGCTTTGGTCTGATGCAGGGAATGCAGAGCAGCTTCTGTGCACCCTGCCTGGGAACGCTGCAGGCCGGCAGGTGACCCAGATGGAGTGCTTTAAATTGTTGTTTGCAAAGATTTAACCAGGTGATAGAAAGACCCAGAGGGTCTCAAAGGCTGCTGCCAGCGCTGAAAATCGTCTGGTAGCAAAAGCTGTAGGTTTCCATGCAGTCAGAGAGCTGAATTACCCTGTCCTTCTTTGAAAGGATAAGATTCTTATACAAATTCTTGTAGGACAGCAAAAGAGATGGTGATTAACTGGGTTTCACACAGAGCACAGAAGAAGGTGCTGGGCAAAGTAAACAGCCCCTCACTGTGCTGTGCTCCAGCCCAGGGGAACCTAAGGATCATCCCATGCCACCGCTGCCCTGGGCAGGGACACCTCCCACCAGCCCAGCTTGCTCCAAGCCCCCTCCAACCTGCCCCTGAACCCCTCCAGGGATGGGGCAGCCACAGCTTCTCTGGCCAACCTGGG
>JAOTQQ010000003.1:15035903-15059864 GCA_026546715.1 Gallinago undulata
GCCTCCTCTGGCCCCGCTCCAACAGCTCCATGTCCTTCTGCTGTTGGTGGCCCCAGAGCTGGAGGCAGCACTGGGGGTGTCTTCCGAGAGTGGAGCAGAGGGGCAGAATCCCCTCCTGGCCCTGGTGACCACACTGCGGGGGATATGGGGGGCTTCTGGCCAGTGCAAGTTGCTGGGGCGTGTGGAGCTTCTCAGCCCCCAACACCCCCAAGTCCTTCTCCTCAGGGCTGCTCTCCAGCCATTCTCCATCCATCACACCTGAGCAGTGGGTGTGCACGCAACCTCCGTGGAGGCACTGACGTAGCATCCCTACGGATGGTCCCCCTGGCTCCCCCAGCCTGTAGGTGCTGGCCCACATTGGCTGTGGCCCACTGGACCACCACGCTGTGCCACGGGCCAGTGCTGGACGTACGGCTTTGCTTTTGGGGCTTTTTCCCCCCTTCTGCTCTCCACACAGATGGAGCTGCAGGAGCTTTGCTGTCTCTCTTTCTTTGCTCTCTCTCTTTTCTCTGCAAGCGGGGGTGAGGGGGCTGTACTTTTTTGTGATTGCTACTGATTTTCTGTCAGATATTTTCTCCAGGAAATATTGTGTTTAAGCTTAGCCATGCAGGGCTCTGCTGAAATGGAAATTGCACCTGCTGAAAATCTCATGCAACACAATCTTTTAAACTGGGAAATGGCGTTATATATAATGCTGTGATTTTCATTGTATGGATTTATTTTATTTTATCAATAAGTACAAGCATAATGTTGTTTGGTTGGAAGCATATCGAAAATACCTGCCTTGTTCAGCGTAGAAAATAACAACCCCCACAACAAGAAGGAGAAGGAGAAGTATGCTGAAAGTACTGCATAAAAGGCAAATGATTCAAGCCGTAGCGTTTGCGGCTGCCGGGGGGGTGGGGGGGTGGGGGGGGCAGTGTGGTTTGGGGAAGGCCAGATACCGGCGTCTGCGCTACAGGGTGGAGATAAAACACCCAGCGTATGGGAGGTGGCACATGGAAAAAGCAAATTCCTGACCTTTTCACAGCTTGCGTTTGCTCAGCCGGTCTCTTTGTCCACTATCTGAAAATTCCGAAAACACCTGGTCGGTTATAATTTAGAGGCTTAGTGTGGTGGGGCTGTCTCCAGTCGGTGTGGAACATGGTTGTCCTTAGCTTGTTTCACCAGCCTTTGGGTGGCTTTGGCTTTGATGCAACACTCACCTAGCCGTTGCTCCTTACCTGCGAGTCCCTGCTGTTGTCTAGGTTTTGGGGGTTGTGTTTCAGGGTGGAGTGGTTTTTTGTCTTTTCCTGTAACTATTTGTATATATTCTGAAATGGTGATGTAGCCTTGGAGGTTGGGATGCAGTTCTGGGGGCTGGCATCGTGCCACGTCTTTGTGCACAAAGATCCTTCCTTGAGTACGTATTTGGAAGAAAGCCACTAAATATAGAGAGGAGCCTCTACAGAGAAGAGAGACGCTTATTGCCCAATTCTGAGCAGCTCCTAATGACCAAAACCACCATCAGCTGAAAGGTCAGTGGGTTAGGGGGGTCAAGGATGGGGGACCATGTCCATCCCCACGGGCCACCCAGCTCTTGCCTTGGTTTTGCTCAGCTTGTTAACCCGAAGGTTTGGAGAGGGGTTGAAGGGATGAAACGCTGCCTTCGCTCTCCCAGTGTAATTGTTTTTGACAACAAAACTATTTTAAATTCTCCGCGGATCTGTGGGTATCTTATCAGCACCAAAGTGGCCTCAAAGAGCTGTTAAACCAATTATAGGAGTCATAGCTCCACGGCAGAGTCAATACAAAGTGGCACTTGAAAAGAGCAGAGATTGCTCGGTAAGGTCAGGCGAGGCACGGCGAAATCAATAAGCCAAATTGAGTCAAAATTTTAGCGCAGGGGAGGGAAGGGATGGGAGGGAGGGAAATGCGGGTGGTGCGGGAATGTGTCCTGCGGGATCCTGCGCCCCACACCCTGCACCCCAGATTAATTAGTCCCTGCAGCCTCTCGGTGGGTTCTTCATCCACTTTGGCTTTGATAATCTGTTTCTTCCAGCGGCAGGGACTGCAGGAGGGGATTGCGGGGACCGATGGGGACCAATGGGGACCCAGTCCCCATGCTCTGTCCCTGCAGTGCCTGGGGACCCCAGGCTGCAGGGGACGCTGCGGCGGGGACACCCACTGCTCCTTCCATGGGAAGGATGGTCCCTGGCTTCAGGAGATGGGGTTGAGATTAACCTGGTTTCACAAAGTCACGTGTTTTCTTGTCTTGAGTTCTTTGTATTTTTATTGTTTTCCTTTTACAGACACTGTAAAAAGCAAGAGCATGGCAGGGCACAAGATTTGCTCTAACACATCCTGGAAACATCACTTCAGAGGTGGCAGCAATAGTTTATTTTTTTATTATTAGTCTCACTCGTAATGTAAATATTTTTAAAACTTCCACCGTTGCAGATTTCCCCAGGCGATACTTTCATGGTAAAAGCAAAGTGAGGGGGGAAAAGCAGCTGTGGTTATATCAGTCTGATATGTAGAGTTCTTAAAACACTGGTTGGCTTTTTCTGTATGTAAAAGTCAATTTATTGTTAGAAAAACAATACTTTTCAACAGTTCTTATTTTTTTAAACCTTTGCCATGTGATGTAGCTGTATTTATGATCAAGTGACTATTAAAAGGTGCTGAGGCAGGTGGGTAGAAGCACAACACCCAGCCCCGTGCGGGGCATCCTCAGCCGGTGCCTTCGGGAGCAGCAGGGACAGCGTTAGCATCTTCCCAGGGCCTTCATCCCTCTCCTCCTCCTTGGCTGCAGGAGAGTCTCCCAAGAAGGCAGCTGAGATAAAAAGCACATCCCGAATTTAAAGTAAGTGTTTGGAAAGAATCTCTTTTTTTAAAACAATATTTGCTCAGGAAAGATGCAACAGGAGATGTTGAGTTTGGGTGTATTGGTGGTGGTATGGAGATGGAATTGGTATGAAGATAAATAGTGTGAAGGAATTGCCTGGGGCCTTGGTTAGGGTGGGTTTTTTTCTTGCCACTGTGTTCTTCCTTCCTTCTAACAAAGTTCAGCTCTAATTATGAAGGACTATGAGATCACGGGCTATTTTCTTCTCCTATGGCTATTTAGTGTTACCATGTATATAAATATTTATATTTTCTGTTGCTTAAATTAAATTTCCCGAGTCCCTAGAATGTAAGACTGAAAAATCAGGCCCCCTTTAATGGCAGACCTGAATATCGAGCTGCTTTATGTGCCCAGGAATCCAGGCGGGTACGTGGGGTGCCCTGAACCCAAGGCTGCTCTGCGTCCCCGTCGGGGTGTGGAGCCGTTCCTGGGGCTGACGCCGTCCCTCGTTAGCGCCGGGAGACGCAGGGCTTCCTGCGATTGGGAAACCTGCCAGAGCTGTACCCGTTAGATTAAAAGAAATCATCGTCTCTGCAGGTTTGAAGTCTGTCTCTGTACTCTTTTAACTACGTGCAGATGTAGTTGTGTATGGTGCACGTTCCCCTAAGATCTTATTTTCTCAAATTATGTCATTGAACTAATATAGAGGGATATGTCATCATTATATTTTTATGTTTCGCAGATATTTTATTGCCTTGTAGCTGTGATTACTTTTATTTAGTAATTGCTAAGATTAAAATAATACATTTCTGGATACGTCTACGAGCTGGTGATAACTGTCAACGTGCGCCTGAATATATTCTCCAAATGGGATTTTCTTCTTGAAGTATTTTCAGGACTTTTTTTCTAGTTAAAAAAGTTATAATCCTGACTCTGAACGAGTGAGGATGGTTTCTCAGCCAGTGTGGTCTTCCTGCCTGGGAGCTTTATTCATCCCGGAATGAAGAGAAATGGGGAACACTTGACCTTGCAGTCATCGAGCTTATTTTTGCATCCAGACTGCAGGAACCCTGGGTTGTAAAGGTCGGGTTTTTATTAATACAACCACTGTGAAACCTGAAGTCCTTAATCCCTTCTACTTTTCCACCTTCCTTCTTGCTTCTCTATTTTTATAATGCCCATTTTATTCAAATCAATAAGCAAGGCAAGTCAGGTATATTTGGCAGCAACATTTTTACTTATTGTGTTGAATGTTACATAAATACTATAATTTGAAGGCGCATGCAAAGTGGATTCTTATTCAGATTAAATAATGTCACATTAACATGGTAGCACTTCAGTATATGTTCTGGTTTTTGGTGAAACGAAGTTACCCTTCAATTCTCTGTAACACAAATACCGATTAACCAGGTAGGACACACATTTATTTTCTCCCCTGGGAAGGCTTGAGATGACAGTTGCTATAGCAACTCTATATAGGTGGATTTGGGAGTTATGAGGATTTTAATGCAGCATTTGTTGGAGTTTTATACTGTTGGATGGTGGAGAAAATCAGGCTTTGAGGCTCACAGGGAATGTGACTTTGAATCTACCAGAACTTGAGGCTTACCCAAGGAAAGTTGTGAATCGCAGCTTTTGTTTAAAGAAGTGTTCTAGTGATAGCACCTGTGTATAACCCAGTAACCACAAATATTAATTTCTTTCACTGATATGATTTCAGTTCACCAATCACTTTGTTACATCAGGGATCTGCATGATCATAGACTTATAGAATGGTTTGGGTTCAGATGCTCACGTTCTTGGTTTTATCCAGCCTCAAGATTGCATCTCCGGGAAGACCAAGGAATATAATGATCTGATGTCAGAGTTGTCCTGAGACAAGCCTGAACTGAAAAGCAGCTTCACTTAATTTCAGTTAAGGGCCTCCAGGCTGGAGCACTGAGATCTGGAGATCCTCCAAGAAAAGGAGTGTGCAATAAAGTCCATTTTTGTAGAATATTGGGCTATTGACAGTGAGTACATAGCATTTCATTTTAATTGAGAGAAAATGAAATGTTCTTTGAATGCCAATGGCTGGTAGAAAACAGCAAGTGGTGGGAAAATATCTCTGTATATTTATATGTTTTAAAAGCTTTATTTTTCACTTATTTATGGAGCTATATTATGATTCTGGATTTTTATCCACCGCTAATTTGTAAAATGTTCAGCCAGGCAAAAATTGGAGTGTTTCAGAAGCGAATACAATAATAGCAGTAATAACAGTTCCTTGCATGCAGAAGAAACCTAAAGCGTTTTACAGGTGGATTTAAAAACTACAAGTTAGAAGCGTTGAATCAGCTGGTACATAGCAATTTTAGCCATGCTCTGAAGTATAGTTTAAGGGGCAGGGAGGTGTGTGTAGCTCTACGTATGTTCTCAGGCTGTGCTCATCACTGGGGTGTGCTGAGAGCCCGCCAGGATCACATTAACCACGTTAATAACAGCATCATCAAGTGGGGAACATTGGACATTTCAAACTGGGCAGAAGCTACTCAGCCAGGGGTTGGGCAGGATGGGGGTGTTGACACCCGTGCTCTTCACACAGGCATCGTCAGTGACTGGAAGAATTGGTTGGACTAGATGATCTTAAAAGGTCCCTTCCAACCTAGGTGATACTGTGATTCTGTGAATGAAGACGTTTTGGTGATAAATACACCTCCCACAGAGCTGCATCTTAGTCCCAAGACAGGGCTCTTCTGGAAGAGGGATTTCTCCCTGTGCTTGGTCCTGCCCGGGAGATCTCCCATCCAAGCATCAGACTCTGTTCAGCGCCTTCCAAGTTCAGCCAAGCCAGTGAAAGGCTGTAGGACCCGCTAAAATTGCAGATCTCTGTTGTCTCTATTGTCAAGGCAGGTATTTAAAGCAAGGTAACAGGAAAAAGTGCATGCTCAGGGTGAAATACGGGATGATTAGAGTAATTAGATCCTCCTCAGAAGACCATAAATTAATGGTGATTATGCTTCTTGAAACAACAGAAGCATAAGGTACATCTAACATTGATCTGTTTTATCACATTTGCTGCATTGTAATGCTCCTTTAATGTTAATATGTACTTTTGTAGTAAAATCTAATTGAAAACACAGAGCAGGCAGAGCCCAAGGCCACAATCATGTTCCACATAATTACCTAAGGAGGAGGGTGTACATTCCCGAGGAAGGGATGCCACCACCCGTTAGCCAGCTATAAGCCGTGCAGTCATTGCCTTCCTGCTCCTGCCTTACAGGAGGATATAGGTGAAAGCTAAAAGATAATTAACAATCAATTCATTTCGTGAATTTTTCAATTATTGAAGCGGGTATCTTCATAATGGAGTAATAATACTACATTTACATTTGTCTGTGGCTGTCTCATAACGGAGATGTATTCATTTGAGCAGAAATTACTTTAAGTTAGGAACCCTGCGGTAGTTCTACGGTCTCCGAGGGACTCTTTGAAGCCTGCGAGCACGCTGCTTTGATGTCTGATGGAGAAAGCGAGGGGTCTCTTCGCCGTGATAATTCTAGCCTTTTCCATTCCATTCTGTGGTGAGGAGAGAGGAAAAACACCTGATTCGGAAAAATAAATGGGCCCCAGAAAGGAGCAGGCAGTACAGGGGGCAAAATACTCTCCACCCAAACGTGGGCAGAGCCAGCAGGTCTGTGAGCAGGGGCACGACGTGGCGAGGCTGCCAAATTCCCTGCTGTGTCCTGGGGTCTCCCTCTCTGGACCACTTGAAGAGACCAAAAACCTGTCACTGAAAATACCCTCCCCTCGGAGAGAAACTGCAGGTCTCTGGGAACCTGCCACGGCAGGGTGTGCTGCTGCTGGGACCGTCCCGGGGGGAGGAAGGGGATGTTCTGGGACAAACCCATAAATTAATAACTTTTCCCTGGCGTTCGAGGAGAACCGGACCGTTCTTCCAGGCCCGTCCCTGCAGTGGGGAGGCACCACCAGCTCCTCCTCCCCAGCCTTCTGCGTTTGGATTTTGCCCCGGTAGCCAGGAGCCACGAGGTATGAACAATCTCCAGCTGCCTGGGATTTGGGAATATTTTTTAATGTCTTTTTCCGTTCCTTGTTCTGAGCCCCAGGAATGGCAGAATTTCTCCCTCGCTCTCCAGGCAGTGTGTGATGCACAACTGCCACTGCCCTGTGTCCTTACCTCTAAAAGATGCCAAGGGACAGTCTGGAAGGAAGGCAGCTCTTTGCTCTGATTTCTAGTGCATGCTTTGCTGCCTCTGGCTAAAAAAAGACATAATTTTTAAAGGGAAAAAAATGTGTGGGTGTTTAATGCACAGTGTTGACATGTACTTTTTTGGTTCTTTTTTTTTTTTTTTTGAGAAAACGTAGAACTGCCAGGAGAGTTTTACATATGAAAAGCAATCTCTGCATAGGGCCCTGTCAGTGTTACCCAACAGTTTTATCTGCAGCATAAACTGACAACACCTCAACATGAAATAATTGTGGTTCCATTGAGTCCAGAAGAGTAATTACGTTGTTGATGAAACTTTTCTCTTTGCTTGCCTTTTGATATCTCTGCCATGTCAAACCCACTTGAGCTGACAGCATAATTTCTCCCGCAGCGCTGTTGCATCGACCATGCCACGGCTCTTGGGTGTTACTGGGGGATTTTTTTCGAGCTCGCTGTGTTTCAGCGCTGGCAACAGTAAAAAGTCAGTCTTGCAAAGCCCCGTTTTGCACTTCTGAGTGGTGTGAGCAGTCACACATAACTCAAGGTAGCTTCATAGATGAGTAAGGGGTAGCCAGATAATTATAAAATAGCTCTTCGAAGTTAGTTTACGAGGAAGTAATCATTACATTACCTCATTTGCTCAGAACAAGGAAGGATAAGTGTATTAGAAACATAGAGTTCCAATTTGTGGTAATGTATCATAATGGTTACTTTGAATTTCCTGTGTGTGTGAGGCTCGAGATAAGTACATTACACAGATGGAGTGGCTTCCCAGAGGCATTGATATGTTCCTGCACCCCCGATTCTCTTCTAGTGTGCATTTCTGGGGGGAGTCCTGGTCCAGGGGTTCAGGTGGGACGAGTGTGAGCTGGATTGAGAGGTCATTCCCTGTGCTAAACTCTGCAGGGTTTTTCCACAAGGGATGGCCGGAGGATGGTGTGCTCTCCTGGGTCCGTGCGATGTGCAGTGCAGCTTGATTTTTGCTGCAGAAAAACCTCAGTTCCCATTAATGCTCCTTTGTTTGAACAAGACTTAATCATCTTTTCAGAAAAATCCTGTAGATCATGGCTAACATTGTAAGCCAAACGCTAGGAACTGAAGCAGCATTTTGTGAGAGCAGATCATAACCAGTTTCTGAACCCCATGGGTATTGTAGAAACATAATAATGTTATTTTGAGCAAGAAATAATGGCTGCTGATTCTAAGCTCCTCCAGGAACAAAAAGAAAGCCACGAAGAGCTTATTCAATACAATGTGAGTTATGCAGATGTTTCTCAATTTTCTTGCTGAACTTCTGTGCTGGTGTCAGGGTTTAGTTTGATCAACCCATTTCAGCAGAAAGAATGGGTCCTTAAGCACTTTTGTCATTGCCCAGGAATGGCTGATGGGAGCAGCCTGCGGAAGGGCACCGAATCAAGGACCCTTGTCAGGCTCCCAGGGAAGGAGCATCCTTTATTGCCCATACTCGGGGCACACCTTCAGAGCTAATTTGTTCTGCTGTTCATTTTGGAATAAACAGAAACGAAATCGAAGCAGAGCTGCTGGGAGAGAGGCAGTCAGCTGAAGTTTTGCCATTGATTTGTGAGCTGAGATTGCGGGATGGGCGTCACAGAGCGGGGGCTTCCACGCGCAGTGCAACTCTCTTCCCCGGCACCGCACCGATGAGGAGAGAAGGGAGAATGCCCGAGTTTGGAGGCAGCAGTGCAGCTGCTGTTTTACCCAAGAAAGGCCAAAATGACCTTTCTACAAAATCAGTAAAAAATCCAAAGTTGCAGGGACTGGAAAGGAGATCTCCCCATAGCAAAGCAAAACCCCCCTTGATCATAGAGATGGTTGCAGTTTCCATTGAATAAGATCCTGTAACACAAAAATGTCAGGTCCTCTGTGCATACCAGTGAGCTAAATATAGCTGGATTTGCAGAGGAAGAAAACAGCTATTCTTGAAAGTGCATTTTCAGTCTAGCAAGGCCAATTTAATGCAAAGCAAAAAAAATAGGTTTCACTATACCTAAGTGATGAACGCAAAAGTATTGACCTGAAGGATTTATTTGTTGTTTTAAATGGTTTAAGCAGGCATGTAATAATAATAAAAGTAGAAACCATCACACTCAGTCAAAGAAATTGCCTTGTATTTTGTCTTTGAGGCATAAGCTTAGCAGAAGGTTAAAGAAAACAACAATGAATTCTCGTAGACTGAAGCAAAAATGTAGTGTCCCAAGTGTACCCTATCAAAAGTGATCTGGGCCATGTTTATACTTTTGCATTTTGAATAATGGCTTTTTTTTCTAAAGTCTGTGTACGTATTCATCAAAAACAGTTCAGCAAAAGACTCTGGCAAGGACCCTTCCTGCCGCACAGCAGAGCTGGGGGCTCCCGCAGAGCCCGTTGTGTTGTGCCAGCACAGAATGCGTCTGTCATTCCGTGGCTTGGGGGGGTGTTGGGCACTGGGGAAGGACCACAGCCACCAGCAGGACACATCCTGTGTTCCCTGGTGACCTCACCCCGTGGTGGCTGAGCTGCCCTGACACCATTTAACCTGGTTGTGGAGGGACAGAGGAGTCCCTGTTGAGAGCGAGCCCAAACGGAGCCTTCTGCGGTGCCCGGTACAGAGATGTCACCGGTTCCCACCCTGGTCTCACTTCCCAGGCAGCTTTAGAAACCCGTGATGGTGTTTACACGGCAGAAAGCAGCTGAGAACTATTGTCAGAGGATCGATACCTTATGACAAATGAAAAGCTTCTCAAAGAGAAAAAGGTTAGTCTGCGACTGCCAAAACAAAGATGCCTACGAGCATATACACGAGGAGCTGCTCTGATGCACGGGCGAGGAGACAAATTGGAAGAGAAAAGGGAACCTCAGGGAAGAGATCAGAGAGAGATTATTTTGTTACTGTTTTTCCCTCCTGTTAAAGAAGGGGTCTTGCTGGGGAACTGCTCTTCTCAACACGCCTGAACGAAGCCTTGGGAGGCAGGAGGCGCAGCCACAGAGCTGAAGGTCTCCTGACTCCTGCATCCCTAACACCACCCCAGAGGGCTCCTGGGGGCAGGAGCCTGGTCTTGCCTTTGCCTGTAGCCGTGGCATAGTCACCCCCGTGGTCAGGAGTGATGCCAGGTGAGTGTGATGCCTTGTGCAGATAAGGGACAGGAAAAACAAGGAAGGCTTTTTCCTCCTGCAGTTCGGTGGTGTCGTGGTTTCAGCTGGGATGGAGTTGGCTTTCTCGCTGAGCAGCTGGTGCCGTGCTGTGGTTTGGGTTTGGATGGGAATAGTGTCAATGGAGAATGGGTTTGGTTGTTGCTGAGCTTTCAAGGCCTTTTCTGCCCCTCAGCCCCTACCAGCAGGTAGGCTGGAGGGGCACAAGAAATTGTGAGGGAGCCCTGCTTTCCTGGGGATGGCTGAACACCCACCTGATGATGAGAAGCAGAGAATTAATGGCTTTCTCTGTGTCTGTGGCTTTTGCTCTACCTATTAAACTGTCTTTATCTCAACCCCCAAGTTTTCTCGCTTTTACTCTACCAATTCTCTCCCCCATCCCAACCTGGGGAGCAAGAGAGTGGCTGCGTGGTCCTACATGGCAACTGGGGTTCCGTCAACGACATCATTTCCATCATCCATGCAGAAAATGACATCGTTTCCATCTTAAACTCTGTCTTTGCTATTGCTAAGATGCCTATCTCTGTGTTCTCTCAGCAGCAGAGACTAAAGATCTATGTTTTCTTTCCCAAACTGAGTAGTGGGGGATGGGAAAAGGGTAGGCAGCAACTGGGAATGTACCTAAGGAGCTGTAGTGGTGCAGAAGACTATTTTGCAAGACCAGATCCCGTATCTGGCAGATACTTCCCGGGCAAGTCTCCGTGGATGGGGTCAGCTGCAGTGGGCAGAAGAGCCTTGTTGACCTCTTTAATTGTCAAGGCTTTATGAAGGGTTTTTCAGGTTTAGCACTCTTCAGCTAATGATGTCAGATGCTTCACGGAGAGATTATTCAATCTGTGCTGGCATTTGGCCTTTAAATGGCCGGAATATCTGTGGTGACAAAACCCAGAGTGGGGGGAAGGAGGTGAAACTCCTATTTACAAAGAGTGGTTACTGGCTCACCGATAACCGCTTTCCTCAGGCTGCTAATTGCCCATTAAAGGCCAGCCAGCCATTAGCTGCCTCTGCCAGAGTCGGGAACCTGAGGTTTAACCTTCCCGTGCCCCCGAGTCAGAAGGTTTCGCCCATTAGGTGATGTTCATGTTGTGTTTATAACAACTGAAAAATAGTGTGTGTATTTTAAACTGAGTATCTGGAGCCTTCACAGGATCTTCGTTGGACTCACGGTTAGAGGAGAGACATTTATTTCAAAGAATGCAGAGGGAGTAGGAGGACAAAATATGTGCTGAACAATATGCTATCATCTTCCTCTTGTTCCCTCTGATTTACATTTTCAACATCAGAGCAACCTGTAATGTTTAATGGAGATAATTAAATATAATTTGAAGACAAGATAGCTCTTTTTAGTAGTGGAACAGATCCTGCTAACAAACTTAACTAGCGACAATAACTCACCGGGAAGCTGAAGACTGAAACGCGTGGAAGAGCTTAGCTCCAGATTGTGTGAGGTGAGGCTAGGAGAAAGGAAGGAAAATCAATTAGTTTAGCCAAGGTGCTTAAAACATGATTATGGCTGGAGAGAAAATCTTGTGAAAACTGGTATTAGGTAGTAGTTAAGATTTGTTCTGGTACCTTAATTGGAGGACCAGGGAAGTTTAAGCAGAAAGATCAAGTGATTTGATTCTCCAGAACGTCAAAATCAATGCGGTTTTAGCGTATTTTATTGACTGGAAGATGAAATCTGTTAATGACTGAAGATAGGAAAGAAAGGTCAGCACCTCTAAATACCCCCGCTGCTAATTGCTGGGGGTGCTGAGCGCTGCAGAGCCCTGCGCTCCAGCCCAGCCTTCAGCCCAACCTGCACCTCAGCAAGGGCTGGTTTGGGCAAAAAGAATCAGGTTTTGGGGCTGCGTGCCCAGGCGGTGTCTGCGGGACACGGGGGCTGCTCGGTGTCCCGTGCTGTGTCACTGCACTGGGGAAGGGAATGCGTAAAACAACTTTTATTACAGCAAGCTTCCCCGTGGGAGCAGGACTGGCTTGATTTGATTGCAATCTCACACACAGAAAAATTCCTCCTCTGGATGCTTTTTCTCCCCTGAGGCCCAGGGCTCGCGTTCGCTGACAGAAGGTATAGCTTTTCACAAATTCAGCCTTGTTTTTACAGGCTTCCTTGTGGCTTCCTCATGCAGAGACAAGGGAACTACGAGGTACTCAGCATTCATTTCTTGGTACGTAATAAGGGGTAGAAGACAGTAAATAAATCTCAGATAAGTATAAAAGCAGGTATCCTGTGCGACTGTGAAGACAGCAATAAACACCGGTTTTTTATCCCATCAGAAATATATTTAATGATCTGTAGATGCAGAATAGGGTCTGTGGGCTTTCGCCAGGTTGTGGGTTAGTTAAACATGTGAGCTGATTTGGCTTAAAACTCACGTTTTCCTCATCCTGTAATATTCCGTATTGCTTTCTGTCTAAGTGCCCCAAATGAAACTGCTGATAAGGAACTCTAAATAATTCATAGCGACTTGTAATGTTATCTCTGAGCTGTGACTCATAGGAGGTAATTTCTGAGTTAACTTGGAGCTGGTAAGGAGAAATGGTGAGCTGTTGCACAGGACGCGGTATCTCCTTGTTAGACCCTGTTGGAACATGGTTTGGGTATTGCTGTAAATTGTGATCGCAGCATCAAACTTGAGATTGAGATTCAGTTTCTTCTTAAAATAAAATAAAATAAATGCAGTGTTCGATAATTAAGAGAGGAAGCTCTTTCCTGGTGCTCTGGATTAGCATTGATACGCATCGATACCCCCTGTGGGTAAGGGGGATCATGGAATGACTAGAATTTGGCAGGATCCTAAAATGCTAGACTTGTTGTAATTAATTCTCGTTTAAATGAGCACCTAAATCATCTGGTATTCTGGGATTACCCCTTCCCAATTTAGCATGACAATAAACGCCCATCTGCGCGTCACAGCATTGCGTAAAGCGCAAGGCAAACTGGCTCCAGTTTATGAATTATGATGGATGGAGCAGTTGCCATGGCAACAGCTTGTTCTAATTGTGATACATCAGTAGCAACAAGAATTGGATGGCTTGAGTCATTCAGTTAATTAAATGCAATCTTGGACAACTCTGAAGGAATAATACGGAAAATTAACACCTAGTAGTGCACACCTGTAAAAAATGCAAACTATTTGTCTGAAAAAAAAGTAATCCCACAGCATTTCTGTGTTCTTGATGAGTCGTTCCTGGCCTTTTCCTGGCGGGTTTTCCTGGGGGATGCGGTATGATTTGTTAGGAAGTGTTTGCTGAGGCGGGGGGCGAGGAGCTGTTGTCAGCCCCTGCGTGGGGCTTTGCTGCCCACAGGTGAAATCCTGGGTTTTTGGATTACAATCTTTTTTTTTTCTTTTGAGGGGGGGTCAGATGGGCTTGTTTCTTTTTTTCCGAGGCTGAGGTTTCAGTGCACAGCTGATACTGACGATGTTAAAACAGCTCACTTGACCCGTTCTGCGGGGACGGAGGAACACGGTGCTTTGAGAACCAGTGTCTCAAAACAGAATGAAGGCAAAAATATTCTGGTCTCCCTGGGCAGCTTTCTGCGCCCCGAGGGGGGGCATTTCAGGGCAGGATGGGGCTTATGTCCTCGGGAACAGCAGAAACCTTTCTCCCTGTGGGCTGTGGAAAGGGAGTTGGTGTGAAGGAGCCCGTTGGGAGTCTCGCAGGGACGACAGCCCGGGCACAGCTTCTCAGGCTGCCTGACAGAAAAGGGAACTTTTTTGACTTTTTTTTTTTTTTTCTTTAATAGAAGGAATTATTTTTCTTTATTTTGTCAGTGATGGCTGGTCAGGAACAAAGGGTTTGGTGCCGTGGCTCATCCTCCCGTGAATCCAACCATTCCTTGCTCCAACTCACTCTCTGTTCACTTTTACACTTTAGGAGTATAAAATAATTTTCATGCTAATAAATAGATCTGAAGCCAGTTAAAGCAACTGATTGGCTACAATTGCAAACTCATCTTTATACTTGAATTCACCAAATCCAGGCACGCTCTCTATGCAGCGCTGTGACAGTGTTGTTAAATAGAAAGGACACTTCCAGCCCTAACAAGTTTGTTTCTAAGTAGCATAAGCAATATGTAAATGCTTTGTTTTAAATTATAATCACATTATAATTTTAAAAGTCTGTGAAAAAGATGGTTTGTTTTACATATCTATTTGTCAGTGCTTTTTAATAACCAGTGTGCTATGTTAAAGGTTTTTAAAGAGAAGCAATATGTGGAGGATTAGCCTTTTTCTTCCCTGTTCCTCTGCTGACACCAGCTTGCACTTTGAATTCCCCTGAAGGTCTCCAAGCAGAATTAGATCTTACTTTGTATGCAAATATATGGAATATAATTCTCCATATAGGCCTGGGTCAAACTTCACTGACACTGAAAGACTCCCATTGACTTTTCTGAGGTTTCTAGCAGGGCCACAGTGATGAAGGGGACGAGGTGCCCGTCATTAGCGTGGGATGGTGCAGGGCTGTTGGCATAGGGCAGTTCCTTGATGCGTTGGATGGGTGAGGTGTTTTTCTCTGGGGTTGGTTTTTGGTTGTGCTCAGGTAGAAGAACACTTGGTTGCTTCAACAACCCGTGTGAAGGCAAAGCAGGGACAGAATGAGCGTGTGTTAAATAGGTGCTCCCAGAGATGAATGCCTTGGCAGAGGAGTTAATAATCAAGAGGCAGATAGAATTATGAGTTCTATCTATCAATCTATCTATCTATCAAATAAGTTCTCCAGAAAACATCAGCAGACCTGGTAATGCAGGTGAAATAACTATCCAGTGGTTGTGTAGCATGGCACCGTGTTACTTTAATCTTGTTTGGGTGCAACCTCATAGAAACCTCTTTGAGAAGTCAAAAGGGAGTATCACCAATGAGTACATTATGTAGTTATTAAAGATATTGCATCCAGCTGCCGAGGGAAATAAGTCTTGCTCTTCTGGGAGGGCCAGAGGATGTTTGTTTGGAGGGAGGATGGTTTGGGGTGGGGTTTTTTTTTGTAATCCTGGTGTGTTGGTGGATTGAGGAGGTAGATTCAGTTGGTGAAGAGAGTGGATGCAAAGGGAATCTGTTAACTGGACTCTCTCAGAAAAAGAGGGATTTCATTTCAGAGAATGCCTACCAACTGGGTGAAAGATACTGGATATAAATAAAACATTCATATGGCTGGATAAAGGGAGACAAAATTGGAGGTGAAAGGACAGAAAGAAACTTTGAAGCTTGCTCTGTAAAACGAATCTTCTGCATGGAGCCCTGCTTTTCATGAGGAGCAGAGCATGGGCTGAAACATCTTCTTTCTTGTTCCTTGTTAAGGCTCGGAAATGACAGCTCCGGAAAACCCCGCTCCACGGAACAGGGTGGGCACGGGCACCGTCTGCATGTTGTCCTTCCTCCTCCATCTGAACCCCACAAATAACCCGGAGAAACACCCTCATGGGGAGCTGCTCCGCGGTGCGGGCAGGGACTGGCCCCTCTTGTAAGGGTGGGTTTGGGGCTTGGCTTTTTCCTTTGCCTCTTTTTTTTTTTTTTTTTTTACTTTTTCAGTATTGGCTTACTAGGCTACTGTGTGTTATTATAAATCTATAAAAAATGCTTATATTTATTTTGGATTATAAATTTAATTTTGCAAGACCTGAATGCATTAAAGGAAAGGGCTGTTTGCCGTCGTAATGTAAGGCTGACTGATTTACTGGGTAATAAAAATAAAGAACATTGCAAAACCCAAAATGGTTAACAGCTTAGAGTGGGGAGAAAGCCATTAGGGCATTTGCGGCTCTCTTATTTCCAGGCTATGAATAATTTTGGCAATATTTTCCAGCGCTGTCAAGGCAAGGCAGCAGTTTGGATCAGCTTCATTGCCATGACAACCTCGTGCAGAGACACGAGCTGCTGCCGATTGTCCAGCCCGGCGTCGGTTGTGACCTGCGGCTCCACGAAGGAGCCTGCCTGCATCACGCACACCGTGTTACCTCCTTCACCCGCACCCATGACAGCATACCAAGTGTAAAGAGCCAACCTGTGAACTGGAGGGAGTTTCAGAAGCTCCTGCTGCCTCTGGATTTCCATCCTGCTTTTCCTCGGAGGGCCGTTCTTCACGTTTTGAGATGCTTCGTGCCTTGACTTTCTCACGCAGCTTCCAAAAGGCTCCATGCAAAGGATGCAAGAGAAGGGTGTGATCCTCCTGGCATGCGTGTCCCAAGAAGTTACTGCAGCCAGGTTGGAACGTGTTTACCTTGGCAGGTCTGGTTTCATCCTAAGCACACAAGATCCATGGGATCTGTGGTGTACCTGGAGCTTTTTGGTCCTCCTGTGCTGCCGAGTGCCCCACACGCAGCCCTGCTGAAGGGCCGTGACTTTCCCAAAGCCCTGAGGCTGTTCCTGGATGTCAGATGGCCTGTGGGGAGGGGACGTCAAGCCCCAAAACACAGGATTGCTAACTACTTCTTTGATGCTGTAAGTTGTGTATTTAAATTGGCTGAAGAGAAGGTCAGTAGAAGTTTTGCTTAAGAAATGCATCCTTCAGGGCTGATAGAAGATCTGAGAAGATCTGCTTCTAGAGAAAGAGAAAGGTCCTTTGGTTACTATTCCAAATTTATTTGTGCCTTCTGCATAAAGGAACAGTGTAGGGAGATGTTCTAAGGAGGCAAATGAAGTTATCTCCTCTGCTGTGGGGGGTGGAAATTGGGCATGTCCATGCTCTGCGTGCTCTCTTCTCTGGCTGTGGGTAGGAGACACCTGAGGTACCTGCATCTCTGTTCCGATCACACGTAACCAACAGTTTGTGTGTTGTTCCCAAGGGCTGTACTATTCCAGCAACACTAAACCAGGCGTGTTTGATTTCTGTGCAGGTGTTGCTGTGCTGATAGGGCATCTCTCTGCCCTTCACCCTGGCCACTGCTGTACGGACAGAAACGGCTCTGCTTCACCAGACAAAAGGAACGTTTAGGACAAAATGAAAATGAGATTTACTTGCTAATTTTTATTCTGCGGCTTCACTTTTTTAGAATTAGAGAGATTATCATGTGCTATTAGCGTGCTTCAGTGGTGATTGCAGGTAGTTTCTCTGGTTTTGGTCGGTTTGTGTTCCCCTGGATCCAGCCCCCCAGGAGAGTGGTACCCACGGGCCCTGCATCGCACCAAAGGATGCTCTGGGTGGGATGCGCTCCTGCGGCAGCATGTCACGCAGCCTGAGGCAACGGATGCTTTGCACATCTGTATTTCTGTTTGGGGAAAGTCTCTGCACTTAGTACCTCGTGTGGTACACAGAGTGCCAGTTTGTGGTACAACTTTCTTAAGAGAGGTTTTCTCTGCGTGTTCGAGTGTTCCAGCTGCAGTGATGAACGCTGACGGTGTGGGACTGTCTCCACCGTGGCCACGCTTGCATCCTTTCTCTTCATTTTCCCCAAACTTGTGGGTTTTCTTCACTCCAGGGAAAGGCATCTCTTGTGTGGGAAGACAGATAAACCTAAATGTTACTTCAGGTTTTCCTGTCAGGAGGAGTAACTGCCAGCACCTCTTCTGAGAATGGTTAATTTCTCAGACTGGTGGTCAGAAAGGTTTGGCTTAATACTACCAGCATAAGATTAAGCATCTAAAGGTTTTGTGTTGTGTTTTATTTTTTTTTTAAACACCTTTTAACACCTTTTTTTCTTTTTCTTGAACTATTAATTAGCACCGTTTACCCTGAATGATGCAGAGTGAAATTCTAGAAAGCTGGTACGAAAGTTTCTTTAATATTGTTTTATTCTGCGTGACTATATACAAGGCCACAGTATTTTTAGTTCCCCATCTACTTGCCCATCTATGTGTTTATTTATACAAACATTAGCTTGCGGTTTGTTTGTCTTTTTATAATCAATATCTTTCCTGGATATTCACTCTTGCTTATTTCTCCATCCGACATAAAAGGAATTGTCTGTGTTTGACCTCAGCTTATTTTCTGTTCTAGAATACGTTAATAATTTAAGAAAATTAGTGTGATAGCTTTGCCTCATGCTCACTCAGCAACTGGTTGGTGGGGAAAGGCTGTAAGTCTGGTGAGTCTGTCTGGTCTCTGCCGTTATGAGAAATATTTGATCCCCAAGAGATTTTTGGGAAGTTCTGGGCCTCGCCACGGCCATTTCTATGATCCTGTGATTCTGCTGCACTGGTTTCCCAATGGACTTGCCGGCTTCCACAAGTGTTCTTTTGAAAACTGAGGAGAGAAGATAGCAATTTTAGTAATCGCAAGTATTGTATTGCCTGAAAAGAGTCAGTTCATGATCACACCTTCCCAAATCCCAAAATTCAGGGTGAGGGTCTGAGCGTGCCTGGTGCTGGATGCACCCTGGGCTGCAGAGACACAGTCATGGCAGCCAGAGCATCCTCCCTTTATTTTGCTCAAAATCTCAAACTTGAGTATTGCAGGCGGGTTGGTTTTTTTTCTCTTTTTACATTGAATTATTCAGTAGTTGAAGTGAGTAAAATTAAAGATTTCTAGACTAGTGACGTTTGGAATATAAGAAGGATAGCGAATTCTATTTCATTTGAACTCTAATCTCTGGTCATGTATAAAATGAATAAAATGCAATAAGTGTGGAGAAATATGATTTATAACAGCAGCTGAAGGCTGGCACTGAATACCCTAAAATGCCGAGATTGTGTGTCAGTCAATTTAGCAGTGCAGCGGTGAAGGTGAAGAATGAAATGAAGGCTTTCTCCAATGATGTAATCTTTGGAAAAAGTGACAGATGAAGAATTATTTCTAGCTCAAAAAAGCTAAGTGCTCAGCCAGTGAGAGAGAGAAAAGCCATTATTTTAATAATAGAAGTTGGGGATGTACATTACTTCTGTTGCACTTTGTGTTTGTCTCTTTAGTGATGTGTAACTTATTTTATAGCTATTATAACAAACACGAGTGTCAAGCAAGAGATATTAGACAGTTCTGAGGATTGATAATGGTATTTCTTGAGCTGTTCGCCTCTGTCTGTGCTCGAAATACAGCCAAACGCAGCTGGCACCGAAATTTGTTATCACCTGAAGGCCCTTTAGTGACCCAGGTGAAATGACTGGGTGTCTCTCGGGGCTCTCCTCCTCTGGACAGGTGTCCACACTGGGTAACAGCACATTAGCTGAGGTCCCCATGGGCATACCTCATCCCTTTCATCAATTCTTCCATCAGCTTCCAGACATGTAATTACTGAAGAAGAAAGGAGAGGTATGTGCAGCTGGTGATGGCTCTCCATCACTGGTTCCTCTGGTGACAGGTGTAGGACTGGGAGAGCTCATCCTCGTTGTCACCTGGAGATGGGTCACAGCCTGGCCCGTGTCTCTGGCTGCCCCCCACCACCCTCATCACCACCCTGGGGACAGCAAAAGCCAAGAGGAGATGAATCCAAAAGGAGATTTCAGTGGTGGAGATGCAAGGAACTCGCTCCCCTTGCAAGAAGCGTGTTTTGCTGGCACATCCTTCTGCGCCAAGGTTCTACTTCAAAGAGAAATCCTCGTGAAGTCAGAGGACGCAGGCAGTGCCGGGGAGTCACAAATTCGAAATTACTTTAATCTTTTGTTGACTTAAGCCGGGGGCATCGCTGTTCATTTCTTGGCTGAGCAACTCCCAAATGACTGTAAGTAGTTCATGGGCATCTTTATTGTCCCTGTAACTGATACAGAAGGTGGAGACGGCTCTTTTCTCCGGCGGATGGGGAGTCTCTGCCGAATGGGTCTGGATAAACCATTTGACTTGTGGGATTGTCTTTGATAGCGCTTCAATTTCTCTTTTAGCCATTTGATGCCCTCTGAAAGCAGCAACATGCTTTTCCGTCACTGCTCTGTCCATTTATCTGAATAATTTAATTTCCTTCTCGATAAGCTGCTCGAGTTTCTCTCAAAGGCTGAAGAGACAAAATTCCTCCTCCTCCTCCTGTATCTGCATCGTAACCCTCAGAGCAAATGCTTTAACATTTGGTATTTTGAATTATCATACGAGTTATGGATATAATCCATAAATATTTATATCTTATGATGTATGCAAATATCTTGCATAAGGAAATTCCTAATATAAGGAAACAAGCTGTATAAAATATTTAGCTCAAATAACTAAAATACATATATTTGCTTCATCTTCACTCTGCACGTTTGGCTGCAAAAGGCAAGCTGAAAAACTAGATGTGTCGGGCGCACTTAAGACATGAAAATTTAAGTTGGCTTTGGCAGCGTGACATTAGAAGGAGCAGTTTTGCAGTGCCGGGCGGAGGGAATTGGAAATTAGTCCTCTTAGACCTGTTTACTGCCGTGCTCTCTGCCTTTGCATTTGGCCTCTGCAGGTGGTAATCTTTCAGAATATGACCCCAATTTTCCCTTTGGTGTCTGAGCTTCCTGCTGCTAGGAACATATTGGAACATAATTCATCACACCCATCGCCTGCATAACTCCGGCGCATAATGTTGTCCTCGCCGAGCCGGTAACCACCGGGAGCAGCCGACGTGATGGAGCTGGTGAGCACCTCCCAGGGTTTATCAGCGTTCCCACGCCCCGACGCTCTTCCCCCAGTGTGACACCTGTGCCACGGTCCCCGTCATGTTTCGCCCTGTCGTCAGGAGGGAACAAGATCCCATTTGACACGTTTGTGACAAGGGGAATTTCACGGCTCCGGGCACGTTCTTCTCCCAGACCTTGTATGTTGGTGACGTGACTTAGAGCGACTTTTCAGAACAACGTGGGCTGTCGTCAGGCGGCCAGAAATACCAGATCCGACATCAAAGCTTGCTTTGGCATTTGCCAACCATCCGTGGTTCCCTCGGGCAGGAGAGAACCCCTGTTTCTAAAGCAGCCGTGGTTCCTCCCGGGGTTGTCTCTGCTGTTGGCAGTGCGTGGTGTCCTCCCAACAGTGGTGGTGCTTCTGTGGGCACCCGAGGAGCATCCATCCTCATCACCATGAGCTGGGGCAAGAGTCATCCTTCCTCTGCAGCAACCTGTGCTGGAGAGGGGACGGAGGTGGGGACAGGGCAGTGGGGGCACAGAGGCAAGGACCCTGGGAGCACAGGCGTGCAGGGTGCTGGCCACGAACATGGACCTTCCGCAGCGAAATAATTAAGGTAACAGCGGGGTGGGTTACACTTCTGTTTAGAAATGCTGTTCGTAGCAAGTTGGTGCTGGGTCCTGAGGTGGGGTAGGCTTGTCACATCTCCAGGAGCATCCAGCTCCTTGGCTTGACTTTGATTTTGCCCTCAGCAAGTCAGTTTTTTTGATGCTTCTATTTGAGGCATTCTCATTTGGTTGGTACAAATACTGCAGCTTCAGCCAAGTGCTGTCACAGAGCGTCGTGGCTGGGGGGATGCTGCAGGGAAGCACCCGTTGAAGACTCCAGGAGAGCTGAAGAAGCTATGTCCCATGCAAGGACTGCTGCATTTCGGGATGTCCTGCCCCATTGGGGTTGTTTCTAAGGGCTCTCCAGGGAAAGTAGAAGGACCTTTGCCTCTCTGCAGATATTTTTTGAAGCTGGTGCACATCAGAGAGGAGACCATATCAGTGAAGTAGGTTGCGTTGCACCGTTGAGGTCAATGGGGCAGTGTTTACTGTGCCCGTGGCAGCAGGCAAACGCTGAATTTTAATCCCTCCCAGAACTGGAGCAGCACTGGGCACCAGTGAACGGGTATTTATACTCCTGGAAGCCAACATTTACAGAAGTAATTCTTAGAGTGGGTCCCCGTGTGTTCACTTGTCCGGGACAGCAGAGCGTTGTCAGTAGGTGCGATACCTCCCGCTAACGGCCACTTTGGTCCCCTTTGGAGATGACGTTGTGGAAGCCCGGCTGATGGGGCGAGGCTTGGCTGCTTTCCTGAAGAGATTAATGGCAGTTTGGTTTCTGCTTCAACGGTGGCGATTCTGCAAATCTGGATCTTTTCTCAGTTCCCCCCTCGCTCTCTCGGGAGGAACAGCAATTGTCTCTGGTTAAACACGAGAGAAACTCACCCGGGCACCCCATGTTGTTGTGTTGATCTATTAGTTATTACTTCAGTAGTTTATTTGGAACTCTAAGTTTCTGTTTAGTAAGGATAAACACAGAGATCACATCTAAAAAAAGGACAGAACAGTCTGTGATATTTAGTCATTTTATTGTTAGCAAAGAAAAGAGAAAGAAAAAACCCTTCAAAGGCATATGTACCTTTGGGAAGACAGAGTTGTCTTAAACTGCCCTGAGAACAAAATGAATTTAAAGGTGAAATGTTTCTCCCCAGCTGTGTGAGGAGGTTTTTTTTCCACTGTCCCATTCGTGGTGCAGTGGGGCGGTGGCGGGGTCCCCTGGGTTGGGGTCCTGCACCCCCTCCTGTTACTGCGGATCTGCCACCACGGGGTACATGTTTATTGCTCCCGTGGCTTGACCTCAGTGCTGTGCTGGTACCAGCTCTTGGGTGGTGAGGGCCAGCAGAGAGCTGATGAAAGAGATGTGATTGTTATTAGTGGGTGTAAAAGAAAAGTCATTTGGGGAGCTACTTTCCAAACTTTAATCTTCTTTACTTTCATATCTCCGAGGGAACTGTGATGTTACTCTGTGGGTACTTGCTGTTCCCGTGGAACTATTTTTGTTTTTCCATTACGCTGAAATATATCCACAAATTTAACCTGCAGTTTTGTCTGCTCTATTGTGAGAATTTCCAAAGGCCACTAACTTAATAGACCAACTCTTTTCACTGATGAAAGCCATCCAGCCCCAGCTCTGCTGCAGCCAGCCGGGCACACCGAGCTCCGTGTCGAGCCGTACCACAAACATGGGCTTTAGGTTGGAAATCAGCTTGGAAAAGTAAAAGAAAAGAAAATGTCATGGGGCTGTGTGGCTCAGAAGGGTGGCCACGAGCAGAGCGTGGTTGACAGCCCGCCCCAGCGCTGCCAGCCCGCAAAACCACCAGCCACCAAAGGGAAATTTCCTGAAACTAAAATCCCATCATTTTCTTCAGTGTCACCTTTCCTGTAATTGCTAAGCACAGGATTTATAATTAAACGGTGTGACTGATGCGGTGACATTCCCACAGACGCTCCACAAAGGCTATTTGCGTGCCTTGCTATTTTGTACAGTAATAACTGCAATCAGCATAACTACTATGATTTGTTTATCAAACGTCCCTTGGGTGCATCCCCTGTCATTTGTGAAACTTGGTGAGCCCCATGATTTACATTCCGCCGCCGAAGCAGCACCGATGCTCAGCTCTGCACAGCCCTGTTGAGGAGTGCACACCCAGCAGTACAGCAGCCAAAAAACAGGTAAAATTCGGTAAAAATCTTACAAAGAAAATAGTCTTTATATCTTCCCAAAAGGGATCTAAGGGTATAGTTATTGAGCAGTGGAATGAACAGGTTGAAAAGTGAGGGGGAAAGAGCGTGTTCAGTATCACCCACTCCTGCCCTCGAATAACGACAGACCTGAGGAAGAAGCATTGAGGGCTTGGGCTCCCCAGCTGAAGGAGGACAGGGAACTGCTGGAGAGGGGACAGCAGAGGCTACAGAGATGATGAGAGGCCTGGAGCATCTCCTTTATGAGGAGAGGCTGAGAGACTTGGGGCTGTTTAGTCTGGAGAAAAGAAGACTGAGGGGGGGATCTGATCAACACCTCTAAACACTTCAAGGGTGGGTGTCAGGAGGATGGAACTGGTCTTTTTCAGTGGTGCCCAGGGACAGGATAACAGGAAACAGGCACAAACTTGAACATAAGAAGTTCCACCTGAACATGAGAAGGAGTTTCTTTGCTGTGAGGGTGGCAGAGCCCTGGCAGAGGCTGCCCAGAGAGGTGGTGGAGTCTCCTTCTCTGGAGACAT
>JAOTQQ010000003.1:15059964-15078618 GCA_026546715.1 Gallinago undulata
CCTTCTCTGGAGACATTCAAACCCACCTGGACACGTTCCTGTGGGACCTGCTCTGGGTGGACCTGCTCTGGCAGGGTGTTGGAGGAGATGATCTCCAGAGGTCCCTTCCAACCCCATGGGATTCTGTGAGATCACAGAGCTGATGGCTGTGTTGCAGTGCCCTACGCTGACGTTACAGCACGTGACTGACAGACATTGTTTGTCGTGACTATGGAGTGTGCGCTGGCACGAGCACGTGTTTTTTGCTTATAAAATATTCAGATGCTATAAAACTATGATAAACCCCCGATATAGTGTGGGTTATATTAACGCCCTTAGGAGCAGTAGGTTAGTGCAGAGGAGAAGTGGTGTGGTCACTGTCTCTCATCTATGAAGTGACCTCCTACCACTGGAAATCCCTGTCCCTTTTGTCCAAAATGCTGGGGCCTGGTGCCCACAGAGGTATTTTGTGATATTATTTTTTTTCCAGGATAACATTAGCTTAAAAGAAAAGTGAAAACACTTGCCCTAAGCGCTGCTAAACCTTCTAATCTAGGAAAAGAGTTTTGTGGGTTGGTTTTGTTTGGGTTTTTTTTTCCAAACTGCTCTGTTCTCCAAAGGGCACAGCTAAATGAAAGCTTGAGCAGATTATGATGCTTAAAGGGATGGGGATGGAGGCAGGGGTCCTGGAAGTCCTCAGCAGATAAGCCTCGGGGCGGTGTGGCATTATCTGCAGTTGAGCTGGTACCATCCAAGGGAAGAAAGGGAGTGTGTGTCCGTATCCGCGGGAGCCCGGGATGCGCACGGGCTGCTGGAAAGCCTCAGTGGGGCATGAAAAGAGGATTACTGAGCCAGGTCGGTAAAGAGCTGACAGGACAGCTTCACACATAATATTTTATATTTCTCAGACAACAGAAGTGTGCGATCCTTGTGGGAAGACATGGTTGCCTGGGTAAAGTTGCTGTCGCCTGAAACTTCCATAAATCAAGCTGTCTAAGGAAATGAGAACGGCGTTTGCTTTTACAGCTGGGTTGGGGTGGGTTTTTTCAGTTGGGTGCTTTTTTTTTTTTTTTTTCAGTTAGGAGTGCTTTGTGACTGGAGATTTTTGTTCAGCAGCATCTGCCCTGGGTCCTGGCCGTAGCTCACCACAGTGATAGCTGGTGCTGCTCTATGAGAAACTCCATGTAGCCCCTTGCAGTGATTTGGGTGACAAAAGGCCAACGATGTTCTTGGAGGGAGGGCAGTGGTTCTTCCTATTCTTCCTAAGCAAAGTCAAAGTACCAGAAGCACAGGTTTCACTAGAAAACAGGTATTTTCCTTTTTTTATTCACCTTTAAAATGATGTGGTAACTTTGTTGGGGAGGGGCATTAGACACTAAAATGTCTGAGAAGCCGTTTGCATTCAAGCCTTTTTACTGTCCATATTTTTGCAAACATATAATGCAGTGGGAGCTAATTTTAATCTTTATTAAAAAAAAAATATGTTTCTCATTCTTATATTTGCACAACATAATGTGGGGAATGAGATGAAATCTTCAGATGACCTGGAAGCCTTCTGGGAGATTTATAAACTGTCTACTTCATATGTGAGAACATTTGTTTTAATTCCCATATAAAAGTGAGATAAATTGGTTTGTGATAACACAAGTCCAAAAATATCTCAAGTTACCACTTTATTTCCATATTACAAAATAACACAATTCACTGCATAATTACAAAGCTAAATTAGATAAAAGGAGCAGTTGCTCCTGATTAGACTGTGAATGCAAAGCATGAGCCTACAAAAAAAAAGTATTTCTGACTCCTAAAGAGTCTTTTCTAAGATCGGCAGCTATAGGTTCCCTTATTATGGCCCTGCAGCAGGAAATCCATCCACTGGGTTAGGAAAGACCAAAAGGCTTGATCCTGCGGTGCTTTACTTCTGAGAGTAGTCCCAGCTCGTGCAAAATCGTCCATTGATATCATTTGTTCCAGAAAAATTGCTGGGTATTAGATGTGTGTATTCAAGACCAGTCTAATTTTCTCTCAAGGTTTTTGAAGGTAATTTTCATCATTTGCATCAATAAAGCAGGAATCTGGAAAATGTAGAAATCTAAAATTCAAATGGGAATCCTTTATGTAAAATAAATGATAAAATCTAGGTGCCTTTGCATGTGAATGATATCCTTAGGGTTGAGTTTTCTCCAGTGCACTGCTTCAAAGCCTGACGTGTTTGTAACAGCGGTGTGTTAAGTTTCATATCAAGTTAAAATTTGCCAAAATTCAGAGTCTACTTGAGAGGGAGAAGGAGGGAGGTGTGAGTGGGGATGACCCTCCGGAGTGACTTTGTCCTTGTGTCCTGGCAAACGCGGCTCCCAGCCCTACACGGGGGAGGGCTTGCAGAGCATGGCACTGATTTTAGAAAGCTTTGATTTCCACGGGCAACACTCAGCTCAATCCCAGTTCTCATTCATGTCGAGTTCGAGCATCTGTCACTAAATCTGCATCTTAATTTCTTAATTTGATCGCAGGTTTGGAAACTACCAGGTTTCACCAGCCAGCTGTAAAAGGCAAGCATGAGTTATTAGACTCTCATTGTCAGTTAAATCTTATCCTTTGTATTTTAAGTCACCCATTTGCATTCATCTAAAATGCTTTCATAGAGTTTATCAGAAGAAGTGAAATAAGAAATGAAATAGTTTCATGTAAACTGCAATTTTATGTTTGACTGGTAAAACCACAAAGCAGAGATAAAATACATAAAACTAAGGCTCTGCATAATAAGCGTATCTATTAGTTTCCCTTATCTTTATAAAGCTCCCATTTGTCACGAGAAGCATTGTGTGTCACTCATCTTGCCTTGTTCTACAAAAGCTCTTTTCTCCCTTTCCTTTTATCTCCCATCGGCATTTGGAGGTAGGAAGCTGCTGGCTGGTGCTGCAGGAGACCCCGCTCACAAAATAATCGATTAACCTTCAGCCCCTTAATGGCAGAAGGAAATAAAAATTAATACCTGTGTGCACCCCGATGAAAATGTTGCTGGTTGTGGCTTTGGCAATCTCAGGAGCCCAGGATTAAGGGGAGAATGTTGGGTCAGACCATTCCCAGGGTGAGTCACCTCCAGGTCAGGCCAGCTCCCCACTGGTGGAGCCCATGGGAGACCCTGTAGGGAAGCCATGGGGCAGAGAGTGGCTCCAGGGGTGGGTTTTTGCCGGTAGCTGGTGGTTCCTGCAAGACCCTAAGCCCATCAAATGTAGTTACGGGGCTCCTGCCTGGGAGGAGGTGGCCTCGGTGCGGGTTGTGTGTCCTGTTCCAAACGAGCCCTTCTTCTCTTGGTCTCTGTGACCTTCACTTGTTCTGATGGTCCGTTGCTAGAGAGAAGCATCGTCTACCCAACCCATCGGCTGCTCCAAAGCTCAGGCAGTGCCACACGTAGGTAACAAATACGTCTACTGAGGCTCCATCTGCAAACTTCTTACTACGCAGTGCTCTTGAAAGTAGCTCTGACTCAAAATGCATCTTTCTTTCTGCTTTTCTAGGTTTTTTCGTTGCTGTCATACCCAGTGCGTCTGGCATAGGTGTCTATACAAAGTTATTTTGTTTAACTGACACGGTTCATCAAAATTCCTACAGGGAGCTGTTGTTTTCCAAGACTTTTTGGCTTTGGCAAAATTTCTGACAACATCAGTGTCATTTCCTTCAGATAATGAGTAAATAGAAACCGAGAAAGCACTTTAGTCTCTGCTGGTGTGCATCTGCACGGAGACACATCCGTGCACAGCACGTTTTTAATGTCTTCTGTGAGGTGTTTTATTGCTTCCAGTGGTGGCCCTAATCACTCCAGTAACAACTGTTACGCAGATATAACTAGCAAGGCTGGAGACATTCATATTTTTCTAAATATGAGAATTTGGAAATACCTGAGCAGTCAGCATTTTACTCTGCCATTGTATTTATTCATGGAGTTTTTCCATCAGAAATTCAGGCTGATTAGCACTGAATAGGGGGAGAAGAGGAAATAGTATTCTGAAGAAATCACCCTCAATGTGTAATGATTTTTCCATTCTATACAGATTTACTGTATATTTAATTTTTGAAGAAGATCCTCAGAGACATTGCTCCCTCCTCCTTCAGCTCCCTCACACCTGTATTGTGCTTTTAACTCTGCCTCATCCTCTAAAGCCAAGAGAATTGTTCTAGTTTATCTATTAAGTGTACTCTCTGAAAAGACAGGTTTTTTTAAAAAAGGCTTTTCTGCCCTGTATATTTGCAGAGTACATTTTTGAATCCTTGTTCTTTCTCTGAATACTCATCCCTCAGCCGTTTCTGGTCTCTGACTTACATATATACTATTTTTTGTAACAAGCACAGCTGAATGTGACAAGCACACAAAATATTGTGTATTCTCTGCAAACTTATTTCAATGAATTGTAGAGAATTATAGTAAAAGCAAAAAAAAAAAAATCCCACCTTCCTCATTTTTTTTAAAAGAAAGATATTTTTTTTTAGTAATCTGAGTTATTATAGTTCCCCTTCCATAACTTACAGTAAATCTACAGACAGATACTAGCATTATTTCAGTACAAATCTGATCTTCACTCTTTAAATAAACAAACGGAAGCGGTACCATAAGGGCACAATGGAAATTGTATCGTTAAGGAAAGTTTCCAGCATTGAGCCTCCAAAGAGGCTGTAGATGTAGGAGGCAGCTGGTGTGGGTTGGACCTCACAGTGGTTTGCAGCACAAAGGTCCCAGCTCACGCGTCTTCAGTTGCAAAGCCATGAAAAAATTACTTTTAAATGCTTACTTAAAGTTTGAAATACTGCAGCCTTCTTCCCAGCCATCTTATTTGTAATAGTGTCTCATGTGTTGTGTCTCCTAGCTCTACATACAAACTACCACACTTACAATATCCATGAACTTAAGTGCTTCAGTGGCCCTGGGGATGCTTTACATGCCGAAGGTGTACATCATCATCTTCCACCCCGAGCTCAACGTCCAGAAACGGAAACGCAGCTTCAAGGCTGTGGTGACAGCAGCGACCATGTCCTCACGGCTCTCGCACAAACCCAGCGACCGGCCCAACGGCGAAGCCAAGACGGAGCTGTGTGAGAACGTAGACCCCAACAGTGAGTACTGCCCACCTTCTGCTCCATGGCTGACGGGGTTGGGGAGGGTTAGAGGCTTTGACCCATATTTGAATTTTAGGGTCTTTGTATTATTTGGTTGTCTCAGTTAAAGATATCTTTGATGCTTCTTGTTTTATTTTTAAATTCTCTCTTTCCTCCTGGCTTTTTTGAGTTGGGCCAGTTGGCGTTTGGTAGCTCTCAGTGACTCCTCCTCCTTCCCCTCCTCCGTGAGGGAGAGCTCAGCAGCATCCCTGAGTGCCAGACCCTTCAGCCCGTGTCCAGCTCCAGCCTCCCTAACCCGGGCAGGTTGAAAGGGGAGATAAGGACCAAACCCATTGATAACTCTGCAAACCTCAGTTACAATTTTGTTTCCTGCAAAGTTTCTTTGCAAAAATCTCCCGATCCTTGAAGATTCCCATTTAAGGATTTTATCCGGTCCCATAAAAGTGAATGCAAATCTTGCCACTGATTTAAAAGGAAAAGAGATCGAAAAGATGCTTCCAGTTTCCTTAATGTGCACAGCATGGTATATTGTAGCACAAAATTACATACTGAGGCCATCAAATTTGATTTGCATTTGAATTTGGAAGGAGTTGAGGAAGGAGACAGCTGCACAACTTTGTAGCACATTGGAAAGGTTTAGACATGTCTGCAGTTTTTATGAAAAACAGATCTGAATGTGGAGAAATGCCCTTTCCCTGCCCATGATCCGTTCATCCATTTGCTGCTGAAATCCCTGCCACTTCTTGTCTATTAACTGCCGCCTGAATATCTGCCTCAAAGCAGAAACTCTGCTGTCAAAGCAAAGTGGAAACAGCCAGCAAATTATTGACGCAGCACTATTCCTCCCTTTATTCACCTCTGGAGTATTTTTCTCTGATGCGTTATCATGCAGGTATACAAAATACATTCTAACTGGAAAAACAAAATTTGTCTTCAGAAATGGAACTGTCTGAGCTGCGATTCCGACATAAGGCACTAAGGAAACGCTTCTCATAAGCCCATTATGCCTCCTCCCATCGTTCTGAATAGAGCCCTCACTGCAAGAGGAAATACGTTTATTTCCCGCGTTAGGGTGTTACCCAGCACGGCTGGGAGCTGCAGAGTCCTCTGCCGGGTTGAATTTCTGGTGAAGGAACCCCTTCCACTGGCTCCAGTCCCCACATCTCCTCACTGTGGAGCTGCTGCCAGTGATGTCCAACCCCCCACCGCTCCTCCAGGTGCTCGGGCATCACTGTCCCCCAGTCGGCCGGGTCTGGAAACGGCTCTGAGGATGGAGGGAGAGAGAGGAGGAGGAGGAGGAAGAGGAGGAGAAGGAGGAGGAGGAGGGAAGGGGGTTTAGAGTGTGTGTTGCTGAACGGCGTTTCACTAATTGCTCTTCTGGTCAAGTGGGCTGGAATTAGTTTCTCCTCCAGAAAAATCAAAACCTAAAGATTTCCACCCAAAGACTTGAACAACAAGGAAAAATAGGAAAGTTCTGGTGATGAAATGTTCGGTGTAGAAGCAGAGGTAGGACACACACACACACACACACACCCCGTGGGAACTACAGCTTGGGGCTTTCTGACTCTGGGCTTCCCCTCCTGGTCTCATTCTCCTGTGCTGCATCTTATTGCTGTTTTCAGACTTCTGAGAATATCCCACCCCCTGCCAAAGAACAGCCAGATTTTTCCCTGGGAAGGAGATATGTTTATTAGAAAGAAATCTTGCTCACTTAACCCACCATATTCCTGGTAAAATACGACATTTTTTTCATCCAGGACTATGTAATTGAATAGGTTTTTAAGAGGCAGAAGAGATGTACCAGTTTCTGCCTTAAGCATCCAGTCCTCAGTCCCAGTTTGGTTAACACTGCTTTAAAACTGGGGTAAGGTCCACTGGGAGAGAAACCCTCACAACTTTGAAATTAGTGTGCGTGAAGGAAGAATGCTTCCCGTGACCTCACTTGCTTACGTGCAGGATTTTAAGGCATATAAATTTGTTTGTTCAGCCTAGCCAGTCAGGAAATGGGCAATAGGATTAATTTATATGTCTTTCTCCAAGTACTTCGCATTTACATTTTTTTATGGTTTGGAAAATAAATTTTCTTTTAAATCTTTTAATTATTTTAATATATTTGTTTGTATTATCAGCTGCACCTACTAGAAGTGTTTTATTCCCTGGATACACGTGTTAATAAAAATTATTAGAAAATGAAATGGAATAAACTAGTGCTGTACTTAAAAGTATTTGGGTACATTTAGTGCCAGTGTAGGCTCCTGCTACAGTGAATGGAGCTCTCCCGTAGTGCTCAGCAGGCTGTCAATCAACCCCTAATCAGGCAACATCCAGGGTGTGTGTCTAGACAAGTAATTCCTTGAATACCTGAATTGAGTCTCTTTGTAAAAAAATTCAAGTATTTTGTTTAAAAAAATGTTTGCGGTTCCATTTTTAGGTGGAGAAATTGAAAAGAATAGTAATGAGCTCAAAAAAAAGCAGTGTCATCCAAGCAAAACTCTCCACATTCTGAATGAAATTTTGAAAGTGGTCTCTGTAAATAAATAAGGTTTTGATGTTTTCATAGCAATTTAACCGAGGAGCACAGGGGTGGGAAGTCCTGGTTGTTAGTTCTGCTCCAGGCTCCTCTGACACTCACTAAGTTAGGCTGGGAGTTAATTAATTGAAGGGGATTAAAGGATGAGTCTGAGACTCGTCAGCACCGTGCAAAGCTGAGATGTGGATCTGGCTTCGCTACCAAGTGTTGTCTTGTAATTGCAAAAGCAAAGTTGGGTTTTCCAGTTGGATTTTCTGTTGCATTTCCTGGCGATGCTGCCGTTCGGGTACTGGAGACTGGAGCTGCCATTTCTACCGAAAATACCCAAATATTTCCCGTCTCCTAAGAGGCGATTCACGCCGAGCCACCCGCGTGGGATTCATGTACCTCCAAACATTGGGGAGTTTGGTGACTCTGCCCAAATTTATGGTCAGTCTTATGTATATGCCAGAGTCACAACCAAAAGCAAAATAGGGATGGTTTTACAGAAAAATAGCCTTGAAAAAAAACCTCCACGATTTAGTAAATTTTAAAATAGCAAATGCCTATTGAACTGAAGATGGGCATGTAAAGCTGGAAGGCTTTTAAATTACCCAAGTGGATTCCAAGAGCAGGTGGTCCTCGGCGGTGGTGTGGGAATGCTGCACAGAATCCTGGGGTGATCTGCAGGAATTTGAGCTCGGAAAAGATGTGCAGAGCACTTAGGAGGGCTGGGCTCGAGGGCTGAGGTTTGGGCATGGGCATAAAAGAGGAAACTGCACTAACGTGGGAGGGAAATCACGTGAAATGCAGTGACCTTCTGTCCCACACACCAGGAGGAGTAAGGACTCGCTGTGCTGCAGCTTTTTATTTAGGATATATGGGAAGCAAGAAATTCTCAAGTTGAGCTCCCCAGCCATGTCCTGAGAGGGCTGTTGTGCTGAATGGGCAATATTACAGCCAAGCTTTTCAGTCTAAAACTACGTTGCTTATGAAAACTCTCTCAATCATTCCCGTTTGCCATCTGGCATGTGCATGCTTTTACTCATT
This sequence comes from Gallinago undulata, assembly GCA_026546715.1. NCBI lineage: Eukaryota > Metazoa > Chordata > Aves > Charadriiformes > Scolopacidae > Gallinago > Gallinago undulata. Next base: position 15,068,615 of record JAOTQQ010000003.1, read on the forward strand.
CAACAGCTTTTTCCTGCTAAGCCCTGTTTGCGGCAGATTGGGATGAGCAGAATTTGGTGCGGAGCAGCTTCCATCCGTGTGACGAGTTCATTCTGCTCTCATGTGCCTTTGGTCGAATTTCCCACTCCTTGAGAAGCCGCTTCTCATCAAGCCCGAAGTTGAAGAGGCAGTGAGGGCTTCTGCCTGGCTTCCTGCTCGTGTTTCTGCTGCCAGAGCTGAGTGTCAGGCTGTGAGAAAAACATTTCAACTTCCAACCCATAGCTAACTTCTATGGAGACTTGCGTGTTATTATTCCTTGTCCCTACAGCCTGTTTTAATTCATGGCTTTACCAAAACAGCGACAGGGAATCAGCCTCTCGGATGTGTGGTGATGAGGAGGTTGTGCTCCTGGCAGGCTGGACGAGGAGACCTTGCTGGAAGGGCATTTGTTTTCCTGCATTTCCCCCTGGAGCAGCCATGGGAAAGGAGCTGAGGGCCTCCTGGGGGCACATCTTCTGGGAAGATGATTTCTGGCAGGAAACAGGACTTTTGGGGACTTGGCAGCACAGGGAGTGTTGATCTTCCAGTGTGATCTTCCACGTTCCCAGTCTCGTGGGGAAGATCTCACAGTCTATGAGAATGGCTGTGCTCAAGTTTGTGCCCCTTTTTTTCCCTGCTATAAACCCAGTACAGCTCTGAGATCAAGTGTTGCAGGGTACCCTCTAGCAGACAGTATTGAACAGGAGACATGGAGCATCTCTGGGACACTGCCTGAGGGCATCACAGTGACAAACAACTGTGGAAAGGACATTGTAGAGAGGTTGGGGCTGGTCTCTTCTCCCAGGTAATTAGTGACAGAACGAGAGGGAATGGCTTCAAGCTCCAACAGGGGAGGTTTAGACTGAACATTAGGAAAGAATTTTTCACAGCAAGAGTGGTTGGGCACTGGAACAGGCTGCCCAGGGAGGGGGTTGAGTCACCATCCCTGGAGGTGTTTAAGAGTCATTTAGATGTGGGGTTGGGGGATACGGTGTAGGGGAGAACTTTGTAGAGTAGGGTTGGACTCGATGATCCCAAGGGGCTTTTCCAACCAAAATGATTCTATGATTCTATGAAAGACAGAGCAGCTGCTGGGAGGAGACCGCTTTCCCCACAGAGTTTAGTTGAGATTTGTTGAGAAGTGGCAAAGGAAAGGTGTCACCATGGACCAGCCAGCAAAATTTACGGTCCAGAACCTTACAATTTTCAGTCTAATTTTCAGTAGGGTTATAGGTTTGTGGACTTGTAAGTTGCCGGGTGCTGTGAGGGCTCAGGACCTGCGCAGAGGTGTTCAAGCCAATATTTATTTAGCATTAAGTAGAACTTACTTGACAGCCAATTCAGTTTTCAGGGCGAGTTGTCCCCAGACCCTGTTTACGTGTTTCCATTTTGAAGCAGCAGGTTCCTGTGGGCCTCCAGCCCCTCGGGATCGCAGGGGCAGTGTAGGGACGTCCTCGCTTTCCTCCAGGTGGAGAGAGTGGCCGTTGGAGAGAGTGAAGGGCCATTGGAGAGAATGGCCGTTGGCGAGAATGGCCGTTGGAGAGCGTGGCCGTTGGTGTGTGGGCTCCCCACGGAGCACGTGGAGCACGGCCATCCCCCCATCTTGGATGCTGCTGTGCAAACGCTCCCTGCTGTGCCCTGGTGCCTTTCTGTGTTCATTCGTGTTCACCCTTAACGTCGCTGCCATGGCATTCCACATCCCATCTTCCTGAAGAAAAGCCCTAAAATGGTTGTCGATGATGCCAAGGAAGCTCAGAGTCACTCCATCGGTGAGGAAGGACTGGGGAGCCCTCAATTAAAGCCAAACATTCCAGAGTTTGTTCAGGGGAGAGGAAAAAATAAAATAAAAATCAGCCAGACACATTCCAGAGTTTGTTCAGGGGAGAGGAAAAAATAAAATAAAAATCAGCCAGACACATTCCAGAGTTTGTTCAGGGGAGAGGAAAAAATAAAATAAAAATCAGCCAGACCTGCTCTTGTCTGAGCAGCTGCTCCCATGTTCAGAGGTACCTGAACTTCCACAAACTGGTTCATTTATTTCTAGCCCAGAGTTAATTTCCTGAAGTGGCGCCTCTCGTCCTTCCCGCTATCGCTGCTCCAATCTGAGCTCTTCACTTGGAATAATGTCACGGCCTCCATGACAGGGCAAAATTTGAAGAGTTTATTGTGAACAGACGTATTATACATACCAATGTATTTACTTTTCCTGTAGACTGCATACCACCAGTAAGAAAGAGTGTTAAAAAATCTGTTACTTGGTACACTCTTCCACCTACTGTATAGCTTTTGCCTGCTTTCCAAAAAGGTAAGGAAAAATCAAGCTTCTTATTACTTTATTCTCAAATCATTATTATTATTATTATTATAACGAGGAATGTGCATTACTGCAGCTGTGTTAAAACATGTATCTAACTTAAAAATTGTTCACGCATCCATTACCTAAAGCTCCCGCGAAGGGTTTGCTGGGAAAAGGGGAGACCCAGGACCTGGGTGGTTTGAATCCCTGTGCTGTGCCCCAGCGAGACAAGGGACTGGTGGTCTTCTACTGCCCACCAGTGGAGGTGGGGCCCAGTAGAGCCTTTGTAGGTGGAAATATTTGATAATGATTTTTAAAAGGAACAAATAAATCATCAGAAGTTAATTATGGCAATCAGATCTAACCACTAACAAAGTACTTTCTGAGTCATTTCTAGCAGCTTTACCAGCAGGGTTGCTTGGCAGCATAAAAATAAAGTTTGCTAGCGTGTGAGCAATCTCCTTTACTCTAAAATTATAAATGACTCGAAAAAAAGTTTGCAAAATATTTTGTGTTTCACTGTGGGCGATCCCAGTGACCGCTCCCGAATAACCACGAGTGAACAATTTTTGAGGGCTGGCTTTTCCTGAGTGTTGTGACTGCTTCCGTGGTGATCTTGTGAGCTGAGTCTGGTTTTGTGGCTTCGTCGGCCAGGAATTGCTGCTTTTCTGGTGAAATCAGCGGAATGAGGAAGCCTTTTGATATTGGAGACAATTAACTAACAACCATTAATAATCCCTTCTCGTGTCTTCCGTTCGGTGGGTGGGTTCGGACAGCTTTGCCTATTCCTCTGAGGTTTTTGCCCAGGGATGGGAGGTACTGGCCTGGTTTCTGCCGTACTGTGTGGCTGGTGCCGGAAGAAATTGCTGTGTACAGCCTTCCCAATGTTTAGCTGAGCTCTAATAGGTGAGAACTTCTATCAGCAAAGGTAGGAATGCTTCTTGAATCGAGTCTCTGAGTCACGGGGGAAAAAAATACTAATATCTTTAGCTGGTGTAAATTGCCACAGCTCCAGTTTCAATTCAACTCGAGTTCTTGCAAAGTGTTCAAATTGCTTTTTATTGTATTTGAATCGTGCCCATTATTCTAACTTACCCAGCTCAGGCAGAAAGCCTTATTTAAGGTGTGAAGCTCTTTAGGAACGTCAGAATGACCTGCCTCGCCGGAGCCAGAAAGGTTGATGGTGGCTGGTGTCGAGGGAAATATAACAAAGTAGTCGGAGAGGAGAAGGGGCCACTCAAAGCATTATTGCAAATCAAATGTGAAAGAGTAAAGGGCGACTATGTGAAGATGAAATTGCTCAAGGAAGGGGATTAGAAGAATAGGAAAGAGATGGAAGGCACCCTAAGTCTAAGGAGAAATCACTTTTTTATATAAAATTTAAAAACCATTTAAAATCTTAAGAATTAGGAGCTCACGGAGATTTCTAAAAATTATTTTTTCCACGTACCATTATCACGTAACGTAAGGAATTGCTCACTGCAAAGGCACACAATTTTGCCATCCAATTTCTATCAAAAGCGAACGGTCATTCAGATTCTTTAAGCAGATTTTAAAATTTGGCCTACACCAAGCTGTGAAAAACGCCCCAGTCAGGGATGGTTTGGGTTTGGGATGGTCTCGCCCCCACCAGAGATCTTCTGCATCGGGTCCCGTTCTCCGCTTCTGTTCCCGCTGGGCTGGTTGGTGTCGCTCTGGTTGCTGTGTTTTGATTTGTTCTTCCAGGAATACAAAACAAAAACCAGCAAGAGACAATACACTGTATGAAAAGCAAAGCAATGATCTCAGGCAAACATCAACTTTGTTGTAAATTGCCACTTGTTTTGCCAGTAAGGTACTGGTGTGTGGGTATGAACACAGTGCTCCAGCCGTTACTTGGCTCTATCAGTTTCTGCTGTGACGCACGGAGAGATGCAGTTATGATGCTTTTAAATTGTTTCCTCTGAGTGACAAATAGGACTTCTTTACTGCTGAGACTGATGGAAATACAAGGCTTGAAAAACTCTACATGGTATCTGGGTCAGGGGAAAAAAAAAAATTCCATCACCTGAACAAGGCGAAGAAACACTAAATGCTGCTGTAGAGTCACATTTGGTCCTGCAGAAATACCTGCAGCGATTTTCTCCTGACCCATGGCCAAGCAACACGCTTACAGGTCCAGGAGGAAAAGACAGGCCAGTATTTGTGATACCTTAAGGACCTGGATCCGTCCCTTGGGCTTTCAGAGCTCAGTGCAAGGCTAGCGGGCTCCTGAGGATGAGGATGGTGAGATGCCCGTGCATCGCAGATGGGATCGTGTAGGTCCCAGAAGGACATCTCCTCGCTTCTGCTGCCTCCTGGACCTGAGGGACGAGGACCATGAAGTGTTGAGGGGAGTGTGAGTCTGACGCTCCACGCCAAGGTCAGTGAATTCTTCTTCTAAGCTGGTACAAAGAGGCTGAGGCTTTCCTCGGCGCGTCCCTTCAGCACACCGGGGTGACTGAGCCTTTGCCGTGTTCGTGATACACGCGGTTTGATGGAGAGTGGCTTCTGGGGAAGAACGACAAAAAAAAACGTGGGACGGTTCCTTTTTTTGCTCTGGAAGAGACTGAGTGATGCCCATGAGCTTGCTGTGCTCTGACGTCTGCCATAGTATTTATAAAAGCAGTCAAGGGGACACTAAATGGAGAGTGTCCCCCACTTTTTTAGTGGGGTTATTATAACTGGACATTGTTATTTGGGTTGGTTTTTGCAACAAGATGGTGCTGGGAGTCCTTCGGCACTTAAACCTGTGTTAGCGGGGATGGGGGTGAAACACCACAACTCATCAGCAACCTTTTATCATTTGTCTGTCTCTTCTGCTGAACTTTGGCCCCACCTGGGCCAGAGGCTGAGCATGTCTAAACCACAGCAGTGCCATTGCTTTGAAGAAGAAACGTCAATTGGTATGAGCTGAGGCTCCTGCTCCGATTCTTGAGCAGCAGCTAACCTTTCCACCTTAGCTACGTGCCGCAGCACTCGGCTGCCAGGGGTTAAGGACACAAAGAGGAGCAGGTACCTGCTCAGCAGAAGTGTTTTCTGACCTTTGGGTGGCGGGTGGCACAGCCTTGAACCTCGTGCTCCTCTGGAACTCACGCTGGGTTTCCCCCAGGCTGGTCCTGCGCGCGGCTTTGGGCAACGAGTAGATCTCCAGTGCTGAGTGTATGAATTTGAAAATGCCTGTCATCGTGCCTCTCTGCGAGGGCAGAGCTGGGGGGGTTGGCTTTTGCACAGAACAGGCCATTAGCACCACTGAGGCTGTTAAACAATTATAATCCAATTAGTAGCTCGGGCAGCTCAGCCCCAGTCCGAGGCAGGGGCTCTCCTCCCAGGGCTGGGGCACGGTGTGCTGCTTCCAAAAGGTTTGCAGTTGGTTTTCAAGGCTTTTTTTTTTTTTTTTTTTTGGCTTGCTCTGTATGCAGAGGAATTTCCATGGTGATTGCAAAGTGCTGAGATCATTTGGAAGGCATGTGCACCACCATGTTGTGCGAAGTCATTACATTTCTTGGTCATATCTCCCCTAGAATATACATGCAGTTACTTGGATTATGCTATAATGAAGGTGTTGTGATACGAGTCATGACTTGGGTTCAAAACCATTTTGGGTTTATGGGGAAAGAGGACAATAGTTCCAGTTCCCCTCTAGTGCCGAGGATTTTCTGTGTCTCTCCTCCTCCTGCGCGTGGTCCCAGGGACGCCGGGGCCACCACCACCATCCAGCAGCAGCTCTGGGGACTGGGCAGCTCTCTGGAGGCTTTGGGTCTGAACCGTGTGATGTCGTGTAGCTTGTCACGCCTTAGAGGATGTGGTACAGGATAATTATTTCCTGGATTGAAGTGTCATTTTCATTTTGAATCTGACTAGTTTCATCCTGAGAAAGCGCTCTGTGTTTAACCTCACTTGAAGGATTTTCTATTCAGTGGAGACTGCTAAGAAATGAGAATTTGCAGTCAAAATTCATAAGCAAAAGCCTTTGACGGGTCTTCACTGCATCTCTGTCTATTCTAGAATGGCTCACTGAAAAACCAAGCACTTATCATAAATTTCTCCTAGCAATGATATGCTTATTTGGAAAGCATTGCACAGAGGTACACCCAAATAAGCCCCCGTGACACCCCAGATTAGTCCCTAATGCATATTTTCCTGTTTCCCAAGTTGTAAATGATTTTACAGACGGGGTAGATTCCACTTTATTTGGCTGATGATGGACCGAGTCGTGCGGGGGGAGCCCTGGGTCTGCACGAGAGGCGGTGCAGGGGCGATGGCATCGCTGCCCACCCAGTGCAGCCCCTGTGGTGGCACCCACCATGCCAAGCTCTGCAAAGCCCCACCTGCAGAACGGACTGCAAGGGACAGCGGAGGCACTGGAGCATGGAAGGGATGAGCAAATTCACTTCCCTCTTTGGAAAGCTTTCTGGCTGGAACGGGTTTTCTCTCGCCCTCCCGGAGGAGAGCTCAGCTCTCCAGGGGCACGGGCTCCCCCCAGGCTCCCTCTCGGTTGGGACACGTGAGTGCTCAGAGCTTGAGAAATGGGGTTTTGGGGTTTGGGGCTGGCTGGTCCCGTTCCTCTGCAGGAGCTCGGCTTTGTGCGTTGTTTCCACCTGCCTTTTGCCATGGAACCTGAGCGGTTTTCAGTTCAGTTCTCAACTGATGCTTCAACTGCTCTTTACAGCTGTTTTGGACACGGTGTGAAGGACCATGCCCTGCCCACTAAGGGACCTCTAAGGGTCCCTTCCAACCCAAAGCACTCTACACCCAGGGAATAAATTGGAAATCAAAGGAATATCTCTTTCATTGCAGTGAGGTGCCTTTCCCTGTGTTGTTTGCGTGGTGTTGCCCTGGTGCTGGATGTCCCTCACCCTCTCGTCCGAAGGGGAGGACCAGGGCAGGACTCGCTCTGCTTCCCTGGGGAGAGAAGGTGTTGCAGAAGCGCTTACTAAAGCTTTAGCAGAAATGTGTCTGTGACAGACTGCATGGCAATCGCTGCCCCTCAGGAACGTTACCTCTCATTTTCACGTGGCTTTGCATAGCAGGGGTTGCTAAAGCAGATAAAACACAATTTGCTGTTGTGCCACACTGTGAACCATAGGTGCGTTATTATTTTTTTTTATTTTCCTTTTTGTACAGTTCAGAGGTGATTTTTATTTTTTCCCCTCCCTCTTCTTGTAATCAGCATGTACTTTTTCTCCCGAGCTGCTTTCCCAGTGGTCACTACCTGTGGGGGACACATCTCTAACACACACACACACACACGCTGGGGGGGGGAGGCACGCAGGTCCCTCCTGTGCGCCGTCGGGCCCCTTGCACTCCAGAGTTTTGGCAAATTTAAGCTGGAAACCGGCAGATAAGTGTTTATTCCCAAAATTACTTATTCATTAGCACATATTTGCCAAGCCGCAGCCTGGCTACATTTGATGAGGTTGAACAGTTGAACAACCCTTAATTTTGTACACACCGAGGGGTATCCGTAACGAGGCCTGTTTTCCACGGGTACAATTTTGCAGGTTTGATATTGTCTTATTTATATTTTAAGCTGGAAGATTCAGACAGATACAGCCTCTAAAGAGCTGAAGACCTGCAGGACTAACGTGCCTTAAGACCAATGTGCTGGAGAGAAAATCCAGCTCGGTGTGCTCTGAAGGGCGTCAAGGGAAGCTCCAACATGCTGTTTGATGTTCTTGAGACATCCATTGATTTGGGAGAGTTCCCTTTCCCAGATTGTCCCCAGAGCAGCTGCTCTCTCCAGGTTTCTCCTTTAAATAAAGGAAAAAGCAGGACTTCTGTTCCGAGAACGTAATTCCTCCTCCCCCCTCCGTTTGCATTTGCACATTCAATTTGCATTTTAATTTTTACCAGTTTCTCAAGGTCTCAATATCCATTTGAATCAATGTTTTCCTTCAGGTTTTATATATCCATGACAGCACCCTGTTGCCCAGCAGCAAAACTACTGCCAGAAATGATTCTCTCCCTGACTATCTCGTGGGGTTTGCAATTACCCTTCTTGGCAATTGAAGGGTTAGACTCTTCTCGTGACATCTCAAACTGTGAAGGGTATCCCCCACAATGGATATGTATTTTTTTACACCATGACAGCACTTTGTATGGCTGAGAGCAGTGTGTGCTGTTTAAATGTTTAATTTAAGACCTCTCAGAAATAAGATTTTGCAACTATTGCTGGAACGAGACCTAGAGGTAGGTCAGGGGAAGCCAAGTCTTCATCCTTCTGACTTTGTTCAGTGGAGCTGGACTCCAGCTACTTATGAGATTATTTCTTTAATTAATATTATAATGTGGCCCGGAAATTTTGCTGGAAAACCTCAGTGTGTGGTAGTAACAAGGCAGTGGATGCCAGGAGACCCTGGGGACTTTGCAGCCTCCAGGGCAGCGTGGTTCCTCCAGGAGCCTGTGCCGGTTCCCTCCCCTCTGAACCTCTGGGGGCTGGTTACTTTCTGTTTACATCTCAAAATAATTAGATTTGATGATGCAGTTTAATACATTCACATAATTGCACGCTCCCATATTAATTATTTTGCAGGCTGTCTCACACCTTTCATGACTTACAAGAACTGCAAATATACAGGAGAGTGTCAGAATGTTTTAAAACCAGAATTCTTTATGCACTTAAATGATCGCTTTATAGTTTGAGGTCTGAAGAATGCTGGTTGAAACACCTTATTCATGGCTATAAGTGCTTTGGATATGAAAAGCTAGGTAGCTAGATATGCATCTTGGAGACACAAATGAGTATTAATTAGTGTATTTGTATTAGTATTCCTCTTTTGTTCCATTGTTTCTCTTTGTCATTTTATGTGATTTTTTTTCGGAGGCAATTTGGAAGAAGAGTGAGCTGTAAATTTTGCATATATTGTTATACCTCACGGACCAGTCCCTCGCTTGCTTTTTTGCCTAATAAACTCAGTGGCGCCGAGTTATCCCTTTGACTAATTTATCAGCCCTTACACCCTCTCAGGGAGAATTTGTCAAATTCATAAATTGTAATATCCGGGAAAAGACAAAGCCTTTTGGCTCTCTTGTCTCCCATATATTTATAACGACTCCGTTTCTCCCGAGCAGGGAATTGCCACCCTGGCAGGACTCACCTGATGCTGTTCCCACGCGGTGCCGTGCTGGAGCGCTCGCATCCCCAGCCGTGGCAACGAGGCGACTCAGAGACAGAGCTGTAGGATTATGAAATCAGACTTGACATTCTCAGCTCAATTTCACCGAAATCACTGGAATTTCCCCAGGCTAAGGCATTGCAATATTTCTACCCAAGCAACAGGAAACATTACGATTGCATTTTGCAGCTTTCGGGATGCGTGCTCTTTCGATTGTTATTGCTATTTTAATTATAACAAAACTGTCCCCAGGAGCAGCCAGGATCCATAACCTCCGGTGTAAAACCTGACTCAATATAATCAGGAATCTTCCAGACCCAAGAAAAGTTTACAAACTCAGACCCACAGTGTTGTCTGGCCACTGAGGATGGAAGTGAGGACAGTTTGACTGGAAGTGGCTAGGAAAGAGGCTTTTAGGAAGGTACCTACAGGGAGCCTACAGTGAAGCTGGAGAGGAATGGTTTGCAGTAGCTTTGGACTGACAGAGGGGAGATGGAGCTGAGATGTGGGGAAGAACTTGTTTGGTGTGAGGGTGGTGAGAGCCTGGCCCAGGT
>JAOTQQ010000003.1:15091024-15108037 GCA_026546715.1 Gallinago undulata
CACAGAACCAGAAGGAACACGTTCCTGCAGCCTTTGTCAGCTGGGCAGGAGGGTGTCCTCTGGCTGGTGTCAAAAGTGGTGGGCCTGAGCGTGTGGATGGGTGATGGACACCCATGAGGAGCTGGCGAGCCCTGGCCATGCAGCGTCCCAGTGATGTCCCCTGCCAGGGTGGTGGGACACGACAGACTGGCTGCTGTCCCTGCCAAACTGGCCACCAGCTTGCCATCAGGCCACCTACATACCAGTTCAATTAGTAATAGGGAAACAGAAACAGCCTCTTTAGTGACTTCTCCCTCCCCGTTGTCACTCGGGACCTGCCTGGGACACCGCTGCTATTTATGGCCGGCCTCGGCGCCTCGGCGCTAATTGTCGCTGCTTTACGGAGAGCGACAGGGAAATATGACAGCTAAAGATGATATAATTTATGAGAAGAGAAGGCTGTAAAGCAATTACGAAGGAACACGCTTTTCACTCGTGTTGTATTTGTAATTTAATGTATTTGTCTGCTATTATTAAAAGATCCGTGTGCTAATCTGCATAAAAGCCGGGCAGGTGAGGCTGCAGCTCAGAGACAGGCAACTGCCCACTGACACACGCAGGAAAATGAAGTATTTCTTGTACAACCGTGGGCATTTATAGAGTAGATAAGTTTCCAATACGCTACGGTAGGGAGCACAACAGGAGAGATGTGAGAATGTGATATGGCAATCTATTTACATTTAGATGCTAAATTTAAAATTATATTATTTTCTCCGAGCTTCATTCCGTTTGCCGGGTTTTGAGCGAGTGTGTAGAATCATTTAGGGCTGTTGCTTTCATCTCTCTCATATATATTCTCCAATTTAAAGGCGAGGGAGCGTGTGGATAGCTGTCTCGGGCGCAGAGCCGGAGGAGGAGCCGCGCACATCCATCTCCCTTGTAGATGGGCCAGAAGCAGGGTTTAATAATCAGCCTCTGCTTTGCCCGGCGTGGATGATACAGGATTCTAAGCAAGAATTAAGAAAATGAGAAAGAGGAGGTAAGAATAATCTGCCACAGTGACTGCGGAGGGAATCAGAGCAGAAGTTCCAGGCTCGCAGCCATCGCCGTGCCAGCTCTTGCTTGGTGCTGGAAGCACAGAGATGGTGCTTCCTACAGTTGATAGCTTGGGATGCCTGTGGGCCGTCATAAAATTCATCTTCTGCACTGTGAATCCCTGCTCTTTAAGCATGGAAGAGGTTACAAATGTGCATAAAATTGAAGCAAAAGTGATTAAATCTCACTCTGAGCCAGTATTGACAGATCTGCCTTGCTGCTGGATGCTGAGGGACCTTCTTCCTTTGTGGCCCGTGCTCAAGATAATGAAAACCAGTCAAGTGATGAAACTTATATATCCAAAGAGGATTTTTTTTTGCTTCTGTGTATTTGTTTTTAATATGTTGCTGGCACAGATGTGCAGTTATTTCAGATCCTGTTACTCATTTCTGGCAGGGGACGGGTGGAGGGTATCACTTTCCCACCTGGCCTGTTGAGCAGGTCGGATAATAGCTGAAAAGGGAAGGGTTTTAATTGATTGTTGGGCTTTAAAGAAATGTTGCTTATTTTCCACGTGTAGGTTGTCTTCATTTCCATACCTTACAACGAGCACATCCTTCCTGCTCCTGGCTCTGTGACCCCCGTGAAAAGGATGCGGGGAAGGGAGGAGGGTGGGAAAACGGGAGAAAGCACAGTGTGGAACAACGAGGAGAACTCATAGCTCATGTGGCAGTGGGGGTTGTACAGACACATCCCTAAAATTAACCCTGTGCTATGGAATGTTGGGGTTTGTGGTGACTGAGGTGCCTTCCCTCTGCTCCCGTCAGTCCAGCTGCCAGGAATGGAATGCCCGTTCCCTCTCAGCTCTTCTTGGCAGGCATCGCTCTTGCCTTCTTGGTTTTCCAGAGTTCCTGGTTACTTGTGAGACTAAGGGCAATGCTCCTAAGCCCAGCAGACTTGCAGCAGTGTCACCAGCGGGAGGGAGATGGCACCTTTCTTCTCCCCGGCACCCCGTGTTAGCAGGTGACACTTCCATCGCTCTCTGCATCCCCACAGCAGATTGTTTTCACCTTCTGGAAACAGAAGGCCTAGGCCAGACCCCACCATAATGTGGACAAAACAATTTTCTTTGGAAGCAAAGTTAAGGCAGAACTCTAACGGGAGCTGGAGGATCCTGTGTGGGCTCTGCCTGATGAGAGGGATGTGGGTATCTGGGGCTGGACCAGCCTGGAGGTGGTGTCCAGGAGAGTGGCCCTGTCCATACGAATGAGATTGTATTCCTCAGGTATTCCTCACCCTAATTTATTCTCCTATTAACATTGTCACTCTTCACCCCTAATTAGCAGAAAAATGGCACTTGTCATCAGCAGCGATATGTAGCCTCTGCTTAAATAGAAAGGTCAACTTTTTTTTTTAAACAAGTTACACGATGCAAATGCCTCAAGAGCACATTTATTTGCAACTATTCAGGCGGTCAGTAACTCGGATGTTCCCTTTCCAGGGGTGCTTTGTGCTCACCAATAGCCCCCTTTCTCCCGGGGCTTGTCCTCTTGCTCCCCTGCCCTCGGGAAGGGGCCGTGTTTGGTCCCTGTGTCCCAGCCCAGCCTTTCAGACCCCGCCGCTGGCTCGTCTCCAACGCGCCTCAGCCAACGGCCAGCTGAGGTTGACATAATTATATGTATATTAATTAACATGTATATGTTATTTGCAAGAGGACAATCTGTTTTCACTGTCGGGGAGCCGTCATCCATTAACACTGACAGCAGCGGAGCGTGTGAGATCTGTATCTGCCGTTTAAAGAACAGGGGATGCTCCTGTATCCTGGATTAAAGCAGGGTGAATCCTGGTAATGCTGATGTTTCATTAGCATTCCCCATTTTCATGTAAATTAATTTCTTTGAGGGAAATCACATCCGTACCTGGTGCTAATTGCCAACGATAATGATGAGCTGAGACTCGGTAGAGATTCATTATCGAGGCAGGCTGTCTCTCAGATCAAGACTGGAGCTCTTCTGGAAGTTCTGTATCAGCTGAACTCCTGGTTCCTGGAGTTTCTGCAGGGACAGAGCTGGGAAATTCTGCAGCTCCAGCTGCAGAACACCAGACATGATCTCCTCTGCCCTGACAGCCTTCAAAGCCAAGGACGATTGTCCTTCCTCTCCTAAAATGGCCATGAAGCCTTTATTGATCATTTCATCTAAATTAGGGATGATGCTTTTGTCCACTACATTTTTCTTGTGGAGCAGAGCACTGCCAAAGATAACTTTCCTCTCTCGGGCTCGGACGCGTGGAGCCCGTCTTTGTACAGGGAGGTCACTGAAGTCCACGCTGTCAACGATATTTCTTGGCTGAATTCATTTGGTTCGTTCTCATATTGAATATGAGAAATGAGCTATTGTGGTTGAATTTCTGAGAAAAACTCATCAAGCGAAATTATCAGGTTTTCTGGAAGCCAGAGTAAAAGCCCTGTAAGCATTAGAGGGGTTGACACGACATGAACCAGCGGTGGAGAGCATCAAAACCTCCTTCTCTGCCGTGGGAGTTCTGCTGCTACTTGAAATGGGAGCATGTAATGGATAAAGCTGAAGTATATCACAAAATAATACAGGCAATTACTTCGCAACCCGTTTCATGATAATATTTTTTTTTCCAGCTGCATTTTACCTCTCTTCAGCGTTTAATAGCACAGCACAGTTTATTGAATATTTGCAGTCTGGCCTTGGAGGATAATGAGTTTTATCCTGCCGTGTGCTGAACGCCTTCGTGCCCAGGAGAAGTGAAAGATGAAGATGATCAACGTTTTGTAGGGTCGGTCCTTGATTGAGCAGGGAGCTCTGACTCCTGTACGGAACGTGGTGGAAGAGCTGAGCAGGGATTTGGGATAACTCGGCAGATGCTGGAGGCTCTTCCATGCCAGTCTTGAAAGTACCTCGGAGTAAAATTGTCTCTGTCAGTAAAAAAAAATGGTGAACACCATGAAAAACCTTTTCATTTGACTGCACTCTGATGCGTTAGACTCTCAAAATACTCTGAATTGTTGGCGTCTCTGTTTAAGCAAGTATTTCTGAAAAGCAGGCCGCCTGAACAATTAATAGTGATTAATAGTGCTTTCTGGCTGGTGCTCCCCCCGCCGCGGGAACTGCTGCACTGCCGGTGGGTAGCGTTGGGTGCCCGAGGAGGGGGATGCTCCGGGGGGGGCAGGCAGAGCCCCTCATCCCGGGCAGGGCACAGAGGGCCATCAGCAATCCCAGAAAAGCAGCTTCATCCCTTGGCTTACTCCCCTGGCAAAGGGGGGTGTTAGCGGGGGAGGCGCCGAGGCTCAGCTCTGAGTGTGCACTCCCCTTCCCCGAGCGGGGGTGAGCACGATCCACGTCGTCGTGTTTTGTTGAATCCCAGTTAGTTAGGCAGAAGCCCCTGAATCCCAGTTAGGCAGAAGCCCCGGGGATGCTGAGTGAGACCAGTCAGTAACAGCAACGCCTGGCAATCTTAACCTCTTGAGAACATCCATCGGCTTGAACTGGCCTCCTGCTGGCTCGCTTGGTTAGAATATTGGATTCTAATCTTTACTGCAAGAGCACGCATACTTCATACAGGCTTTTTTTTTTTTTATGATTAAATGGGGAAAGGCCTTTTCTGTATTCATTGGAACAGAGTTTAATATAAAATCGCATAAGCCCAGTGCATGTAGTTACATCCTAGTTACAGAATTTGCATATAAATAGCAGGGTTTTTTGTGAACATGCTTGATGGAGAACATGCTACCGGTTGGTATGTCCCTAATGTGTCAGTGCAAAAGTATTGCAGAATGTTTTGCTTTATATTCAGCTGCAAATATTTGCAATTTTTACTGACAGAAGTCTGTAGTGTTTCTCACAAAGTAGTTACTGACTGGGTTTATTTATTTCTTTTTTTTTTGCAAACAGATTTAATTTGAAGGTCATAATTGGGAAAGCTGATACCTTCTTCCCCATATTGAAAAATTCTCAGAAGTCATAAAACTTGAATAAGAACCTCTTTATCCATGAAAAAAAAAGCCAAGTTTAGCCCAGGAGATTTAAGTGGGGGAGAATATTGCTCTTTTTTTTTAAAAAAAAAAAAAAAAGAAATCTTAATGGGATCTAGTTGTGGTGCCTCAGCAAGTGAAGTCAGACAGACTGCAAGACTACAACGAAATCAATCATCAGCGGTAATTTTGTTTTATGCTAATAGCCAGGGCTGGAGACACGGCCTCGGCTGAGCTGGCAGCCGCCTGCCTGGGGCCGTGTCCGAGGGAAGATGCTCAGGGGGATGCGGGAGACGCCGGAGCATCCCTGGCCGCGCCTGCATCCCCCGGACCAGCGGCCATCCCCCTCCCCGGGGGTCTGGGCCGGGCTTTCTCACCCCTCTCCGCTTTTCCTTTCCAGGCCCTGCTGCAAAAAAGAAGTACGTCAGTTATAACAACCTGGTGATCTAGCGGGGCGGAGGACGGGTGAGGATTTTCATCCCCGGCGGGCGCATCCCTCCTCCCGAGCCCCCCTCCCGGGGCGTCCCCTCGGCGGGGGCGGGGGGCGGCGAGGGCACGGCCGACGCCGCGGGAAGGGGCCAGCGGAGCCCCCGCGCTCCCCACGGAACATCCTTCACGGCTGCGGGCTTGGTGCGTGGCTGGCGCTGCCGCCGGCCGGGGCTCCCCGGGGACGGGCGGCCTTCGGCTACAAGGACTCTTAAGGGGCTAATTTCTGTCTTTCTATGTACTTCCAGACTGCAAGTTTTTGAACTTTCTGTACAGTTTGTGAGGATTTTTTTTGCATACCGCCATCCCTGTCCTTTTGAGCTCACTGTTTCGTTTTTTTGGATGCACAGTTGCATTGAGGGCTCGTCCCCTCAGATTTAGCACATTAAAAACAAAACCCACCAACAACTAAGGATTTAAAAGACCCGTGTACATGACTTGTATGATTACTACTGTATCACTGCGATCCATAGACGTTATTATTTTTTTTTTTAACTAAACAAACAAAAAAAAAAGAATTTAAAGACCAAAAACTGTGCTGGCGAAGTTAGTCACCCCCCTCCCACCCCCTCCCAACTTCACAACTCCGATGGGCTGCAGAGGAAGCAGAAAGGATTTTTGCTGAGTTTTAGTAGAAGTCTTGATATTTGGAATGCATGCCAGTAATGTATTTTATGGTACATGTTAATAATTTATGTTTGATATTTGTATTTGTGTTCTATTTTGTTATTTTATTTAAGGTATATGACTATTTTGCAATAATTTCAATAATTCTTATGGTATTTGGAGGAAAGAATATGGCTTTTACATGTCTTGAGGTTTGTTTTTTTTTTCTTTGTTGATGCCCCACCATGATTGACCAGTGTGATAAGGACTTAAAAAAAGCATGTATGTTTTATACTGTTTGTAATAAGTAATTTCGTTAATCTTGCTGCTTATGTGCCAATTTAGTGAAACCAATCTTTGCCGCAAACTCCTCCCTTCCTTTCCATTCTCTCGATCCTGTGATATTATCCAAGAATGTATCAATAAAGGATTTTGGTTAACTTTTTTTTATTTACTCCAATAAATATATTTTTTCAGTTGTTCCCTCCCCCTCCCCCCTTGTGACTAAAGTTTATTTCATAACGTGGTCATCCAAAAACCCGACCCTGGGGTCCTTCAGGCTTTGGGCACGAAGAGCAGAACGGTCCCGGGGCAGCTGGGAGGTGATTGCAGGGGAAAAAAAAAAAAAAAAAAAAGGACCTTTTTAAGCCCTGGGATTTACAGCAACCCCCCCCCCAGTCACACAGAAGAGACCTGGGGGGCTTTCTCCTGTCTGGGCTTGATGGTCTCCAGAGCTGCCTTCAACTGTTGAGTCTTCTTTATGACTTCGAAGGGTATTACCTTCAACAGCACACCAGGACGCAATTAAGTGATCAACTAATCAAAGCCAATCTGCGAGGCAAGTGGGGAGTGAGCTGTGGGGGAAAAGGGGAAAAGTTTAGGCAAGAGGTGAGAAGAAACTCATTCCAGTTGCAGCACGGTCCCCAGTGCTGCCTCCAGCACAGGAATGGGACGATTGCTTTGGGAAGTATTTAGCCTCCCATTTTCTCTAGACAACTTAATCAATTATGCTGATGAAGTTAATCAGCATCAAGAGAAAATGTGACAGCTGCAGCCGGGGCCACAGCGCATAACGATGACGAGACCTCGTTAGACCCTGAGAGACCCTTGGTGCCTGCGAGCACGGGGGCTGGGGGGGGTTTGCAGGGCCTTCTCCTGGTTGTGGAGATCTGAAGAAGGGTTACAGCAGAGAAAGGATGAGATTCCCCCCGAGCAAAGGCTTTATTAGCAAGAAATGGATGTTCAGCCCAGCAAAAGGCAGAGGCTCTGCGACACTGCCCTTGTGCTCTGCCCGGCCCGTAAGCACGAGGACAGACCCAGCACTGGGCTAAACAAGTCCAGCACCATCAAACAGTGAGTCTTGCTCCACTTTTTTTCCTGAATTGTCAACAAAAATGGTTTTTCACTTTTTTTGGAGAAATGGGGAGTGAGGTTGGAGGGAGAAAATGGTGCTGCTGGGAGGAGTGATGCGGGGCTTGGGGTGGTTTTTTTTATTTATTCTCCCAGATCATGTTGCTTTAGATCCAAAAGAGAACAAAACCCAAGGGTTTCGTTTTCCTGCTTATTTTATTTTTTGCAGGGGTGTGTGGGCACTCACACGTGCACACAAAGTGTGTGCAGACACCACAAGCCTCTGGCTGACGAGCCGTGCTGTCAGTTGGAGGTGAGCTGGCTGATGTTTTATACATCTGACCACAGTCAGAGCCCGAGTTCCTCTGAACGGGCACAGCCCCAACATCAAAGTCCTGTTCTCGTTTACTTCAGGTTAACACGGAGTCAGGCTTCAATGATTTATCCATCCTGAATGGCTTTCTGGTTTGATCACTGCCTGAAAAAGTAAGTAAATTGAGGAGGCACGAAAAGCCTGGATATATTTTCATCTATCAAAGAAGGGACTATTCTGGCTTTCATTTGTGTCGTTCCACAGCCAGGTCCCTGGTGAGGTTGTGTGGTTACAGCTCCCTGCTGGGACAACTGGAAGTTCAACCAGTGTATGATGGGCTTCTCCACGCACACGGTGTAGAAGACATCAGACCTGGACTCGTACAGCTCTATTTATACCTAACTATGATAAAGTACATTAATAGCACTTGCTATGGATGTGTGTAGCTCCAGGTATCAATAACCACTTTATGTTACAGACGTAACCATCATTTATAATCCATACACAGTCGTGTTTGTTGTCATAAAATATTTAAGCATTAATTTTGATATTATTTAATAATATAAGTGCAATAGGAAAATTTTTAATCACCTCTACCTCTCTCTATCCACGTGTTGAAACTGAAGCAGGTCACTGAGGAGCCCAGCAAGGTACCATTGGAGCAGCTCAGGTGAGGTGAAGTTCTTTCATTGTAGGCTGTTGATATTTTTTTGTTGTGGTTTTTTTTTTTCATTCCACAAGCTGCACCATGCTATTACACCCACACAGCATGTTTTCAAACAAACAAAAAAAAAAGCCCTTAACTCCCTTTAGAGTCCTTTATTTTACAACTGGCTGTACTTAGCATCGGTGCAGCATTACCAGTGTTTTCATAACATCTTCATCTTATTATCCATTGACTTCACACTGGTAGTACCAGTCTGGGGGTGGTCCCTGTGGGTGTGCTATTATACCTTGTGACCTGAACACAACTGGCCCTTTGCATGAAAGATGACAAGTTTTATGTCACGTTAATGGTAGCTGTCAATGATGAGGCCTTTCATGAGTAAGAAGGACGTTGGTTGGACAAGGAAAGCAGGTGGGATTTCCTCCCCCCTCAAAACAAGCACCCCAGGCGCTGGGAGAAACAGGTAAAACTGCAGCGGTTTAAAGAGAGCCGTGGTTGCTCGAGGTGAGGTTACGTAGAGTAAGGGGTGACCACGGGCTCTGCTGGGGACTCTGCACCTCCATGGAGAGTTGTCCTCCAGCTGGAAGAGACTGAGCCCCCCCAACCCATGGCAATAACCTCCCAGCCCCCCCGAGGGGCTGCCCACTTCTCCGTGTGCCGGGGCTCTGCCCTGCCATCCACAGTACACCCTCAAGAGAACAAAAAGTCCTCCACTTCTCATGGTGATGAACATACTGTGAAAAATGCCCATGTGATTAGGCTGGGAAAAAATAATGAAGAATGAGAGTGGTTTTTTTTGTTGTTGTTGCCACTTATTATTTCGTCTGAATTATACCCAAATTGTTTTGGTATGTTAATGCCAAGTTTATTGTTCATAAATATCATTGCAGAGTTAAGCTTTCTGGGCATGCTATATGATAGATAATGACAATTATTTAGGCTGAGTCAGAGCTTAGTCTTCATTTGTGACATTAATTGCCTATATATATAATTAAATGCACTATAATGCTTCCATATACAGAATCTGTGCATCCATGAAAGTGCTAATCAAACACATTTATTAATTTCTAAGAGAGCTTTTTGTAAGGGCTTTGATACAGTTGAGTGTTTTTTGGTAAACAGTCTTTTTGATAAGATGTTTAGCAAAATATTTTGATAATTGCTTTTTGTGCTGCAGGCATAATTAATATTATTTATAACAAATTAATAGACGCCGAGGGGTGAGACGCCGCTTCCCTCCAGCTCAGTGGCTGCTCTGCCTCTGGCTCCCACGGAGTGGGAATTACACCAACCAGCCCCCGGTGTCCCCAGCCTTTCCCAAAACGACTTCAAAAAGACAAATTTTTGAGTGTGTTGAGGTTGATTGCAGGTTATTGCACAGAGTTACAAAAGCTGGAGTCCTATAAGATGCAGGCTGTGCCCTATGGGCTTGTTTCTATCCGTTTTTCACCCTCAGCCCACGCTTTGGAGGAAACAGATTGGAACTTGCACCTCCCACCTCTGGGGCTGTCGACTTCAATCCCCCATTTTATGGTGAGTTTGCCCATCGTCACAGCTTGATTTAATATTTACGGAGGAATAAAGGAAGAAGGGTTCTGGGGGCAGGGGAGAGAGATGCTGCATTAGAAGCTGTTATTTTAGTCTCTTGAGAGCACAGTGTGTTCAGCTGCCCAGGAGGGACACGTCTTGGTCCCCTGGTGTCACCTGGCCTTGGTGAGGGTGTCTGCAGCAGCAACTCATCATAATGCTTACAGGAATTATTTCACCCTATAGCATGGTCAGAAAACCCAAGAGCTCCAGCCAGGGCAGGGGTCCTGCCTAAACTGAGCACAGGAGTACGTTCATCTTCCAAGAGGTCTATTTGCTGTTTGCTCTCTCGATACAGCCACCAAGCTTTGTATTTGTATATCACACATTTATTTCCAGTAAATGTTTTATTTTCAGTAACTGCTTTTATTTTTTACTGCCCCAAAAAAGTACTCATCCTTTTTTTTTTTTTCCCTTAAGAATGATCTCAGCTTTATTTTTTCCTCCGCTTTTGGTTTTGGGGTTTTTTTTTGGTGCCTCTAGTATACTTGGCTGCATATAATGTACAAAACCAAAAATAGCCCCTGCAGAGCAAATGGCCCCATGGGGAGCAGTGTGAGTTTTCCCTTATAATCCTGCTGGAGCACACTTAGACGAGCGAGGCTGCAGGTTGCAGTGCTGACCAGAAGAACCGAGGAGCAGCATATCCCCTTTAATCCAGCCTTTAATCCACTCTTGGTCATCAGGACCAAGGGAAAAATCCTGATTTACCACCTTGGTGATTTACATGAAAAGGCACAGCAAGAACATGGCCAGAGCAGCATCCTGATGGTGGCAGAACACGGGAGAGAGGGGACACCCTGCTGGCATTATGCCTCTCCCTGGAAGCAGATGGACATCTGATAATTTATTTTCAATTTTTAATACTTTGTTGCTGATGAATACTTAGTCTACAGCTCACTTTGCTTCCTCTGCCTCCCTCCCCATTACTTCATTAGCGCCAAGCTCACGCAGTCACTGCAATCCATGAAACAAAAGGCCCAATTCTGCTTCTTGGGAGCTGGAGAGAAAGTACATGTTCTCCACAATCATTTTCAAACTGTGTAATGTGGGTGTAAAAGAACCTGACCAATGGCAGCAGGTAATTAAAAAGACATCATTTTTCAGCCTGGACACACACATGAGTGGTAGAAAAGACTAGAGCTTTGGTCAGCTGGGAAAGATGGCTGAGAAGGACAATAATCTACGTATGATCCTGCCTGCATATTTAATGTTTGGTGGACTCTAAGCATTATGAAGCAATATAATGAAATTAAAAATTTCAGCAAGAAGACAAAAAAAAGGAGGGCTTGAAATCCCTCAGGAAGCAATCACTGTAATCCCTGAAGCAGCTATTCCCTGTAAAATCTTGCTGGATTCCATAAATCTGCTGATGGCGTGCAGGTGGAGCACGGTGGGACTGTTCTGTAGTACCAGCTCTTCCAGAGCCCCCCAGCCCCTTGCTTGACATGGGTCTCGCTGCTGCTCCACCACTGCCACATCAAACAGCAGCTCCACAAGGCTGGGTTTGACCCCGGGGCTCCCTAGTGCGGTAGCCAAGGGCACTGCCCCAGGCATCCTCCACAAAAACAGGGAAAAAAAACCTCTGCACGAATTACAAGGTGCATCTGAGCCCTGGTTGTGTAGTTAAGAACTGTTACAGCTGCAAAAGAAAGAAGAGAAAGGAAAGTATCTCGTCCCCTTTGGCAAATGCAGGTCAGACAACACCTTCCTGGAAGGAATTCGCTGGGGATCCAAAACCCTACTGCAGTACTTGCAGGAGAACATCAAAACCCCGTGGCTGAGGAAGACAATGCGTTCTGCTTCTAAAAATAAAGCTGTGAACCTGATAAATTCCTTTAAGACCGTCCTTTCTCAGGTAAGGATGGCTCATGAACTCAGGGTGACCAGCCGTGTCCGTGCCACCTCCGTGAGGAGTCCTCTGGCTTCAACGGGCTTCCTCCAGGCATCTGTTGGGCAGCACGGAAGATTTGGCCTATAAAAGGGTGCAACATCTGTCTGAGAGCAATTTTCCTATCTTGGGAGCCACAGCTTTCAGCTTTAGGACTTAAACAAGTCTGTTCTTCTCTGTGTGCCAGGATGTGTCTGTCTTAATTTCTGCCAACCTATCCCTTCACCATTAAGTGTAACATAAAGGATAACTGGTTCCCATACACACCCCCCTTTGTTTAGCAGGATGCTGATAGAAAAGCCTGCCCTTTCCAAAATATTTCAGTAAAAATGATCCATACCCCTTTTTTGCCTGGATTATTATACTCTGTTTATTCATTTTATAGACAGAAAAATCGTCTAGTGAATATTAATGAGTGTGATTTCACTCTGGCATTATTTAAAGCTAAAAGGGTAAATGTTTTACTTACAGCCAGCAGGAATTCTGCTAAGTAGTGATCCTTCATTTCGGTCACCGTGGGACTCTGTATGAACGAGGGGTGAGGGACCGAGGCGGTGGATGCCACCTCCCCACACTCCAAACCCTCACCTCCCCCCTCCACGGCCACGGAGACAGTTTCAGCCCCAAAGGGCCAGGCTCAGTCCCCACTGATGAAATGCATCAAGGGTGCCATTAAGCAAAGCGTTCGCTTTTCTTTTCTCCTTCCTGATGCTGCTGGTGGCCTCCAAAGTGGGTAAAAAACCATTTCCTTGATCTCAGGTAGATCCCAGATCCCAAACCTGCCTCCAAGACACTTCTCTTCCAGGAGAAAGAGATAAAACTCCCAGCAACCTGCTCTAGTGGAAGATGTCCCTGCCCATGGCAAGGGGTTGGACTTGGCCTTTAAAGGATCCTTCCAACCCAAACTTCTATAATTCTATGTGACATTCTCCCCAAATTCATCAACAATAACTTCAAGCTCTATCATTAAAAACCAGGGGTGTTTTTTTTCAACCACAGCTGCTTCTATGAATTTTTTTACATGTTGACTCAAGCTGCTGAACGTGTGTTAGTGAAAGAGGAAAAAAAATGAACCCTTTGGGGTATATATGGCTCGTGCTTAGTGAAGGACAAATTGATGCACTGCAATAACATATGGAAAAGCATAAACACTCGTTTTGTTCATAGATAAGTGACTCAGTGTTAACTTTTGTTCTGTTTATGAAATTTTAAGATGGGAGGATCTTGAGGAGGCTTACCAATTAATTCCTATTAATAGAATAAAATAGAACAGTAGAAAGTGCAGAAGGCAAATGAAATAATCTTCCTTGCTCATCATGTCTCAGCTTCAGCAGGAACTAAAACTTGGATACAAAATATAAACCTCCTCCAAAATAGCACTTCACTGGTGTCTTGTCTAATTGCTTTCCAATCAGCTAGAACTTTTCATCTGTTATTAAAGAGGTGAGCTTTGTGTAAAGACTATTTCATTTACAGTAGAAAATGTATTTGTCTGTTTTCTTTCATTTACAAATACATGGAAAAGAAGTAACTTCTTGAAATAACTTATCAAAATGTGACTTCTTGTCCCAGTTCCTTCTTCAGCAGCAAAATTAATTTTATATGTAATTCATCTCATAGTACTTACACAATGCGAGTAACACGTGGACTGTTGATGCTATTCAGCGAGCAAATGGGTTTTCTTGGCAGCCTAATGGGCTGTGCAAAATGTCTTTGAGTAGCTTTAGCTATTTTTCTGAACCCATTAGCAGCTATGAAAATCTTTAGTTAACCTAATCTTATGACTCCATCCGTCATAAAGAGTCACCTACCCTGCAGCCCCTCGTTCTCTCTCCCAACCCGGACCCAAAGAAAAGTTTACAGCATTTTTAATTCCCTTTGCATTTAATGGACAGACAGTGATTAAGGCTGTCCGTCACTGGCCTCTTTACAGATCGCATGCAGGTATCTATGTTCTGCCAAACACCAATTTTCTTCCCTAATTCTCAACTATTGGAAGTGGAAAATCTTCCCCTTCAGACTGATAGGAAGCCCTGTGAAACTCGGCAGACTCCAGTGGTTCTTTCCAGCCCCAGACATTCTGCAAGTCCATGATTATTGTCAGGGTAAGACAATGCTTTGCCTCCTCCCTGTGGCTCTCAAGAAGGTTTTAGGAGGCTCAGGGACACGCACGGCCCTGAACCACAATGACAGAGTGTCTCTCCTTTCCGCCTGCCAAAATAACTTTGAAGCAATAGGCTTTGTCTGGTTTTATCGCAGGCTTATTGCCCCAGCCACAGATTTATTAAATCCCAGCAATGACAGCAGTTCTTTCTCCTCCTCACAAGTTTTTATCTTGTTGTTAAAAGTTTTAAACAGCATCTCACACAACAATGAACATCACACACATTTCAATGAGCCCCTTAAAGGAAGCCATTCAGTCAATCTGGGACGAATGTATCTCAATCTATTGCTTTTTAACTTACAAAAAGAGACTGTCTCCTACTATATTAAATCATACGATAAGAGAGGTTGGCACTAACTTTTCAGGTGGCATAATCCTGTATCTGCTCTTTCACGTGTGGCTTTGGAGCTGATAAATTCCACTGCATGTGCCTTTCCCAGTGCCCAGAGAAGAGGGTTAGTGAGTTGGCAGATGATGTGCCGCTAAAAGCCAAGCAGCAGAGCATTGCAGAGGATCAGGGGAAGCATTTCTGGCCTCTCCATGCCTTCTGGCTGGTGCTTCCATACTCTTTTTTTTTTTTTTCTGGGTTCCCATTGCTAGAAGGATGAGTGGCCAGAATTACCCATAGCGGGGCTAATTCTTCTTAGCCATGCTTATGCTTAAGACATTATTCACCTGAGAAAACCGTAATGAGCTGCAGGTAAGAATAAAAGAAACCAAAGTGGCTATAAACAATGCGGTGAAGTATTTGGGTTTCATAGAGGCCAAAGCTTTACCCTGGTACCAGAGGACTACCTGAGCCGTTGGTGTTCCCCACAGGTCCTTTTCATCCCTCCCTTTTTATAACGGAGATTTCTCTCACCTGTTGAATCTCGTTGTAGCCAACAAATGACTCTGAGATACGGAAGCACGTCAAGCACAAAAGACATTTCCTCACATTTGCCTTCATGTACATCTGCTTACCCGTTTATTTTGAGAAGTTGATCCCGACACTCTAATTGCTACTTCAGAAGCGTTCCTTGTCCTAAAAATACTTCTCAGTTTCATCTCCTCTGGGCAGGCTGGAAGACGGTGTCTGCTGATTGAGGAAGCAAATGATGATGCGCCGTCAAGTAAATACAAATTGAAACTGCAGGAAAAAAAAAAAAAAAAAGTAAGATCTACAATATTCATCTGGTAAATGAAGAAAAACTGAATGACAGGGAAATGCATGTATACGGAGTTACGGCTCATACAGATCTATGCCCACAAAATTCATATAGCAAATGTACTTTGGTCAGAGGATGAATGATGTCCACTACATTTGCAAAGCCTGAAGGTCTTTACAGAGGAAATCCAAAAGAAATATGACATGCACCAGTCAGACCAGTGGGCTCTTAAACTCCCAGAGGGAGCAAATGCTGAGAACCCACCTGGACCTTCCAGTAAATCCTTGCCTTCCCTCCTCGGATGGGCAGAGTCGGGCACATGTCATGGGAGCTCCCCAGTTGGAGAACAGGTGAGACGTGCAAGGAAACGCTTGTTTGGGCTGGTATTTCTTGTGCCAGAAGTCACTGGAAAACTCTTCTGCTTCTCTTAGGACCTTTCATAGATGAGGAATAAAACCAACAGGAATCCCTGTAGAAAAAGCAACCAAACCAACAAATTTACTTGGTTTATGTCATTGGAGGAAAGCAGGCTGGTCAATCTGTTCACACAACAAATCACACTGGGCAGCTGCAAGGATTTATTTTTTAACTTCTACTCTTGTTTTTCTCATTATTCTTGCGTGCTCTAGGTTTCTTAACACCACAAACACTTGCTTAGAGAAAGCCAGATCTAAGTTGGAACAAACCCCACTTTCTATGCACACAGCTATTTATTTTCTCCACCTGGTTCATCTCTTGTTGTTTTTTATACCCTTCTCTTTTACAAGAGAACATATTTACCTCTGTAGCTCAGAAGATGAAATTAAGTAAGTATAGCTGACAAACCAACAAGGACGGAAATTTTAACTCTTCCAAAGGCAATACTACAAGACCTGTTTTTATCATTTTCAGAAAAAAAGGTGTAAATCCTAGCAGCATCACAGGTCCCTGGCTGCCACGTGCTGCTGGGCCCTGGCTTTCAGGGCTGAGCTCATTCCCAACAGGTACCATAAGAACTGGGGGATGCACAAAGGGCCTCCAGGTTCATGCTTTGGGACCCTCTGCTAGGAAACTGGAGCAGAAGAACTTCAGAAAAACTTAGAAATATGTAGGAAAGTGGAGGAAAACAAGATTATCAGCAACACGTCGGTAATGAAAACTTCAGATTCATCAGGTTTTTTAACAAATGCGAAGGACAGCGATACAGCCCGCCCCTGGGTTCAGTCTAAGGAGACACCAGTCCAGCTCCTTTCCTATGGAGGTCTGGCTTTGGAAATACCTACTTTTCATCTCTGCAGCAAAGTTCTGATGTTAGAACCATTCTGAAGCCTTTTCTCAAATTAATTACAACCTGAAAGCTATCTTTCTTCTTCTCAAATCCAGGCCAGTGTCAATGTGACAGCCATCCCCAGGACAGGGACCCATACCACATCGGGGGTTAAATTTACAGGCACCATTCAGATGACAAGGTCTTCCACGTCCGTGTATGACTGATGGTATTTCCAGCGGTTGGTAAGGGAAAGGACTGCAGTCTTTAAGTCTCCCAGGGTTCGGGGGTCCTGACCACTGCTGTTCGCCTCTGAAGAAGACAAGACATCAAGGACACTTCCTTGGAGAATCATAGAATTGTCTAGGTTTGAAGGGACCTTAAAGATCATCTAGTCCAACCATCAACCTAACCCTGACAAAAATCACTAAACCATATTCCTAAGGCTTACGTCAACCCGGCTTTTGAACACCTCCAGGGATGGGGCCTCAACCCCTTCCCTGGGCAGCCCATTCCAATGCCCAATAACCCTCTCTGT
>JAOTQQ010000003.1:15108137-15123079 GCA_026546715.1 Gallinago undulata
TCCTGGGACTTGGGAGAAGAGACCGACCCCCGTCTCTCTACCCCCCCTTCAGGTAGTTACAGAGCATGAGAAGGTCTACCCTCAGCCTTCTCTTCCCCAGACTGAACACCCCCAGCTCCTTCAGCCTCTCCTCACAAGACTTGTTCTCCAGACCCCTCACCAGCTCCACTGCCCTTCTCTGGACCCGCTCCAGCCCCTCAATGTCTTTTTTGTGGTGAGGGGCCCGAAGCTGTGCATGGAGTCACCCATCCAGTGCTACCTGCCTGTAGTGACACCCAGAAACCAAAAGGCAGACGATGAGAGACGAAGAAAGCAAAGTGTCATTTAGAAATACATTTAGAAAGGAGAACTTCCCAGAAATGCCTCCGTTGCTTTCCATCACTGCACCTTTGCGTGGTCCTTACCCTCTTATCTGGAAATAAGAAGCACACTGAGGATTGGGAGCTGCTGTTTCCTCAGACACGGGTACCCGCGGAGACCAGAGTGTCTCCTTGGAGGGAGGCAGGTGATGTACAGAATGCAGACACTAGATGGCAAGGCTGTATGCACATCTACTGAGGCGGGCACAGCACCCGGGAACCCCAGCCCCACACACCGACCCACCAGCCCTCGTCCCCGAGAGCCACACGGGGACACTCAAAGGTGCCCGTCGCTTCCTGGAGACCCCCTTCAGCACTCCCAGGGCAGCTCGGTATTTCACACTCTTTCTTCATGGTTTCCTCAGGTTTGACCCGTGCCCACACGCAGACCTGTGTGCACACCCACGGGCTGATGGGTTGGACTAGATGATCTTAAAAGGTCCCTTCCAACCTAGGTGATGATGTGATTCTGCAATGCACACTTAGTCTCTCACTAAACAGTAGGGATTACACAGAAACCTCCACTGAAGGACGCCAACATTGCAGATCAATCACTCTGAGCTTTAAGTGGCCAAAGGTGGGTTGTACAACCTTAATTTGGCCCCTTAATACAGCATCAGAAACCTTTTAATTTCAATTAAATGTTAGCATACCATTTTTATTTCCCAAGAGACTCTAGCAGGGCAGTACTGCTTAATTAGCAGCCTTCCCACATTTTATTTTAGTCACATCATTCAGTGTGAAGCCCCAGGCCCTTTTTTTGTGACCTACACAAAACCTTCTGTGAATATAACTATCCATATAACATAATATACTACCTAATGCTACTACATAACTCGTATCAAATTATTAACTTCCTCTTCAAGCATTTCAGTGTTCATTGTTCTAGTTTGAGTGTTTTACACACATCAGTAGGCTTTTTTCCAGAGATTTCCCCTGATGTAAGGTGCTATTACTGACCCTTCGTATCCTAATGCCCCGAGTTCCACATAATACTCATGACAATCAGACTAAAGCAAATATATCTGCACCATAGCCCTTTGCCTGTTCAGTAGAGCTCACTCTCCAAGACCAAATTACCATGTTTTATTGTAAGAGTTTCAGAAGTCCTTGAGAAGAGCCCACCTAAAGCTCAATCTGAGGGCTCCAGCCCAAAGATGTGTCCTCTGACATGTGGAGAGGCTTCCACTGGCTCTGGGGGTACCAGCAACTACCCCTGGAGGAGGAACAACTTCACGCCCACATTATTGTCAACAGAGGAAGAAGACTAAAGAGCTCATATCTCTAAAAGCTGATGTTCAGCTACAAACCCAGGGATCAGTGTCTGGGAGCCAGCCAAAGCTGGAAACAAGGGTCAGGAGGGAAGAGAAGTCCATATCCATTTGAACACTTCAGGGGGGCACTGGGTCCTGGTTGCCACACAGGGCAAGTGGAAGTCTTCTTTGCCTTGAAAAAGCTGCCCATCACCCCGACAGGACAGATGTAATACAGGAGTAGGCAGTTGAGACTTTTTTTCTCATGTAGACACATGTCTCAGCTGGTGGAGGAGAACACAGTGGGGCTGGGCTCCACATTGCTCCTTCTGAGGAGGGCAAGACTTCTCCAGTCCCAAGAGAGCTCCTTCCCACCAGCCCTACTGAGCCCTGCCTCCTTCCTCCTGCCACAGCTTTATCTCACGCCGCTTCTGGTACCTTCTCAGGGAGCATCACAGCATCCTGAGAACCAACGGGGCTCTTCTGCTTTCTCCCCTCTCCCGGGCAGCCCCGGCCGGGGTTGACAAGAGCCTCAGGGGTGTGAAGAAGAGAGCTGCTGCTGAGAGGGAGGGCTGGCTGCCGGGGGGTCCTTCTCTCCTTGGCTGCCCCCGAGAACGTCCCTGCCCCACGGCATCCCCGACACGCAGCAACAGCACGGGGAAATCTCTCCTCTGCAAAGCTCAAGGCAACCATTCTCACAGCTGGTGCCTTTTCATCCCTGCCCAGGAGAAGGCATCGGGAGAGATGAAAGAAGCCTCAGCAGCCACAAGATGACTGGAGGAGAACTATCAAGTAAATCCATTTAAAAAAAAAAGAAAAAAGAAAAAAGAAAAGGTTCCCCTCACAAAGATAAAGTAACTGAAGCTGATAAAATGCTTTTATCTGGCCAAATAAAAAGAAAAAAAAAATACATACATGAGGGAAAACAAAACTTAAGGACATTTTCTAAAAAAGTTCTTTTTGGAACTAAATCACAGAATCTAAGGTCAGAGATACAGGAGATACCTTGGAGATACCCTGAGAGGAGAAACTCCTGACGCTGTATAGTTGTATCCTGGGTTTCCAGGTGGAAAGGGGAATAGTAGGGAAAGTGGCTAAATTCCTGTTCGCCCAAATAAGATCCAACACAGTAGCCACACGATGCTCATCTCGTATCTCATTTTATGATGCATTAGTGATGCTAAAAAATGTTACCCCCCTCACAAGTGGGATTTACGACGCCGTTCAGAACTGTGTGAACACACTTTTCTATCAGATTTCCACCCACAGGTAGACCTGGCCAACAAGTGGGTTAAGAAACATAAAAGACCTTGTATTTAGCTCTAAGCAAGTCCTCTTTCTAAAAACTTAACCTAAATGTGACTGGGCACATCAGGTCAAACTTAACAGAGATTTCCTCAAGTTATTTCAATTAAAGAAATAAATAACCGAGAAATAAATAACTGTGCAGGTGCGTGGAGAATATTTTCTTAATTTCCATTTGTTCAATTGGCTTCTCCCCCAGAGCCCCTTCCTCCAAAGAGCAGAAACCAAGGGGGAAAGGAGAAAATGGGAAAACTGGTTTCCCACTTCCAAGCAGAATAAAACGACGCAGAAGAGCCTCCCAGCAACTACCGGTAACGTCTTAAAAAGCCTCAATAGCCAGCAATTCTACTCAGGAACTTTAGCTCATATTTCTATTACTTAGAGCAGAACAGATTTTAAAATTAAAAAAATTTATCAGGAACTTTTCTTATGTATTCTACATATTTGAAGTAGTTTTTCTTAAGCAGTAGAGGAGTTTTAAGATGCGGCCGATCCGCTTTTTAAATGAACTTTCATTCCCTTCCAAGCACTGTCTGACATCAATCATGGCTAAAAAGAGTTAATTAATCCGATAAATAAGAAATTTGTCTCTTCATTTTCTAGTACAATAAACAGTGAATAATAAGAATGTGAACGCTGCTAGGCAGCATACAGGATCCTATATAGGATCATACCTGAGGACAGAGTGCACTTTGCTCAACAGCAGAAATCAGCATCAGTCTCGGGGCGAGTAAATATCACCTTTTTTTAGCAAATAAAAAGACTTCCAGTGTGGAAAAGGAGTAATTATAGCTATCACTTACAATAATTATAAATGAATATTATAAATATTATAATCCCCAGCTTTGAACACATGTTTTGTTACCCAAGCTGTTAAGTGACCCGTGGGGGGGGGTTACACCCCAGGTAACTACACGGAGCGGCCGAGCCCGTCCACGTCCTCGCTGGGGGTGAGTGAGACCTCGTCTGGCCCCCTCACACCACAAGGCTGCTGTGGGATTTCAGGTGATACCCGGCCTCTCCGGTGGTTTTTTTTCCTCCGCTGAGAGTGACTTCAGGACAAAGACAGTGTCCTCTCCAAACTGATTACCTCCAGGGCTGTCTCCAGCGGCCGAGAGGGCGATGGGGCGTTTCTCCCCACCACCTCATGGGGAATCTGACAGAGAGTGAGTGTTTCCAGCGCATTGCCCTGCTCAGCACAATTACCACTTCAAAGCCCAGGCACTTCAAATTCTACAGAGGTTGTTTTCTATTTACAATGGAAAAAAAACTCGGGTTTTGTTCACTCGGGGGAAAAAAAAATGTGCTGTGAGGAAGATGCGCTGCGAGGAAAGCGCCTGAAGTGCGGGACTTTAAAGGCTGTGGAGGCCGATGGAGAAAGGGGGGAGATGAAAAGGCAGATCATTTCCCCCCAGGTATCCTCCTTCAAAGCGGTCCCGCTGGCCTTTGTGATTCTGCCCAGCAAAAGAAGATGGGGAATGGCTCAAGAATGAAGAACTGCTGTTTGTGTGAAGGTATGGTGTGTGGCCCCTGCGCGACCGGGGGGCAGCGCGCTCCCACGGCGGGAAATCACTGCGGGGCACTCAGTGACAGACCCCCCCGCGGCAGCACCGACTGCATTAACACTGGTTTTTGTACCTCAAATGCTAAATCCACGGCATCGGGGCAGCTTCGGCCTCCTCGGGCTACACCGGGACGATAAATTGACATTTCTGACCTGGGGAATTTTGCCAGAGAAAACACAGCTTTGCACCTGCTGGGGGAAGACAACACAAGTACCGCTGTAATACCTACCACACACCTGCTTAGAGACCAAGAGGGTATTAATATAACTATTATATAGTTATATGTAATTGGAACCTGTGTCATAAATATTAGAGAAACATAACCTCTGCAAAGAAGTATGAACATATTACTCTTTTCATGGAAAATCACCGGTTTCAGAATCTGCTCCACATGCAAAGGAAGAAAATACAGACCAAAGCGACTGCAGAAAGTGAGGACAAAGAACCCAAACATCTGAAGAATAAAAGTTTAATGCAAAAAAAAAAAAAAAATCACTCAACTTGGTGATTAAATGATTAACTTATAAATTTTTTTGGTTATGATTTTAACACCCTCAGATTTTTAAGACAGTTTCCTTCAGCTGTGTGGGGTTTTGGTGGTTTTTATTTCTTGGCTTTTCTTAAATATTTATCCTATTATGTTTCATTTGCTTAGCTTTCCCTAAATATTTGATCTATAGTGCTTTACCCGCATAAATATTTGTTTTATTTAAAATCTACTTAACTGAAAGATAAACAACAGCCTAAGAAATCAGAAACGACACTGGAATTTCCCAGGAAGAACAGCAATTAACTGCAGAGGTGTTAACCTTTTTAAAGCGATGATGCCCTTTGTGTTGTGTTTGCCGAGCTGTGTACTGACATCTATTAATTGTTTTAAAGACATTTTCTGAGTTTTAGTTTGGTTTTTCCCTTCCCTTTCCTTTCCCCTCTCCCTTCCCAGGAGATGACGTGACACCTCCCGAAAACCTGGTGGATAGAGAAGAGCTGCCCTTGGGCAGAGGGGGCCGGAGGGAGCTCAGGCAGACACAAGGACCCTTGCTCTGTTCGGAGCACACCATCCTCTCTGTATTTAAATGCTGAAAAAGTAACATTTTTGTATATTCCTGGCACCTGCCATAGAGCTTAAGCACTATAATTATTTCTCTTCTAACGCCAGGTGTTACACACATTATCTGCAATTTTGGCGGCTCAGTTTCCACTGCAGTCTGAAGGGGGGGGAGTGTGTGCAATGTCAAAACAGAATAAAAATGCACCACATCCATTTTTCCATAGAGCTCCAGATGAATTAGCATGGAAATGACACGGATCTGAAACGCCTCATGTGGTTTTCTCAACAGAAATGGTCACAATGAACAACAGAGCCTTCTCCCCTCACGAAGCAAATACACGATGTTTTTATAAGGACAGTGAGCTAAAAGCAGTGACCTGCCAGGATACAGCACGGATTATCCTGGCAGTGCTATGAAAACATAAGAATGAGGGGTTTAGCGATGCATAACCATCATCTGCATCACCTCCTGGGGCAAAACCTCCAAGAATCAATTGGGACCCCCTCAACTTATTGGTTCCCAAACTGGGACTCTGGGTGGGACCCCAGCCCCGCAGGCACCAACGTGGCCTCAGAAACATCTGAATTTCACTGAAGGGACCATAGAGATCATCCAGTCCAACTCCCCTGCTGAAGCAGGATTGCCCAGAGCACGTTAGAGCAGGTTACTCAGGGCTGCATCCAGGGGGGCTTGGAGATCTCCAAAGAAGGGGAGCATCCTTCCAATACAAAATTTTATTATCATTTCAACACTGGTTTAACATATTAGGAGACTCTCCATCGTATATTTAATTTTTTCTCCTTCAGTGGGGCTGCACAAATCCATGGGACCTCCAAAATCAGGGCCAGGACACCTCACCGTGTACAGCACTCCCCCTCCGGAGAAAAGGCAAGCGTGGTCTGAGCTGGAATTAGCCCAAAAGGTAATAAACGGGATTTTGAATCCGACTGAAGGCAGGGGTGGTTTGTAATCTCCACGCAAGTTGGCAGGTAAAATTACAGAGGACTTTGGGATTAGTTGCTAACTAACCAGGAGCCAGCGGCTGACACGCAGCCTCCCCTGCTCGCCCCCCCCGGGAACTCACCGCTCACAGCTCCAACACCCAATTAATACTGAACTTACTGGCTTTCGACAGGAGTTCTTTAAAACACTTTTGGGCCTCAAGCCTCAAATATAAATTAGCAGGTGAGCTGTTAATATATTTTTTCCCTTCTGCCAGGATGATGGATTTTTCACTTTAAAGATAAGGCATTGCCTGATGGAGCCAAATATTGACAGAGGAGATAAAAAGGGCTGTTATGATAATAGGCATAATGAAATGTTGTTTATAAAACTATAGCTGGGAATAGATACCTCACCCTACTGAGGAATATTGATCCACAAAAAAAAAAAAAAGAAAATTAGTTTTCTTCTGTCTGCTCTATCTGTACCTGTGTTTTATACCTGCAGTAGAAATTGCTAACTTTTAAAAAAAAGATACCAAATTTTGTGGCTTGCTGATTCTTTACAAAACCAGTGCAACCAGCCCTGCACCACGCGGCTGTGGTGAAACCTCATACACCTTTGATGGGCAAATTCTGGTCCCAGGTACCCAGCTGGGAGTAACCCCTTGGAGCCCAGCACCGAGTGAAACTGAGATCTGACAGAGCAGGAAAAAATAGTGTTTCAAGGTTCCTACCTCCCTCATGGAAAATTAGAAGTAGGAAGGAAAGAAAAAGGAAAAGAAGTATATATATTCTCATCAAATGTCTATTTGAACACGTTTAACCCTCCCTTGGTCTGCCTGTCACTCTCTCTCCCTCTAAATTAATACATCACATATATATAAATTACTATAATCTATATATGAATCACTATAATAGATACATAATAGACTACTAGATATATAAAAATTACTCTACTATATATATAACCAACATTAGAAAGCAAAGCAGGAGATGGCTGCCTTACCCCCAAGCAGTCGGGTGCTGGGGTGGCCCCAGATGTCCCCAGGGACCCCCCGGTGCCAGGACCAGTTTCTTCTCCCCGTCCTTCCCAGCAAAACGTGGGCTGCACAAACCCCTTTTCACCAGGGCTTCCACCCACCACTTTAAGACAAGGAACATGAATAATTAACCGACAAAACCTGCTCTGAGAACTTTGGGAGGGGGGCACGAGGAAGGAAAGTACGAGGGCATTTGGGTCAGATGGACTGAATTGAGGTGGTGGCCACCACTACACCCTCTTGCTGGTGGTGACCAAGCATCGGTGGCTCTCCTGGCCCCAGCAGAGCAGCTCCACCAGCATTTTCTCCAAGAGACTGAGCACGGCCATCCCAAGCAACGCCCAGTAAATATGAAGTGTACCCAGAACAGCCCAATAACTCCAGAGAAGGAGTCTGCCAGGCTCGGTCAAATGAAACTCCATCACCTCAACTCTCCTTGGAGTTTTCCTCCGTAATCCATCACTAAAATCAAATTATATCGGTTACCATAGAAACAGCTTGACCAATAACCTGAATTTTTTTTTTTTTTTAATTTACAGAAAGTAAAATACTGTTCCATTCAAGCAAAAATCTGCAAGTCCATCAGTGCTGTTGTGGATAAGCTGATGTTCTGCTCACTTACTCACTTGGCAAAAGGCAAAATTTTCAGTTTCCCTACAGTGCACTGTTAATATCAGTTATTTCTCCAATTGCCTGAGTTCATTGTTGTTGTTTTGTTTTCCTTTATAAATAAACTGCTGAGTTAACACTGAGCTGCACAGAGCAAAAGCAACAGATGCCCCTTGGTTGAAAACACACACTGATAATTTGTGTTGGGCTCTCCATTTTTATTCAAGAATTGCTTGATATTGGTATTCGACTCACATTTTTAAATGAATAAATCACAGGTAAGGACAAAACTAATTCTGGAGTAGCAGTGAAATAGTTACTCACATGCTGCAGTCTCCACAGAATCCCTTGGGAATGAATCCCTGGCCCCCAGCGGGACCATCCAGGGGATCTGGGTGGCACAAACCTCCACGGAAGGGAAAAGGAGGACCTGGACTTTTGGATAAAGTCAAACGATGCCAAGAAACTTCCTTCACCTCTTTAAATAGTAAGATGTTCATTGGGTCTTTACATCCCTGGTCTCAGCAGACACTTAGACAAGACTCTTCCCATCCCTGGTTTGATGGGACCAGACCTTCCCATTGGCAAACCCAGAGCTGGACCCTTCAGGCTCCATTGACCGAGTCATTTCTCCCGTACATCCAGTACGGTTTTAATCTCCGTACAGTTGTTCAGATTTACAGTGTGATCGCACTCATAAACGTCTTTTGTTCAACAAATCTAGAAAGCCACCACATGTTATTACATGAGGCTGAATTTTTACATAGCTGTATTTTTTTGAATGTCCAAGATAGTACAAAACTTGTGCTTTCCATCCAAACAAAGCCAGCTATGTACTCTTCCTTGCTTACAGTCTGCATTTCAACAGCTTGTTCAAAATTAAAACCTAAAGCAGGAATCATAAGAGCCCTGATTTATTATTAATCATGGGAGAAGATAAATGTTTTCAATCACATTATGCCTACAAAGTAACGCCGTTCCCACTACTCTCTTCAACGGTTCAGGCTGCTTCCTGGGCATTTTAATCTTCTATACCCAGGAGTCAAAACGATGGCAATACGGGTAAGGAATGAATAGGGATTAGTATCCACACAACTACTTAATTAATCAGAAGAGAAGGCGAACTAAATGTTAGAATTGGGGGCGATGCTCCCGCTCCATGCATAGATCTCCTGTTTATGTGTCACTGTTGGGCTACGAATTCGGGGTCACATCAAAACTCCCACTGTTTGCTTTTTTCTCCCCCAATGTTTTCAATGTAGCAAAAGCCCAGAGGCCACTGAAAGTCTGTGAAAGAGCTGTTTGTAGCTGCCCGGGTTTTGGTGGAGGGTGGAGGAGATAACTCGCAGCCACTGATAAAGACCCTGATCCTTCATGCATCTAATGCAATTTCACAGTCAAATATTTCGCCGTTGGTGAAATCACTCGCTGAGACCAGATTATTTTGGTCACTCCAAGATTTCTAAGGGGGTAGCAAAGTTTTAGGCTGATTCAGGTGAAGCAGTAATTTCTCCGGTCAGGGACCGATGTGGCCGTGCCGAAGGGGTTCCTCTGGCACAGCAGCTACAGCTTTTGGCTCAGGGGAAGATATCTCACATGCAGCTTGTAGAAGAACATGCGCTGGAAATGTGCCCTTATCTGAGAGCCTTTGATGTACAGCAATGGGCTGGATAATGGTAATTATTCACAGAGTTACCTACAGCCTAAGATAGGGATAGAATTATTTCCTCTCTAGCTATAACTTTATACAATTCCCTGAACTGCCATCAGCAGGACGCGGGGACAGCGATCCAGCAGCTTCCCCGTCAGCAAACCATCTCCAGAACCTGGTGCTCACGGGGTGACAGCAGGGTCTGTGTGACGGCGGGGACCTCCCCTCTGCCACCGACCCAGGGTACCAGACAAAGTGCCCGGGCACGGCTGTGGAGGGACCTTCTGATACCTTCAGGCACAGGGAACCACCCTGGAGGGAGTTTTCCACCACATCCCGTTACAGCCCCTCTCCTCACGCATTCACCAGGTGTAAATATCATAGTTCTCCAAACTGTCAGATCTAGACACGTTCTGTTTCTCCTGCCATCTGTGCCTCTGCTGTCCCGTCCCCCCCACAGCATCCCGCTATCCCGGTTACCGTTCTCACCCGTTGGGGGCTTTTACCAACCTGTTCCAGTTCCAGTGAGCCCGTAGTGACCGGGAGGTGCATGTGTATTGCCATGGCATGTAACCCACCCCGGGGGAAAAAAATAAAAATAAAAAAAAAAGAATAAGCATCTCCTTCTTCTGCTGGGACCAGAAAGCAGATGGAAATCACTAAATCACTCCCGCTCTGCGGTGCCGGCACAGAGGGTCCCTTCCACCGGCTGCAGAAGAGAAGCAGCTCTGCACCCTCTTGAAAGGACAGGGTTAATGCCCTTTGGATTTAAACTGGCCTCCCCACCTCTCCTGTGTGCTGCTCAGCCCGCAGGATTAATACAGTGAATTATTTTAGCGTCTCTGGAGCTGTTTACCTGGCCATTAGGGGAGACCTGGCGCGCACGGGAAGCACGGCAACGACTGGGTTTGTTTTCATCAAATATTCAGCAGTTTATGAAAATTTAAAGTAGAAAAATGACTGAGGGAGCATTTTTCCCAAGCGCAGCAGGAGAAGGTGAGCCCTGGGCTCTGCCCTGTGCGCGGCACCCACCACAGACCTCCCCGGGCTCCCACCCCACAGACCTGGAACACCAGAGGCTCAGGAGAAGCTGTGGCTGCCCCATCCCTGGAGGGGTTCAAGGGCAGGTTGGAGGGGGCTTGGAGCAACCTGGGCTGGTGGGGGGTGCCCCTGCCCAGGGCAGGGGGTGGCACTGGATGGATGGGCTTTAAGGTCCCTTCAACCCAAACCATTCTATGACTCTATTATGAGTGGGAGACTATGTATGCAGAAGAAAATTGTCTTACCAATAAAAGATCTATTATACAGTAATCCCTGCCTATTCTTAATGCAAAAATATCACCTGAGATGCACCTTTACTTCCTGCACCCCGTTCTGGGCTCTTCTGCCCCAAAGCCCATGACCATCACCCACCAGGCCCCTGTCCCCTCGCCTCAAGGCTCTGCTCTCAGCAGGGACAGCCTTAGGTCGGGGTCACCCACAAACCCTCTCCCTGCACCATTAAACCCTTACCCCTGGCCATTCCTCATCACTCTGGGGACATAGCTCTCAGTTCAAAACATGAAATAACCAAAAAAAAAAAATTAAAATTCTAACACTAACGTTGCTCGCTGCATTTTCTGGGGGACCAAACTTTAAGCTGCTGGGACGGGGTTCCCACCCGGGTGTGTGACACACAGCACCCCACGGTCCGCACGAACCAAAAAACTGCTTTTTGGTCATTGCATGTTTTATCTTCCTTTTTAGCATGTGTGATGTGGGGAAAAAATCAAGTTTAGTGAACCCTGATAATAAAAAAGCTCTTTTCTGAATAAACAGCCTGACACCGAAACGCAGTAGAGGGTGTATATAAGGAAAAAGTGGCAAGAAGCAGGAATTTTTGGACACAGAACCTGCCAGGTTAAATGTTTCCCTGCTGTAATTTTACATCAGCTTGGTCCAGCATCTGCCCACCTTCGACCAGCCCTGTCTGCAAATTGCAGGGTGTTGGCTGGGCTGGAGACACAACAAATCACTGCAGCTCCAGCGGCTGCCAGAACCAGCCCAAGCCTTTGGAACGTTCCCTCCTCCTGCTGTAAAGGTGTCTTTAAAGAGTAAAGGCAAACGATCCCCCTCCTTCCCAGGAGGGAGTTCATTCTCACAGAGGTAGAGGAAACACTACTTTTTTTTTTTTTTTTTTTTTTTTTTACACACACGATAGCACTGATAAGCAACAGTTTTAAGGCATTTGTAATGATATTGACACTAAGTCTTGCTTTTGGCAGCCCCACAGAAGAGCTACTGACAAGGGAAGCTCCCCGAAGGGTGCTGGCACACGGGAATGCACCCAAGAAACCAGCTCACAAACAAGAGAAATAATTTTAAACGCTGTGTCGATGGCGCAGGCAGTGAACAGATGACACCGCTTCTCCGGGGGACTGCTGAATCTTTCCTTACAGATACAAAACAGAAACTACATCTCTAAGATTATGCTCCATCAGAGAACAGGCAATTAAAACTAGGCCCCAGTGTTTGATTTTCAATATCTCATTTAAATCTTGTAACCAAGTTCAATTAATGGTCTTGGAAAAGTTTTCGAAGATTTAACGCCGCTTCACTGCAATACTTTATACGACTTTTTCTATGGCACAGCCTTTCTTCTTCCCTTTGAAATCAGGCAATATTATGGAAATATTATCTTTGTAAATGCGGGCAAAGTTGATGATGTTATTGATTTCAGATAGCCTCCAGGTTTGAGACAAATTTCCACATCAGTCTGGAGGTAGGGAACAAAGATTTCCAATGGACTAAATTATTCAGAACATCCCTTCCTGAACAGAGGGACGAGAAATGTCTCCGGGGAGCAGCTGGGTCGTGGTGCCCAGGGCTGGCCAGAGGGAACAGGGGCATGCTGAGGAAGAGGAGGGTGGGTGCAGAGAGTCAGGGACGGGGCAGCACCAAGAAATTTCTGAATAAACGATTTTCAGCTCTTCCCCAGCCCCAATCCTGTCTCTGACCCAGCCATTTGCAGCAAACATCCCAAAATGCCTTCCAGAATAAACTCTATTGGCCTTGAGACCTGATTTTATTTGTTCCTAAAACAGGGTAACGTACACCCACCCAAAAGCGCTACTGTACTTCCCAGCAATCACAGCCACCTCCAAATTCAAGAACACCCCTACAGACAAGGAGACTTTTTTCCAATTAAATCTCAGCGTCACCCATTACTGTAAGACTTGTG
Organism: Gallinago undulata; assembly: GCA_026546715.1. Classification (NCBI taxonomy): domain Eukaryota; kingdom Metazoa; phylum Chordata; class Aves; order Charadriiformes; family Scolopacidae; genus Gallinago; species Gallinago undulata. Next base: position 15,121,136 of record JAOTQQ010000003.1, read on the forward strand.
AACTGCAAACCTCAGCGAAGGACGGATTATGACTCACATTTAATAGTTGTGAAGAGAACGTTACAGAATCACAGACTCATCATGGTTGGAAGGGACCTCTGAGGTCAGAGTCCAACCACAAAAAAACCCCAAACAAACAACACCCCACCACATCACACCCACCCACAACTCAACAGTCTCGGGCACTAGATCATGCCATGAAGAGCCACGTCTACATGTTTCTTAAATCCCTCCAGGGATGGTGACCCCACCACCTCCCCGGGCAGGCTGTTCCAGGGCCTGACCACCCTCCCAGCAAAGTCATTCTTCCTCATATCTCATCTAAACCTCCCCTGCCCCAACTTCAGACCATTTCCTCTGCTCCAGTCGTTATTCCCTTGGGAGAAGAGGCCAACCCCCACCTCTCTACACCCTCCATTCATTTGCTGCTGGCGAGGTACATAAACATCAGGCACTTGGGTACATTTAAAAAAAAACACCAAAGTTCTTGGGCTGGGATTCCAGCTGTCTTGGCTGACAGCAGGTTGTACCCCCACCCAGGAGAAGGCTTCTTTCTTACATTGAAATGGAACGTCCTGCATTGCAACCAGGAAAACAGTGACCTGTGTCTGCAATTCAGACTTTCCTTGAGCCTACCCAAGCGTGTGTGGCATCACTTATCTTGGCAACACACCTCAAAAGCAGTCTTTGTGCCCAAACGCCACGGATAGATTCTATAGAGAAGACCTTGTAGCATTAGTATCTCTCATCATATGTCATTTGTATGTCCTAAGGAGTCTGCAGGTACAGACTCAAGCCTGAGGACAGTGACATACCCAAGGTGAAGAACACTGACCCATGGAACAGAGGGGTGGGAGGAGGCACTTCCCAGCCGCAGCCAGGGAGCTCCCTTGGCGAGGCTTGGCTCTAAGAATTAGCTCTTTCACTGCCACTGGGAGAAAAACAAATAAATCCTTTAATAAATCCATAATTTCTACCTAAAAAGATAGCAAACATGCACATCAGTAAGGACAAAACAAATGAAAAAAATAAAGTGATTTTTAATATTTTACCTTTCCCTGCTATAACAGTGAGGGTACAGGCTGACCTCCTGCTCCGAGATGGGATCCAGAGCCTTCAGGTTGGTGTGACCAAGCAGCGTGATAATCTATGCAGACCTAAGCCATAATTCTTTTATGTTGCTTTATATTAAACTTTCATTCTTGCTGTGGGCATGGGAGACTGAAGTCCACTTTGGGAAAAAACCTGGGCTTTTATTTTTGGCTCTCCTTTGAGAGTTACTCAGCACAGGGCATCTTTATGCTGCAACTCCATTAAGTAAAAATCAGGAATAACATTTTTCTCTCCAGGACTCTACGTTTATTCTCTGAATGCTTCACTCAAAATATGATGTGATTTAGACTGCAGTGCTTTTAAAAAAATCACCCAATTTTCAGGCCCAAATTCCACCTGTGGAAGCAGCTGCAGGAAGTCAGGTCTGTGATGGTGGGAGGGAGACAACCAACACCTGAAACTCGTTAAAGCTCATTGCAAATCATCTCATTAAGTGCTTTCAGGTTGGAAGCTGTCTCCCAGCAATGTGGTGGTGAAGAACAGATTTCTTCAAAACGGGGTTTTATAATTGTTGGGGTAACACAATTCCCAGCGTGACACCTTGCACCCCTGACATGCATTGAGTTTAAGAAGGTCTCAGAGCACTTTGGAACCATCCCAGAGGTGGGCTCCCGGGACGTGTGGCATCACCGATGGCAGAATCGGGTTCATTGCCCATGGGGGAACCAAATTCTCTGGGTGTAGAAAACAGGTCAGAAGAGGAGAGGCTACTGACCCTGGTGTCCCGGGGCTGATTTACACCCTGATATGGACACCTTCCAGTCCCTCAAGGGGCTCCAGGAGAGCTGGGGAGGGACTCTGGATGAGGGAGGGGAGCCCTAGGAGGAGGGG
>JAOTQQ010000003.1:15127581-15140382 GCA_026546715.1 Gallinago undulata
TCCCTGGAGGGGTTCAAGGGCAGGTTGGAGGGGGCTTGGAGCAACCTGGGCTGGTGGGAGGTGTCCCTGCCCAGGGCTGGGGGTGGCACTGGGGGGGCTTTAAGGTCTCTTCCAACCCAAACCAGTCAGTGATTTTGTCACCCACCCTTCTGTGCTCCCCACACCCCATTCTCTGCAGGGTTCAGTCCAACATTCACAGCCTGCTCAAAGAGAACCGCTTTGCTATGGCGGGCAATTAAGATTAAGAAAACTGATTGATCTTCAGATTGAACTCTTTAATATCTTCTGAGATACAGATTACTGAGTTTTGATCAATAGCCATAATATAATTGAAAATGCCTTTCCACAGTTGAACATGCTGAGTTCCTAATACCCAAGATACTTTGGTGGGTTTGATTGATATGGAATAAAAGTAAAGCAAATGAACCACCATCTGTATGTAGCTGTTTGATGTATGTGGTTTTATTAAGTTCTAAAACAACTCCTCAAAAATAGCATTTTGGGGCATTTTTTTTTGCACATCAGTACAAGATATTTATGTGATGATTTGCAAAAATAAAGCAAAAACCTATTTTTGAAGACTTCCATGAAAAATTATTTACAGCTTCTGCAAGCTGCACATTTTAAAAATGAAGTACTAAACAATTCCCTTTGAAGTAGATAGAAAGAAATTAAAAACGAACACTTAACACTTTTCTCCACATTAAAATAAAAGAGGTGAGGTGGACATTTTGGAAAACTGGAATAAAAGTTAAGAATGGGCATTAAAAGCCCCATTCAGCACCTTTGAAGGCTCCTAGCCGTGCCGGTGGGCTGCGGGAGATGCAGTCCATGCAGTCTAACATCTGAACACTGGTGGGTTTGGGGAATTGGTGGGGCTGCTTCTGCAGCTAAATAAATGAGAATTTGGACACCTTGGCTATCCTCCTCCAGGTCTATTTGGCTGTTTTACAGAGAAAGGGAAGGAAAGCTGGGATTCAGAGCCCTACCCAAACTCTACCAGCATCGATCGGGGTCCTTCCAGCAGCCTCAGGGGATCTCCAAAGGAAGAACAAGTTTTTTGGAAGAGCTGGAGCTGCCATGCGTTTGTCACCAGCGCTGCCCAGCTCTTCCCTCCAGGTTTGCGGGGCCAAGACCAACCCACCACGTTCCTCCCCAGGACCCCACCAGCACAAGGGAGCTCCAGCTCTGATGGACAGAATTTGTAGAAGACCAAGGCTTTTGCTGCCTGTCCTTGGGCATCCTGCCCCTGCTGCTCCCAGGGACACCCCTGCAAACCCAGTTTCCCGGGATGTCACGGTTTTCAGCCCCACATTTTGTGTCCAAACCACCTTCTGCTCAGGCCCAGGACCCCCCTGCCTGGCACAGCAAAGCGGTGGAGAGATGGCTGGGGAGCAGCACGGGAAAAACTGCACAGCATCCCTGTGCCCCCCAGTGCCGAGAAGCAAGAGAAAAAGTCCCTGTAATCCTTTGATTCCCCCCCAAATGCCTGTCATTAGGGTTTAGAAAATGAATGCTATTTCAGCCTTCTCACTGAAAATTCCCTTTAACAGGTCACTGTTATTCTTCTCCCTTTTCCAGGAGCAAGTCCTGCTCCCCCTGCAGCAGACGAATGGAAGGGGACGGCTGGGAGGGGGTCTATAAACCCCTGGAAACCACACTGGGGTGAGAGTTACAACTATCAAATATTTTCAACCCTTAGAGCTACAGAATAGGGAAAAACCCACCAACCCGAGTGTGTTTGTGTTTCTCGGGGAAGGCGGCTGCACCATCCGGGCAGCGGATGCAGCGTTGGCAATGCAGGGGTTGCCATGGCAACGCGGCAAGAACCTCTTAAACATTCCCAGCAAACAGTCACAAAAACCCAAACGTACACGAGAGGAGTCCCTAAGCATGTCTAAATTAAGTACTGGCCAAACGAGTTCCTCTTTTCTTCCCTCACCAGCCTTGTCGTTGCTGCCGCTGCTTATTTTTAATTTATACGCCGCGTCTTTCTCCTCGCCGTCGATTCCTGACACCACACTCAAGTAGGAGCTGCCCCTCTCCCCCTCCTCACCCCTTCCCCACGGTGGGGCATGGAGCTGCCTGCAACCAGACCTCAGTACTCTCTTCTTCCAGGTCTGCTAATTGCCTGGAGAGCCAGCACCTTGTTTTCAAACACGGCAGATGCCAATATTTATATTGTGTTCAAAATATGTTGGCTTCCCTCATGGGAGTCAACCTGGGAGACCCTTACTCAAATGCTGCTCCTACGTACGGACCGAGTGGCCCCTTGCACCAGGGTGTCACCTCTCCCTGGTGCTCACAAAGAGCCCAGGTGAGGCACCACGTGCATCCCTTGGCCAGAGCTGAATCCTGAGACCTGCACCCCACGTAAAGTCCAAGGAAATGAAGAGTTGATCTTGCCCGTAGGACGGCTCACCAGAAGAAACAGCGGCTGGTGTGATTATGCTGCGATGAGATATGGATTTATTTTTTTTTTATTATTATTATTATTTCCAGTGTTGTTTCAGGACAGCACAAACCTGAAAAGCGAAGGCAATTCCTGGGCTACAGGCCAGGCATCCCAATTAACTGCCAATGGAGTCCCCTGTCCCCACGTCCAGAGCTGTCCCATACGGGAACTGGGATAAGACACGGCATCAGAAGATGGTTAATGGTTAAGGGACACGGTGGGTCGCATCCAGCAGCTTGCACTGTACTTACTGTGTTCATTTCCTATATTAACCTTCACCACCATCACCTCCTGACTCAGGGGATTTTAAACACGTCGCATCCACCCCCATGGTTTGGGGGGGACACCGGCTCAGCCCCAGGTCCCACCTGCCCAGAGCTACTAATTATAGACAAACAAATGGCCACAAAGTGGAAAATTATCATGGGGGGGGTGGGTAAAAAAAAGAAATCTGATTAATTGCTTTGTGATCACTGTATACAAAGATCGTGATACAAGAATTACATTTTATTGAGCTTATTCCCTCTATATTCCCACATAAAAGTTGAGTTAATCTTTTAATTGATCTGCAGAGCATTTACATATAAATCTAGAAGTTTGAGTTTGGGAAGATGGTTTTAAATGAGTGACAGAGGAGATTCCCTTTTCCTAGTTGGCTGCAGAGTGTTAAGTCTTAAGAAGAATTTTAAGGCACACTAAAAGAAAAAAAAAAACTATCAGGCTTCTTCAGCAGTCCTCCTCCTCCTCCTCTCCTCTGCCCGCCGCTCGGCATCGGGGAGTGCTGCCATTTATCCTCCAATTAATCAGGCTGCTGTTTTAATTTCTGCTATTGCTTTACAATTCTAGGAGGAATCAAATTATTAGTTAAGGAATATTTCCCAGTGAAAGATAATCCAGCTTGGTGGTGCCTCCTCGCTGTGCCCCTGCCGTACCGATTGCTGCTGAACTGAAATCAAATAAAGCAAAAAGGGGATAGGAAACAGCTGCCGAGGCTTGTAAAGACATTTCATGGCAAGATACAATACACTTCTATGGCCCAAAGTACAATAAAATTATGATTCATTACTGGTTACTTAAGTCTGGGGAGGACAGGGAGGTAATTTTAAAAATGGTACAGGTTATGTATGGACTGTAATTGCGCTGGGGCAGACAGCTGGGATGAAGCAAGCACAGACCGACACCAGCTCCACAACCAGAGGGGAAAAACCAGAACCGAGGCTGATAACGCAGCTCCTGGTGTCCCCCCGACCCCCCTCTCTGTCGGGGTGGCAGCGAGGGGGTGCCGGGGCAGCGGTGGAGAGAGAAGCCCAGGGCCACCAGGACGGACCCCAGACAATGGCAGAACAACTTCAAATCACAGTGTGCATTACTATTAGTGATTTTGCCCAATAAAATGGGACTAAAAATGATGAAAACCTTGGGATTTGTCCCTCCACTTTGGGCTGGGAGGGTCTTGCAGGACATCAGGACATTTCTACCTCCATCCCTGCATCCCTTCCTCCGTGTCTCCCCCGGGGCTGCAGCAGAGCAGCAACTCTGGCAGCGAGTCTCAAAAACACATTTAAAGACAGGGGAGGGGGTGGAGGAAGATTCCCCTTTTTTTTTTTTTTTGATTTTTTTTTTATTTCAAGAGCTGCCTTTGCAGCAATCAAACACACTTTCAAACTCCGTGGGCTCTGTGCTCCTGAGGATTAGCTCCGACCCCGGCGCTCGCTCCTTCGTTGAGCGGGACCTACCAAAGGGTCCCAGCTGAACCCTGCCCTGCAGAGCTTCAGGGACACTCTTTTATTTAGCAGAGGTCACTTGCATCATTATTTTCATTTTGGAGATGCTCAATGAACCAACACCCAGGTACGCTTTCATTTAACACATTTAAATATTTATAATAACATTAAAATATTTGAACTGCTTCGCAAGAGCACGTTTGGAAACCAGGGGCTCTGGCTGCGATTCCCCTCAAGGTTTTTTCCTATCTCCGCATCCCTGTTGCCATCCCGGGGCTGGTACCCACCTCCCGGGGGCTGGTACCCACCTCCCGGGGGCTGGCTGCACGGCAGGGGGCTAGGCAGATGTCCTGCTTGGGCCACAGCCCCTCGGATGCTCTCCAGAAGCCATTGGGTTGAGGAGCAAGGGGTTCCCCAGGGACGGGCAGCCGGTGGTGGGGACATGGGCAGCCCCAGCTGGGCATCCCTGCCTGTCCCCTCCACCTTCGGGCACCACAGCCACGGCCAACACGAGCTTCTTCCTCGGGGGAGCCCACCCTCTCCACCAGCGATGGCAGAGTGTCCCTGGGCATGGGTGACAGACCCCCCCAGACCAGCTCAGGGCCACCCACCCCACTTCGAGAAGAGATTAAAGGCTTGTTCAGCCCAAGCCACTTCCCACCATTTCACTGAGCAAAGTCATCCAAATTACTGGGTAAGGCTGCAAAAAAATGTTTTATTCATAACTCGCTTAATGCCTGGCACTTGCTTTTCTTTGGGTACTTATTTAATACACATTTAATTTAACTTATTTGAAAGCCCTAACATATTTCCCAATTACCTGAAGTACTTAAGCTGCTTCCATGCTGCCAATGTTCCTTTTTCTTTCAGCCATGGAGGGCCGAGGTGCCGAGAGAGCACCCCGTTACCAGGGGCTGGGCATCCCTCCTGCCTCCCAGGACCTCAGCACCAGCTGACCCTGGCACGGTCCCCATGGGTCCCATCCCCTCCCCACAGAACGGGGGCACACAGGCATCCGAGCCACCAGTGCCACCAGCCATGGGAGGGGAGGTGCAGGACCAGCACCTTCCCCAGCTCCTGGATTCATCAGTCGTTCACTTTGCATTTTCCAGAAGGATGGCTAAATTTATTCACTGCCTTTTTTTTTTTTTTTTTTTTTTTTTTAATAACTCCACAATTCCTGTGGCAGTTTCATTACTTCCAACGGTCGCCGGCACCGTTTTTGCTGGGGCTTAGGAATTTAATGTGACATTAGAAACGCTAAAGGCTCCTCTGGGAGCTGGTGAGAGCAGCAGCAGACATGGCACATGGGGGCACCTGCCATCGGCCGGGAGCGTGACGGGGGCTGACCCCCTGGCTGAGCCCCTGAAAGGGCTGGTTCAACCAGGAGATGGCAAGTTGGGCTTCTGCCAAAGACAGAAACCTCCAGTAAGAACGGAGCCACTGGCAGATTTTTCATTCCGTAGGACGAATAAATAATAAATAAGTAATTATACAAGTAATCCATTTAGCGTTTCCTTCTCCTCGCAGGCTGAGGAGAGGAGAGACGCTGCATTTTGAGCAGTGCCTTGAAAATTAGTCTCCTTTTTCTCCAAGATGAGTGATTTTTTTTTTTTTTTTAAATAGCGGAAACTTTTCTTTAATCTACTAAAAAAGTAATGTTCTCTCTGATGACTGATTGTTCAGTTCTGTCACTTGGTGTCTCCAACACGTGCGGCGAGACCCCTGTCACCACTGAGCCCATACCTCATCCCCCGGGAAAAGCCATTTCTGAGGAAGAAGGAACCTGGACCCACGATCCCATCCTTTATTACTCTTCAGTTTTCCTCCCTCCCGCATCCATCAGGTGGGTAATTAACAGGCAGCAGCGGGGAGGTGGCACCCTGGCACATGGGTCCCTCGTGTCCCCCCGGGGATGCTCCTCCATCAGTCACCCCCAGGGGTGGCACAAACCCCATCACCCGCCGAGTGACTCAATGCTCTCATGGGTCTCATGGACTGAGCCAAAGGGTTAAATGAAACGCTCAGGTTCCTCTGCCACGCAGAGAAAAGGACCATATTTTCTGTTAATATTTCTCCCTTTACGTGGCTCTGAACCCCAGGTACATTAGATGTCATTAACGTTCAGTGCCAACTACAAATGAACTATCAGATTTTTGTCAGGCTGTGACTCTTTATGGACTAATATATCTCCTCTACAGATGAAATATTTGAAGCTTTTTTTTTTTTTTTTTTGCAACCACCCTCCTCGATATTGCCGATGCTTTGAGGCACCTGCTTGCTACAGGATCTCAGTTCAAATTTTTATTTTTTTTATTTTTTTTTAAGAAATCACATCCCCATCCCCCACTTTGCCCATTCTCCCCCCCGCTATTGAACTCTACACCTGGTTAAGGCTTCAACCCAGAGGGAAGAGCCCCCATTAGCAGGCAGGGGAGCCGGGGGGGGCGCAGGCAGAGCAAGCTGTAATACTGACAGATCAAACCATCCCCCACTGAAACCTTTTCCCCACACAAAAAGTGTCCTGCCCTGTCACATTAGTGTCACCTCTGCCTTAAACATACCCGTGCATGGAAAATTAGGAAGGCCTTTGCTGTTGTTTTACTTTTTGTGGGGCAATGGAAAAACTTCCACTTTTACCAAGGATGATAAAAGCGTGTTATCCCCTGGGGAGGGGAATGTGTTCTAAGAGAAGTGCAGGAAGCCACCGCTCAAAGAGCAGTGCCCAGTCTGGCAACACCTGCCCCGTTCCACTGCAAACAGGACCAGACAGGGACCAGGCAGCAAACAGGAAAGGTCTGCCATTGTTTAACCACATCCCAGTGATATCAACCCAACTGCAGGGACCGGGTCAGGCCAGGCCAGCACGGGGAGGCTGGCAGATGCTCTGCACTTGTTTTCTATAGGAAAGCCATGGAACGAAGGGAGGTGGGTGTGATGGTGCTGGGGAGCATCACCATGGACCACCAGCATCACAGACCATCGCCATGGACCACCACCATTACAGACCATGGCCATGGACCACCACCATCACACACCATCGCCATGGACCACCACCATCACAGACCATGGCCATGGACCACCACCATCACAGACCATCACCATTGACCACCAGCATCACACACCATTGCCATGGACCACCACCATCATGGACCATGGCCATGGACCACCACCATCACAGACCACTACCCCTCCAGCTCCTCCTGGGAGCTTTCCCCACCAGCCAGACACTGCATCCCCAAAAAACTAGGTTTGATTTGCTCACAGGTTTGTTTTTCCATACAGAAGAATAAATCCAGGGAAAAGCCAGACGTTTCTTTCTCACTGTAGCAAGACATTTCAGTAAAGCACGATACAACCTTTGGTTACTCTGCGCTCTGCATATTAGCGCAAACACCTTGTTTTAGCCTGCACTAAGCACAGAAAGATTAGCTCCTGAGGACAGACATAAAAGAGGAGGTAGAATTAATTAAAATTTATTAAAACAAAACCAGGCTAACAGATCTTCAGAGCAATGCAATAACACTAAATCGCAGCAGAACAGAATTGCCTTGGGAATAAAAACCTAGAAGAAAAATAAAAGTATCTGACCATACACCAAGTATTAAATTTTTGCTACATTTGCAAGTGTGGAGTGTAAGAGGGGGGAGAAGATGTCCTGGGTCCCTCTCCCTGGGCAAGAAGCATCCCCAGCTCTGGGCCACCCGTGGCTCCGTCCCCTGGCCAGGGCCACCCAGGGGACCAGCAGCTCCTGGCACACGAGGCTGGGAGATGGGCGAGAATTTGGCAGCTGTTTTATAGCTGGGTAAACACTGGGAGGAGGAGACGTTCACATGGATGGAACCACTACAATACCAAAAAATGTGTACTTAAAAATAAATAATGAGTTCTAACAAAGTCCTACAGAGTTTCAGAAGTTAGGGGTAATTAACCCTCAACTGGATTTAGCAAATATAAGCATAAAATTATATGGAAAAAAAGAAAAAGAAAAAGAAAAAGAAAAAGAAAAAGAAAAAGAAAAAGAAAAAGAAAAAGAAAAAGAAAAAGAAAAAAAGAAGACTTTACAATCACATTGTACCTTCCACCCCGTGGCTTTTGTGTTTCCTTAGAATAAGTTTAGGAAGTGAATGCAATCCAATTTAGCTTTCACTAAGGCCTTCTCTTAAATACTTGACTTACAACTACACCAGCAAAACAGAAATAAGGTGTTATACTGGGAGAAGAGTGCAGAAGTGAAATGAATGACTTAGCGTAACCTGCCGCAGCTCATCTCTCCCCAATGAACAGGAGTTCACGCGCAGGTGGCCAGACCACAATTAGCAGAAAAGAAAATAATTTCTTATGTTTGTGTAATCTGTGGGCATCTGTATCCAGGGCAGAGGCAGGGCATGGAGCAGGCTCCTGCTGAGACAATCCCTGCTCTTTGCCAGGGGTTCATCCCTGCCCTGGAAAATGGTTCCCACGGGGCACCTTGGTGTCCCCGGGGGGGGTGACACGTGTGCCAGGGGACACAGCATCTCTCTCGCCGGGTCCAGGGCAGGAGGTGCCACGGTGCCTACATGTCTTTTTGTGGGATAACAAGCGGTACCAAGGAGAAAGGGGTGCTAGAGAGGCTGGAGGTGGCTTTGGGCACATGCGACCCAAAGGGCAGCACCACGCGGGGGGCTCTGGTGTGAGCACGGGAAAACGCCCCAGAAAAGGGGCAGAGTTCGGTAAAGATGGAGCAGTGAGAAGATGAACACCCCAGTAAGAAAGACAAAATAACGACGAGCTAAACATATCGAATATTAACATCATTGCTGTCAAAGCCAAGCCCAGATTCCAGTGGAGGGCACCCCATCGGGGCTCACGCCAAGCCCCCCAGCCCCACATTCACCGAGACTGAACCGGAGCCATCGCTACGGTCCTGACCTCGTCTGCTGGTCCACCTCCACCAGCTCCACTCCCTTGTGTGACAAATGAGCCACAGCTGCCTGAAGGAAGGAATGAGCCACAGCTGCCTGAAGGAAGGAATGAGCCACAGCTGCCTGAAGGAAGCAAAAGGCACCGAGGGGCAGCCGTGCTCGATGCCAGCAGGTTTCCCACTGGGTCCCGAGGAGCCGGACCCCATTCTGGATGTATTTTGGGTTATTCTGGGAGCAAGCAGCACCCGAGCTGCTCACACCAGACCCACCACGGCGAGGAGAGCAGGTGGGTGGCAAACAACACAGCCCCACCGGGTGCTTCCATTAACCTCCACCCTGCCGAGGTGCTTTACGTGACGAAGCCGCTCTCAGAATTCCACAGCATTTCAGGAAAAGAGGAAAAAAAAACCAAACCCAAACAACCAGGACAGAGCGACCCTTTCCAGGGACCGTGGAAGCAGCCAGGGCTCCCTCAGCCAGCTGCACCGTGGCCAGAACACCCCATTTAACATCTTTAACTGGACGAGAGAAGGGCTGTGTGGTTTTTAATTATGAGATGCAGGTGAGACCTTGTTTTCACACTCTCCCCCCCACCCCCCCCGAGGTGGGCATCTCCAGCAGCAGCAGCGAGTCCTGAACAGCGTTAGGTAAAGGGGAACATAATGAATTTAACTGAATTTTGGCATTACCCGAGATGCCCCAGCGCCATCTCCAGCACTCCCAGTGGGGCTCTCTCTCCAGCAGCGTGGTGGGCAGTACGAAGCGTGCTAATTAAAATCAACAGAGAAGGGCATTTTATAATTCACAGCACAAAGGAAACACTTTCATCCCGACCCACAGGTCTCTGCTCACACCCTGGGTCTCGGGGGGTCATCCTCCTACCGTGAGGGGAAGGAAAACTCCTCGAGAAGCGAAAGGGCAGAGGTGTTTCCTGACATCATGGCGGCTGCCCCTCCTGCTCCCCTCCCAGATGTAGGTTTTTTAATCATCATTGATATTTACAGCATCACGGGAGGCGGGGGCGGTGTGAGAGTCAGGTCTGACAGCCCCGCTCAGCGAGGACGAGCAGAGCGACGGGGGGCGATGGGGTGGGGAAGCAGGAACCCCAGAAACAACCCATCAAATCAGCAAAATACCCATTTCCTGGCGTTCTGTGCCATAAACCCCATCTCCGGCGATTGGAAAAACTGTTTACTCTTTGCAGAGAGTTTGACTCCCTCGTAAAAAGGCAGTAAAAAGGCTTTTGCTCAGACTGCCCGGGGGAGAGAGACCGAGAGGAAACGGAGAAGGGCTGGGGCTGATGGCACCGAAACAGCTGCCAAACACGGAGAACTTCTGGATATTTATTGAGCCTTCTCCTCTCCCACTCACCGTGTTTGCCTGCCTCTCGCTTGGCTTGGTTAGGCTTCTTATGAGGGTACAAATAATCCTGACATTTTTCTCGTCTACTCCATTTACTATTTTCACTCTAAGTATTTCTTGTAGACTTGGGGGGAGACACACACACACACCCCCCCCCGAAGCGTTTATTTTCTGCAACTTTGTGGAAGGATGGGAAGTAAGAGATCTGCGGTGCACGGAAAGCAGGTAATTATCTCCTCCTCCACCTGTGAATTCTGATCGAGAGTCACTTCCACAAACTTCTCCCCGGCCACTTATAATTACCCACATAATGAGTCCGACCCGACCCCGAGCAGCCCGGAGCCCCACGGTCCCTCCAGCACCTGGTGGGCACCAGGCTCCCCATTCCACCGCCCGTGTCCCCTCCCCGAGCCCTCCCAGCAAAAAACGGGGTGTTTTATCCAAGACACCAACAGAGTCTACAGATGCTCCGATCCGTGTCTCACCTGATGCTCCTCACCTACACAAATACTTAGAACAGAGGAACATTTCAGACTGGCCATCACTTTATCCAATTATCCGACATCACGGCAGCAAATGGAGAAGTGGCCTTACCTACCCCGAGGATTGATTTAACCCTTTCAGGGTATTACTGAGCCAACAGAGGGGACACGGTTTTGCAGCATTTTTTGCCGAAACCTTCCCTCTCTGCCACAGCCATTTTCTCTGCCGCCTGCGGTGGGTGCAGCGATGCTGAGCCCCGGTTCTCGGCTCCAGCCCCTCAAGGGCTGTGATTTACAGGAGTAAATTCAAGAGACGACCCCAAAGCAAAGACCCAGCCCCTTCCCCGTCCCCAGCCCGTACCGTGGGAAACGTGCTGGGGAAACCTCCTGTGACAGACCTCTGCAAGGAAGCCCCTTCGCTGCTTTCCACGAGTAAAAGGAGCAAAGGAAAGGTGTCATTAATTATATATGGAATTGGGAAGCTTAATTAAAGTTTTAAATCATCCCAGCCCCTTGTCCAGGAGGGAAAAAAAAAAATAAAAATAACTTTACCTGGAAATTTGTTAAATGCCTACAGAGAGCCACCAGGGAGAGGGAAGATGAAAACGGAACCATCACTTGCACTCGTGACCTGAGACACAACGGACTGGGAGAGACTGGGGCAGGGTCCCTGTCATGGATGGGGTGTGGGTGACAGTCCCCACCCCGGGGCCGGTGGAGGAACAGGGAAGGTTTTCACCCATCAGCCTTCTGCAACTTAAAGCTCTTACAAATTCTGAGCCACCACCAGGAGAAGGGAATATGTAAAGAATAGATTTTCACTGTCAATATTCTGATTTTAAAGGGTACAGCTGAGAAGTACAAATTACCTTAAACCCGGATTTTTTTCCACAGGGAATTTTTTTGGAAGAAGAAGAAGAAGGGAGAATATTGGGAGTTATTTTCCCAAGGGAGGATATCACGGGTACACTGGACCTGGACTGCTGTTCCTCTTTAAGAAGGACAGAGAGATTCCTAAATGCCTCCAAAAATGGGATGCTCAGCTTGATGTGAATTCCCTGGAGCCCCTGGGAGGAGGCGAGGGCAGAGCAGGGAAGAAGAGCCCTGTGCCCTCCATGTCATCAAGGAGACACCATGGACCACGGGGCAGGAGGATGCTCTTGGCCAACCCACCAAACCTCCCCTGCCTTTGAGGAGGCACAGGCAGAACTTCCACCCACCAGCTCCTTATCTCAGCTACAGTGGGCTGAGAATTTTGTCACTGGCCATCCTCTGTTTCTTCCTGCAATATTTATTCTCACTTAAGCCTGACAAGCCCTGTGCTTGGGCAGGAACACTTTGGTAATTGGGCTTATAAATGGAAAGAACTAAATGCACTCTTACTCTCATCTCTCTTAGCAACTTAATAACTGGGGATGACTGATGATCAGATCCACCTAGAGACTGCAAGTATGGTTTCTGTCATTATAATCAGCCACAGAGCATTATTTAATAACAGCCTGGTTTCTCCCATGCACTTCAGAGAGGCTCCGCAGAGGGAAGGGCTGCTGATTGCTGTCCCCGATGCTCCTGGCAGATCAGCATCTCTCCGTGTCCCCAGCAGCGGGAAGCCAGGCAGAATTCCAGGAGCGGGGCAGGAGATGCACCAAATAGAGCGTGGCCAGCAGTGTGAGGGGGGGATTCTGTCCCTCTGTCCACCCTGGGGAGACACCCCCCCGGAATTGCTGCCTCCAGCTCTGGGGCCACCAACAGCACAAGAACAAGGACTTGTTGGAGTGGGGCCAGAGGAGGCCACGGAGATGCTGGGAGGGGGGGCTGAGAGAGTTGGGGGGGTTCAGCCTGGAGAAGAGAAGGCTCCGGGGAGACCTTGGAGC
>JAOTQQ010000003.1:15152923-15166805 GCA_026546715.1 Gallinago undulata
GTCTCCAGAGAAGGAGACTCCACCACCTCTCTGGGCAGCCTCTGCCAGGGCTCTGCCACCCTCACAGCAAAGAAGTTTTCCCTCGTGTTGAGATGGAATTTCTTGTGTCCCAGTCTGTGCCCGTTGCCCTTGTCCTGTCACTGAGAAGAGTCTGGCCCTGTCCTCGTGCCACCTGCCCTTTAGCTGTTATTGCTCAGCATCGGTGAGATCCCCTCTCAGTCTGCTCCAGGGCTCTCAGCCTTTCCCCAGCAAAGAGGTGCTCCAGCCCCTCATCATCCTCACAGCCTCCACTGGACTCTCTCCAGCAGTTCCTTGTCCTTCTTGAACTGGGGAGCCCAGAACTGGTCCCAGTGCTCCAGATGTGGGGGCCATGGGGGGCAGAACTGGTACCCTGAGGGAGGGCACGGATCCTGTGTGCAGGTGATGCTCAGACCCTGAGTGATACTCAGACCCCGGGTGATGCTTGGACCCCAGGCAATGCCCGGACCTGGGGTGATGCCCTGGGCAGGGTGGGTGCCACGGGCTGGACCCATGGTGGCTCCTGCCTGTTTAAATATTCATTTTTGCATTCTAGGCATCGAAAAAAAATCCTTGTAAATCACACCTCCTTGCCATGGCAGTGACTGCACTGAACTGAGCACTGCTCACGGTTCCTTGGGTACCAGCGTTGCAGATTTCTGGTTCTGCAGGCGAAAGACAGAGACGTATTGAAAATTAAGGTACCTAAATAATTAACCCCACTCCTGAGTCTTAGAGGCACCTTTAATAAAGTGCTCTCAGGAACCCGTCTGACAGAGAGTAATCCCCTTGTCACTGCCTCTGCAGGGAACAGCTCTGTGTTACAGGGTGGTGATTAACTGTTTGTGTGCTCGGGAGAGGGGACCCTGGCCTGAGACCCCCCCCCATGGGAAACCCCCCGTGTGCCCGGGACAGGAGAGGAACAGCCCTGAGAGAGGGTTGGGGTCTCTGCTCCCCCCGAGGTGGAGCCCCGTGTTCAGCCCAGGCATGTTGTTAAACCCATTTAACTTGTTGCTCTGAAAACACTCTTTGGTTGTCCCATCTGGAATCAGTACTTCAGGAAAGACACATTCCCCCCCCCCAGTTTTTCCCCTCTCTGTTTCACAGCAGCCCCACACAGACTGCCGAGGAAGGGTGACCCCCCCAGGGGGTGGGGTGGGTGGGCAGGGGGTCCTCATCCCCCGCCCTGGGGGTCTCGGCACGGCTCCCATGGCCAGATGAGCCCAGGCATTGGGTTTGGGAACCCGGCTGTGGAGCAGCCGCTCCGCCAGCCCCGGGGGAGGCATTCAGCAGAAGAATTCATTGTCCTGCAGACTTTAATGCGTGCTTGATTAATTATGTATGGACTTTTGATTGCAAAGAAGGTGCAGAAAGGAGTACACAAGCTGGGCGAATCAATTTGGCCTAAATCAGATCCATCCACAATTCCTGGATTATTTTTTTTTTCCTGCAAATTACAGCGTTGGAGAGGCAGAAATTTCCTTTTTGTGTTTATTTTGGGAATTATTTTTCATAGCGACGCCTCTGCAGCATGGGCTGGGTTAGGAACGGAGTCAATATGGGCAGCTGGGAGAGCTGGGAGCTGGGAAACCACGGGTGCTGGGGGGCTGGAGCCGGGAATTCACCCCCCCAGCGACTACTCCCCCTTCCCCATCCAGCACCTCGAATTTATCCAGCGAGGACAATCTCTGCAGAGGCTCCCGAGGGAGCTGCAGAATCCCTGACACTACAGGGGGATCCCACCACTAATGACGTGAGGTTGGTAATGAGGAAAACTGGCAGGAAATCTTTCCCCGGAAGAGCAATGGAGGCCGTGGGTGCGTAAGGTGGCGGCTGCGACTGCGAAAGGATGGATAAATGGTGCTGTGGTGGTGCCACAGCTCAACCCCGGCCGGCAACGAGAGCGTGGGGCTGGTCACCCACTGCCCCCCGCCCCAGGGAGTGGAGGAGAAGAGGAAAAAAATGGTGGGTTGAGATAAAGATGGTTTAATAGAACAGTAATGGAAAAGAAGAGGAAGATGAAGAGGAAGAAAGAAAGAGGAGGAGGAGGAGGAGGAGAAGAAGAAGAAGAAGAAGAAGAAGAAGAAGAAGAAGAAGAAGAAGAAGAAGAAGAAGAAGAAGAGAAAGAAGAAGAAGAATGGTAAAAGAATATACAAAATAAGGGATGCAACGCAATTGCTCACCGCCCAGTGATGGGTTGCCCAGCCTGTCCCGAGTATCGATGGTCCACCCCTGCCCCCCCCATTTATCCCCTGACCATGTGTCCATGGTATGGAACATTCCCATGGACAGCTTGTCCTGTCTGTGCTCCCTCTCAGCTTCTATGGGAAGCTGAAAAAGCCCTTGACTTAATATAAGCATTACTTAGCAACAACTAAACTCCATGAAACTCAGCTGCAATCTTCCTCAAGGCCTTAAGGTACAGCTCAGCTCTGACACCTCTCCCTCTTCCCCTGCTAACTACTCCATTTAACTTTGTCCTTATCTCCCAGCTCTCATCCTCCTCCATCTTTCCATCCACATGCTCTAATCTACACGGATTGCCTTCCCATAAATCTCGAGACAAGTCGGGGTGCTGTGTCCCCGCTGGGGACAGTGGTGACGGGGAAGGGTCAGAGCCCTGGAGCCTCCTTTGCTTGCGGAGCCCCAAGTGATTTATTGAAAAGCCCAGCGAGGAAGTGACTCGGTGACAGGATTAGAGCCACAAACGAGAGCGGGCAGGGAGGCTGGCTCTGGCACAGAGCTGCCTGGTGCAGCCTGAATCAGCGCATGGGAACTCCCGGGGGGAGCCCGGTCCCAAATCAGTGCTCTGTATGCTGTGGCTGCAGGAGTTCCCAGCCCTTCCCAGGAATCCCGATGCCCAACTGGGGCCTCAGGCAGCGGAGAACTTCTTTATGTCTAAATCCGGACAATTATTTCATTTAGAGGTTGAGCAGATGCTGGGAGCACAGGGAAGAGGTGCAGGGGAGGGGAAAGAGGAATAAATCACTGCGCGTGAGTCACCCGTACAAGCCCTTTATAAACAGCTCATTTAAGAGCTGCGAATCCTACTGGTTCATTGTACTTAAAGAAAATCTGTTCTTTTTCCTCCGTGCACTGCTCTTCCAGGCGTGTGCAGGGCTCGGCTAGACATCTGCTGGTGGGCACCGGCCAAGCCTGCACTAATTGCATAAGTATTCTGGCATGCAAACGCAACGAGTTTGGCCTTCCCGGTTATGGAATGCCACATGGCATTCCTTTAAGTTATTGCTGGGAAGGCTCCGAATCCCAGCCAGGTGCAGGGGAACAGCTACTCGCTGGGTGAGAAACGCTGCCTTCTCTAACCTGCTGGTGAGACGAGCCCGGCCGAGGGCTAGAAGGTTAGTCCTGCCCCAGGTATGGGCTCCCAAAGACCTGCCCACCCCTGGCAGGGCCTGGCACCGAGGAAGAAGCAGTGGCAGATGTGGGCAGGAGAACAAGGTGGCGAGCAGACACCAACAGCTTGTCGTGGTGACAGAAGTCCATGTCTCCCGGGGCTGGAACAAGCCATTTGCAAAGTTCCCAGCCCCTGCAAGCTCGTCCCCACAGGGGCCCTGGAGGGAAAATAGGATTTGCCCCTCAGGCTCACACCTGGATCGGTTTGTTTGGCTGCTTCAAAGCCCCTTAACATCCATCTTCCTGCCATCCCTGCCTCCCGAGCCCCCCCCAGAGCTGGGGCAGAGGGGGGAGGTCGGGGAAAACACCCTTCCCACAGCCAGCAAAGCCATGATTCTCCTCGAACTGAAAAGAAGATTCCGTGGATAACCAGTCACGGGGGCGGGGGTTAAGCCTATCAACTTAATTTTAATTACAATTCAAAGAAAGAAAAGCCACTTTAACATTTCTAATCAACAGGCATCTAATGAGGCACGCTAGTTCCTGCAGTCTGAACACAGTAGGAAACTTTCTAAGATAATTTACTTCATTAATATTCAGCCAGAAGTGGATCATCCAATACTTTCCATGGTGGCTTTGAGATAAAATATGTCAAAAGGAAAACTTTATATTTGACATGGGCATTAAGCTTCGTAAGTTTCATTCCATCTTACAAAAAAATCCCCTCTTCTGACTGAAATAAACCAGCCCAGATCTACCGGTGTGACTGGGGGCTCTGTGTGAGAACAAGGACACTTGTTCTGAGTACACAGGAACACACCGGAGCTGACCAGGAAAACAGGAGGAATCACCTTTGTGGGATTTCTCAATGTTGTTGCTTTACGTTAATTCTTGCTCCAGGAAGTGACAACTACCCTTAAAAAGTTGTCAGCCTGTTAAAGAACAACAGCGTTAGTGTCACAGCTCAGTTTTCACATCTTCAAGCAGAGGAGGGTTTGGATTGCTTGATTACGACGGAAATTGAAAAAAAAATCCTAAAATGAAAAGGATGAATGGAAGAGCCGCAAAGGGATCGAAGTTTGGTTTCCTGAATGACAATCGGTGTGTAAGGGAGAAGGGAATGGGGACGAGACCCCACCATCTAAACCCACTGAAGCTCTGATTTTGTGCTGCTTGTACTTAACTGTAGGGTTCAAAGAACAAAAATGCCAAGTCTGACCCTGTGCCATGAACCAGGAGTGGTGAGGTCCATGGCACCGATGTCCCGGGGCACGTCCCCTTCCAGGAGACACCCCATCCAGGGCTCTCCTCCGCCTCTGCTGTCCCCACACATCCATCTGGGATCCGTGACCAGGCTGGCCGGAACCCTGGCCCCAGGGCTTTGGTGCCAGCCACCAGCTCAGGGCCATCTGCCACCCACAGCCTGGCTACTGGCCCCATCAGGACAGTGGCCACCCGGCTGCTCCCCCCCTGCCCAGTCCCTCTCTCTCCATCCCTGCAGGAGCCATGCACGGAAACAGGGACCTTTGTCCGATGAATAACTCAGTAATTCCTCAGCTCGGGAGCAGCTCTCAGCCACCCGGCCCCACGTATCCCGAGGGGGGGGCTTTAAGTCTCTGCCCTTTCCAAAATAAAGGAGTGAAATGCCAGAGGGCTACACGTGGGTCTGTGTCTGGGGAAAACAAGCCCGTTTGTCACCGCCGGGACATTCAGGCGTGCATATTTAGAAAACACCTGTAGGTTGCTTAAAAGTCCAACCTCCTACAAATCAATTAGAGCCTGTGCTAGTTTTTTTCTTTCAGGACCTTTGCGAGCATCATTCTTCTTCCTTCTCTACCGAATTTTAAAGGTTATCCTCATACAAGGTGTCGTGCCAAACAGCATCGCCCCAGCAGAAGAGAAAGGGAAAAGATGAAGCCATGAATATTTGAAGAATATTTGAAGATTTGTGCAGGTGCGGGTTGGGGAGAGGGGGCTGCAACAGGAACATCGACAGGATCTTCTCCTCACAAAGTAAGGTACCAACTTTGAGAGAAGCTTTGAGAGACATTAGACCATCAGTAACCAGATGATTAAGGTGCCACATGGCTCTTCTGCAGTCACAGCAGCTCCAGTGGAACCTCTAGCATATTTTGAAAATAAACCACAACTAAGCAAAATAAACTTTACGCACCAAAGGGAGGGAGGGATGACAGCAAAAAGCAGGAGAAAACTGCAGAAAAAAGAACTGCTTGCCATGAGGTTCTCAGCAGCCCACCCCCGGGACGACCAGAGAAGCTGGTGTGAGCGCAGCCCCCGTGTTGGGTGTCAGTGCCCAAGCCCTGGACTCCTTGCCCAGGACAGATCGCTGCCAGCCAAGACCCCCCCTCGCCTCCCCCCTTGCACTGGGGCAGCCACCAAAGCTTATTTAGCTGCAGTGTGAAAAAATTAGTTTTTTTTTCTCACCATGGCTGATAGATAAGGCATTTACAGATAAGCTTGAATGTTGATTTCTCCCTGTTTCCAGCCCTGAGCTTCGTTTTCCAACCCTGCTTGGCTGAAGTGCTATAAGATTCAATTTTCATCTCATAAGATGCTTGTTAGTGCCTGTCTCTATGTCACTCCAGGGGATCAAAGTTTGATTTTTAGCAGTGGGTTTTTTTTTTCTTTTCCCCAATCAGGAAACGGAATGTGCTCATAACCATAAACCTCCCCAAACAGGCTCCAAACCAGGATCCATCTCCTGCTGCCTGCCCCGCGCCGAGGACCGTAGTCCTGAACCCGAAAGGGAGTTTGGCCAAAAGGGAGATCATTGCAGAACTGCGTGTTAAGATAAAAAAGACTAAAGTAAAAAAGATTATACCCCTGAAAACGCATTATTGTTCCACCTCTGAGCAACTAAATCTCTAATAGCAACACACCTACTCACCACTAAACATTTCATTAATTACTTCCACTCTTGAAAATATGATGGGAAAGAGGATTCATGTTTCATATTGTTAATGGATTAAATTAAATTACATTGCCCTGATTCAAAGACACTCAGGTTAATTTAAGAATATGTATTTTACCAAAAACTGACTAAACTGCTATGTAATTTCTTGCTATTTCCTTTTCCTTTACTGCTGATTAACAAGATACTTGGGAATAAGCAGAAGCTATAATTAGCTGCCTGTCCCTCTGAGCAGCTCACTCTGCGGCAGGGAATTTGGAAATCCTAAATAGGAAGGGAAACAGGGCGCACCTCAGCAGAACCCTGAAACTGCAGCTCCCAAACCATTAAAAAGTGCCAAAAGGGGCTGTGAAGGTCTGTTTTCTCTTTTCCTACATCAAACCCCACCGCGATTCCCTTCGGAAAGCCCAGTTCCCAGCGTCTGCCCAGGACGTGGCGGGGTGAGGGACACCGATTCCTGCTCCTTCCTTCCTTGGGTGGACGCTTTCCAGGGGGAGGAGTTGGTAAAACAGTGTGATATTCCTGAAGATGGAAGGCACTTTAACAATTAAGTGATATTATTACTGTCAGTACCGGTAGCAGCAGCAGCAGCAATATTTCAGTGCTGTGAAATGAGCTGTTAAAATAAATTCCCTGCTTTAGGAAGTTCAAACAAATGTTGCCTTTCAAACGCAAAATATTATGCAGGCGTAAGAGCCCATTTATCAAACCTTTAACAGGAAAACAGAGTTAAAATCTGTTTTCATTATATAAAACCCTGAGATATTACCCCAGCTTTTCACAGGAACAATCACTCCACAACCTGAACTAACGCTGCTCCAACACAAAGCCCCCGGCGCGGGGAGGGGTCTGGGCTTCTGGTCCTTGGATTTCTACAGCTGGTGGGGGACAGGGTTTTAAAACAGCTTTGTCCTTTTTGAAAGGATTAATTTTACCAACCATCATTACGGTGAAAGCGTGATTTATGAATGTTTAGAGAGTTCTAAACAATACCATCCTACATTTTTGAAAGTTAGAGTTATTTAGATTAATATAAAGGGAGAAGGCTCTTTATGGTGGTGGGATTAGTTATTCTGCCCCGACAGATTAAATAACAAATTGAGGTCAAAAAGGTGGAATGTCCTTGGGAAGAGATAAAAATCCCAGAAAATGTTTGGAAAGACGTACATTGTTTTAACTGAACCTGGCCCTTAGCGAACTCATTGGGATCACATGGGAATACCTTCCACTTGTCTTTCTCGGCCAAAATATTTGTCCTTACCTCTCTGCAGTTAATGAGTGTGACGTAGGGAGAGCCCTTCTCCAGACTTATGGAGTTTATGGTGCCATCGGGCTTGGACAGGCAATGAGGCGTTTTTTAAATCTGAGGTTTAATTTGGCAAATGCTCTCAATATCTACTGATCAGAGAATCATAGAATGGTTGGGGTTGGAAGGGATCTTAAAGACCATTGAGTTCCAACCCCCCCTGCCCTGGGAGGAAGTGCAGCAGTGAAAGGTGATGACACATTGATAATTTTTAGGAAAACGGCAAATAGTGATCCCAAACCTTAGCTGTGGGAAAACAGAATCACAGAATCCCATGGGAATTGACCTCTGGAGATCATCCGGTCCAACCCCCTGCCAGAGCAGGGCCACCCAGAGCAGGTCCCACAGGAACGTGTCCAGGTGGGTTTGAATGTCTCCAGAGAAGGAGACTCCACCACTTCCCTGGGCAGCCTCTGCCAACGCAAAACAACCCTTCCAAACCCTTCCAATCCCTACCCACACTTCACACGTGTCCTGCCACCGGGCACAGAGCAGGTGCCACAGAAGAATAAAGAATAAAGTATTATGAGAGACGCGTGAGAGAGAGACGGCCCTCCGGCACACGGAAATGTAAAGCTTCATTTCTCCCAAAAGCAAAACAAAGACGTTTTCTCCGCGGAGTAAATGACTGTCACATCAAATACACCCTCTGTCCTCTCGTCATCACCAGCTGCTGGGAGCCACTCGTTCTGACAAACTGGAGAGGATCCAGGGACAAGCAGCAAAATGATGAAGTGACCTGGGACGCGGTCGCACGACGGGAGATGAAAAGGAGTAAATTTGCCGTGGCACAGGTGAGCCACGATTTGGAAGCGGTCACCACAAGGATATGTATGAGAGAGAATCAAGAAAAGAATAAAATATCTGCGAGAGACAAGAATTACTCAGAGGTCGGGAGAGAAAATTTAGGATGGCAATGTTTCGGTGCCAGGTCCCCGCGCCACCCGCTGTCACCTGCCCCAGGCGATGCCGGGAACAAACAGCCCTCGCAACGCGCCCTTACGGTTCCCGGACTCAGGCATGGCAAAAAGTCAGAAATATAATGCAAAATAGCCCAGCTGCAGGTCGCTGTAAGAGCCCCGGGAAGGACACAGGGCCATCTTCCCCGGCGGATCCGCTCGGCCGGCAAACGAGTGCCCCCGTATAGAACTAAATAAAACGCTGCCCCTGATCTCTCTGTCAACAAATTAGGTAACTGTGTTGGCAACTTGGCAGGTTTCTCCTGTTTGCATTGGTAAATTAAGTTCACAGGCTTTGCAGCCGCAGGGGGATTTTTAATTTTTTAATTATTTTTTTTTTACAGGCATCATTCCTTAAAGCTGGGGGAGCTCATCATCGTGAAGGAGTCAGCAGAAAACTGTTTGTGTCTGTGGAAATGGTTCTCACGGGGGAAATAATGGGACAACTCTGACTGATGACTTTCTCTGAGGGACGTGAGATGCTACTTTCAACCCCCGTTACCTGCCCTCTCACCCCCACCGTGAAATGTAACAGCCAGGTTAGTAGAAGATTCACCTTCATGTCCGGCCCTTCAAACTCTGTGATTTATCAGAGATTTAAACAGAGCAGGTTTGTTCTCGTGTCCTTCCAGTGTGGAGGCCCTGGTCCTTTGCCAGTGACACCAGCATAATTGCACCGAGTTCAGTGCAGGTCCCGTGGGATAAGGACAGGACCAAAGGTAGGACCAGGTTAGGTCACTTCTTCTCACAGACGTGCTCAGTTTCCAAGTATGAATCCCAGTACGACAGACAGTTACATTGCTCAAAGTTCACTTGACTTAACATTTATTTTCTTAACCATCACAGAAAAATACCACTAGATATGTGGATTTCCAAAATTGAGCCTTACTGCATCTTCAGAAGATAGATGCTGCCTATAAAGATAGTCCCAAACCTGTTCAACCTTTCGGCCCCTACTATTGCCTTCAGATTGTATTTATTATTGAAGAAGCCACTTTCCTGTCTCCTCAAAAGTTCCTACCTCGGGGATCTACCTGTGTGTCAAAAATCCGGACTACAAAACTTGGGAGAGTTAATGCATCTCCCAGTCAATGTCTCCTGCTGCATCCCCACTCTTCAAAAAGACAGAGATGGGCCCATTTCACCTCAACCTCAGGTGCTAATGGCTGGGATCGTGGTGGGGTCCTGGTGTTAATGCATCTTCCACCATGAAGCATCCTTGCCAGAGTGCTGCCTTCTGCCAGGCCAGCCCTGGGCACAACCACTGTCCCATTTGCTCCCGGGCAGAACAATCATTGATATTTGGATTCAACACAAAACCCCTTACGGTTTCTAGTCTTTTAAGTGTCATCTCTTCCAAGTACTGCAGAGAACCGACCCCTAAAAAGAGCATTTCACATCCCCACTGAGCTGCACCACTGGAATTGTGCTTGAAGGTGCACCTCTACCCTCTGCGGCAAGGCTGGAAGGAGCAGAGCCATTAGGACAAGGGCAGCCAAATCCGTCTTCAATCACTGAACATCTCAAGGGCATTAGGAAGCTGAGTGTCGTGTATTTTATCATGTGATGGATCATGATGACGTGTGGTTTGAAGAGCAATATCCGCCTCGGAGGCACAGCAGAGGGTAGGTCTCTGCTGAGCAGTAATTCTCAATTGCCCCACGGCGACCTTGAAGGGATCTGTCATCATTCCCAAGGGAGCCTGAGCTGACCAGTAAATAGAGTCCCATGATAAGGAACTTGTCATTGGCTGTAGATGACTGATGGAGAACTGCCAGTGGTTTTTAACAAGAGCTTTTCCAACAGCTCGCAGAAGCCTTTGGGACCTCACTGCGATGGTGCCTACATCTCCTGGGCAAGAGAGCGGTGAAGATCACAGGCAGATCAATCTTCCTCATGGTTTATAGCTGCATCACTTTGATGAGGTCAGGTGCGGGTGAATGATGCTCTCACCCAGAACGAGAGGTTCTCACTCCTGGAGGTATCACCTTGCCCATCTTCCCCGAAATGACTTCCCCGACGTCGTCCTCCGAGCAGCAATTCTGCCAGCAGGTCCTGGCAGACAACCCCCAGGAGATGGATTGCTCAGAGTCAGCAGCAGCCGCTTGCGAATACTCAGCCTCTCAAAGACTCTCTTCATAAAACTTTATGATACCTTTTTCCTTACGATAATCCAGTATAAACATAATTTAATGGTACTAGGAGGAAAACAGCCACGGCAACAAAAACAACAGGCAATGATTGTAAAGTCTCTTATCTCATAATTTTTTCTTCCTTTTCGCTCTGTCTCTCTCTCCTCTGCTCTAACCATGTATCACTTTGGTCACGCAGTCACTGGATTACTGCACGCTCTCAATTACTCTGCTATAAATCCAGAGGGTCTTTTGTAGTTATATTTTAAGCCTTTGAGGTGGGTTTGTTTGGTTGTTTTTTGGGTTGTTTTTTTTTTTTGCTTGTGAATTTGATTCAACTTTGCTTTGGGTTACTTTTTGTCTGTTAAACCACTCTATCCCATTTGGAAAAAGAAACTGGAAAGGGGAGGGGAATGTTGGAGACACCCCCACGAACGCTTCACCTGAGCTGTGAAAATTCACAGATTTTCCCCCTAATCTGTGCAGAGCAGAGGAATTTCCTGCACCCAGGAAATCGAGCATATACATATCGAGCGTATGATGTCCCTAATTGTGGCATCCATACCCGTGGTATTTCTTAATGATTTTTATTAGCCCAAAGAAGTGACCTTGCTGAGCCCTCTGAGTGGGGAAGCTGCAACTCTGTGTTCTGTACCCAAAGAGGATTCAGAAGGAATAAAAAGCACTGACTTCTTATTTTGCCAACGGAGGTTTCCAGGTTCTGCTCCCTGAGCCAATTCAATGCTGTTCCCAGGCAGTACAAATCCTTGCTTCTGGGCTTCAGCCTCTGCCCCTCAGCCCCTCTGGCCCTGGCTGCTGTGGCTGGAAGGCTGAATGAGCCAGCCCCACACCAGGAGTTTGCCACCCAGGCAGAGCCAAGGGCCACAGGATGCCTTTCCTGATTTCTCCTTCTCCCCCCCCAAAGACTCCAAAGGCAGGTTCAGGCGCATAAATCCAACAGGTTATTTACAGCTATTACCACCCTCAGAAGTGAAATGCATCCCATGAAGTGAAGGTGGCTGCAGTGCTCAGACAGGGACTGGAGACGTGGTGGCTTGGCCATTTCTCCTCCCACCTCAGCCGGTTCCTCGCACCCCGTCAGCAAACGGCTCGAGGGAATCCCTCTGGAAATGCACAACGGGGTAATATTTGCCCATTTTGCACATGCCAAGGATATAAAAGCATCTTGCCATTTGCCAGTGCTGGGTGTTCCCCACGTTGGTGGTTCCCTCTGGATGGAACCCTTGAATCCCTCTGGATTCCCCCTCTGCTCTGCACTGGGGAGACCACCACTGGGATCCTGCGTCCAGTTCTGGGCTCCCCAGTTCAAGAGGGACAGGGAACTGCTGGAGAGAGCCCAGCGTAGGGCAACAGAGATGATTCAAGGATTGGAGCATCTCCCTTCTGAAGAAAGGCTGAGAGAGCTGGGACTCTTTAGTCTGGAGAAGAGAAGGCTGAGGGGAGACCTTATCAATACTTATAAGTATCTAAAGGGTGGGATGAAAGATGATGGAGCCAGACTCTTTTCAGTGGTCGCCAGTGAGAGGACGAGGGGCAACGGGCACAAGTTGGAACATAAGAGGTTCCACTCAAATATGAGAAAAAACTTCTTCCCAGTGAGAGTGCCAGAGCCCTGGAACAGGCTGCCCAGGGATGTCGTGGAGTCCCCTTCTCTGGAGATTTTCAAGCCCCCCCTGGATGCAGCCCTGAGTAACCTGCTCTAACGTGCTCTGGGCAATCCTGCTTCAGCAGGGGAGTTGGACTGGATGATCTCTATGGTCCCTTCAACTCTAAAAATTCAGTGAGATTCAGTGAGATTCAGTGAGGCAGTGGGATGGGGTCTCGCTGCCTTCGGCCTCACAGCTCCCCTGCCAGCCCGTCCCAGCCTCCTCCTCCCTGCCGTGTAGCTCATGTGTCCATCATGACAAAACCAGTATTAGCTTCTTTAATTAAATTTACCAGCGTTACTTATTTGATTGACAGGAGCTGGTCTGAGCCACAGCCAGGAATATGTGACATCAGCAGCTGCACAAATACGGAACAAAAAAAGCAAATACTTCATAACCTAACCAAACAACGATTCCACAGCACTCGCTTGTTTCAATAAACGCAAACACGTAGAAATATTTTTAAGCAAAGTGATCCTGGCATGACTTTGTGTGAAAAACCTGGCACGGCTGGTGCAGGGCTGCTCCGGGCTTAAAAGGGAGATTTGGGGGATGAAAGAATCCAGCAGAAACCTGACAATAACCAAATGGACAGGTTTTGTCTCATTACGAACTCAAATGCATTTGGAAAGGAAAAGCACTCTATCTGAGAGGAGGAGGAGACTCCATCTGGAATGATCCTGGATTTCAGGGAGGGCCCCCCTGCAGTGAATTCCAGCAGAAGATGCACAGCAGGTCGAGAGGGAGCTTCTCCTTCCTGCATAATTCACACCAAACACACAAACACAAGTAAATTGCCCCATCCCTCCCCTTACTTACAAACGAAGCGGGAGTAATCTACGTCCTAAATGAGATTAAGGCACCACCACAAATCCCACTAGTTCTCTTGCTGGAGCCGCACCACGCGGCTGGTGGGTTCCTGGGGCTGTTCTTTTCCAAGCAGTGAAACTGCTGGTCCTGGCTGGATGTACAGAAGATGCTCAGCCTCTCTGAGCCTGCCTGGGTGCCACCTGAGCTGAGGGACAACTGCTGGGAGAACGGAGAGGAGAAGCCCTGCAGAGGAGATGGAGCCTGACCTGGGTACATATGGGGTCTGCCCCGGGGCTGAGGGACACCCCAATGGCCAGAGACACACTGGTGGCTGCAAGCTCTGCTGGAGAAAAGAGAGGGGCCCACGTCTTCTGAAACCAATGGCGGGTGAGAAGAAGCCACCGTGGGATGCTGGTGGTGCAGGACACACTGGCAGAGCCACAGGTGGGGCACAGGCAGGGCCAGGGTGAGCAGGACCATGCACCAAGAACCTGCTCCCACCAGCCCTCGCTGGGTGACAGGGACACACTCCCCCCGGGGATGGGGCTGTGCAGAAATAAACAGCAATAGAAACAGACACAAAACCAGAAAGCACCCCGGGCTGCATCCCCAGCAGCATGGCCACCAGGGTTCAGCCTGGAGAAGAGAAGGCTCCGGGGAGACCTTGGAGCCCCTTCCAGTCCCTCAAGGGGCTCCAGGAGAGA
>JAOTQQ010000003.1:15183831-15218284 GCA_026546715.1 Gallinago undulata
AGAGAGGTGGGGGTTGGCCTCTTCTCCCAAGGGAATAATGACAGGAGCAGAGGAAATGGTCTGAAGTTGGGGCAGGGAAGTTTAGATGAGATATTGGGAAGAATGACTTTGCTGAGAGGGTGGTCAGGCCCTGGAACAGCCTGCCCAGGGAGGTGGTGGGGTCACCATCCCTGGAGGGATTTAAGAAATGTGTAGACGTGATACTTCAGGGCATGCTCTAGTGCCTGGGATTGTTGGAGGGTTTTTTTGTATGTGCATGGTTGGACTCAATGATCTCAAAGGTCCCTTCCAACCATGAAGATTCTGTGATTCTGAGATCTCTCCCCCCGACCCAAGCCCTGCAGAGTTCCTGCACTGAAGGAAGCATCACACCTACACCTCCACCTTCTGCAACACGCCTGCAAGTTAGTTATTTAATATTCCCAAAATAGGGAAAGGAGGAAAGGCAAGTGAGAAGGAGAATGTCTGGCAGACGTTCCTGGTCGTGCCCGCTCACGTCTCCTGGCCAGGCGGCCCCTCTGTTCACTTGGCCACCGTTTTTGCCTCCCAGTGGCACCACAATATTGCCATCTCCAGGATTCAGCTGTTCTCCTCTCTCCTGATTCATGCGCAGCAGATGGTGCAAATGACACCCCTTTTATTTTCTGGATGAATTCATATCACCCTGCCAAGATGCTAATTTTTGTTGCTGGTCGTTGTGCGTCGTGTTACCGGTGACGAAGCCTGGCTTCGCCTTGAGATGGAGCAAAACTGCAGGTTAAAGTTGTAATGAATTATAAGTTATAGCATGTTAAAGTTAATGAAGAGATTTCACTAATTAGATTTATTTTGATCCCTTGTTTTTGCTTGTGGTTTGTTGGATGTGTCCCTGGGCATTTTCCCATGTTTTGACACTGCCCATCACAGGCAGCAGCAGATCCTCCTGAAGCTGATTTACTCATCATTTCGTAAAATGAATCTTTGTCACAAACTTCCCAGTGATGGTAAATAAATCTCTCCTTGCCCAGACTTCTAAGAAGTCAAACCGATCAAATCAGAGAGGAGCAGAAGACACCTCCCTGTTCCAGCCATGTTCCCTGGAGTCACCCCCAGGCAGAGCAGGACGGAGAATTCCCGGATCTCTTCTTCCGTGGCCCTCTGTAACTCACTCCAGATGGGGCTCCCCTCCTGGGCAAGAGCTTGGCACGTTTTACTCGTGATTAATTTGCCGTTCACCCCAACGCCCGAGTCATTTTCTGCCCTGGGATCCCCCCTGCACTGCCCCATCCTTTCCTGCACCACCTTTCCCCTGGGCCTTCCAGCAGCATCTCCTCAGCTTTTCAAACCATTCCTTATTTCAACTCACCGACCTCCTGCGACCCCTCCCTGCTCCACGGCGTGGGCAGATGTCACAACTTCTCCACCTTACAGGTCCTAATTAAAATAAAGAACGGACTCAAGAGCAGGACAAGTCCCCTTGGGACCCTCGCTTGAAACGCTCTCCCAGAGCTGCAGCAAATAATGACAGTTGCCCCGTAAAAATCACTTCTCCAAGAGCTGCAGGAGCACCTCACCCCGAGACACGTCTCTCCCACTTACCTGCAAACACAAAAATCAAAGTATTTCAGAACTATTTGGTCCTTTGTACCCACCAGGTTGGTTAATTGGACTAATCTGATGTGCTTTTGACAAATCCATGACGGTTGTTTCATTTCGATTTCAGTCACCTCTTCCAAGTGTTATGGATTGATTCCTTTCATTAATTAATTTCAGAGCCTTTCCAAGAACTCATTAGGCTTTTTAGTCAATAATACACTAGACTGTATTTTTTCATTTTATATTTAGGATCTGTATTTGCATTTTGATAGTTCTGAGACCTCCTCTGAGCTGCACAAGCTGTTAAAAATAATTGCTCCTCATTCAAAAATAGTTTTGATTAATTCTTTCTAATTCTAAGGAGATTTTCCTCAGATCCTTTGTCCTGCCCTAACTAGTAGACCCAAATAATCCCTTGCCTGTTTGCTCTCTGTTCTGTCCACTTATTTCACACTGGTCAAAATTAACCAGGTTATTGGGGCATTTTAGACACTTCTGTATGCTGCCACTTCCCTGCCAAGTGCTGGATCTCCATTTCCTCTCCTTTCTTCTCATTTCTAATGCATTTCTAGCGCTACTTCCTCCTGCTTTTTATCTCACTTGCTCAATGAAACACATTTTGACTTTTCACATTTGGGCTTTTCATTTTACCATTATATGCCTGGGCAATGCCTTCACCTTCATCCCTTGTCAAGTGCCTTTGTCTTTGCCTTTGTACCACTCCGTCAGGTTCTCAATTCCTAAAGGAGCTCCTGATTCCACCCCAACAGCTCTCACCATATTCTTACCTACCCTGAGCAGGAGGATGCTCAGCTGCAGAGTGTTTATCGGTCCTCTCTCAGAACCCACCCCTTCTCAGCCCTTAGACCATCATCCCAAAGGGTCCCACCTCCCAGGTCCCTGCATCTGCTGAGGGTGCCTTCTCTGGAATCCATCACGCTCAAACTGCTGCCCATGCTTCTTCCTTTCCCACAGGAGCAGCCTCTGGCACTGGTGTGGCATTCAGATCCACGGGTATTCCCAGCCCATCAATGATGACAGGGTTGGTTTTTTGGTTCTAGGACCTTCTTTCTGTAGCAGAAAGCAGGAGGTGTTTCTGCACGTGTCTGCTGGCCCACGCGTCTCCATGGCATGGCCATGGCCACAACTCTCCAGAGCTGCTCAGGTCCCTCTTTGCCACCAGCTCCAGGCCCTTTGGCTCATAAAGCCCTACAGTTAAACTCTCCAGGCAAGGGTGAACCACAGCTTTTACAATCAATGCCATGTGTGTGGAACGGGGAAAAGCAGGATAAATGTTTGAGGGGAGATTCTGGAAACCCCAAAGAGTGGCCCAGTATTTATTTCCCATTAAAAGTCGGTGACAGGCAGGTACTTAAACGCTCTTCATCGCTTGGAGAGTCTCCTTCAGGTGAGATGCCAGTAAATATCTCTGCTCCTCTCCCTCTGCTGGTGCACTGAGAACAACAACCGCAATCGATAAAGATAACTTGAAGCTTTCAGGTACTAATTCTGAATTACAAGCAGTCAGTCCCTTTTCCAAGTCCTACAAATCCTCTGATAAACAGACGTTAACCTCCCAGGCTCTGGCTGATGTGCTGCGGTGACCCTCCTGCACTCCTTGATGGTCCCCCTTCCCCACAGGGGCTGTCCATGGCACGACTGCTTCATTCTCTGAGATAAAGAACAACGCACTCGAGAGTGAGGAGGCAAGAAGAAAAAGCACCTTGCAATTAAATATTCTAATAGACATTCTGAAGATGGTTTTGAAAGGATTTAAAATTAGTGATAACAATAGGGTGCATCAAAGGGCTCAGGCTGAACAATATCTATCACTTTTTCTGCTTAAGGATAAAGCATAAAAATAATACCCTATAATATTTTATACCAGCACCCCCTTTTTGCTCTTCCAGGCTGGGCAGAGATTCCCACCAGCTCTGCACAGCAGCTCTAAAGCCTCCTCCCCATATTTACATCAAGGAACCAGGTTATGATGGCTCCGGTGACCCCCTGGATGTTCCACATCCTCGTTTCCCGGGAAGGTGCCCGACACCAGCTCGGCACCACCCGCCTCCCAGCGGGAAGAGACATCGCTCTTCTGCTCCCTCCCAGCACGGCACTCCCAACTCATCCCTGATTTAATGAGCTGGCAATTAAGACAGGTAACCAAAGACAAACGGAGGTAGAGCAGGAGGATCGAAGGCAATCCCAGCGCTATACATCACTCAGCACCTTACACGCTGCCTGGCACGCCACCGCGGGGAAGGCTGGATTTATATTGTTGATTTTCACCTGATTTCGGTGGAGGAGAGTTCAGGAGGGAGCCCCAGGCCCTGATTTCTGCCTGTAAACCCCACGTTCTGGCTCCTCACGGGCACTGGATGGAGCTCCAGGAGCGGCCCCAGTCAGGCAAGGAATGTTCTCCTGGGAACAGCTCTGCCCGGGGAGCAGCCGAGCTCTGAGCTAAGGAGCTACAAACACAGCCTCGTAACTGATCAAAAACAAGTAAGAAATTAAATTAAATTAAACTCTTGATATTGGTTAGAGATACGAAAACAAAGTTTTCATCAGTATAAAGGCATGGTTCAGTACACAGCCTTGTTTATTATTTTTCTATATTTTTTGCTCAATTTTAGGCAGATGTTCCTTATAACTTTTATGGCAGAGCTGTAGCTGCTGAAATTGCCCCGGCCGGCTCAGGCACTGCCTGTCACCACTCTCAAATCTGGGGTGCACCAAACCCCTGGCATCTGTGACATGGTCTGGAGAAAAACCTTCACAATTTCAGCAAATGGGGCTATTCTGGTGATATTCACGGCAGCAGAACACACCCCAACCCACCCCATCGTTACCGCTTCCCAGACGACGCAGACACTGGGTAAGAAAACGCTATTTCTATTATATTTGGCTTAAACCCACTTATTTATAATTAAGTCACTGCTCCACGCGTTGGTGTAAAATGACTCTACAACATAAGTGCAGCAATAACCTAGAACAAAATCTTTAAATAACAATTGTCAAGTGAGAAGGTATACATAGAATATATCAAAATTAATAGCATTCATCCATCTTTCAAAACAAGCTGGATGTGTCTGCTCCTTCCGGAAAATCTGTCTTGTGCTCATTGAACGTTTTATTTTCATTACATTTGAACCTTTCGACAGAAATAAAATACACAATCAAAGCAGGATGGTTGTTTTGATCAGTTTTCAGACATTTATACGTTAGAGGAGAAAGGAAACGCGTTGAGGCTCCCAGGGGTTGGTAGTGTTGGCCACTGGGAAGGAAGCAACGTCAACCACGGGCAACGTGTGTCCAGAAACGATGGCTCAAGCGCAAATTTGATTAAACAGATAGTGTAGAACAGCCTTAGAAAGAAAGGAAGAAGGGGATATTTATAGGAGGTTTGGACAGAGAGTTACAAATAGCACGCAGGGAGCAAGCTGTCCGAGCCACATGCCACGGGAGAGGAAAGACGGCACAAGGTGCTGTGACTCACTGCTGAGATGCCACACGCCGTCTGCACCGACAGCTCCTGACCCTGAAATCCAAAATACCCCTCTTGGAAAAAGCCTCGGATGCACACAGACTCCTTTTCCTTCAAGCAATGACAAAACGCCCAACAAAAGATGGTGACTTTGCACGTGCAGCTTAGAAAAGCTGGATGGTTCATGAAGCTGGGGTGAAACAGATCCTCAGCATCTCCCCCGACACAAGCGGGAGAACGACAGCGCCCGCATCCCTTCAGCAGAACCCAACAGAGGAGTGACTGAGTATCTGCAACGTTGTACGTGGATATTTAAAAAATTCTCCACAAATTCCTGTGTGCCCATTGCTCCATCGTAACCATTGTAAACCAGCCCCTTCCTCCCGGCTCGGTCGGATGCAAACACAGACGATTTGTGCTCAGATGGACAGTCCCCAGTCATTTACACTGATGGCATCAGGAAAGCTCTGATTTGAGAATGGACTGTCCCGTCTGACTCCCCCCTAACATCACCCGAACTCCTCGGACACTTTACAGACCAGCCACTCCGAGGAATGTTTGAAACTACTGCTTCGTTTTTCTAACAAAGCAGCAGCTATCCATAAACCCCAGCTCCCTTTCCTCAGCAAACACTAAGAACTACCAGGGCACCCCTGTCCAGGAGACAGGAACATTACTACCTTTCTACCTGGAAGAAAAATAAGGCAACAAATGGGAATAGGAATTATCTTAGTGTATAAAACCTGTTTGCTTAAACTCAAATGTATACCACCACTCAACTGCAAATATTCATTCCAACGTCTGTCTGTCCTCACGATTTCTTTCCTCACGATTCATTAGAGATTTCTTTAAAGAGCTTCAATTATCCAGCAAGGAAGGAAAACCAGCTCTGGGGTTCTTCACCTGTACACACCCCTACTGCAAGAGCCCCCAAACAGCCAACACTGACAACCCCAATTCTGGAAGGAAACAATTCCTTTAAAACACAGGGAATATATCTGAAGATGGCCATTCCCTGGTAACGTACAATTGCTGATCTGACCGTTGGTGACACATAGTTCAAGTGACTTACCTGTCTCAGGAACAGCAGCAACCTCTGGTCACCACGGGCAGCAGGAGACCTGGAAGAGATAAAAAGATCCAGTTGTTGAGAAAGAATATTAAACACATTTTCCATGAGGACTTCCATGGGAAGTGGAATTGTTCTTTGTTGATGCTTTCTGCACGCTGCTTGGCAAAACATTCCAACTACTATTCTATGCACCCAGTTCAGAATCCTTCTGCGGCCAGAGAGGAACATGTGGAGAATCACAGCCATGAGAGTCTGAAAGAGTTGCTCCTAAAGCAATTCACTATCTTAACGCTTCCAAGCCTTTGTGAACAGATCCAACCTCATAAAGAAACCATTATCCTCAAGTTCCTCAACACACGGTATTTGCAAATTCATTGCTCACTCTGCTGTATTTCCTTCTGGATCCTTTAAAGACATCTCATTTATCTTTATTGGATTTTCTTTCACTTGGTTTCAAAGCTAAGCCATGCCAGAGAAGTTAAGCCGCAGCAGAGAAGAGTAATCAGTGCATAAAGTCTGAATATTAAGAAAGAGTCCTATCTTGCTGAAAATGCAAATATAGTGAAGAAAGCCCTCAGACGGGGCTGTCCCGGTGGGCTCTCACAGGTGAAAGGGCTGGAGAAGACCCAAGTGCACTTCTGAATACTGCTTCATAACAAAAACTCCTAAGTTACCAATTTTTGCCAGGCTCCCAGGACTCAGAATACAGAAAGCACAAAAATAGGAAAATAGAGGAGTTTTGCTTTTGAAGCATCTGCTGTTGCAGCCAGGAACCGTGACCTGTTACTTCACATACAACTGAAATGTACCCGGAGAAATAACAGTATATAATTCATTGTTCTTATAAAACTACCATTTATTTTAGCAAATGAATTTGAGCACGTTTGGAGACCAAATGAAAAGGTGCATCACTAAACCGTGCTCTGGATAAGCAGGATGTTGTATTTACGTATTTCAAGCACAAACATAAGGAGCCGTTATTTGCCTTTCAGAGTCACAGCACATACACTAATTTGGAGCAAAAAAGATGAAGGCAGCCCCCCCTCCTCACTGGATAATAAACAAAACAATGCTAGACTTTTAATCAATATTGATAACCACAAACACACTATTTTGATTAATCATTAGAAAGTTTCCCACTGGGGGGAGAATAATCTGGTGTAATCACAAGTCAGAAAATGAGAAAGATCTAAAAAAAAAATAAGTCATCACATGGTTTAATACAATAAAAATAAACTTCCCAGAAATATCCAGCATAAGGACATCATCCAAACAAAAAGGTACTGTTCGAGTGGTCTTTGATATTGTGATGTCTTTCGCAAGATGCGATGTGTCCCCTGATGGGCAGCCAGCTGGTTAGTTCCATATCCCAGCAGAAGTCATCGATTCACTGCAAACAAAGGCAAAAGGCAATAGCAGTGCGCTCAGGTTTGGTTTTTGTCCCCGTGCCCTCAGCAGCGGAGCCGCAGGAGCCTCGCCAGGTTCCCCTCCCGGCACCTGACCGGGCTCTGTGCTCTGGAACCAACACCCGCATGGTGTCGAGGGACAGCAGTTTAAAACACTTGCTCTGGCTGAACCCATTTCACTTGGGTCAAACTCTCATGGCAAACCTTTGGCCAACAGCCCAGATCTAATTAACTCCTAATACATCATCCCAACCTCAAACCCTACGGACCCAACATCCCTCTCCAAACTCCCATCCATCACTTGCCCGTTGCTGTGAATACTCTGTCGCTGCATCTCCCTTCAAATTTTCTGATGCCCATGAACACAGGACTCTGGCTCAGCCCGAGGTCTCCAGAGCTTGGTGGGAGACTCCCAGTGAAGCCCACTGGGATCAACGCATAAAGAAAGCACAAGGCATTTCTGACCATCACACTTTTCTTTTCATGCTTTTCCGCTCCTCAGAACTGTCTGCCACCTCCTGGATAATCTGGGATGGGGCCCTGCAGTGAGACTCATCTCCAGCCTTGACTCATCCTGTATCTCCCCGTGAGGGGACTCTGGAGACGCCGGCACAGACACCACACTTCACCCGCTGCACCAAGGGCACGAACCAGGTCCAGCAAACTCTCAGAACCCTACGAGGACTCCTGGTTTGAGTAACACGAACTGGCACCATCCAAAGGATTCAGGGGAGGTTCAGATTGGATATTAGGAAAATTTTTTTACACTGAAAGTGTTACTGAAAGCCTTGGGATGGGCTGTCCAGGGCAGTGGTTGAGGCACCATCCCTGGAAGGATTTCAAAGCCAGGCTGACACAGAGCTTAGAGACACGGGTTAGTGATGGCTTTTATCAGAGTTAGGTTGATGGTTGGACTCAACGATCTTAAAGGTCCCTTCCAACCCAGACAATTCTGTAATTCTATGAAACAAACAGATTTGGGGGTGGTAAACCCAGTATCAGTACTGCTCGTGCACCCCTGCCATTAGTGCAGAGCAATGAGGAGAACGGAGCTGGGGAAATCACCCGGACTTTGCATTTTGATCCACAAATGAGCCATCACTCCCAACCCCGTTCCCACCGTGGAGCCAGATCCATCATGGGAATGACTGGGGGTGCTGGGTGCTCCCCTCTCTCCCCCGCCCCCATAAATCTCCTCTGTAAATTATGGGAGACTTCACATTTAAATGAGCCAATTAGAAAATGTGGATGTTCAAGGTATGCCAGGGCTGTTTACCTCAAGCTGATTAAAGACTGGAGCGAGTAACTCCTCCATCATTTGTCCCAAGGGTGCAAATACAAACACTGCCAAATGTTTGTTTTTGCTTCTACCACTAGATTGAAATAACACTGCTCACAAACAGCGCTGCAGGGAATACAGGTTCACTTGCAAGGCTTTGAATCTGCCATGATATACGGACATTACTTGAAGTTTATCTTTACTGAGTTTCGAATATGATACGGTAAAAGGAAAAAAAGTGGTAAAAGTTCCATTAAGTGAGTTACAGATGCAGCTGCTTTAACGGGAGATTGCAAAATTATGCAGTTATTCCACACGCTGCTTCTAAGAGTGTGCTTTACCCTGTGCGACGGCACTCCCAGGAAAAAGGACCAAAATTCAAGATGAAAAAGCTCACCAAAGGAGACAAGCCACCATCCTGTATTGTAACGCCTCCCAAGCTGTTCTGGTCTTCTCGAGGACTCACACATTTCAGCAGCTCTTTTGATTCCACCATACTTATTTTAAAAGTCTTGGAATCTCAGCCGTCCTTGTAACTCGGAACAGGCAGAACAACCCTGGAACGAAGTGTAACTGTGTCTCAGCGACGGCAGCTGCAGGGGCTGGCAATTAATACATTATTTGTCTGATCCACAAGCCGTGACCGGTGCGTGAGCTCTGAACCCATCCCACCCCACACACAAGCCCTGTTTGGTAGAACTGATACTGGGCTTTGTTGTCACAGCTTCAATTTACACTGCGAGATGAGCAAGAAAGAGATAAAGGACATCTTTTCCCCTGCCCAGCATCTTGATTTTCCAGGTGATGAATCTGTCTCCACAGAAGTAAGAACTCACTTATGTTGCCCTGGTTTCAAGTAGAACCGGGCATGGAAAAGATATTTTGGAATCACTGATGGTTCTGAGAAGTGTTAAGAAAAAGATAAAGAAAAAAAAGCCTTACTAAAATAAATGTTAACATATTGATGAATCAAAAAGTTCAACTATCTGGTGTGGGCTAAATATATATTTGGTTTTTTTCTTTTGGCAATGTTAAATCTTACACCTATCAATGTAACACTGAATGCCTTCAGAAGAAAATGGCAATTAAGAAAAATTTCTAAACATCAACAAATCTAAGAAAAATAATACATTTTTAAAGCGTCCATCTGGTGTATAATTCAAAATGAATATATTTTTTCAAGTCGTGCTGGGATTAAATTTGTATTTATCTTGAAAAAGTTTTGTGCAAAAATGTTATCCAATCCCAGCTGAGAAATATTAGAACAAATACTAACAAGAAGTTCTCCTCCCGTCCTAGTTTCCAACATCCTCCTTTA
The DNA here is from genome assembly GCA_026546715.1 of Gallinago undulata. Classification (NCBI taxonomy): domain Eukaryota; kingdom Metazoa; phylum Chordata; class Aves; order Charadriiformes; family Scolopacidae; genus Gallinago; species Gallinago undulata. The sequence continues at coordinate 15,193,966 of JAOTQQ010000003.1, forward strand.
AGCTCATTTTTTCCTTCCCGATATCCTGAGGAATTTCTCTTCCACGCAGTGGAATGGCTGAATTGAGGCTCCCTGAACATGGTCTTGATCCAAACAGATGGTCATGCGGAGAAAACGGGGAGCAGAGCTCCCTCCAGGAACCCTGAATTTCTGTTTCAAAACCATAGTTTATTTTTCAGCCAAGGTATTTTAGGACTGCAGTTTTGATCCCACGCTCGGCTTGCTGGTGGCATCTCTCCAGTGGGACACGAATGGGTTGGCAGGAGCTTACTCCGACAAAGGCCAGGCACAGGTGAGAGCACTGGGTTACTTCAGAAAAAAGGAAACCCAAATCATAGAATCATTTTGGCTGGAAGAGACCTTTAAGATCATCAAGTCCAACCGTTAAGTGCATGAACCTGTCCATGGACAGGACCGGACAAGTTCATAGTGATGACACTCAAAGAGGAAAGTACCTTTCTTTTTAAGGAGAGAATAAAAATTTTAGCTCGTATGCAAAATGGAGAAGAAAATAATGGCAAGATGAGAGGAGGACGTTCCTCATTCTCCCTTCAAAAAAGATCTCTTTGACCTACACTAACCTGTACTCAATGGTTGAAATTGTTTAATTAACCCAAAATCTAACAGAAGAAAACATAAGCAAAAAAAGCAAATGCTTTCAGACAAAGGGGTATCCTGTGAAATTAGGTGTCTTAGTATTTACACCCAGCAAAACAAACTAGTTTGAAAGCAAAGAAGATACCTTAATGGATCCCTACTTTTATTATTAGTGCAGCAGCTAGACTGGGGGAGGGCTGTGACAGATGGCCATTTTAATATTCAGAATCCTGTGAGGGGCCAAAGAAGAGTTTTTGTTTGCCTCGGGTTTGTTTTGGAGCTATTTCCCAAAGTTATTCACACAGCAGCTGGGGCGCAGGGAAGGAGTGGAACGGTGTCCAACGCCTGCAGGAGACACAAACCTGGGAGAAGCTCAAAGAGAGCGGCTTTGGTTCGGTTCTCGCTGGAGTGAAGTGGTGAGAAGGCAGCCCCAGCGTGCCAGGAAACCCACACTCATCCTCCTTGCTCCAGCAAATCCATATCACTACTCAACAGCCTGGGGAATCCAGCGGGAAGGGGCTGAAGTCCCTGGAAAACAGCTGTTCCTTCACACCAGGCCAGACTCAGGGCGGGGAAGAGGGTCCGGTGCCGAAATCCAGAGTTCTGGCCTTTGAAGGTTCCCCTGGTTCAGACCCCAAGCCCAGACTCCAGCTGAATCCCAAATATTCCCCCACCGCTTCATGGGCACTAAAGAAGCCGCGTTAAACCCGCTTTAGAAATGAGATTTAGCCAGAAAGGACTCGTTGACGTGTGTCTCGGCCACCACTGCGCTCACCTCGGGCTCCGAGGCACCACTTCCAGCCCTCGGGGAAATAATTGAGCAGAAATCTGTCTCAAGAACTGCGCTTTGATCTTATCTAGGAATACAGATAATCAATCTCTGGCCTGAGAGCTGCGGGTTACAAAATGTACCGGAGCAAATGGGGATTTTATTGGCTCAGAAATAAACACGAAGGGGCAAGTGTTCAGGTGACCTCGCGGGAGATGGATGGCAGGGAGGGAGGCAAGGCAGTCCGTGACAATCTCTAATTATCCAACGCGTCTTCTCAAGGAGGAGCCCCGGCTTCCGAAATGCCATCCAGCCGCTCTCCCAGCCCAAAGTTGGAAGCAGAACCCTCAAGAAATTCCCGTTTCTCTCAGCTTGGTGCTGGCCGCTCCTGGGGGGGAGTCCTCCTCCCTCCTCCTGAGGAGCACGGACCCAAGATCTTCCTGCTGCCTCCCTCGAGTCACCCCTCCTTCCTAACACACTCTTCATGGAAGAACCCGGCTCTGCCCAGGCATTTCCCATTCCAAGTTGAGACCAGCAGCTCACACAGTCCAAAATAGTTCTTCCAATGAAAAGGCAATAAGACTCTGCTCTAGTTCTGCTCTTGGCTTTCCAACTTTGTCTTCGGATCCAGGTGACCTGGACTCAAAACTCCTTTTTTCCAACCCCGTTCCACGCAGATATTTCAGCCAGGTTTGTCACCAGAGGGTCTGACCTTCCACAAAAAGCTTCAGAAAACATTGCACCTACGAAAGCATCGCCCGGTCAGAGCAGACCCTGTGAGGAGCCCCCAGCAAAGTGCAGAACAGGGACCCGGACACCCGGAATTTATCCGGGGTGGTTCCGATGCTGTTGCTGCCCAACGTGTGACGAGCCCCCGTCCCTGTCACCTGCACACTCTGCTGTCTCTCCTTGACGCTGGCTTTTCAGAATGGAAAACAAAGCAAAACTGAGCGTCTCTTAGAAACCAGATTGTCTCCTCACGGCATCCTCGTGTCTTTTTATGGTGAGGAGGCTGAAGTGAGAGGCACACAAGGGAAGGGTTGGAGCTTCCACACCCTCAGCACCTTTCCCACAGCACACAATTGACTCCCACTGCACCACAAATGGTGGGACAAGGATGACCAAGTGAAAGATCCTACTGTGAAGAACACCGTGCAAGTTTATGGCAGAAGTAGGACCAATGTCCCCAGGCTGACATGGAGAGCACATTTTTGCCATCAACACAGAACACCCAGCGCACCTTTCTCTCGGTTGCTTTGTGAGATGTCCTTCTGAAAGCAGGCTGGAGGCTGTTGGAGGCTGTCCTCCACTCCAGGTGGGCCCTCTTCTTCTTCTCCAGCCTTCCCCACTCCCACCCCGGGGTGGGAAGCAGGGATATCGGTGCTGTGAGACCGCACCAGGGCTCTGAAGGCTTTTCTGAACAGATCTGTACAAAGACAAACTTCATCTCATGCCAACGCTTTTGTGTCCCCTGCAGAATATGCCTGAGCACTCACAAATGTACATTCCTCGTTGCATCTAAAGCCCTTTCCTCTCAGTTCCCCTGAAGCCAGTTTCGAGGGTGCAGGGCTGTGCCCAAACCTCCTCCTCACACGTGAGCCAGGGTCTGTGTTTTCCAGCGATGAGCTGATGCTCGGTACCCGCTTTCCTGCCTCCTGTCCTTCTCCGGGCGCTGGTGGCCACCACCCACTGCCACCTGCACAGGACCCGCTCCCAGGGGCCACCAAGGGCACGCAGCGAGACCACCCCCAGTCCAGAACAAACCCGGGGGATTGCATCCCACCCTGCACACATCTGTCCCGCTTTACACACACTGAGACGTGTGATAAACTATTTGTGAACTTTAATATTCAAATCTGTCTAACATTAAAAAGGCTTTTGATAATCTTTCCCCTCCTCAGAAAATTTCTAAGCCATGGTTGGGTGGGTTTTTTTTGTGAAATAGCTTTTTCCTTCCTTTTCACTGTAATACAATATGTTATTCAAGAGCCCAAGAGTTGTCAGTTTTTATGTTATGATAATCTTCTCAAGCACCCAATTTTATTCTGCTTTTTCCCTTCGTGCTGTCACTCACATTCTAGCCTGTCACAAAAGAAAATATCTGAATACATTAATTACAACTTGTTAGACCTCCATATAGTTAATGCTATTGAGGAAATCAAATCACTTGGAAAATAACTGAAGAGAAACAGTTGCTGGTACTGCAGAATTTTTATGCATTGCACTTCAAAGCTGGAGCTTTGCAAGACAACAAAAATGATTATTATAGAGAATGAGAAAATCAAATACAACTTGATCCTCTACTCTCGGAATGTTTGCTGAATGCATTACAATATGTATTTTCTATCCTGGAAAGAGCGGCTGAACTCTTTTCACATATTACCTTCCTTTATGGCGTAATTACAAACACCAGTTCGGAAATTATAGTATAAAAACTTTGTGAAGCCTGGTAGAGATCCAGTTCTACGTCCCCACTCACACAAACATCACAGGCGACAGCGATGGCTCCATTAACACGAATAAAAGATAATTCGTTGGGTCCGGGCAGACGCAGGTACCCCGGGACGGGAAGGGAGGTGTCGGGGGGGTGCCCCCAGGAGGCTCTGTCAGCCTGACTTCTCTGACTCCGCACAGCAGCACAGCTCCATCTTTAACTGCAAAAAAGTCACTCTTGGGGTGAAGCACACACATAACTGTTATGCTGGAAAATGAAAAATTAATTTTTGCCATCTGAGACACTAAAATAACAGCAATAATTCGGACCATTGTTTGGCGCAAGATACCTAAAGTGCCCATCAGATTTCCACCGGAGTAAAAACTGGCGAACACCGAGTTTTCCCTGTGGTTCTCCAGGGAGGGAGCTCGGCGGAAAATCCTGCAAGGACGTTTTTGAAGACTGTGTTGCCAATGAAATGTGATTTCACTGAACAAAGGAGATGTTATTAGGATTATGCAAAAGCCTTACACACAGAAGCAGGCAAACGCTTCCCAAATCTAAGCTCTGTTATCTTTCTACCTTAAAGACATCTAATTATTCTTACATTTGAATGAATAGCCACTCTTACATGTATTAAATCCGATTAGTGGAAAAGACAACAAGATCTTCCCAGCTTTGAAGTTATCTGAACAAGCGAGACAAAAATAAAAGCACCTTTGCATGAGACTGATCTTGTCCACTTTCTCACAGAGGTAAGATCTTGTTTGTCTGTTGAAACATCCCCCCTAAGAATCTGGAAAAATAGATACTCACACATTGATATTTATTTTATCAGCATTTCCAGCTGTGCCCCATCACTGCCAGCGCCAACAAACCGCCAGTACGTTCCAGTGCAGATTCTGCTACCCCGCGTTAAACATTCAGCTTTTCATTGAAATGCCATTTGATGTCAGAAGTTTTTAAGTCAGGTATAGGCTTCACTAATCCTACAGTTCGGGTACAACCTAAGAATAAGGTTAAAATACTTGTGGCTCCTTCCAGCCTGTGAAAGGCGAGAGCACCCACAGACCTCATCCCTGCCCGGGAGCAGTGGGGTGATGCTCCAGACACCCCGACTGGCACTGGGGGGACTGGGGACTCGCACCTCAGGGCTCTGCCACCCCCAGCCACATTCAGATTTTCCCCTCAGAACTGACGTGCTAGAAAACAAACCCAGTTGTTCTGTGGTTTCCTTAAATCATGGCCTGAAACTCAGCTCTCAACATTCAAATCTCTCAATACTTTACTGCTCGTTTTGAAAAAAATGGGCAGAAGTTGAGTTTGCGGGTTTCTGTAGGCACAAGGCTGAGGCGCTGCTTGGTTCAGAAATAACTGCACAAACAACAATTACTCTTCTGGAGGACTGTGTTTGAATGTCTCTTTAGTAGTGTCCCAGGGGAAGAGTGGAGAAAGTCCGGCTCAATTTGCTCTTTGCAGCAAAATATTTGAGAAGACTTGGGAAGAAATTCGATAAACATTCCTTGCCCTTAGAAGAGAACAACTCAAGACACGGCGGAGTCTATTTTGATAGCAAGTAAGTGCCTTTAAAACCCACAGAACCACGGGCTGAGGAAAGCTAAAACCTGCAGATCATCCCTTTTCACAAGTGAGATGTAACTCGGGTTCTGGATCCGAGCCCGTGCTGGAGCAGGGATGATCAATCAGAGTCCATGACCTCCAGCGAGTTGTGCCGTGGTGGCCCGAGAGGGCACAGTCCTCAGATGCCCATCCCTGTTCAAACTGGTTCATAGGGGTTTCTGACACATACAGAGCCCTCCATCTACCTGAGGTTTATACCTCCCTCCTTCTTGCTCGGGGTACCAATAGCAGCAGGGGTGGGTGAAGTGGGTCTGCTGTGCTGGTGGGACTGGTGGAGCAGGTTCTGGATGGGTTCATGGGCTGATGCTGTGCCCCAGGTGCTCCACGAGGCCAGGGGGAGCTTTGGCCTCCCTCAAGCAGCTTTTTGGGGTATTTCCTGCAGAAGCAAGTTCTCAGAGTGGGCCCTTGGGACTGAACTACCACGACTGTGCAGGGACAATCATGACGTCCTTCCACCAACGTGCCCTTTGGGTGACAGCTTGGTCTCTCCTCAGCTCTCCCAACCACAGCACTGCCACGCTTAGACTCTCCACCTCCTCCCCACTCCTCTCTATTCGTGCACAGCCCCCTCAGGATGATGAGAAACAAAAGCAGAATGACAACCAAGTGGAGAACAAGCAGCTTCTCAGAGTCCTGCCAGATCCAGGAGGTCCTTCACACAGCTAATATTATGTAAAGAGCAAACACCCAACTGGGTTCAAGGCTGAACATCTTCACTGAATAACTGAATAACTTACAAGCCAAAAACTTCCCAAAAGCTTCTCCCAGTCCCTCCAGTAAGGCCCTCCCTTCCCAGCACCCAACTCCTCCGGCATCAAGAGCCCTGTTCTGCCTGAACTGGGGGGGGGGAGAAATTTACTGAGCGAATTGGCACCAAAACGTATTGCCCAATTTAACCGAACAGATGTCAAATAGCCATTAGCATTACAATGATTAGTAAACTGAAATTACGTGTTATGGCTTTAGTGCCTTAGATTAAGCATTAACCTGTCTTAATTAAATTGCATCCCAGTAATTGATTTCATGGTGCTGAACTGTAAATAACAAATTGCAGATGATCCGTGTTTTTTTTTTTATCAAGCACGATAAATGTAACTCAGCCTTTAGAGGATGCATCACCTCCTCCTCCCCGTCCCGTCAGAGGGGGCTGGCTCACCCTGTGCCTTCTACCCTGACACGACCTTCTCTACTTTACCAGCACGTTTAATCACTGCTGCTGGCTTTCTCCTCCAACTGCCGCAGGTCAGAGCTGGTCGGCTGTAAGGCTCATCTTTGCATCTGAGGTCTTCTCCCCACCGCAAAGTTTCCTTCCGTGAGCAGAATCACTATTTACTGTTCCTCTGCTGAAACACGTGGCACTCACACAACCACGGCTCACACGTCTTACGATGCCATGGACCAGGGCACTGAACCAGCCAAAGGCAAAGGCAAAAGTTGATGATAATGACGATGATGATGATGATTCAGACTTCCCCTTGCTATTCCTGCACCATGTAAGCTTGAAATTCAGTGATTCTAGAACCAATTTTAAGCAATCCATCACGTTTCAGCTCAGAATTTTAAAAAGGAAAGGTGGAAAGCCGTGAAAAGTCCCCCGTACAGCTGTTTTCCTGTGTCTGCTGCTGCTTTTCTGGGGTGTCTGCTCTGCTGGACTCAGGCTGCTGTGCTCACCACGGAGCTTCCAGCTGCCTCTCCTCCCCACGAGGCCCAGGCAGCTGCACTCGTAATTGCTTGATCAGGCACGACTAAGACAGATTGGACTGATTTGCTCTAACGCGACCATTAACTCTCCGTAACACACGTGTTGGGAAGTGCCACAAACCCAATCGTTTGGCCGTGAACCCAGAGGGCTCCACAGACAGGACGCCGGGAAGCTGTACCGTGGGAGAGATGATGACCCCGACAAGCACCTCCTGCCTCCAGCAGACAATACCTGCTGCACTATTAATCTTCAGCAGGGCTACACAATCCAAACAGCAGAGTCAGCTCGACCGTTACGGTCCAACACAGAAGCTTCTTTCATTACGGTGGCTTCCATATGTCACCCTGCATCCGCTGCAGGAACACCAGACAGCATCTGCCAGCCCTTTAGCTCACACCCAGAACCACCACGCAGCTCCAGAGGAGAAAATACAAAGCTGCCTGGAGCCACCTTCTGCACCAACCTGCCCTCCAGACGGTCGTCGTTACAGCGGGCAGGGAGGATGAGTTAAGAAAGGTGAAGGGGTGACTCCACACCAGACCCTGCAGATGGCTGGAGGACAGGAGTAGCCCGGCCATGGACACTCTGCTCCGGGAACAAGGGCCTGAGCAGGAGCCGTCAGGGAGAGGGGACACATCAGGAGAGGAAACAGGGAGAGATGCACCCAAGTACAGACTCTGGTCACAATCTGGCCCATGCTAATTAAGGAAATATAATCAAACACAACAAGGTAATCTTCTATGACTTCCCTTTTGGACCTTCACCATGTTTTCAGCTGTGCATCTAATTAAACTCCCTATTTATTAGGGAAAGGCCAAGAAGAGAAGCCCTGTCTCTGTGGAACCCCAGCACAAACCCCCCTGGGTGAGGCGGCTTGGGCATCTGAACGCGTGTCCAAAATCCTCTCCCCGTGACTATCCCTGGCCATTCTCCAGACCCGTGTCCCCAGGCTGCCATCAGAACCCCCCTCCTGTCCCTCGCTCTGGCCATTTCTGGGGCTTTTCTCACTTTCTGCTCTTTTCTCCTGAAGCTTTTCACCTCCACTCGCTTTCCCTGACCCGTTATCCAGCAAAGCCCCCCAAGGGCACTGCCTTCTGTCTTCAGAGGGGGCTGTGTTTTGGTGAAGGTTCACCTGATCTTCACGTTTCTCCTCCAGAGAAGCTGTCAGCCCTGCTGCAGCTGGATGCAATCCGTAACAGGTTGAAAAACTGGTTAAAAGGCATTTTGTTACACTCCAGGCCTTGGTGCTGACACCTGCTGTGAGCATTTGCGATGCCCACTTGTGTGAAGAGACCCTTCCACATCTGACCAAACCGCGTCTCAAAAGCAGCTCACGCCCGAAGAGAAAGGTGTGCTGCAGGGACAAGAAATGCAGTTTTTTGGGGAGGATTGTGGCGGTTTGAAAATATCGAGCCATGCCTCACGTTTTGCATGTTACAGCACAGAGTTTTATTTCTGGGCAAGGTGGTTCTTATCAGGAGCAGCGCCGGGTCCCGTCAGGACGAGGTGGAGCTATGGGAGCTGCCGTGTCATCCCTGCGACAACACAGACGTGCCCCGACTGCGTGAACCCAGGGCCGGGACGTGGAGCAGCACGCTAATTATCCACATGCTATTAGTGTGCCTCTTCCCTGCAGCGTCAGACCCAAAGTAAGCCTCGGAATCTCATTTTTCTCCACTTGCAAATAACAGGAGCCGAATCTAGCAGGTTATTCCAAAAAGCACCTCTGTGGGAGAGGCAGCCCAAACAAAACTCCATTAGCAGACCTTGAACCACGCTCTCCTCATCACACGGGAGCGGTGAAAAGAGCCTCCTGTCACAGACTATTACGGAAAGCAAGGCTTCAGGTGCTTCTCTTTTTTCCCTTAAATGATTTACAGCCGCATTATTCCAAATCTTTCCATTGTTTTTACTCTTCAGCTTGTACTGAATTCATGTCGTATTTTCGGCAGCAGGGCTTAGCTGTTTGCTTACAGTTGAAGGTTTTGCCTTGTCATGTGATTGTAAACATGATTAAAACCAGTAAAGAATAAGGAACTGGTAATCTACTTAGGAAGAAAACATAGATCTTTGATTCTTACTACTAGGCTGCTGGAATGTGACAGCTTCTGTCCTGCAAGTTATTTCTAGGAGGCTCCTCCTACATCTGCCCTAAATCCCCGTTATCTACTTTTTGTAGAACCGACCTCCCACCCCTGGTCCCCAACGTGCAAAGTGAGCAGGTACCCTCTGCTCAGCAATGGACATTGCTACCAAGGACGATTCCCGGTACACAATTAAGTGATGTACAAAGTGATACGAACCCCTGTTTTAATAGACTTTCACTGTCTCATGTCCCTGTCCATTAAATATTGAAGCCTCCCTTGCCCCGCGCTGGTGCTGCAGGAGAACAAGAGGAGATCTCCATGGCCACGTCCCCTTACTGCTGGCTAAACACACCCAGCTCGCCTTCCCACACCCACCTTGGGTCATTAAGTGGCCACTAATCTCTTGCTTACTTCAAAGAACGTAGCTCTTGGCCCTTGGTCTCAACGGTGGAAGTTTAGGTGCTGCTGAGGAGGAACAAACACATCACACATGGGTTCCCCTGAGCACGGATGAAGATTTTATTAGCTCTGAGATGGCCAGGCCGAGTTATTTATACTCTCTCTCAGCTCCTCTTAGCAATTAGGATTCTTCCCCAGCATAACTGTCTTTATCATTTTGCATTTCCCAGCTGAGTACCGCTCATCACACAGCTCGGTGTTGTTTATCCCACTCTGAACTTCTGTGCCATTATATTTTGTCCCACAATAGACATTTCTTGCTGTTTCTAATGAGCAAACATGGAATAGGGCTTCTTGCGGAACAAACAAGGGCTGATCCTCAGGTGACGTGAGGCTAAATTCACTGCCTACACACATTTATATCCACTGACAACCCGGCAGATAACGCCGTGATACCTTATTCATCTTGGGTCTAACTCGGAGCCCATCGGAGTGGGTGGTGGAAGTCCCTGGAGTATGGAAGGGATGGGGATCCACTGCTCACAGCTTCAGCAGAAGGCTCAGCAGAGCGGAGAAGTAATTGAGGAGCCACCTGGGACAGCATCAAGCTTGATAAGGTGTCTTGGATTAGACAACGCGAGATCCAGAGGACAGCTTCATTGAAAATAAAATTGGCAGGTGGCCCCCGGGGTGGCTGGGACAGGGTGGGGGGACCAAAGCGGGTGTGCAAACGTGCAGCCACATCTCCAGCTCCTCTCCATCCCCAACCCCGGCCCAGCCCTGGGGTCGGCTAAACACACAGATGAGCCAGAAAAGGCTGGACTGGGAACTGGGAGCTGAAAATAAAATGCTAATTTTCAAATGCACACAGTGAGGGCGGTGGGGAAGGGCGGTGGGTGGCACTGGTGGCTGGGTCCTCGTTGCCCATGAGGCCACCAAGCAGGGTGGGGCTGGGGCGACTTTCCACGGGTACCTGATCCATGGGGGCACCCACCAACTGCCCCCCACCCCTGAAGCACAGCCTGGAGAAACATTCACAGTAGAAATGCGGCCCCTGCCCGAGCAGCCTGGTGACACCAACACCAGGGACAGTGAGCACGGGCGAGTGACAGCGAGAGTTTGGCCAGTGCTGGGAAACCTCCACTGATGAACAGAAACACCCAAATAAACGCACTGCCATAAGCAAAAATCAGCTTTTCACACCAAGCCCAATGAAGACCTGGATTCCTTTCGTTTCAATGGAATCAGATTGAAAAGCAAGGATTGACTCTCAGAAGAGAAAGTTCTGAAAGAAAAAAGAAAGAAGAGAAACAGCCAGAAGAGAGACCTCGTCCAGCCCCACAGGACCAGATGCTGAGATGCCCCTCGTTCCTGAAGCCCTTACACCCAGCTTTTCTTCATTCAGTAACGCCCACCCTCTGTCAGCCCCTCCGTAAGCTCTATTAAATACTGTTTCTATTTTAAAAACGATACCAAAATAAGACCTGAGAAGCTTTATTTAACTTGACATACCATAAATAGCTACGATATAGAGATACCAGTACCTGCATACAAAACATTAAGTTCAGGACTACCAGTTTCTCCCTGTGCTCTCCAACCAGAGCACCAAACCCCTGCTCTTCTCCGGACAGGACCAGGTGTCACCCGCTTTGGGTTCCAGCTCAGGGACACACAAACCCAGCTCAGATGCCCACTGCGTCTCCCAGGGAGCCTAAAATAAAATTCATCCTTTCTCCAGATCCCTCCCACCAGGACAGTCTCCTCTTCCATTACCTCTGCATCTTCTCAGAGGACTGAAAAGGTGGTGGGAACAACCCAGCCTGTGAGAGTCCCCCTCTCTGTGGAGAACACCAAAATTAAGTGAATGGAGTAAGGGTAAAACATGTGAAATAATTTATTTTTGTAAATAGCAATGAGAAACAATGGTAAAATCTTATGCTCTGTCCCAGTGCCTTTGCAAGGAAGGCAGGCAACTAGAGAGTCTATTTTTAAAATCACTCAAAAGGCATATCAAAGTTGCTTCTGTTTATATTTTCACATCAATCACTTGCAATGGGATATTTATCTGCCATTATATATGCAGATGCGGAGGATTAAGAGCATCAGAAAATTAAACCTCCACAGATTAAACACTTTTCATTGTGAGAGTTTGCACCTCTTGTTTGTTTTTAATTAGGAACCTAGGATGTTAATGCATAATATCCTGTTGATATTCCTCCACAGAATAATAACTACAGTCTCCTTGCTATGACTAATCACAAAAACCACCATGTAGATGTCAACTTGTGATCCGAGCGTGCTAAAACCGAATCGGGATGCTCTGACTCTCACCCACTTCACATCATCTATTATTCAGCCCAACTGCGACTCCAATCAATAATTGGGTTCACTTAAGGAGTGAAAGAAAACTAACAGTGCTGGTATCATTCCTTCACGTATTTTCTTTCATCTCAGCAGTCCCACTAAATTTTAGGATCTCGCATTGGCATCACGGGGCAGCTGCTTGTGTGAACATTAACACCTTTCCATCCTCCCCTAGGACAAGCAAATCCTGCCTCCAGCCCACCCTGACCCTACCGCCCCCAAACTGCTCTGCCCTCCATCATAACTTAGGATATTGGGTATTTTTAATTAGCCCTTCTCTGTTTCTGAAGAGAAATTCACAAATAAAAATCTCTATAATTACTGACAAGTCAAAGAAAGGTAAAAAATAACTCATTGGGAGGTAGGTTTTTTTTTTCTAGTCATTAAATGATTGAGATGATAAAAGAATGAAGAATCTGACAGATTAAACGGTTCTTGAGGAGACATGTCAGCTTCAGTAATTTTACAGCATTAGAACTGTCAAGCTTTCAAAATAGGAAAGATTGTATCTTTAGAAAACAAGGTTCTACTAATTGGCATGCAGGAGAATCTAAATTGAGGCTAAAACTGGGTGATTAAAGGCTTTCTCTGATTACGGGCGTACGAAAGCGGCTCCAGCTGTACAGCGGGGTCTGGTCCCGAGCGTCCCCCTGCCCACGGGACCCTGCAGTGGCCACACCTGAAGCATTTGGGCCAGGGAGGGCTGGGGGTCCATGTCTTTTGTACCCACCAGAATGATTCTGGTGTCTCACCACTACCCACGGGAGCCCACTAGAGACACGCCGTGGGTTTTCAAGACAACAAAGACCACGTTTCAAACCGAAGCCGAAGACATGGCGTCAGCGGCTGGTGCAGGTCCCATGAGCTCCTGGGTGGTGTCCCTTGTTTGTGAGAGAGAGAAGTATCATAGAATCAGAGAACAGTTTGTGTTGGAAGGGACCTTAAAGCCCATCCAGTGCCACCCCCTGGCCTGGGCAGGGACACCTCCCACCACACCAGGTTGTTCAACCTGGCCTTATCCTACGAAACCAATCTGGAGATTTTAGCAGAGCTCTAAAAGAAGGTCCCCACGCTAGGAAAGGGCATGTAGGTGAGCTGTTCCTCCAGCCCTGGCAAGGAGAGCAGGTAGGCACATTCTGGAGAGCTGCAGGAGCCCATCTGATGGTCACGTTGTCACCCAAATAAACCACCATCACTGCACAACTGGGCTCCATGAGATGCTCAGGTGCTAAAGGGACACCTGCAACATTTTCATATCACTAATCCTGAGAAGTCATCTATAAATCAGCTTGGAACATTCCAAATGTGAGAGTGAATCTGAATTTCCTTAAATAAGGGGTGTCTGGAGGTGATACAAGTCTCTCCTGCAATCTCACCACTCAATTGAAGAAAGAGCACAACTTGGGTCCATTCAAAATCAATACCCAAATTCTTAAAAAATTAGCTGAGAAGGAAGACCAGCTGGAAATACTGTGCTTAAAAATAGCCCACGGGGGAAAACCAAAGCACCAAACCCTCAGCCAAGCGTAAGGTAACACAGAACCACCAAGGACAACTTCGAGATGCTGTTACCCACCCACCAGCTGAGCACGTGTCTTAGGATTTCCCACTTTGTACCATAAGGAAAAGCTTAAGAAAATGCCAACTTAATAGCAAGTGTGTATTTTTATTTCCATCTGCTGGATTCACCTGTGTGCCAAACTCACAATCCAACAGAAGACTGATCTGTCAACCGGGAATATCTGCATGAGCAGCTTTACCCAGACGCAGTAGGTGTTAGTGAGAAAAGGTCTTCATCTCGGGGGAGGAAGGACTTGCTAAGCACCTCGTGACCATCCCGATTCTTTAGCGAGTATCTAGGCTAAGCCAGATTTCAAAGCTTTTTGACATACTGTGAATTAATTCTCCTACATCTACAGCACTGCCGAAGGGGCACTAGGACTGAATACGAGAAACTTCACTCCTTCCTGGAGCACGTCAACGGTTCACAAAACTGAGCGTGTGACAGACTGAGCCTGCACAGGGCACTCCTGGCCACTGCTCTGAAAAACTGTTCTTAGATAATAGCAAATGTAAGAAAAATGGGGAACCACTAGCTGTTAGCTGAAGCACTGGTGAAACCACTACTGGCAAAACTAATTGTTTCTAAGAGCGTTGTGAGGGAAACACCAGTTCGGACTAAAAATGCCCCTGTTCTGCTGCCCGAGATAAAAATGTAACACCTGAGCAATGTGCAAAAGATCAAATTCTGTCCGTTTACACTGTTGTAATCATTCCAGTAATTCCAGCCATTGAATTCCTGGCAGGAACTGGTGCACCTCCAGCATATACTGCCTTGCCTTTTCCTTAACCTGGCTGTGAACCATCATCTCTGCTGGAGAGTTTATTCACCAGATTTTCACTCCCCGTCCATCGCACCAGTTTCGTACCACTAACTCCACTGCAGTGGGGTTCAGAACCCAGAGGGCACACTGACTCTCAGAGCTGTACGTGCACAGGTGAACACCGAGTGACTCGGTTGGCTCCAAAATGCAAAGAAAGACCTGAGAAAAAAAGGAAAAAAAAAGCCAAGTGTCTTTCTCTGAGACACGCCATTTCTCCCAGGATAACGCTATTGGGTCAAGGGATCTCTAGAAGAGTAATTTCATTTGTCATTCCTCTACTTGCCAAACCAGACTTTCCTGGAGAAGTGCATCTTACAATGCACGTCAGGCTTTATTAATCTGATTTCCCTCCTCCTCTCCAAAGACATTTAATGCGTCAGTAATGATCAATACACTCGCCCTGATGACAAACCAGGACGGATGAGCCCCTGCAGCCCGGGCGCTGTGTGTAATTCCACCTCCCAGGCATCCAGTTCCCCCTGATGAAAGGGTGACAGGGTCTCCCCATCCCGCTGACAGCGACCCGTCTTGGTGTGGAGCTCAGCTCCTCCACGTTCCCCTCGCTGTCACCAGCACTCCCTACTAGATACAAATGACACGGCATCCCCCCCAAAGGGAATTTCCAAGGAAGTATCTCCCACGGAGATGCCACCTTGCCTGGCCACCAGCCAGAGCTCCAGGTAGCCAGCACAGGCTTGCTGGGACCACATCGATGGACTCACCGACGTTCAGAATAGAGGTGGGCTGTGGCCAGGAAAAGCAGGGCTGGTGTTTGCTGCATCCCCGAGCCCCATCCCTGGGGCTGGGCAGACTTTAGACGGCAAAACCCACAAGCTCTGGGCTCTGGTGTCCTCCCTCTTCTGCAAAGGCTCCTGGACCTGGTTGGGACAGTGAAAAATGCTGCAGTCCCAGCTATTATTATTATTATTATTCCTCAGTTCGCCTGCTGCAGATCCACCGGGAGCAGAACAAGACTGGAATGGAGGAGAGGGCAGTATGCAGGAGAAAACTTCAGTTTCTCCAGGGAAAATAAGCCAGAGTGCGTGTGTACCAGCCCTACGGGAACAGCAGCTGTTAGCACTGGAACCCCCGGGCTCCCCTCGCCCTGCAGAAACCCCTCACTCTTCCCCCTCCACTATATGGAGGTGCCCTCTTGCTTCTGTTCACTGATGCCAATGGGATTTCACTCTCCCTTCATTTCAGTTAGACCCGACTCACACACTTGATTATTTAGATTCTGTTTACTCCTTTCTGGCTGTGAGCTGGGTAAGGACGAGTCCCCACGTATCAGCAGACCTAAATAATGCATAACCCTCTTCCATTCAACTTCTCGAACCAGTTCGTTGCACTCAGCGTGTTACTGGGGACGTGCCATCAGTTCAGGGAAGGAATACAAGGAGCAGGTTGTCAGAAAGATTCAAGCTCGAGGTGACTCCGTTAGAATTACACTTCGTACCTCCCAAAGATTCACGCTCACATCCTGCGGCTGAACTCAAAAGTCAGATAAAAAAGAAAATTAAAAAAAAATAAAAATCAAATCAAACACACCACTGAGGAAAACTGAGCTGAAAAGAGTTTCAGATTGGTAAATCCCTCAAACCGTGCCCTCACAATTATCTGATTTTACACTTAACATTAAACACACACTAACGTGGGTAACATTAATACCATTCTGCACTTCTTACACACTGCAGTGTTCCCATGCTCTTCCTGATGCAAGTCCAAGAAGTGACGGATTTGGGAGAAGACTGGAATAAATAGAGGCTACCACTTGATTGCTGCGAAAAAATGCCTGTCTTGGTATATTTTCCTCAGTAAAAAGCCCTCTGTTTGTACAGCATCCTAGTCGTGTTCTCAGGTATAAAACATCATTTCCATGATGGAACCTCCGTGCCATAAAAATTGTATCACCACATGACATTAGCTAAAACACAATTTACAGTCTGCTTTGCAGTTCAATATTCTGGTTTATTGGGGCCTTTTGGGAACAATTTTTATTCCATATTGCCCAAACATTAAATAAACCCTACGGATTGTGTAAAATTGTTCCAGTCCCAGTTTCTGTGTGCAAGCACGGCTTACCTTCCCC
The DNA here is from genome assembly GCA_026546715.1 of Gallinago undulata. NCBI lineage: Eukaryota > Metazoa > Chordata > Aves > Charadriiformes > Scolopacidae > Gallinago > Gallinago undulata. The sequence goes on from JAOTQQ010000003.1 coordinate 15,210,432, forward strand.
TGCTCCCAGCTGTTTGTAAAAATGCAACGCAAAAAATAAACACCTGCATATTGTTTTCTGTAGAATAATTATTCAAAAATAACTGAAAAAGGGGATTTGATGTTCAGGACTGAAAGTGTCCAGTTTTGCTCCGAACTTTCACAGGCAGGATCCACCCTGCTTTTCCAAATTTGTCCTGAGCAGTGCAGTAAATCTGAGTATCACTGGGCAGTGGCCGTAAATACCCACTTTGCTCTGAGCTCCAGGATTCCTGTTAAAAGGCCTGAATGTAAGTTCTGCTCGTAGTTCCCCAGCAATCCCAGTCCCACTCTGTCATTCCCAGGATGCTTCACAGCCTGATCCAAACCTCCCCATCCCGACCCCTCTCCCATCACCTGATGGAAGAGGCGGTGGTAAAGCCCATCTCCCCGTCTCCATCAGAAGCTCCATTTCATCTCCCAGGTGCATCCCTGCAAAGGACTGACTCGCGTCATGCACAGACACAAGCAGAAAAAAAAAGAATATTTCCCCAGAGAAAGAGAGATTTCACAGCAACTTTGTATTTCTAAAGCCACGGGATAGAGACAGAGCCTTGGACAAGGCAAGGAGCTCTTGTGAAGATGTGTGTTTTCTCCTCTTGAGCAGAGAGAGAGGAGAAGATTTGTTGCCTTGTAAAAGGCAAACAGGAAAACAGTAAACATGAACAGCTCAATAAAGCTCAGGTTTTATATTATTTGTGCGTGTTGAGAATTGCCTGCTACCCATGGGAAACATCAGGCCTGAGGCCCGCGGGGGGATGTGTGTATCTGTGTCTCTGTCTGTCTGTCTGTCTACAGAAAACACCCATCACTGCCATAGGGCTGGGTGCACAGCAAGCTAGCACAAGTCTCCTCTTCCCACGTGGAAAGCAGCCCTTCTCCTGCTGCCAGAGAGACAATACCATTTTTAATGCATTTCCTCATGATTTCCCTCACTTCAGGCTCCATTTGGCTCTGGGTTCCATCAAGTCACACACGGCACAGACCTTCCCGAACGGCCTGCTCTGTCTGATGGAGAAGGTATCCCTTCCATCATCATCCAGATCTGTCACTGGTGCCCTGCCATGATGGAACAAGGTGATCTTGAAGGCTCCTTCCAACCCAAACCATTCCAGGACTCTGTGACTGTCAGGGGCCCCAAGCACCACGTGGGCTGCCCCATGGAGGCCACCACAGGACCAGAGGCAGGACACGACCTTGACTGCGATCGCTGGGAGACTTCCAGAGATTTCAGTGGGTCCTGGTTTTGACCTTCCCTACCAAACGTAGTCTCTTGATAACACAACCCACAACCATGACACTGCCCTAACTGCTGCCCACAGCACAGCACTCCTTTCTGCATTTATCACCCTCCTGCCAACTTCTCCTTCCAAGCCTCAACCATAAGCTCCTCAGCTTCTGCACTGCTGCCTGCACATACACTGCGCTTCTGGATCTGTTAATTCAGAACATGCTAAAAAACCCAATCCTTCCAAGTAAATTGAATGCATTTCCTGAGGAAAAAATTAAGAGATGAAATTTAGGTAATTATCCAATTAACAATTGTTATGTATACAAGAGAATCTGATTTATGGGCAGCTGTTTACACAGGCAAATGCTTTAATTTGACAGTGTGCTCCTGGCTTCTCCCCAGACTTTGCCGTTTAATTAAAGTTAAACAGGTCAATACTCATTTAGCCTTCCAGCACATGGAGAATTTACCTAACACTGAGGGAGGAGAACTCCATTCATTTTTAATTGTACTGTAACAACATAAAGGAGGTCACCAAAGTGCAAGAGTGTGAGGTGAACTGGAGCGAGCACCAACAACATCCCTGAGATCTTAAAAACGTGGCAGCATCACCTCTGCTCCCACAAAGGGTGTCCAACCATCTCCCTTCCTTCTACCCTCGGGCAGGAGACTGCCCCCTGTCTCCTGACAACTTATGTCTTCTTTTAGGTGACAAATACTGCCTTTACTTGCCCTCTAGATTTGGGGTCTATAGGGAATACTCCACATCTGTCTTAAAGCTTTTCCACCTTAACGTAATAATTAGAAACTTGCTTTTCCCCTCCCTCAAACAAAAGCTGAGATTCACAGGTAGTAATTTTGGCAAGAAATAGCCATTTCAGTGAGAAAGTTACTGATGTTGAGAGACGGGTGACACACCACAGAGCTGGCAGCGAGACAGGGTACCGGTGTGGCTCCGGGAGTACTGGGCTAGATCCCGTACGGGAATTATTGGGATTGCTGCTTAGGGCAGAAGACCCTGGAGACTTCTCACTGCCACCGTGTGACACGGGAGGGAACCCTTCCCAGGGCAGGGCAAGAGATACGGGATAAAACAGCATTAAAGGTAGAACCATTTGTGCAAACCTTGTGAGACCAGGGTTTGCCCAGCATCACCCGAAGCAGCAATGACCCGCTCAACCACCTACTCAAAAGAGAAAGAAATTGGTGCTCCAGGTGGACTACACGTTCTCTAGTGCATCGCCAGCAATGCCTGACCAGGGAGCCACCGTTTCTGCCCAGCTGACAATAAACAATTAAACTGTGGCTGCCTTTCTCCCCAGACCGGTCCCAGTGGCACAAACTGGTGTTTGGGAGACACCTGCAACAAATCCAACAACGAAAATATTTACCAGGTGGAGGCAATTGTGGCCAGAAGTGAGAGCTGTTACATTTTGCAGAAACAGTCACTGGGAGTTAATTTGTTGTATGAAGCCAACTTAAAAAATAAAAAAAAAAAAAGGAAAAAATACAGGGAAAAAATTGTGTCTGCCCTTGTGAAGAGGGTGAAGTCCCGAGGGCAGGCATGGCCAGTATCATCACACCATGGCCCGTTCTCCCAGAGCCTGGCACGGCTGCCCATGGCCTCTGTGAGCCAGGGACAACGGGGGAAAAACAAACCTTCTCTCATCAAAGAGCATCTCTCCCACCTGGAGCTGACAGCAGCGACTCTGCTCCCGAGGCTCACAGCCCTTCTCGGCCCTGGGGGGCACTGCAAGAGGGCTGTGCCCCCCTGGGATCCCTGAAAGCTGGGGAAACTGGAGAGCAAGAGAAGCACCTTCCAGTGTCAGGATTTTCCCCCAAAATAAAGACGGAATCACTTTCTGTGCAGAGGCTGACAGCAACCAGCCAAACAGAAGAGTTTTTTAAAGCCCTTTCCAATCAGCCACCTCTCCCAAATACTTTCCCAACTTGGATGTGGGAAGGTCCAACGTCCAACTTGGGAAGGACCAACTTGCAGCCCTGCCCAGCTTGCTGGGGCTCAGCACCCGAACCCCCCTGGTCCTACAGGAACCTACATGGACGTGGAACTGTTTGAAACACCTACTTTTCACCTAATCCAAAGTACCCCAGAGCCGTGCCTAGCACTCTCCACGGCCAAGGGGATATATTCAGTGGAATTAATACAAACAAAAAGGATACACACAAGGGCTTAACTTCATGCCTATGAATTTTCAGTGCACAAATCACTGATTGTTAATATTGTTACATCTAGGTGTAAAATTGTACCTGCAGCTCTAAAGACCAAGGGGAACATGTCACTCATTCTCAGTTTTGACTTACCTACAGTAATTTCTTTTACATTTGATATATTCAGGAAAACAAGTGAGCCCTGGTTTATGTCACTCTCTTCTAGTTTTAGAAAGGCCTTATTATTCTCAAAACTTCCAGAGGGGACGTATCCATCTGGCAAACAAAGAGCCAGCCGTGGACAGCCTTTCATGGTGGTGAATTTCTGTTCATCCGCGATAAAAACCACACTCTCTTCTTCCCCTCCCAATTCAGAACCTGGTTCTGTCACTGGAATTCGCTCCCACGGAGAGACACTGTGAACTTACAATTTCCAGCAACAAGAAAAGGGAAGATTAAGAGAAAACACCCCTGGGCATCGAGATACGGCAAGATCTGGCATTTTTCAGAGGCACGGCAGAGCCCAGGATCACACGCAGCCTCCCCAGCTCTCACCACTCACCACTCCTCCTGATGAGAACAGAGGGGCTCCCAAGTCATGCTGCAGAGAATAAAAATTAATTCTGGTTTGGTTTTTAGGGAGTGGGGAAAGTGTAATTCTCTCTGTGGCACAGACCAAGGTGCGACTCGCTGAAGGTCAGGAGCGGGTCTGTCGTTGCTCCTCCATCTGCTCCTCAACCCACCAGGAGGCTTCTGAACCCAGCTCTCGTTTGAAATTCAAAGTGCACGGGGCAGCTTTTAATAACCCCACAAAGTGCTTTGTTTCAACTGAGAACAAAGGTTTCAAAGGTAGTTGCGTTTGCTATGAATAACTTCTTCATGACAAACTCCTTAAATAAATATAACCTTAACTAATATTGTTAGTAAGTGAAAATTAAACCTGACACAGCCCAAATATTCTGGTTTAAAATTTCCCTATCGCTACATCGTTCGTGTTTGAATTTCTGAGTGATTTGTGCCCCCCTACAACTAACTACCATGAGATTATTTACTTTGAATTGTGTGTGACAGGCACCAGACCAGCAGACTCCCTGGGTCACGCAGCTGAGACATAAATAAGAGCAAACTTTATCCCCTGGCACCGGAGGCAGCGCGTGAGGCTGGGGGGCTTCTGCGGGAAATGAAGGTACCAGTGAAAACGGGGAGGTCTGCAAGGAAAGGGTTCATTCTGCCCACGCTCCAAACTCTCTGGAGAAGCCAGTGCGGATCCCAAAACTCTCCAGCCACATTCCCACAGCCCCGCTGGCAGGACCTGCTCGGAGATGGAGATGATCACCTGCAGAGAGGGAAGGCAGCGCCGCTTCTTCATGGAGCACGGGTCACGTTGGCCCACCCAGAGTTTAGAAAAACAGTTTGCATCTGAATGCCACGTAGCTCAGATTCCTAAGCAGAGTACAGCAGGAGCCCTGTGGCATCTTAGGTAGCAACAAAATTTATCTAAAATAAATAAATAAATAAATAGATAGATAGATAAATAAATAAATAAAATACTTGGTGTTCCAACTGAGTTGAAAAAAAATGAGAAAACAAAACAGAGTTAAAAAAAAAATCTGAGTTTCAAATGGTTAAACTAAAGAATATCTCACATCAGAAGGGACCCATTAGGATCATGGAGCCCAACCTCCAGTAAATGGTTAAACTAAAGGAGCCCAGGGGTGATCCATCCTCACTAAAACGCTGAGATTTAGGTATTTTCAGAATCGTTCCTCTGAGTCCTTCTGCTGGGTGTCCGAACCACCCGGCTGTGGCTACAAAGTGCACTGGCAGAAGAGTCAACTTTCACGCCAGCTGCTTGCCCACACAGCCCTGTCCAAGCCCCCCCCTGGATGCAGCCCTGAGTAACCTGCTCCAATGTGCTCTGGGCAATCCTGCTTCAGCAGGGGAGTTGGACTGGATGATCCCTATGGTCCCTTCCAACTCTAAAAAAAAAGTCAGTGAAATTCAGTGAAATTTCATTCAACATGACACAAAATTGTTTGTCTTCTCTTTCAGGGTGAAAGGATGTGAAAAGGCCTGAATTCAGCCCCATTTGAGCATCTGCTGGATTGTCCCCTTCAGCAGCTGGAGCACAAGAGCGTTCATACCCCCATAGCAACAGGTCGCATGGACACCAAGTATTTGGGTTATTGATGGCATCTGGAAACAGCAGCACCCCCTTGGTCCCCAACACACGCCTGGTTTGGGGAAAAATCTCTTGTAATTGAGAAAAGAGGTTAATGTCAGGGACCTGCTCCAACCTCGCCCATTGTTTTTGCTGGTCCTCAGGAGCTCCAGCCCCCAGAGAACTATTTTGCCTGTTTCCCATGGAAATTGAGGTGATGCCACCTCCCCGCACACGTGTGGGGCACCTCGGCTTTTCCACCCGTTCGCAGCCAATTTCTGTCCAAGACAGCAGAGGGTGCGTTACTCCAGTCTGTGATTTACAGCAAACCTGCCCAAATCCAGTACCAGCCTGAATTAACTCTCCCACTGAATTAACCACCACGCTCTCAGGGCTTCCCGAGAGGCGTCCCAGGGTGCGCTCAGGCAATGCTCCAAACACAGACCAAGTCCCACCGGGACCTCACAACTTCAAAAATACCCCAAACCCAACCACGAGGGAAGGCAGGCGGGATCTGTCTGTCCCGCTGACACTTTGATACAGCAAAAGTGGAAAAATGACACAAGGAAAATTAAAGAGAGGTGGTTTTCCCTACGCATATAAAGTTTGTGTCACACCTGATGGCTTCTGCGAACAACAAATGTTCATAATATTGTGAGTCTAAGAAGAAATTTCTTTTTAGCTACCTGCAAATGAGGTCAATTTCTTTCTTATGTGTTTTTTGACAGGCTAATATTCATGCTCAGTTAGGGGAGAGCTGTGGATGTATAGCTTGTCAGGAGCCCTCATTTCTCAGGTCTCTGACAGGCGCGACTGAACCCCCCCGGGAAGGCATCTCCCTCCCTCCCCAGCCTGGCCCCAGCCAATCAGCACACTAATTAGTGAACGCGGGCTGTCTCCTGCCTGGCCAGCTAGAGCTGCGGTGCTGATGGGGGAAATACCCTCATTGGGGTAAAAAGCCACTTTCTGCCCCTGTGCCAGGAAGGGGTGCGAGTCAGACGCGTGGGAGCGGTGAACTCGCTCCCCCCGTGCCCATCAGCAAAACAGCCCCGGCCAAAGAGTGAAAAGCACGGATTTCCCCTGCTCTGGGCAAACACCAGGGATCTCACTTGACTTCTGGATGGATCCCTCTGCCGTCACCTCACCTCTAGGTTGCTTCCTCAGCCTCAACACAAGTATGTTGACAGCAATTTTCATCTTTTGCCTTTTCCAGCTCTTCCAACGCCACCAAAACTTCATTTACATTCTCTTTTCCTTATTTCCATGAAGGAAAAGACAGACAAGCACACAAACCTGCTGGTGTCAACAACTATGATTACTGTAAACACTTCAGTCTGTTTGGTACAATATCCCCAAACGTTTTACAGTTTATAAATTCCTGTTCCTTGATTCTCTGAAGTTCTGTCAACACAAACAGAGGAGGCAGCTTGAGGGTGTTGCTTTGGTTGGTTTTTAAACCCGACATTTTCCCTTTTTTCAGATTATCCTTCCTCTCTTCTACCCTAATAGAAACACGATAGAGCTTTATAAAATACTTGCTGAATGCAATTTGATATCACAGATAATGGGTACAAAGCAAGTTATCCCCTGCTACGCTTTTTAATATAATACTTAATTCTGAATACAGCGACGAGACTGTTTGGTCTGTGCACTGCAGTTGCAATTAAACTGGAAATGGATAATGAAACTCGTACAAGCTTTCTCTCAGATTCGTATTTCCAATTTCCTTGAAAAATAACACCTAGATAAGTTCTGACAATTTTTTTTCTTCCTTTAGGAGGGGTAGTTGCTATCGAAGGGACACAAAAGGTTCTCCAGCACAGACACCACCAGCTGTAGGCACACTCTGAGTGTTACCAACAGGTACAGGACACGGCTGCAGAGTGTTCTGGAGCCCACAGAAACCCTTCCTGACAGCACAGCCTCCAGGGAGTACTTCTGCTGTAAAATCCTTATTTTAATCAGGCAGTAAAAGGCAAAATGGATTCCCTGCTGCCGAGCTGAACTCCCTCTGCCTCTACCTTCCACCACCCGCACAACCGCTCCGGCTCTTCTGCTGCCGAATTCCTGCTGGTCAGAACCCCCGGACACGGCGGTGGTGGAACACACAACCTGTCCTCCTGTATGGGTCAGAAAATGGGCATTAGAATCACAGAACTGTAGAAAGGTTAGAGTTGGAAGGGACCATATAGATCATCGAGTTCCAACCCCCCTGCCCTGGGCAGGGACACCTCCCACCAGCCCAGGTTGCTCCAAGCCCCCTCCAACCTGCCCT
>JAOTQQ010000003.1:15243956-15281904 GCA_026546715.1 Gallinago undulata
TGGGCAGCCTCTGCCAGGGCTCTGCCACCCTCACAGGAAAGAAGTTCCTCCTCATGTTCAGATGGAACTTCTTATGTCCCAGTTTGTGCCCATTTCCTCTTGATCAGGAAGGGCAATCACAAAAGGGCAATTTGCTTACGACATTTTTAAACCTCTTGGACCAGCGACTGCAAATGTAATCTTTTTCTTAAAAAGACACCTTGATCAGAGAAACTGAGATATAGACCGGCACTATGAAAACATCCCTCCCGAAGACACCCTGGAGCAGGGGCAGTCTCCTGAACACACAGCGTACAGCACAGATGCCTCAAACAGTCTCCCAAACAGAAATAAATTGCCCTGAATTCCAAGGCATAAAATAATTCAGAAGGGACAGCTGAGGACCAGTCCTCCAACAGGATATCTGACGTAGCCTGGAAAATCCCACAGGCAGGTTGCAAAGCAGCAGGAGCTCCAGCCAAGGCAGGGTGATGTCCTGAAGCCAAGGAGCCGATTCATTTTGGGTGGGAGGGAGCCCCCATTGGGGCTGGGGACAGGGAGGAAAAATCAATGGAGGTTTGCCCAGGAGAGACCAAAATCCAAGGCAAATTTACTACTGATGCAGAATAGACGACAAATAGCAACATTATCCACAAAAGAGAAAGTGAAAGGCAAAGCCAATCTTACATCATTAAATATTCCAAAACAGTGTAGAACAGTCACTGAATTCCTCACATAACACACAAGTTTCCTTCCTGGAGGACAATGTGAAACGACTCTGCAACACCATCCACAAAACCTCCAACGTTTGCCTAAACGTTTAAACAATTTAGAAGCTCACACACAAACTAATGCCCATTTAGAGACAAAAATCAAAGCAATATATTTTTCCAGATGCGCTACTGGATTGCTCAAACTGTAATGGCACACTTATAAGAAACTATAATAAAAAAGACAAAATGTTCGTGCAATACGGCATGAACATCACAAACCAGCCATTAATATTGTTCCTCCAAAGAAAAATGGCTTGCTAAATAGCCCGAAAGGACATTTGACATGCATCTCTCCCTGTTTTCAAGAAATACAACCATACATAAAACTGATATGATTATTTGCTAAATCTAATAAGTTTCTTTTTCTTTGATGGTTGTTTGCTCCTTAATGTGCTTTAAATGCGTAATAAAAATATAATGAAAAACATACATTTATTCTATGTGGCAGCTACTGCATATTCCATAAAAAAGTAATCTTATAAAGTTTAATTCTGCAGTGTTTCTTAAACCTATTTCTACTTATTCACTATGCAGAGGGTATCTGCAGAGGAACTTAATACTTAACGTACCACTCCTTCGCTGACATTAATGCCAAATTTTCTCTTTACAGTCATTGTCTTCTCCCTTCTGCAAGCTTAGAAGAGGAAAAGCAAATGCATTTAAGGTTTCCAAAGAGTCTCATTAAAATGTTAAGTCCAAATATCTGCATCATTTTTCTATGAGATTGCTTTAGGACTATTGTGGGATTTTCCTGTCTGGCCATTTGTCTTCCATAACACTGTAATATCCTTGAGAAAACTCCCAATGGAACTTAACCCATCGTCACTGGTGATACCGGTGCACCTGGTTTGCATTAAGGGAGTGCAAATTTGAGCACAGCTGAATTAAACACCAATTACAAAAGGCATTTGTCAGGAGAAAGAGCAGCAAATAAAAGCTATTGACAGGAAACCCTGGGCAAATCTTTAGCATCAGATAATCCAGAAAGGTGTTTTGGGACAGCCTCCCTTGCTTCCCCAGGCAGCAGAATTTACTACCAAAACTTGTAATTGTAGTTAATGGTGAAACAACGTACTATTTTAAAAATAATCTTACATTACACCCATTCGTTTTACATGCTGGGCCATTCATTTTAAATTCTCCATGATGTTAATTCCAATACCAGCTTTCATTCCCTTTGGGAGGTGACAGGCAGCAAGGACCTGCAGATGCCAGGACCCGTTCCCATTACCAGCTCCAGCACATCCTCCAGTTCTAGGTTGGGTAACTGGCCTTGATCTTCAGTGATTTTATCAACCTACCCATCCTTTTAACTGGAGCTCTGTAGAAAACCACTTAGCTCTGGTGCCAGGAATTCTGTGCCCCTAGTTAATTAGGAGGTGTTCCACTCCCCAAAAGTCAAAACATTCCATGAAAGTTCTAGTTCTTTCCCAGAGGAAAGGCTCTGCATTCCCACAATCACCCCCATCGTCCTTCACCCCATCGATCCCCATGTCCACTCCTCTTTCCTGCCCAAGCTGTGTGTGGGGGGAATCCTGATGATTTGGTAGAAAATGAGAGGTTTGCCAGGAACAGAGGAGCTTTTCTGGTCCTGCAGCAGAGACATCCAGTCCCTCCTAACGCCGAGTGCTCACTTCAGGGCCAGCAAGGACCAAGCCCTACAAGCCAGAACTCCCTGCTGCTCCCCACTGATGGGACTAAGTGCTGGGAACCCCAGGGTGCCGTGGCTACAAACAGCACTGCCCTGGGCCTCCACTCTGTGTTTGAGAGCACCCACGAGTAAGACAGCTCCCAATACATCCAGTGCTTTCCAGGAACACGGGATGAGCCGTGTAGCTCCCACGCACAGCAGCTTCCAGGCGGTGGGAGGGGAAGAGGCATCTCCCCTTTCAGAGGAACGATCCTCGTGATGGAACACCCCCAGCTGTGTGACTGCAGAGGGGACGGTGGGGACAGGATCGCTGTCACCCACAAAGGAGGCTGCTTTCACCACGATGCTTGGAGTTACAAAGCAAGGAAAGAAAGAGGGGAAAAATATTCACTGCTGATTTCAAACCACAGCCCAAACCTTCACGATAATTTTATATAAGTTTTCATCCACAGGCTCACAGTATTTTGCAATACTTCAGTTCTTCGCACTGCTAGAAGTAACTGGGGGCTCCAGCTGAGAGTCCAGCAATAAAACATTTCTTTTTCCAAAATGTCACTTGCCGGAGCTGGTGATGTCAGACCTGAGAAACGCAATGCAGTGGCAGGACCCAGGCTCCAATAACATTTATTCAGTGTCAAGAATTCAAAAGGAGGAGAAGCAGCAGATAAAGTAGGAAAGAGCATCTGAAACCACAAAAGGTCTGACTTGAAAGCAGCTGAACTAAAACTAAGTTGAACTGGAACAGCCCACCGGCACCTGCAGCTGTACAGCACCCTCTCCCCACACAGCACCCTCTCCCCACAGGTGGGGAGTGAGACACAACAGACATAATTTGTTTTCTGTTTCCATACAAATGGTGTAAACACCCTCAGTAACGTAAGCAGCGACTTCCAGGTTCCGAGATTTAAACCAAATCTTTAGAAGTTAACCCTTTCAGCCCTCGTATGTGTATGTTGGAAAGGGCGATAGAAAAAACCCACAGCCCCAGGGGCTGCAGGGAGCAGCGTGCACAGAAAAAGCAGATTTGCTCAGGTATTTTGTGACACAGGGAACGCTTTCCCTCCCCATTGCCCGTTATTTTGGACTGCTAGACTAACTTCTGACCTTGCCAGAGCCAAAGGTACGGCAAACACTCTCTCCCAGGGGCCAGAAAGTTTCATTGTGAAATGAAGACTTCGGATCCCTGCCTCCGAGATCTGCACAGAGCTGTTCTGCAAAGCACGAGCCCATCCGGCTGCTGGTCCCGGGGGTTCCGAGCCCTCCCACGGCAGCGCAGGTGGAGCCACACGACCGTACCACCAGAGCTCCAGACAGTACCCTTCCACTGCATTAGAGCCCATTACACTCCGTCACCATAAAAATGCCAGTTTATAATACACTCAGGCAGCGTGCTTTACTGTTTACGACAGATGGCAGAGCTAAATATGCTTTAAAGTGGTTTAAATTGGGAAGACTCTTCCCCTCTCTGGCCATCACACAATTCATTTCCTTGGGTTAGTGCGCAGATAAAGCAGCAGCAGCAGCTCTAAAATGAGGCAGCTGTGGAAAGACAAGCTTTTTCCTGAAGTGCTGCACATCAGCTCACAAAACTTACCGTGCTGCTGTGGCAGCAGATCGGGCACCCGCACCAGAGCTTCCCAGTACGAGGACCAGTGAGAGGAGAAACCTTCCCAAAGCAGGGCTCGCATGGCGACCCTGCACCTCCCAGCCTTCCTCCTGCCCTCTCTGGCCAATAAACCATAAACTGGACTAGCCAGCAGCACGCAAGGATCGCTGCAGCGAGGATTAGTTTTACTTCTTTGCTCTAAGACATTGCCAATCCTGGGACCAGCAGGTTTACATATTTGACAGAATTCCTCGGATGCTGAGGATGCATTTTCTGTAGCTGAAATAGCAACTATAGAGGGTAGTGAAGTTTTTTTTTCTCAAGTATGAAGAACAATTTGTCAGGCTCGGATGGGTCCTGGCTCTGGATTCAGCAGTCCCCAACACCCTTGAGCAGTCACAGCAGCCCGTGGCTACACCTGGCTTTGAAAGCATCTGTGATCCCCACCGGCTCCTGGACCCAGGTGGCTCCGAGACAGCCCAGGGGTGGCTCTGGGACCCACAGGCTGATGCAGTGAGTAGCCCAACCGTGCCCAGCCCTGGCACGCAGCGGGAGGTGACCGGGGGCCGTGCCCATAGCTTTGCTGTCCTTACAAACAGCTTATCTGATCCTCAGACAGCCCCAGGGGTCCCCGCAGGGATTAACCCCAGGGCTTAAACCTGGACGTGTGCTCAAGCGGCTTGATGAGCCATGACTTGAATTCACTTTCCTGCACTTACTTGGGTACCAGTTACCTGATAATCCTACAGTGCTGCTTCCACCATCTATTTCCCCTCCCCATCTTTACCCTTAAATGTGAAATGAAAGAGCCATTTGCTCATCTGAGCAACACTGACATGTCAAATTTGCTCAAACAACAAGGATCAATAGCATGCAAAGCTCAAGAGACCTGCCAGGACATGGGAAAATATAATAAAGATCAAGGTGACAGCAGGTTTTAATTATGTGAGAGGAGAAGGTATGTTCTGTAAGGTCTTTGCAATTTGAGACTATAATCAAAATGTCATCAGCCTGCCTCTTGTATTTTCAATCTCTTAGGAAAATGACTAAAACTGGTATAACATTTTCAGATTAATTTTGATGCTTTCATCAGAAAGCCTGACATTTGGCTAATGTCAGACATCACCTACATTGTCATTTGATTTCTCTCTTCCCCCTTGGGTGTCACTTCACTAATGACCTAGAGGTGGTAATGAAATGCAGGGAACAGATTAAGGACAGAACTTTTGAAAATGAAGCAATATATGCTTTGGCATTAACACGCCACTGCTGGAAATATTCAAAAAGGTGTGTTATTTGCCAAGCCATACAGTACAGGTACGGAAAAATTAAGTGTAAATATTCTCGTCATTTATCCAATTAGGTGATGAGAATTTGCTGCAAGTACCGTAAGAATCTGCATCAGAACACAAGATATTTGCGAGAAAGACCACAAAGTTTCTCAAGTTTACCATTACATCACTGTCTTTGATATAGGGAGATGCAGATTTTGCTCTCCCTTTCATGTGAAACAGCGTGCAAATCATGACATTTCTGTGCTCACAGCCTGCTTACTCCTGACATGCTCACCCCCTTCCTTCCTTAGGATCTCTTGGGAATTTGAGGTCAAAGAACTTGCCAAAAACTATATAAAAAAATTTCTCTGTCTCCTTCCATAAAAAAATCTTGTGACACCAACTACACATCATCATACACAGAGAAAGAATAACTCCCACCTTCTTAGCAGAAACAGCACAGAAATGTAAATGTAAGGAATTATTTAAGACCCTTGTAAGGAAACGTGGTAAAATACGCAAATGGCAGCGTGGAAACACAGAAAGGCAAAGCTGAAAAAAACCTCAGGAGATCACACGGGCAACCACACTGCGGGGAACTGCGAGCCCGCTCAGAGGACTCCAAACTAACTCCTCCCGGGGCTCAATCTTAATGACCCCAGTATGCAAAGGGGAGAGAGGAGTTAAACACCATTTACCACCTGCAATGTGTGCCCGATTTCTCTTGTTCTTCAAGTAAATCCAGCCTTACAGAGCCTCAGCTTGCTCCCATCAGCACGACCCAGAAGCGTAACCCTTCCTGCCATGCCCAGCCACACCATCACCCACCTTTCCTCCCTGGCAGCAAATATCTAGGATTTGTTGCAATTCCTCCAGACTCACCACTGATAATGGTGCCTCGACCAGTGCCACGGAAGCTCTGCACTCTGGATGGAGACAGTTCCACTCCATTTGCCCATGAGGCAAGAACCCCCCAGCAGCATGCTGTAATTTCAGGTACTACCTTACAAGCAAGAGCCATGTGCTTATTTCCAATGAAAATAGAACCATCCCTAACAACTTTTTATTTTTCTGAATTCACCAAGCTTCTTCACACAAGTAAAGAAGATTATTGCGCTATTATTTTGGAACAAAATGTAGCTATCTTATAACCGTTAGATTGTAAGTATTTCCCAATTACTTCTGCCTGGGGCCTTTCAAGCACTGGGAATGAGAACTCTGAGATCTATGACTTTTTCCCACTTCTTCATCTTTTTTTTGAGGCTCATCTACAGGCCAGGATAGCGACAGAAAAAATTCTGCTGCTTGCCAACGTCTTCATTCAAATCACACACAGCACCTCATCCTCTAACTTTCTAGGTGGAGGCACAGATTACACTTCCAAGTCATTGAATCCCTCACACCGAATTTAAGATATTGAAAAATTCACCTTCCCTCTTCCTCTGAAATGTGTGTTACAAGAAATCCCAAGTCACCCCTAGTTTCAAACACAGCCCAAAGAAACCTCAAGGGAAGCCCTAAGTGAAGCACTGCAGAAGAAGGAAGACACACAGTTGAAGTCGGAACAAATAACACGAAGTGCTCTGTTTTGGGTTTGCTGATACGAGTTTATTACTCTGCATGATGTAGTCATTTGGAAGAGGCGTACACCTAGGGAGAAATTCATGCCTGGGAAAAACATTCCTCAGTGTCTGCCAGGGCTAACGCTTGGCAGTGGCAGGGATTCTGCCGACAGTTGGCGAAGCATTGACCAGGTGCCCCCTAGAAAACCATAAATGCAGCCTTTAAACGAGTCCACATTTCTTAGGCCAAACCCACCAGGTGAACATAAACAGATTTTAGCCTTATTTCTTTCCTTACTGGATAACAGAGACTCACTGCAAACTTAATCTTACAATCCTGAGCTGGGATGAGAAAAGCGAAAGCGCACATCCTGCCCATTACAAAAATTCAGAATCTGTCGTGGCTGCAGAGTGTCACCCACAAATCTGACAAAAGAAGTGACAAATGGCATCACGTCATCCCCTATCAGACAGAGTTACACACCCAGCCCTGGCAGTTACACTAAGGAGACAGAAACTAGCGTCAAAATTACCTCAGACAAGGCAAATCCAAAACCTCTGGAGCTGACAAAAAAATTGAGATGCTTCCCATGGAACTCTATTGGGTATTGCTGTGAAAAGCAATAACGGTTACTGGGAGATTTGCAAAAGACGATGGTGAAATTACTTATCTTCAAACTGACATCTTTTAGATCTCTCAGGTTCTCATTTCACTATGTTTTAGGTAATAAATACAGACTGAATGAAGCTTGTCGGGACATACAGGACCAAACATGCTGCAGAGAGAACAACCAGGATTTGCCACCACTTGTTTAACTGTCAGCCCTGGAAATGTGCATGTTGCTTCTAATTTAGGCCTTCCACAGTGGGAATATCTTTGGAATGCTAGAGAGCTAGTGACCCAGAGCTATCAATCTGCCTGCACGAAACATTCTCTTACCACATTGCTACTTTCTTAGTGACAAAAAAAGAAAAAAGTTTCAAAGAGCATCCCAGAAATACTTGAACAGACCCCTGAAGGCCAGGAGAGAGCAGAGAGGCTGTGAAAGTACCACGAAACATCACTCACGGGTATCTTTAAACACAGTTTTTGTACGAACTGTATGTGTTTCCCAGGGTTTGTGTTGAGGAGATCAGTTTCACCCCCGAGAAGTCCCGGTCAGTCACCCCATCCCACGGCAAAAGCAACCGCGGGACTCGGGGCTGGCAAATCCGCCAAAAGGCGATCTCACAGCCGGTCTGTCCCTGCAAAATCCCTTTGGGAGCTCTCATCAGGAGCTTCCACCGCCAAAAGACGGGAGGAAGGGAAAAAACCCAACGACCCCGTGCGGGATTTTGCCAGCACCGGCGAGCTTTCAGGGAAGGATGGAACTTACTTTCAGGGAAGGATGGAACTTTCAGGGAAGGATGGAACTTACTTTCAGGGAAGGAACCCGGGCACCGGCTGCCCCCCTCCTCCGCCCCCCGCCCGGGTTCAGCCCTTCGGGGCCCCCGGAACCCACCTGCAGCGGCACCGCGGCTCCTCAGCCCTGAAATCCCGACAGGAAAATCGTTCTTTAAACACTTTTGCTCCAAAGATGCTGCTGTCGCCGCGCTCCGGCCCCAGTGAGTGTGCGGAGGAGCCCCTCTCCGCGCCGCGGGGACGGAGGCGGGTCCCGGGGCGGGGGGGACAGGACAGGCCGCGGGGCTGCACCGCCGACGGACCGGCCGCCCCGGCTCCGCACGGGCTGGGCTGGGCTGGGCTCCCCTCCTCCGGGCACCGTCCCCCCGGGAGCGCAGGGCCGCCCGTGAGGGAGGGGGAGGCCCGCGGGGCCGCTGAGGCGGGCCCGGCCCGGCAGGAGGCCTCCCCGAAGGCCAGGGCCGGCCGGGAGCTCCCCCGGGGGAACCCCCCACGGCGGGTGGGCCTGCCGGGCACAGCTGGGAACAATCTCCACAGAGCACCTGTGGGCAGCCCTGCCCCGGCCTGCAGCGGGCACAGAGGGCCGGGGGGGCTCTGCCCCGCTCTGGGGAGACACCCCCCGCCCCAGGGCTGCCTCCAGCTCCGGGGCCACCGGCAGCAGAGGGACATGGAGCTGGTGGAGCGGGGCCATGGAGATGCTGGGAGGGCTGGAGAGCCTCACACATAGCTATGAGTGATCATGAGTGACATTTCTTGTAGGAAGTTCTCCAGAAAAGACTTATCTTTTCGTCAGGAGTTCTTCCGTTCCCTGTTGGGTATGACAGCGTGTGCCATACGATGGTCAAACTGCAGCACGTCTGGGACACAGTGCAGACACCTCACCGCGCTAGTCATCATCAGTCTGAGAAAATCAAAAATGATTTCCGTAATTTCAGTTTGGAGATGATGATCTCCAGAGGTCCCTTCCAACCTAATATCATTTGGTGATTCAGCATCCCATCTAGATAGCACATCGTTCTTCTCTTTACTGTTGCGGAGCCAAAAGTTGCTAAGGCAGTGAGAATTCTTAATTAGTCGGAAAGTCATGGAAATATTTATAGAAGAGCAGAAAGATCGTACTTGGCTGGGGAAGAAGCGTTTGCTTTGTAATTCATGCATAACGTGATCCTTGAAGGCAGCACTCCGAGCATGACGCAGGTCTTCCACAGAGGAACTCAGTCACGATGGTGAAGAGGCACTTCATCTTCTGTGCCAGTCGGTTTTTCCCTGCCCTCCTGAGTTAAGTAAGTGCTAATTGCTGGCAGCTGTGACGGTGGCTGCTCTAGGGCAGGAGATGTTTCCCAGGGACTCCCCAAGCCCCATCCATTCGTTATTTTGCATTGGCTGCCTGGGAGAAGAGGGGTGATAGTGCTGGGTCATCACGGACGGAGATCAGGCTGGAAACGGGGACCTGCAGCTGAAGCGTTAACAGCTTTCATCACCTATTGACCCAAAAAGAGAGTATGTCCTGCAGAAAGGGTATTATTGTTACTGGTTCCAACGTTTATTTCAAGTACCTGCCTGCCCCCCTTTGGAATAGAACGGCCAATTATCAGGAGCAGTACAGTTGCAAAGCGACAAATAAATAAGTAAATAAATCCCAAGTTGTCTGCAGCAAATGAAGTAGTTTCATCATATTTTACAACCTGGTGCCTGTGAATGCACTGCCAACACGCTCTGCTTGAGCCCAGGACCTTCCTGGTTACCAGACTCCGGGGTTTTGTGGAAACAGCCGATCTGCATGCAAAAAGCTTGTTTTCTTTAAAAAAAAACTGATTCCGCCCTTGCAAAGTATCTGCCACCAGCTGTAATAAGCGTTGAATTGAATGTAAACTGGTTATTTCCCATCTGGTTCTGAATTACAAAGAGCAGAAATTGTGAATGAAGTAACTGGATAATTTATTGAGATAATTAAAAATAAAATTAATTTAATAATTAAAGTTTATTTTTTGTTCACACTCAGACCTCATAAGAAAAACACCATCTGCGCCATTAAGAGGAGAAAAATTCCTATTGTTTTCTAAACACACAACCTGCCGATCATGAGAATTGAAACGCCCTTAGTACGAGGGTCTTCTGGATGGTTGTGATGAAGTTTGAAATTTATTAATTCGCATCTTTGCCAGGCAAGAGTGAAACAAACACGCCATTGTGACTGAGAGCTGTAGAGCATCCCGGCATTCCACAGAGAGCCACGAATGATGCTGAAAAACACAAATGGCAGGAGAATTTGGGTATGACAGTTTGCTGTTCCTGCTGGGTTAGGATATAAAAGTGCAAAGGGATTAAAAATAGGTAGTTTGTTTAAAATTCCTTGTCGTATTTCCTAAACTCGAGTGTGTGGGTCTTGCTTCTCTGGTAGAGGGATGAGGGTTTGTGTTGTAGGACTTTGGAAATCGTTTTGCTTTTCCATAATTGGAAAAGGTAGGATGCCTTTCCCTGTGTATACCTTTTGAAATCCTGTCTGTCGGTGGAGAAGCTGATGATGCCGCCCGTGTGTAGCCATCTGGGGGAGCAGAAGGCATTCTGCACAGCTAGAAACCAGAGGCAGGTGGAGTTTTTATCAAGAGAGAATTCTTTGTGCAGAGCTGGAGGGAGGAGCAGAGCCATTCTGCCCAGCTTCATTTTAGAGAATGCTAGAGAATGCGGAATGGCCCTCGGTATTTGACAGGATATAGCGGAAAATGTTCTGGGTGGCATTATCTTTTGGACAAAACTCCAGATTAGCTGTCTCTGATGGGAGGGAAGGTTTCTCGCTGGTGTCAGATAAGCCAGGAGCTCACTTGGTGCATAACTCCTTGTGACGTCTTACGTTGGCTTGGTGCTTGCAGCCTGGTTCCGTGTAGGGGGAGCGTGTCTGTGACAGGCACTGATAAAGCAGAGCGCGACACCGGCGGCACAGGCAGCATCCTGGGGTGATTCATGGATGCCGGATGAGGACACGCCGGCTGGGCGGCTGCAGATAAGGACCACGGCACGAGGGGATGTAGCAGCATTTTTCAGGTGCTGTCGCGGGGGGTGCAGGCAGACCAGCTGCAGGGTAGAGTCACCCAGCTCTGCTGAGCACACACGGGAGAGGGGAACAATGAACACTGCCCTCTGCCAAGTCCCTCCCTCTAGTTATGAATGTGCCTTTCATCAAATAGTTGTGTCTTTTCGTGGTTAAATCTAGTAAAGGGTCAATATTTTTTTATATTTTTTTTTCTGGAGGCAGAGAAACATCCAGTGGATAAAGGAACCAGTGGTGGTCTTCACCTTTCAGAAGGGAGAAAGAAAATTCCCTGAATGAAATCCCCAGGTTTGGTGCATGGCCATGGTTAGCAGAAGCAGACAGATTCGCTCTTTCTAGCAGGATCCCCTGCAGTACTGTGTCTGTAATTGCAATGGAGTGGGTTTTTTTGGTTTTGATTTTTAATATCATGGTAAAAGAGCCTTAGATTTTTAAAATTAAATACACAGTTCAGTGTTGCAGTCGAAGCAAACAGGAAATCTTATGGGAGAGGGATAATGGCCTCATGCTTGTGTGTGAAGTGTCTGCATGCATCATGCATGAAGGCCACTGCTCTACTCCAGTCTCTTGGAGGCTCATTGCTCCAGAACAAGATTTCAGAGGATTTTTTTCCGCTGGACATATCTGTATTTCCCAGCCATTGGGGTCACAGTCTCCACTTATAAAGTCCTTAACAGAAAAAAAAAAAAAAGTTCTGTGGGAGAGGGGAGTTATAGAACTGAAAATCTCTAAGCTGAGCTGTGACACCAGTAATCACACTGCATGGAACAAGAGCTGAAATTATCAGGGTGGCAAGAAAAGTGTGGCCCAGGGGACAGGATGGAATTCAGAGCTTCTTCCTCCCTGCACCCCTGGTTGAAACAGCTAAAGGTTATTCTTATCTCAGGATTATTTGATGGATCTTTGGAAATAAGTACTTTGTCCAAATCTCACTGTGGTCAGTGAGAGCCGTTCCATTTACTTTACGTGTCTGTGAATGCAAGCGCTGGTGGTCAGGTCCACCTGCAGCTCGCTGTATCCCATACCAACCACCTCGCTTACGGGCAGTTTCAGCAGAAAGGTTCCAAAGGCTGCCCAGAATTGCTTGTACAACACCACCCACGTGGATTAAGATGTGTTCAAACCTAATACGTGGACCATTTTCATACTCCTTCCGTGGATAAATGCCTCAGACTACGCACAGTCTCCAAACAAAGCTACAGCCCATCCCTGTGGTCACCAAAAACCTCTTTAATTTAAAGTGCTCTGCACTTTGCGGAGTTGGAGCCCAAACTGTGATGGGAAAGGGAAGGCCTTGATACCCAGGAGTCCTGGCAGTTGGGTGAATCACAGCCGGATCTCTCTGATCTGGAGATCTCTTCACGATCTTAATCTTTAATGAAACTCATCAGAGGCGAAGGAGAACCATTCTGCTAGCAGGCGGCGGCAGAGCGGTGGTGTCTGGGCAGGGGTCAGGGAGACAGGGTAGAAGCACACGGTTTTGCCAGCCATGGAGGTACCTGCTGGGACAGTGTCTGCAAGGAGAGGTCTTAGCAGTCAAACAGCATCCAACGCCGTCTCACCAGACAAGCCTATTCATTATATTTTATCTCATTAGCTTTTCCTCTTCCAAAAACCTAATAAATGCAGCATATAGAGACACAGAATGACTTATTTTAGTCAATTTTTGCATCAAAAGTATCTGCAAACGTGCAGGAACATGTGCAGTGAGCAGTACATCGGTGTCAGAAAATCCCCAACTAATCAGAGTCCCGATGTTGTATTTCTGTGCCTCTTGCAGTCTCCCTGCCACAAAACTTTGGGAAGAGAATTCTGGAGCAGGTTGGATGTGGACTTGTCTGTCCCCTTAGTGCTGGGACAAGGATGTATGTTATAGTAACTCCAGATCACAACTCCCCTGCTAGGGCAGGTGGGGGGACCTGATGGCCAAAGCGAAGAGCCCGAATCACGTAGTTCCTCTGACTTTTCCCCTCAATGAAGGGACACCCGACATAGTTTGGAAGGGACAGGAATAGGGTGGGCTCTCCCTGAAACACAGTTCAGAATGCAAACTCCCAAATACTGCCATCTGAAAAGGTCCTGAGGTATTACTGAGTCCCAAACCTATTTCAATAATCCGAAATCACCGCAACCAGACCAACAGATGGCCCTTCCCAACCCCCCCCCCAAATGAGAGGAGAGGAAGAGATAAGGAGGTACAGAAGTTTAGAATGAACTAAACTACTTTAATGAAGAATTAATATTAAAATAAAAAAGAAGAAAATAATTAAATGGATACAATATATACAAAACCCTATCAAGCTCCCAGGATGACAGTCCCGTCACCAGCAGGCACTGGGGAAGTACCAGACTGGACTCAGCAACAGATGGGAACTTGGTTCCAGCTCTGGAGTCAGGAACACACAGATGGGGACCAAAGGCAGACGAACAGACAGGGTCCTTTTCGGACACAGGCCATCGCAGGTAGAGCATTGATCCTTTGATCCCTCAGATTTTATCCTGAGCGTGGGGCAGATGGGATGGAATACCCCCGTTGGTCAGGTTTGGGTCACCTCTCCTGTCTGTTCCTCACCCCAGGTGGGACCCCTCTACGCTTTTCTGTTTCCGACCCTCCAAGGGGCAAATAACAAAAATTGGCTGATCTTGATTGTTATAGCAATAAGTATAAGCAAGGGCCCCTCTGCTCACCATCCCTTGGCCTGGAGCACAAATATTGCCCTTAACTCTCTGAGAACGAGCCATTTTCTCCACAACATGACGTTAATTTCAGAGTTAGAGGAGGCCTGGCTAAAATGTAAAATTCCAGAACACAAAATTGGTTCGGTTTTACCCCCAACCAGGACACCGGCTCATCTGCAGTGTGTGTGCAGACTAGTGACTCACACAGAGCAGCCCCATGGTGTATCAAATATTCATGTGCCGATGTCTTAATGAACCAAAATGCACAAGCCCGGCACTATCAGCCTCAGGGAGGAGGCGTGAGGCTCTATCCTACCTCAGAACCTCACTGAAAATTTAAAGCTGGTAAATTGTTCTTGTCTTCGCAATACAACCATTAAAGTTTGTAAAACCCTAATAAATTAATGCCCACATCCCAAAGCCCGTGTTTGAAATCTTATACCTTTAAGCACAGATAATATAGAATGATTCAACAGGGTAATTGTGTAGGCAAACTCTTTCCCCTTAGGAACTGTATTTTAAAAGGGAGCAAAATAACCCCATATATTTTGCCAAATGCAAAATTATTTTTCCAAACCAGTGGTTTGAAAGCCTTACTCCCCCAATGGGATGCAGCTGTTCTTCTCCAAAACAACCAGGATACTTTTTTCTTTTTCAATCCCCTCTGCCAGAGGAGGAGATAAGTTCTTCAGGAGGGAAGGAAGAGCAGACTTGGAATATTATTAAAATTATCTCCACCCTCCATTAGTGTATTCATTTGTACTTCACAATGAAATGCTTTTTCCATATTTTATTCAAGGAGGTGACTGAACACTTTGCGCAGAAGGTTTCTCATTTTTTTGTTGGCTGCATGAAAGAAAGACAAAGCAGTTTGAAAAAAGCAATGTCGACCCATGTCTGTAGACACCTCTTCCCCATCCGTGGGAACATGTCAACGTTTCCGTAAAGCTGTGTGCTTCCATGAGCAGCAAAGCCGTTATTAACTGTGAAAAAAATTCTGAGTCTTGCAGAGAACAAACTCACAAATTGCCTATTATCAACAAGCAGCACTACAGAAATTAAGTTAATAATTTTATTTTTTTTTACAAGGTCATTTTTATTTAATGTATTTTAAGCTCAGATCCCCAGAAGTAAAGCACTTTCTCAAAGGGCTAAGTAAATTATTTAATAGCCATTTATAACATGGTTACTTACTTCTTTTCAGTTTACTTATTTTTTTCACTAGGCTCCTTTCCTTTTCATCCTGTTGCTGAACTTCATGGTAGAGCTGTTGAGGCAGCCACCCAGCACCTTTGCAGCATTGAGCAGAACATCACCCACCCGGCAGGAGGTCTGAGCAGCTGGATTTGGGGGAAAAACCTACAAAACCTGACATTATCCCTGACTGTTCCTCAGCCACCGTCCAGGAGCTGACAAGGAAGCAGTGGCAGTTTCTGCCCAGCAATGTTGTTTGTTGGCCAGAAAAGCTGGAAGGGAAGGATGAAGAGCAGGGGGGACAGGTCTGGTCACAGCTCCCTGATGCTGGCACTCACGCTGAAGACAAACGTACTGGTGCTCCTCAGCATGCACTGCCTTGTCTCTGGCTCTGCTCAAGAGTATCTAAAAGTTAATAAAACAATTGAGAAAACCCTGCATGAGTACCCACCTTCTGAACTGGTAAGATGGCAAGAACCTAGCAGTAAAAAAAACCCACTTTTTTGATATATTTCCTCCCAACAGTTCATTGCTGCAGCCTGCTATCCCTGTTGGTTAGTTTGGGTATTTCCCCCACCCTTTGCCTATTTTGGGTGAAAAAATCAGCTGTGCAAATTTCTTTGTCCTAGATAAAAATCAGGCAGGAAAGGACCCAGACTGTCAGTGACCTCCATGCAGCTTCAGGTGTCCCCTGCTATGACATTAAAAAAGCTGTCGTATGCTTTTATGGACTGCGTGCTGCTGGTGCGGCCTTGGATTTCTCCGTTGTAGATGTTAAGCCATTCAGGTATAAATCAAATCCCATCCACTTTAATTTCAGGCTTGTTTCTGTAGGTACCTTTTCCAAAGCCAAAGGAAATAAATGGAAATCATCTTGCTGATGCTGAGAGGCTCGGGGCCAGGCCTTGAAATGTGTTCATCAATGCAGCTACTTCATTTTGGCAATGATATATCAAGAACTTAAAGTACTCCTATAGAGATATATATATCTTACTATTGAAATGAACACATTACTTCAGTTGCACTACGCTACCCGATCCCAGAATGAAGCTTGAATTAGTGGCACAAAGATAAAAAAAGGCATTTTCAGTCCTGCTTCTGATGCAGCAACTGAGAGCGTTGTAATCTGCTGAGAGCAGGCGGGGAAGGCTGGCTGAGCCCCCGGGTTTCTGGATTGACTTGTTTCCCCACAGCAGCCAGTTCCTCTGCCTGGCAGTCGGGACATTCAACCCCTATGGAATTCCCAGGGGGCAGGATCCGTGTGACATCTCTCCCTCCTCTGCAGCAGCAGCCACTTCTACATGAAAGCCCTGGATAAGCTAAATTTCATCTGGATGACAGAATAAACCTGAATCGTTTCTGGATCCAAACATCAAAAGGGTCAAGCTGCTAAAATCCTCCCCCGGCGCTGGGAGCAGTGGGAGCTAATTGCTTCCATGGAGCCGAAGAAAATCCCACCCCCCTCCCATCTTTACCACTCTCAGCGACAGAAAATTGCTGCTCATCCAGCTGCAAACATCTGACAGGCAGCCAGACAGCATCACAGGGACAGGGGGGTTTAAAGCAAAGTATCGCTGTGTGTCAGTGGCAGGTTCAGGGGAAAATTCACAAGGGGCTGACAATGCAGATCTCCTCCTGGCACCACGTAGTCCCCATCACATAAAAGCCCCAAATAAAAGGTGGCCCTGGGCTATGGAAAAGTTACTTTGGAGGAAGAGATTAAAATATTGGTGGGTACAAACCTACCAGAGTCCAGCAAACCGCCAAATCCAGAGGGCAGTAATGGATGTGCCACTAATTCTCACTGACCCAAGAGGCTTTATGATCCACAAGGTCAAATGCATCTGTTTTTAAATAGAAAAAAGGAGATAAAACGTAAAGGCAAGTTCAAACTGTATGTGAATTCAAACACAGACAGACCCAACAGCTGCTGAATTTCAACAGGATTTAGGTGACTTTAGACTCCTTTGAAAGCCTATGCATAACTAGCCCCCCAAAGTCTGCTCGGGTACCAGTATTTTGCAGAAGTAAATGTCTGTACCTGGTCTCTGTTCAGCTCTGTGTGGCACACGTCCACAAGGTTTCAGAGCACATCCAAAGCACGTGGCTACACACACGTTTTAATTAGCAGCAGCACCACGCCATCACACAGGCATTTTCGTTAAACTTTTCCAAGATGCTCCTCTGCCATATTCCTTACGGGTGCAGCAGCTCAAGGAACGTGAGCGTATGTCCCTGTGAGGTTGGCAGGGAATTGACAAGCGTAAGATTTGGAAAAAAAAAAGATTAAAAATTACAGACCAAACCCAAACGTATCTCACGATTCTCTCTCCCTTGCCTCTGACAGCGCAGTTGATATTTTTGATCTAGCAGGGTCTTTGGGACGGGGCTCTGGTCCTGCTCTCTGCCAGAGCCGTGCCCTGTGTCTGTAGGACCACAGATCCCTGGTCTTCACATAAAATCTTCCTGGAAGGCTTTCCTTCAGTACATGTTTCTTCTCAATCTGGAAGCGTATTTGCACAGGAAGACATTTTAAACCATTTGAAGGTACTGAGGCTGACTAATTTATCCCCAGAATGCCATGCAAAGAGTTTCTCCCTTTTCATGAAATACCACAGAAATTCACAAAGAATTAAACTCAACCTCTGATGCGCAGCGTGGTTTGCATGGCTCTGCCAGGACAAGCGGTCCATGTGCTTTATATCAAATTAGAAATAATTTTCAGGATGATTTCATGATAGTAATTTAGTAACCACTCAGGTTTTAGCAGAGTTAAGGGAAGCGAATCCTTTAGGAATTTGGATAAATTAATGTTTGCTAGGGCAGTGGTGTCCCCTCTGACTGAAGCCCAACATTGTCGGGCTGGTGCTGGGGTGGTTTGCAGGGTCCAGGGTGGCAATCCCTCCCTGGAGAGTCACCCACCAAACCCCCCTGAGGCAGAATGAGGCGTCTCATCGTTGATGACACAGAGGCAAAGAATCTGCTGCTCTCCACATGGGCGCTGGGGAGATTCACAGGCTGCAGGATGTGACAGGACACAGGGAAGATGGCTTTTATTCCGCCTTGAAATCACTGGTGGCAAAGGCAATTGCAGGAGCACTTGCCCTCAGCAAATTCTGTGAACGGCCTCCGGCATTTTAAAAAGAAGATGGCGAAGGAAAATGTCCAGAAAAGCAAAATTCATTCGGTTTGCACTCCGTAGGGATATAGCATCCCTGCTTGAGGTGTTAATGGCAATCATCTGAGGAATTCTGGAGGAGGGCAGAGGTGGCATCATGGGGGGCAGTCCCCTGCCTGCCCCAGTTGGCCATCCTGTCCCTTCTCAGTTAGCCGTCCTGTCCCTTCTCAGTTAGCTGTCCTGTCCCTTCTCAGTTAGCCGTCCTGTCCCTTCCCGTGCTGGGAAGTGGCCTCGGGAGGCAGAAGGGCTCACGCTGGTCTCCAGGGGACGGATTCTCAGTTACAGGAGCCACTGGAGCTGTGCACTGTCCTCCATGGTCACCGAGCGGGCAGGAGGGACAGAGGGCTCTGGTGTGCATTTTAACTTTCACTGCCATGAATCGCCAGAAAAAAAAGTAGATTTAAACAGAAACGCTTTGCAGCTCTAAGAAAGTTAGGCAGCCGATTCTTTTGTTCATTATTTTCATTTTCTGCCTGTTTTGCCTACATAATTCATATTCTGTCTTCACTACCCAGCTTCCTTTCTTCCCACGCTCATTCCTCCCTAGCCAGCTCTCTCCCCTTGTCCTCCATCTCCTTTCATACTGGTGACTTACAGCACAGAGTAATAGGGAAGTTTTCCTCAAAGACTTCAGAGATTTTTGTGCCTCTGACCCAATTTTGTCTTCTTCTGCCTTTGTATTATCCAGAAAAGCCGTTCGCATCCTTTGACTGCAGAAGCAGGAAGGTTTGCCTTGCGCCTCTCAGGAAAACACCAAAGTGTTGTCAAATGCAGTGCCTCGGCTTTGAGCATCTCCTAGTGATGGGGAGAAAACAATTTATATCAACATCCGTGTTTCTGCGTCCTGTGCGTCCTTTGTGGCCAAGGGGCAGTGCTGAAGAGTTGTGCTTTTTGTGTTCATTGACACAATCAGCCTGGGGGGAATCGCATGGTTTTGTGAATACGGAGTCAACAATTCGGGGGGCTATTTTCTACTGCCTCTCATACGGCTGCCAAATACATTCAGGTTTGGGTTTGCTCAGAAGCTCAGGTCCTTGTCGAGGCTGTGAAGCCTCGGAACACTTATCTGGAATTCCAGATGTCCAGACACGGGATTTCTAATCAGGTTTGTGTCATCTGGAGCCCCCGCCGCCAGTCAGGGCTCTGGGCAGGGCACGGGCAATTACAGCCTGGGCTCTGCGAGAGGTGACCAACCAAACTGTCCTCCTTCATTTCTCCTGTAGTTTCAAGGGCCAGAAGAAAACAAAGGGCTTAATTCAACTCCGGAAAGCAAAACAGTCTGTTGACTTTAGGGGAGAGCAGAGCTGGGATTAAAATGGAATTTTTAAAGTGCCGTGGGCCAGATGTTTTGTGTTGTGGCTACAATAGCTTCTGCGGGATATTATCTGCAAAGGGCTTTTGGGAGCCTGTGCAATGAGAGATACTGTATAAACACTGGTACTCATTATCCTCCTATTGTGAACGCCTATCAATGGCTTGAAATTTCAGCTGTCTCACGTTTACATCATGGCTTCTAAAACATGATTTGCATTTAAAACCAAGTGAGTTTTGCTTTCAGTGCTGAGAAGTACAGAACAAGAATCACTTAACTGGAAAGGGGACCTGTGGAAGCGTCAGTCCGAGGAAACAGAGCAGCTCGGGGTGATCTTTGAACTCACCCTCACACCATCACCCCTTCCCTCGTGTCCGTGAGCATGAGAGGTTTGCACAGCTCTGCCTGGAGATAATTGCTTCCACTGCTGTGAGTTTCCCAATAAACTGGTATCCCATGCTTTTCATCAAGTAATGAGGTTTTATTCATAAATACTGTAGTCACCTTGGGTTTTCTTCATGAGCTCCAAAGCTTCAGGTAGTTTAAACATGTATGTCAGTTAGCACTGAAGGCACTTTCCAGAGTTGTATTAACAGACAAATCATCTAAAATATCATTTACAGCTGACTGTGTTCCATTAGAGATCAAGGCTCTTCCCGTAAATCCAGCCTGTTTTCCTAACTCCAAAGATTTAAAATTTGGTGTTTTCGCTCACGCAGCCGCCGGGTGGGCATTGGAGCCGCTGAAATTCAGTGTTTTCCCCGAGTGCCACCTGGTGGGCGCCGGGCAGTGGGTGTACACTACCAGCCATGCCGTGCTGACAGGGTACGGGGCAGGGGTGCAGGTTCAATGATTAATTGTGATGTGCTTTTCCCTCCTCAGGTTCGGTGCCAGGAGACTGTCCATAGGCACAGCACCCACGGGGCTGCAGGCTGCCCGGAGAATAGTTTGGATCATTCCAGTTCGGAGCTGAAAGCCAAAGGCCCAGCTGAATAGGTGAGTAAAATCTCACTTTCACTCATCCTGAGGTGGGGATGCCACGTGTGCAGTGGTGGTGAGCATTTCAGCTTCCAGCTCTTGGAGGCTTCTCCTTTCTGACCCTGAATGGGTGCCCCCAGGTTGGCATTTCCATTCCTATCAGGCCACCCCTGAGCTGAGTCTCCCCATCATTCTCACTAAATCCCTTTTGGTTCGCATCATGGAGTGGTTTCTGAGAGACAATGTTGGTTACTTCCCAATAAAAGGAAGGCAGAAGTTGTGTTCCAGCAGCATCCCCCTGTGCTCCAGCGGTGTCGGTCCATAGAGCATCTGCCGGCTGGAGCCCATCCTGAAAAGCCCCAGATATGGGCCATGTGGGTGTTGCACCCTCGGCACAGTTTGAATCCGCGTTACTTTGTCGTGTAGAAACAATCTAGATAACAAGGCTGCCTTTGGAATTCCCAAACTCCAGTGCCATGTCAGGACAAACAAACAGCGTTGCTTGTTCTTGTAAATCACAGCAGCCGCTCGGCTCATTACACCTCCCTTTGCCGCCTGCATCTCCTCAGCTGTGCTTTCCAGGGAAAAAAGAATGGTTTTGTCACCTATTCAGTAATGGAAGCTCCGTGTATCTGTCCCACCTCACATGACATTATTGTTCATCTTTGCTCACCTTTGCTATGAAGAATCATCTGTCAAACAGATACATTCAGTTCCACTCTGTGCAATACTGGGCCACACAACAACTACAGAGTCCGTTCATAGAAGGTTTTCTCTCGTTCCTGATATCTGTAGAAATCATATGGGGTGGCATTACCTAAGAATGGAAATACTAGTGTAATATTGAGGATATTACTGTACAATCCTGTTACAGAAGTCTTGTGTAACTCTGCCCAAATCTGTCAGTGTCTGCCTCAAACCAGTACATATAGAGCAGAAGGACAACTTCCACACCCCTCCCGAACGGATCTGCTCACAGCTGGGGTGTTGGGAGTACAGCTCCAGCGGGCTTGGGACATCGCTGTGCTCCTCCAGAGATCCTTCAGATAAAAGGAAATGTTAATCCTCATGGTCTAGACAGCGAAGTCGTTCTGGACTTAAACTGATGCTGTCTAACAAATATCATCCCACTGTTGATTACTCATCTGAGAATGGTGAAGCTGGCTCATAAAGGTCATTAAAGGCACACTAAATTGAATTTGGCTTGCTCAAACCCACGTGTTCCAGTGGGGTAATAAAAATATTCTCATTCATGCAAGTTAGTTAAAAAAAATCTGACTATCTGTGTTCTAAAAGTATTTGCAAAGTGTGAGAGGACGTAAGTGAAAAGTACGAAAGAAAAGAACCTAATTGTACAAGCACTGATTTTTTTTTGAAATCATCTTTTGTACCTCTATTGGGTGCTCTTGTGTAAGGGAAGGGAGGACTCTGAGTAGCTCCTCTCAGAGGTGAGACGTCCCAGCCTTCGGGCAGTAACTCAGCCTCTGATGGCTGAGGACTGAGGAGGGACTTTACGTAGAGATTACTTTATGCTCAATTCTCTGGGAGCTTTCCTATTGATTTTAAAAGGAATAAGGTCAAGCTCTAGCTGCCTGCTCCAGGGTTTCCTCTATGAAACATCTGTGTTTGATCATTGCTGGATAAAGAATAAAGAATTAATTTAGATAATGCCTAAGAGAAGGCATTGGAGTGGAGGCAAGGAATAGGAACCGACAGAGTCTGTCCTTAAGCTACCTGTTATTATCATTTAAGAATGATATAAATGCAAGCAAGAATAAATAAATGCAAAATAAAGCATTATAAATAAGCCATGCGCGTAAGGGGCTGTGGTCTAATTAAGAGAGCAGCACTGAACAAAAGCTGTATGGCAGGGCCCAGCTGGAGTCCCAGCACCCACAGCTTATTGCCACCGACCACAGACACTGATGGTGGTTCCTGCCCGGGGGGGACACCACCTGCCCTGGGAGGTGCCACAGGGCTCTGCCTCTGCCCCGACCCCTCCTTGGAAAATTATGTCTGATGTGAAAGTGGAAAAAATGTAAAGGATGGGAGGCGGGAGCTCACTAAAGTAGAAACTCATCTCAGCTGCCCTGGGGGTAACACCTTAATTTGATGGTGCCCTGAAGGTAAGACAAGACTGAGCAGCAGCGAGAGCTGCCTCAGAAGACTCATCCTGGGCATTTGCCACCCCACCTCCTTTTGGAACACGCAGGGACTGATTCCTGGCCCAGCAGAGGATCGGTGCAGCGTTTCCAGAAGAGCTGGTACAGAGGCGTGTGACCCCCTCTCTGTGACTCTGGACGTTCAAGGCTGTATCCCAAGATCTCACTGCAGGGCAGCAAGCTCCAAGTGCCCCCCAAAAAACTCCTCTGCTCTGCTGGTCCATCCAGCCTCTCCTCATGCTGCTCAACTGGGGACACCCCCTGCCAGCCTTTGGTAGTGATGGGGGATGCGATAAAGAGCTGAAATGCTTGGTTTAGATGACCTGGGGTCTCGGTGTGCAGCCTTGCTGTCCCCTTGAGCGTGCAGCAGGGTATCCGTGTGGCCACGCTCCCACTGCCACAGCTGATTCCCCAAATCCAGGCTGCAGTGTACGCTGGACCTGAGCAGTCACCACTGCAGGGACTGGCCCTGGTCTGATTCACCCCCTGAACGTGCCTCACACTAGTCAGAACCTGCTTATGGAGAAAGATATCTCTTGTCAAGAGTTAATTATTAATAGATAAATTCAATAGAGAGTTTTAATAAAAGATAAGATGAAGTCAGTTCAGGTATCCCAAACACAGATATCATCTCTCTGGCTGGCTCTTCAAGCACCTCTCTCCTGCCTATTGCTGTGTGTCTGAATAAGCCATCATATCCTTCTCCCTGCTTTCTCCCTCCTATTATCTGGACATTCACTTTTTTAGAAAGCCGTAGCTTTGGGGACACTAGTGCTCTGCTCTATTCCTGCACTTACACTTGTACGCTTCCCTGAGGAACGAGAATATTCCAAGTTTCAGCACCAGAGCCCTGTGCGAAGAGGAATTGACACCAGGAGCTTCCACCGCTGCTTTGGGGCAGTGAGACCAGGTCCTGGGAAGGGGAGCAGGGGACCGGGGGCTGTGGCCAGCCCCAGCCCAGAGCCAGGGTTGTCCCAGGGCCTGGCACGGGGGATGCTGAAGACAGCAAAAAGCCCATCCCTCTCTCAAAAATCCGCTCTCTGACTTGGGGGGTTTGAACACAGGGAAACGTTTCTTGGTTTTGTTTTTTTTTTTCCATAAGAGCTAGATTTTGGTCCAGTTTATTTACATGTGCTGACAGAGAGCTTTCAGCTTGAATCCTTTAACCGTTGCTGGTACCTATTAACAATTTTTCAAAACCAAATCAGTAGAGTCCACTAGTCAAAGCAAAATATTAGAAACAGACTGGACAGGTTTTGCAGTCACCGCTTCACCCTTTTTTGTCTGTAGTTACTCTTTTTATGCTGGAGAGTAATGTCAGCACCTCCATTGCTACACAGAGAAACTGATTTTGTTTGCTGAAAGTATTACTGGCTACTTCTCTTCTTGATTTGCAAAATCACATTTCAAGAATCCATAAATTAGTACTATTAATAAAAATAAAAGATGACACAAAGATGTTAACAACCATGTAATTAATTTACAATGAAAGACCAAATAAGCCACAAGTCCTAGAATAGCTGATGCCATTTTACTTTCACAGGTGGCTTATAAAAATTCTAAAGAAAATGCTTTTCCTTTTCAAAGAACTATAAAAAAAAAAGTTTCTAGTTTCAGTGTCATGCTCTCTTCTTCCCTTCCTTCCTTCCTCCCTTCCTTCCTTTAAATGTTTCAAGTTCTAAATTTGTTGAGCAGTTAGGAAAATAGTCGTAAAGCCCATTTAATATTTACAGATGTTTAGTGGCAGGAATAGCGACTTCCTTTTACATTTCCCAGCAGATGCCTCACACTTCACATCTCCCTGCGCCTGCCAGGGCACGTTCCATCACTCTGGGAAGCTGAAACAAAAATGAATTATTTGTGAAGCTCCTGTTTCTGCTCTTGGTCAGCTTTTCCGATCGCATCAGAGTAAACTGATAAAGCAGCAGAAGGTTTCCCTCACGATGAACAGACAAGGTTTCAGATGGACTTCTGATGGGCCGTTGTGCTGAGAAGAAGGGCTGGGAAGGGGTTTGCATCCAGAGATTCCATTCTTCATCCCCAGTTTCTGCAGCAGTGCTCGCTGCTCCGGCGAGCACCTCCCGCTACCGAGCACCAGCACAGCTCCTGCGGGGACGCTGGAGGGCATCCCCCAGCATGGGGACCTAGCTCTGCCAGCCACTGGCCTCGGGGACAGCCCAGAGCCACCTCCTTGCCCAGAGGATGCCAGCAAGAGCATCGTGCTTCGCTAAGCAGCGGCATCTCTTGGCTCCAGCTAAGCTCCTTTTTCCCTAGTGTGGGGAAAAAAACCCAAGTTTTTCCCCCAGCTGACAGTCTGCTGAGGGTGCTCCTCTGCCTAGAACCGCCTGCCTCCTGGAAACCTCCAGAACCTCCTGGAGATGGGAATCCAGCTGCAGCAGAGGACACTGCCATGGACACTGCGGCGCTGGGGGGCTGGAAAGGAGTAACTGCCCAGTACCACCCACGGCAGAGGAGTTCCCACCCAGAACTCCCACACTGGCTCACAGCCTTCCCCAAACAGCCCCTCTGTCTCTCCCGACACGCTGCCCAAGCTTTTTCAGGACTGTCTTACATCAGTAGAGCTTCAAAACCCGTATGCTTTATTTCCTCCCCTTTCTCTTGAGGAACACTTAGCTCCCAAGGTCCCAGGGCTACAAAGATGATGATGAGGGGCCTGGAGCATCTCTCTTATGAGGAAAGGCTGAGGGACTTGGGTCTTTTTAGTCTGGAGAAGAGAAGACCTGATCAATGCTTATAAATACTTAAAGGGTGGGTGCCAAGAAGATGGGGCTGGTCTTTTTTCGGTGGTGCCCAGGGACAGGACAAGAAGAAATGGGCATCCTGGCTAACGCTTCCTTTATCCCTCTCCCTTGGGGACAAGAACCCCCCCGTGGTTCCTGGAGCTCCATCACCGTGGGTTGCTGGGGGAGTTTAGTTTCTATGGCTGCTGTTGCCTGCCACCAGCCTCTGCCTCCTCCTGGGGGCTGGAAGATGCCCCGGCTGGAAAAGCTTCAGCTTCCAGGAGGTGTCACCATCACGGTAGGTGACACCACCGTCCCTCCCGGGGAAAGGCAGCCAGTGTCACAGCGTAGGTGCGGTGGAAGATCCATCTCATCTCTTTCTGAAGCAACCACAGCTGCCCATGGTCTGGGGACAGTTGGTATTTTTGTCCCTTTTTCCCTGTTTCTGAGGTGTTGGTTCCAGTGGGCACTTCTGATGGAAAGACAGGGTATATGGGAGCTGGTCATTGGGAATATCAAAATGATCTCTGAGTGGAGGAGAACACAGGCATGAAAAGTGTTATTAGAGAAACTATATAGGCAACAATTTTATGTCAGGAGAAGAAGTTTCTTGTATGGTTATAATTTTCCTTTCCAAATAATTTATTTTTCACTACAAAATCCAAAATTCCTTTAATTCCAAAGATAAGTCCTTTTAAAAACTCTAGAAATCTCTCTGAATCACTGTTAAAAATACACACTGTTGAAAGAAAATAGTTGTATTTTCATTATCCATAACACAAACAGCTTCTTTTGGTGCTGCTCTGGCTTGGTTTTTTTACTTTAAAAGTAGCATGTAATTAATCATGGATAAGCATGAGTTGCTGACTTTTATCAAGGCACTTGATTTATTTTGTTGCTTCCTTGAAGGCAAACGGGCTTTATACCTAATTATAGAAAAGGCTTATGCTCTAAAATATGCAAAATAACTATATAAATCTGTAAAATTAATAATATATGTGCCTGCGATTTAACATTGCCAACTTATGGCTGGAGCTAATTTCTGCTGAAGTTAGTGGACACTTCACCCACTGAAATCAATAGAAGAATGAATGCGTCTGCTGCTGGACCAAGTGAAAACCCAGTCCTGGAATATGTGATGAGTCCTGCGCCTCAGGAACGTCCCAAACTGGTGTCAAATGGAAGCAACAACCCCGCGACCACCGTGGGTCCTGCCGTGGGAGGCACAGGTCGCCTCCCAGTCGGGGCTCCACGCTGAGAACATTTCTCCTGCTTCTCCTCTGCCTTCTGTTTTGAAGGGACAGAGCTTGTTCTCTAAGGAGTGAACAAGAAATATGTAAAGAATCACCCGGGCTCACTTAGGGGATATTTTTTCATTACTATCTAAGGAGAGGTCTCTGCATTATGTTGTTAGATAGTCAGATTTTCCGTCTTTGGAGCCAAACCTTTTGGTACTTTCTCAATCAACATTCCAATTGATCTGTCATTACTCATTTTAACTAAGTAGATACGAGAGGATTAAGGCCAAGTTTAAAACATGAATAAAAGCTCTTTGGAGGATGAGCTGTTCTGTGAGATGCTGCTGCCCAGGTTTTGCTGGGGAAATGTTCTTGCTGCTTGGCAAATCTTCATTCCGAATTTCCCTGCCGTAACCGCGTGATGAGAACCCAGCTTGCCAAAGATGCCCAGTTCCCTGGGGTGCCCAGTTTGCCAAAGACATGCCCCCCAGGTGTTTTCCCAAGGGGGCAGAGGAGGTTTAAGAGCGCCCAGGCTCAGGCTGCCCCTGCCCAGGAGGGGACTCAGCAGGGGCTCAGCACATCCAGGCTGCGTCCGCTGCCTTCCAGTAATACTGCATCTTCCTTCAGTTCCCAGTTTGCTCTGGAATGAGCCTTGGCAGTTTTCTAACCCTCTCCATATCCTTTGATTCTTTTAAAAGTCAGGGCAGCACAAGTTCACACAAGTTCTCCTCCAGAAAACACTGTTTATTTGTTTTGAGACCCTCGGCACGGGCAGCGTAAAGCCTCAAGCTCCCCAGAGAGCTCTCAGTTCTCTTCCACCTGGGGTTATTTCTGTGCAGATTATTTTAATATACGTACCCCCAGTGCTAACAGATCTCCTGTAAGCTATTCTGCTGCAAGCAGGACTCGATGGAAGCATTTCCAGGCAGCAGGACCCAGCTCCCCCAGGCAGGTTACCCCTTCCCTGCCATCCTGGCTCTTCCCCTTAATCTGGCCGCTGTTTCCTGTAACTGATATTAAAGATGGATGAGGAGTAGCCCTGGCATGAACGTTAATCACCAGCATTTCATCCTCAGGAACACGCTGCAAATCCCCCTGAGCCCTGGCTGTTTCAAGGAATAAGAGAGGATTAGGGGCAGACTTGCTCAGCTCATTGTATTTTCGCCGGAGCAGAGTTCCGTGCTGGGAAGGTGGCGTTTCCACACATGTCCTTCCACGGGGACAGGTCTGTGGTGTCACAGCACCAAACCCTGGGGAGCCTGATGGTCCCTCTCGCAGGCTGTCTGGGGGTTAAGGATTACACTGGTGTTGGGGCTGGGGTCGGCAGTGGGGTACCCGCTCGCCCCACGCAGCCCAGGGAGGGTGATCCCACCGTGGGGTGAGCCCCACAGGCATCCTGAACCTCAGCTGAGCTCTTCCTATGAGCTCCACCACCTCCTACACCAGGGGATGTTTGGTGCCAAAGCCACAGCAGAAGCTTTCCCACTAAACCAGGAAAGGACACTGGTGTTCCACCTGAAGGCCAGTTCTGGGTCGCCTTCAGAGCCATGCAGATGCCATCAGTGACCCCTCATCACCCGGAGCCGACTCAAACCTTCATGAGGGCTCTGCCTTTCTCTTCAGGGGTCAGGGACTTCACCCGTGGTAAACCTTATATCTTTGGAACAAGGCATTTTATTTTCTGATGGACACGCAGCTCGGAGGAATCTGGCAAAGGCTCTGACGAAAATTACCCCGTTTTCGTTTCTGGCATCCCTACGGAAGGATCAAACACATCAGTTCTCAATAGAGCCATGAAAAATATTATGGTCTAACATCTCTGTGTTCTTGATCAGGGGTTATTGATTCTGATTTTGAACTAAAAAAAAAAAAAGCCACCAAGATTCAATACAGACATAGAGCCGCTTATTAACTCTCTACTCATTTAACACCGAGAAGTCAACACCCCCAACAGAATGGCTTCAAAAGTCAATGAGGGAAGATTTTTGTGAGAAAATTGCAGACAAAGATTAAAAGCATTTAAAAATGAGTCTGCTAAGAGGCAGCATGTAACCTGGAATGTTATTGGGAAAACAGAGGCAGGAAGGGGGGCTCACCAGAGGCATCAGAGACATGAGCTTGTTGGAGGGGACTCTGTGGGTCCCCAGGAGCTGTCGGTCCCCAGAGCTTCAGCTGCCACAGATAGAAACCTTGAGCGATGGCATGGCCTGAGTCACCAAGGAAGAGGAGGAAACCCACAAAAAGAAATAATATTCCAGAAACCACAATACCTTCAGTTTATGCGAAGCCCTGGAATTCTTCCATGGAGAGCCAGGGCCAGGGGGCACTGCCAGCAGGGCCAGGGGGCAGCCGTTGTGGATGCACAGGGACCTCTCAGCCACCCTTTGGGCTCCAAACGCCCGTTCCTGGGGCTTGGCGGGGAGAAAGCAGCGAAAAGAATGACCCAGCCCCAGCTGGCATCTCCCACAGCCCACACACCTCTCTGCTATCCAGAGGAGAGAAGAATTTCTCTCCCCCTGGTTCCCAAGGTGCTGGGGCAGCCTGTTTTCTCCTCCTTGTCCCTCTGAACTTAAACCAGTAACAAAGGAGGACCACAAGAGGGAAACCAGTGCTGCAACCTCGAGCTCCTGCGTGTGTCGTCCAGTGAACTGCCGCTGGGTTGTAATTAGGATGGAGGAATTCTAATGAAAGTTGAGCAAAGCCCTAAAAGCTGGCAGTGAGCAGGCTGGCGTTAGCGGTGCTGCTGAGACAGAAATCCACCCACCACCGGTGTCCCCAGCAGGAGAGCTATCAGGGGGGACCCCAGTCCCATCAGCTTCCCTTTCCTCCTGGCCAGAAACAGCTGCCCAAAATACTTGGCTACCTCATTTCATATCTGCTCAGGGGTGTTTTATATCCACTTCTCACGAATACTTAGCAATTTGCTTGGAAATTTTTGTAAATCAATTTTAACCAAGTGGGGAATATTTTCATAAAACCTATTTTGCACTTGCAAATGCAAGTTCATGCTGGAAGCCTCATTAAAAGAATTACAAGTAATATGCCATTAATGTCCAACAAAAAGAAATTAATTCTGAAGATGAACTACAAATGAACTTCAGATCAGGAATTGTCTGCAGAAATTACTTTGTGATGAACTGAATAGCGAATACTGGCAATCTGTGACAAGAAAATGAGGCAGAATTTATTGAATAAATTACTTGTGGTTTTGCTGTAGTGGTGGCCAAGGGGTGGTGAGGCTGAGTCTGCAGCTAGGACTTGTGCTCTCACTGCAGCAGTGAACTATTTTCACTTCTGGACCTGGCATTTTCAGTGATGATTAGATGATTTTTCAAGACGATAAGAAATGGACAGAGACAGATGGGGAAAGAAAAAGCAACATCATGTTAAAAACAACTGGCAAAAGCAAAGATTACTAACCAAAACCTGAGATCCAGCAGCGTGGGGTTTGTAGCCTCAGAGGGGTACCTCGCTGGGGGTGGAACAGCCCTTGCCCTGCCAGCCCTGCGGTGCCCACGGGCTTGGGCTGAAACCCGTCCCTCACTCGGAGACTTCAGGTGACAGAGAGTCACATCTTCATTGCTTGGCTACGGGGGTGGGTAAGGAATTTTTCACTAAGACTATTAAAAACAAAGTCACTGTGTGCGCGCTGCTCCATTGGGGAACGGAGCCAGTAGCAAAGCAGGGATCTCTGGTGGCTTCCAACGTGCTGCTCTCCATGGACCTTCTGCTGCTGCTTGGGCATCATCGGCGAGACGTGACCAGACACCCTGTTCAGCAGCACTCACTCGGGCACTTCAGTTCTCTTTCATTGTTGAAACAACAATATTTACCCTAAAGGACAAAATTCTGCTCATTGACCCTCTCGGCTGCCCCATTTTGGTGAGTTTTTGATGGGAGGAGGGGTGGCCCCCCTTCCTCAGTGGTGGGCCTTCAGCACAGAGTCTCAGGGTGGGCGCAGGTGAAAAGGAATCTGAGCTGTCGACGCTTAAGAGGAAAATTTTATTTACGATTTTAATCACTGAGGTGTTTCCCTGCATTTCTTGCCAGACTCCCTAGGTGGCGGGTGCTCCCTTACTTAATGGAGTTATTAGTCAATCGATATCTTCTTCATACTGGGAGGGGGAGTGCTTCTTGACTTTAATTTACACTTAAAGTTTGAGTATGAGCACATGGCTAGATCCTGCCATGGAACCAGAACGAGGAGTACATCACCATCTGCTGTTTCTTCTCCCTTCCACAGGACTCCTTGAGGGAGCAGGCTCTCCCCAAGCCCGAGTTCGGGTGGCAGAGCCAGGTTGTGTCCCAGGATGTGTCCAAGCCTGGGAGATGTCTCTGGGACGGTGCTGAGCCTGGGTGAGGCTGTGGGTTCATCTGACCGTGGGATTATTTCACACCGCTGCCAGGTCCACTCTTCTGCACCTGGGGAATTCTTGGCACCATGAATAAGTAACCAAGTGTTGTCCTTTTAATTACACAGAAAAGAAGTTCCTGCTGTTCAGTAAGGGAAATGGTGAATAATGGAGCCAGGTAAAGTTACTGGGGACCCTGCTTCCCTCAGGGGAGTTCTCCACCCCACGAGTACTTGCATGGATTTCATGGAGTACGATGCATTTTGCATTTTATGAGCATTAGTCCCATTTCTGTTTTCTCAAGATTTATAGAAAACCACTACTGTGGCAATACTGAAGGAGACCTGGTAAATGGCTCTCGGCAGACTTGGGGCCAAATCACAGAAGGCATCACCTCGCTTTGTGCTAAAAGCCCACTTTTTTGACAATCTCAGCAGAATTATTCAGGGATGGATGAACTGTACCTCCACAGCTGGACCCACGGGTTGGCAGCCCGCATGATGGAAGAGTGCGAGGATGGTTTTAGCGGTGCTGGAGCTTCTTCTGAACCAACTGTCTGGGTTTTTTTACTGAAGACTGTCTCCTTGTACAGTCTCCTTTCATACGGCATCACACAGACGTATCTGTGACCTTTGCGGGTGTCACATCAACAAAGAACACGGTCCAGTTAAAAAAATGAATATAGCAGTTTCAGATCTGGGGTAAATCAGTGCAGCTTCCGTGGAGTCAGCAGAGAGACGCTGATTTACAGACACCGGGGAGCTTGTCCTATGATTACAAATAGTTTAAGTGAATTGTTACTGCCGTGCCAGTTCAGGGATCTGGTGATTTTACAAGAAAAAGCGTGTGATTCATTGCAATATATGAGCTTTTCCCAGCACAGGGAAGTACAGTGCCTGGAAATGGGCAATAGAACTACCATACATTTTTTATTTCTATAAAAGCAGCACATGATAATGTGCGTTTGAGACTACTCGATTAAATGCACTCAAGTAGCAGAACAGAAGCAAACTGGTACCTACCTTGTTCCCTGCCCTTGGGGATTTCATAATGTATAACTATTTACCTTTCTGTACCTTAACTAAGGGCAGCAGGCTTCCCACGGGGCTGGGCTGAGATCTGCCTGAAAAGGGTTGGGGGGCACCAGGGCTTCCTGTGGGGCTGGGGGCTGCCCAGAGCCTCCCCCTGCCCCGGGGGGCAGCCCGAGGATGGGGGGCTACCAGGGGTCTGTGCTTGGGGACATTAAAAAGCAGGGGAAATCCTTATCAGCAATTAAACAGGGAAACCCAAAATGGTCAAGAACCTTTCTTTTTTCAGCCTTTCCACTTTTCCCCAAAACAGAATCTCAGCTGGTGTTTTCCTGACTGGAGGCAGAAACTGAGATTTATGGACGAGACAGTCTCAGACACGTGTGACCGTTTTGTGTTGTTCCCACCACAACCTGGGCTTTGGCTTCTTTGAGGGACTCAAACTTGAGAGTGGCTGCTCTTCTTCTATTAGCCTGTAAAATGCTTGAAAAATAATCCTTTAGTATGTAATTTAAGATTATGGACTGTCTTTGCATTTCTTATCTCTGAGTTTACTTTAGCTCTAAGGCTACCAAAACAAAATCACCCATTATGCCTGAGATTTTTATGAGCTCCTCCTGTAAGAGCTGGTGGATGTTCAGCAGTGGGACCCGCAAGGGCTGAGCCGCGCTGGGCTGAGGCGAGAACCCATGGGTGCATCTCCTGAACGCAGCAAGCACCCTTCTCCTGTAGATTTGGGAGTAAAACAGAGAGGTGATGGCTTGGAAACAACGGGAAACCCTTATGGCCCCGGAGCTGTGCAGTCTCTTCAGCACGGACACTCGAGACTTCCACTACCCCTTGTCATGGGTGTCTGTTTATTTCCATGAGGGCAAACGCCTCTGCCCCCTCCGTGAGATGTCAGGGGTCCGGGCCATGTCTCCTCCCGTGCACGGTTTCAGTGTTAACCTGTTAAACCCCATGGGAAGGGACAAAACATCAGATGTACCAGTGCAATTGCTCTGAAACGGAGCTGGGAAGCTTTATTAAAACATATTTACTGCTGTTATTATGTGTTATTCCCGGGGGACAGGGGACTTAAAAGCAGCAGCAGCCGGTAAAATGCACTCACCAGAGCCCACAGTGAGCACAGCCCAGCATGTGGCTCTGGGAACCGGCCACCAGGGCCACCAGTGCCGTATGGAAGGAGTCAGCAGCTCCCCTGGCCAGGGGACTTGGCTCCCGTGAGCCACCAGCCCTTGGGGTTTCCTCATTTTTCTTTTTCTTTTTCTTTTTCTTTTTATTTTTATTTTTTTATTTTTTTTTTTCTTTTTCTTTTTTTCTTTTTCTTTTCCTTTTTCTTTGCCTTTTTCTTTTCCTTTTCCTTTTAAACCAACTTGTTTTCCTTACCCTGAGTGCGATGTTTAACCCCTACACACCCCAACGTACAGCCGCTTTGCTTTAATGGAAATCAGCAGCGCCCTTGGAAACCCTCAGACAAAAGGCATTCTATAAATGCAACAAATTACATTTCGGAGAGGAGGAGTTAGGCAAGATAAGAAAAGTTCCAATCCCCATATTTGCATTTTAAGGAAATTTGAGGAATCTGGGGCCTCCGTGTATTCTAGAATATTTTTAGATCTAGGCATTTGGCTTTTATTACTTGGGTCATAAAAAACACCCTCTTGTTGTTTTGACCTGGAATAAAACACCTTTCACCTTTAAGGTGTCTCTATTTACGAGCTTTACAAGCTCGTTTTATAAGCTAGGTAATTAGCTGGGTAGTGTGTAGGTACGTACCCCATATATACCCACACATAGACATGCTTTTATGTCTCGTTTGACTGTAGAAACAAAGAGGGGGTTCCAATGCTGCGAACACTTCTGTGTGCACTTAAACATACACAATTACTGCCATGGAGATTAGTGAAGGAAAACAAACTGCATTCCTGAAGAGGATGGGGACCATTCGCTTCCATTACCAAAGCAAGATTAAATAGAGATGCTTGTTATTTGAATGGTCAGCTGAGAAATTCCCAAGCAAGTAAACTCAGAGTAAAAATTGCTGGTTTTTCCGGTGACCATTTTGCTTTCAGTAGAGGTTTGTTCATGGGATTTTTTAGAGTCATACTGAAATACTCAAGAGGCAGGGGATGAATTAAATGGAACGAAATCAAGATGGGTTCCTGCGATTCTTGTGTCAAAACCCTTTTTGGGTGGAACTCTGTGAATGTGGGGAGTTCTAGCAGCCGTTGGCACCAAGGTCCCTCGGGCGGCTGCCGCAGCCTTGCGCCGCTTGCTGTCTGCAAACGAGCACATCGATATTGCAGTGATTTATCTGCTGGAGAAGTGAGGTTCTCACCGGGTTGCAGAATGCATCTGGATCAGCCTAATGAGCACATTCTTCACCATCAGAGAGGCTGAGGAGGGCTTGCAAATATTTTAGCCATGATTCACGGAGCCAAGAGGTCTTGTTTACTGATATGCTATTTATACCTAGCTCAATTAAACCTCTTCGGGAAAAAATAAAATCAAGGATGCCAACGCTGGCAGTGCTATTGGAAGTGAGCATCTCCTCGTTAAAAGGTTAGAAAAACACCATTAATAATTTTGATAGATTCTTGCGGGCATATTTATACCTTAGTCTTTGTCCAACCGCATCAAGTGTCCTGCTCGGCGTGGTCCTGGCAGCAGAGATCGGTCGGAGTGTGACCGTGTCCCGGTGGCAGTCAGTCCCCCGTGGGCTAGCACAGGGGCTCTGGGGCAACCAGCCCTGAGGGAGGGATGGATCCGGACAATCTCCTGGAACTGAAGAGCTGCAGCTCCCTGCTGGCAGCAACCCTCTCCCATCAAGAGGGGGCAGAGGGGTTTCCTCAGCAGAGGGGTTTCTGCGTGGTCCTGCTCCTTATGAACACCTGGTGGAGAAATACTTGCTAATTCTCAGGGCTCAGTAGTCGCCAGGCCCTGGGGATGGAGAGGGAGAAGAGGGCAGAGGATGATGAAGGCAGGCAGCAGGACCTGCAGCTGAGGACAGGTCTGTTCCCTCAGAAGAAGTAAATGGGCAGAAGGTCCCATTCCTTGTGCGAGTCACAGGCTTAGAGAGAGAGATGCCTGTTTAAAGGACAAAGTTAAAGAACCATTCACA
Organism: Gallinago undulata; assembly: GCA_026546715.1. Taxonomy (NCBI): domain Eukaryota; kingdom Metazoa; phylum Chordata; class Aves; order Charadriiformes; family Scolopacidae; genus Gallinago; species Gallinago undulata. The sequence goes on from JAOTQQ010000003.1 coordinate 15,279,236, forward strand.
CCGTTCGAATCTCACTTTCTTGGAAATCCGGGTCTTTCAAACCTGATGGTTAAAAAGAAAAATCAAAGCTTACGCATAAGGTTCTACGTGCCGCAACGTGCTGATTCCTGGAGGCTTCGCAGGGGGATGAAATACTTTTCCTGGAAATTCCCATTAATGTCTTGTAGACTCCTCCTGGCACAGGAACCATCTGGGGCTTCTGAAGGGGCTGTGTCCCCCTGAGCAGCGTGGCCATGCCTTACCCCACCCCTTGGTGCCCTCAAGAAGCCTCTGAGATACGCGTGAACCTCCACGTGGCAGTGAGCGCCAGCAGCATTGACATGAAATACTGAGACGTAAATTGGTGGTGGAAAGTAAGCACAAGAGCCCTTATATAACACTTTAAAATGATGAACCCATTAAATAATAAAGGTTTTGTTCCCTTAATACACTATTAATAAATTTCAAACCATCATATCTTTAAAAAAATGTACTTCAGTCAAGTGGAAAGCAGAGTAATGTGGATTTAGAAAGAGGTTGGGAGTGCAACAAATTATAAATGCTTTCTACTTTATCAGCATTACAGAGTACTATTAATTTTAAAAATAGCTTTTAAAAACATACATGGCATACCATAATGGAGATGGCTGCATTTCAATACATCATCCTGATGACTCTTTCCACAGCAATGAGTCCTGCGGCCGGGCCAGGCTCTCTTCTGCAAACATGGTACGTACCGTGCTGCAGCCCGGCGGGGAAAAAAAAAAGCAGTTTTGTCCTTTGCTTGAGGATGGAGGCAGGGACGTGCTCCGGGTGCACACAGAGGGACGGGATGCTCCCAGGGAGGCACCATCCCTGCAGAATCCCCAGTTATCCCCACTGGGAACGCTGGGGTCAGCCCGGGGTGCGCCTCTTGAATGATTAAAAACAAAGATGTTAATGGAACCCGCTAATGTGTCTGAGTAGCCCCTTTAAAACACTTTGTCTGTGGAAGTTTTCAGTGCTAATTGGCGTGAGCGCCCTCGGAAGGGTGCGCTGCGTCTGTCCCAGTGATGGAGGAGGTAGTTGCCATAGCAAGGACTGTTTTTATTGACTGCTTAAAGGAAAGAGACACATAAAACTGTAACTGAGGCCAGAAAATGAATTAGAAAAATCCCTGGGTAGCTCTAACTTGTACTCCAGCTTGTTTGCTTGCCTTTTTTTTTCCCCCCCTTCGATTGCAAATTCCCTACTCCTCATAAAAGGGCAATTGCAGACGGCAGTGACCCGTTACCCTCCGACCCCGGGCAGAGCTCTGCCTTCTCGCAGGCTGGGGGGGCCCCCTGTCCCCAGGCCCCGTGTCCCCAGGCTTTGTGCCCAGCCTGTTACATGTCCCCCAGGCGAGTGGCAGCCACTTTTCCCTTCAGATGTTCTTAGGGTTTGGTCCAAGAGGATGCCAAATCTGTCTCCGTGCGGGGGGGAGGCCGTGCTGTCTCTGTCTGCCTGTTCCCCATCCCTTCTCCCTGCAGTAATTCCAGTTTTGGCTATTTGGGATGGAGGCTGCGGGTCCTGTTGGGCTGAGGACCCAAGGGGTTGGGAGACGGGGCAGTGCCCGCTCCCATGGACACCCCAGGACCCTCAGAGAAGATCTCCACTATGAACACGACTGACCATGAGTTTGGGACATTTTGAGGCACAGGGAATACACAGCGGGGTTCTCTCTCATGTGGCCTCGTTCCCCTGCTCTCAGCCAGGATCTTCAGCTCAAACCTCCCCCCCCAGCTGCACCATTCCAGACTTTTCTTCCCCAGGATTTATGTGCAAGTCTACATTGTCACTCCCTGCAGGTAAGAATATGACTTACCGAGCATGTACGTGCTGCATTGATGTGTTCCCTACTCCCATTTTATTTTATTTAGTAACACGTGAATATCCCTGATTTAATCACCGTTTACTGGCTACCTAATTCAACCCAAAAGACCAGAATTCACTAAAAGGCAGAAGATTTGGTCTCTAAAAGCACTAGAGTAATGATCAGACACTAGCTCAAACTCTAATGTTAGCAAAGTCATTTCATTTATTACTTTATCAATTACAAAAAAAAAAAAAGTATGTCCACCTAGAAATGGCAGGCTCCGTTTCCCTGTGCCCTGCTCTGTTCGACGTCCTCCCCCCCAGGCTCCTGCCTGCCCCCCAGCCCCTGTCCACGGACCTCCGGGGGTTTGTTGCCCCGTGGGGGCTGCAGCCCCTGACTCCGGCTTCGTGCTCCTCCAGGCAGCATCTGGTTCCTGGGTTTGGAGCTGCGTTGCCACCTTCTCAGTCCCATGAATGCCAGATGCAAACCCACCTCTCTTCAGAATGCCCACGTGGCACTTTGTTTCCTCTGTTGCTGATGTGATTACACAGATAAATAATTCCACCGGAGCCGTGCTGGATGCAGTCTTTGTAATGACAGGTACAAGGAAATTCCTCTGCCCAGATTTACTTCCACGTGCTGCTCTGCGACTCGGGGCCGTAAATCTGGCTTCGTCTGTAGCCAATAACCACATTCCACAGCCCTGTTTTGAATGTGCCCGGGTGTCAGGCTGTGATGGATGGGTGCACTCCATGGTCACAATCAGACATCGCCAGAAATTCTTTCTTTCCTTCCTTCCTTCCTTCCTTCCTTCCTTCCTTCCTTCCTTCCTTCCTTCCTTCCTTCCTTCCTTCCT
>JAOTQQ010000003.1:15283491-15308108 GCA_026546715.1 Gallinago undulata
GGGGTTCAAGGGCAGGTTGGAGGGGGCTTGGAGCAACCTGGGCTGGTGGGAGGTGTCCCTGCCCAGGGCAGGGGGTTTGGAACAAAATGCTCTTTAAGGTCTCGTCCAACTCTAACCATTCTATGATTCTATGACCCTTGCTATGAGGGGAGGAACGCCTGACCCTGGTGTTTGTACCCACAGCATCTGACCAAATGCAACCAAAACCGTGAGGGCTCGTGTTGGGAAGTGTGGTTTTTAGGTGTGCTTCTCTCCCGTCCTGACTCTCCGGGCAGGGATGTGTTTTAATAACCCTCCATCTCGCTGCCAACTCAGCCCAGGAGCTCCTTAAGGCAGCCCCGAGCCAAAGGAGGGCAGATTTCCCAGCGACAGGTCCGAGGAGTTACAGCCCCTTAAATCAAAGTGGGAGACAGCATCTGAGTGGGAGCCCCCGAGAGATGAACGAGCTGACAGTTCTTAAAGAGCAACAACGAGGTAATAAACAAGATTAACACAAAACTAATGGAGGAATGGAGGAAAAATACCGGGAATGTCCACGGAGTGTGGGAGGGGGTTGCGTGCCAGACCCCTGGCAACGTGTTGGAGCCGGGAGTAGGTAACTCGTACCCACTAAATCACAGCCATAAATCCCGCGCCGCGTTAACGGAACATGAATGATCTGCCCTGAAATGAATGGGAAAGAGAAAGGGAGTTCTCTGTTCGTGATAAAACGAGCTGCTAACCCAAGCTGCTCCGTTCTGCTGAGAAAGGCTCCTCAGCGATGGGGATGGGGGGGTGTGGGGCAGCCGGCCCCCCAGTCTCACAGAGATGCCCCTTGAAGAAGGCTGAATCCTCGGGGTTGGCACAAAAATATCTCACACAGCTGCCGTTATAAAAAAAAAAAAAAAAGAGGAAATTTATACTGGCAAGTTGATTCCAAATTATACAGCAAGACCAAAAGGAGGTGAAAATGGCCCGTTCCTTCCAGGCAGAGCAGATCCCTCCCAAAGCCAAGCCAGCCCACACCAGCCCCAAACCCCCATCGCGGGTTTGCCAAGAGATTTCAATGGGTCACATCTCCAGGTACGGTCTGAAGGCTGAGTCATTTTTGGTTAAACATTAATTAAACAAAAGAGTTTATTGATTAATAGGTAGACTTATTACTAACAGAGGTGCAAAAGCCTCTCCAAAGGAAAGGATGATTTTGTGGTGACAGCACAGGGCTGCAGCTTTGCAGCTCTGGCGCAGGATTGCCCCGTTATTATAAGCAGGTCTGGAGAAGTTCCTTGTCCTTCACATTTATTTGGACAAAACCCGGGTAAGGTAAGGGACGGTTTCTTCTATTATGTGACCTGATGCACTTGGAAAAAGGAGCCAAGCTTTTGAACTGACAGACGTCATCAGATCCCAGCTCTGTCTGCTCCTCGGGCTCCAGTCGTGCTGGTGGGTCTGGAGTGGGTTTACCTTCTCCCCGCAGACCTTGGGGCCTTCTGGCCACAGAAAGTGGAACAAGAGGGTTATTTTCCTGCTGCTGTGGAGTGGCTGAGTGTGTGCAAACAGGGTTACAGCCTGGCACTCATCGAGCACGTCTTTATGAGCCTCCACGCCTGGAGATGGACGCAGAGCTGGTCACACCAGGGCCATCCTGGCCAAGGGGGTGCCAAAGGGACCACCACGCGGTGCTGGGCTCACGTTTTAGGCATTTGAGCTCGTTCAGTACTTGGATTGAAACCCATCGGTGCGCTTTGGTGTCCTTACAGCCATTGGAGCAAATAATGGAAACTATTTTGGAGGGGATTCTGTCAGCCCCTATGGTACAGAGATGCCTTTCATTTTTCAGTGCTGCGTGGTTTCAGCTTGCAAGAACATTTGATAAACTGTAGCTAAACTATAGGGAAATAAATGCTTTCTTTTAAATCCATAGTTGTTTTTTGAACTTGTGAGCAACCAGTTAAGCTAGATGGATTTAGAAAGGCCCTACAGTGTTTTTCTGTTGAAATACCAGATGATAAACACCATTTTTCTTGTGTCCCTGCAGAAACTAGAGAGCCCAGAGTAACATAAAGTTTTCTTTTACTTCCTTCCAACAATGGCACATTTCTTCTTTTAGAGGCTGATTAATATTTATTGCTATAGTAAATGGCAACTTAAATATATGCTAGCAGTTCTGCAGTGTATCATTAATTTAGGCAAACAGGACACCCACTATCAAACCACAACGGGCCCTTCCACGCTGAGTTATGTTTAAAGGGAATCCCTGAAGGGGCTGAAGGGGCAGCATGTGGCCGAGCAGAAGCTCATCGTTCCAGCGGGACACAACCAAAGTGTAAGAAAGTGGGAAACCAGTCACAAGCTGGAGAGGAAAATTCATGATCTCCTCACAAGGCACAGTGAGGGGAGTCCTTCCCCCCTGCCCATCCCAGGGGTGCAGGGGAGCGTTTGGTGGGGCTGGGGGGCCTTACTGCACCCCGTGTAAAAGGCTGCTCTTAAATTCTTCTGAAGTCGGAGCTGGGAGAGAGACTTTGGGGGCTGATTTTCAACTAAGAAGATACTTTGCAGAGGAGGAATCTTTGTTTTCAAGTATTTTTCTATTTTGAGATTCCCGAGTTGTTTTCAGATGTGCCTGTTGGAAAGTTAAGAGAGGACTCTTAGTGTCAAAATGAAAAACTATTTAATCCGTAAAACTACATACCAGACTCTAATGAGCGGGATCAGATAAATTAAGTTGTACTTTGCTAATGGCTCTATTTTTTAACTACAACGATCTGCAAAATTGCTTTTTGTTACTTTTGTATTCTTGCACTTCTCAGATGCCTCACTCTGGGAGTAAAGCTCTCAGTGCCACAGCCTGCTGTCCTCACGTAAGGACGGCTCAGACAGCCCGGCACAGCCACGCGGAGTGACACGGGCACAGGGTGCAGGACCCAAGCAGGAGCCACCGCTTCACTCACTCGTGCCCAGGAGGCACCGTAGGGCTGCTGGACAGGTCGGTCTCTGCTTGGAGACTGACAGCCCTGAACCAAACCTCTCCTGCCCCGGGATGGCTCTTCCCTGGCTCAGGCACCACAGCTGGCTCCCAAGGTCGTGGTGTCCAAGGACTGCTCTTTGCCTGCCCTTCCACCCTCGTCATCTCCACCGCCTGTCCCACCGCGTGGCCGCTAAGTGTCCTCCAGACCCCTCTGCTGACCTCCTGCGTCAGCACGGCGCAGCTCTTCACCCGGGGACATCCTTTGAGGGACCTTCCTTGGTTCCTCTGTGCACGCCCACGGCTTTCTCCAGAGGTTTTGCCTCATCCAGAGCGAATTTCCTCCCTCCCCAGCTCTGCCTTCCACCAGGTGGGACACAGCCTCTCCCTGCCAGCCTGGCCAACGGGGCGAAGGACGTTCTCCGGGTGATGGAGACGGGAGGTGGCAGCCCCATAAAGCTCTCAGCGCTGGTGGAAGCTGATGCCAACCACGGAGCTGTGCCCATCACAGCACCAGTCCCTCCGGAGCCCGGAGGATGCTCGGCTGGGCACAGAAGCTGGTTGTGCTGGGCAGCCCCTTCCCGACGGGTCTGGCTGCTCTGGAACAACTTCCTCTGAGCAGCGTGGCCAAGGCAGGAGTGAAAAAAAAAAAAAAGTCCTTGATTCAAAATAAAAGGGCAAAAAGGATGATTCATTTTCTTCACAAACGCCGTATGTCATTTCTCACTTTATAGATCTGCTCACGGAACTCGGAGGCTCAGACTGATCCATGACTTTGGGAGCTTTACTCACTACAAATATCTTTTGATGATGCAACTAGCTGCGTAAAGCTCTGGAAGAAAGACCTTGCATGAATATGGCCAAATTAGGAAACCCATATCGTAACAACTGTGTTCATGACCACATGTATTGCTGGTTTATTTTTTAATCTACATTACTGGATCTATTTTTGACTACAAACTAGATGACTCATTTGATCACGGCCAGTGAAAAAAACATAGTATGTTGCCACAAAACACTTCTTAGAGTTGATTTATTTTTTGCTTTCCACTGCAATCATGTATCTCTTTACAAACAACCATGGGCAAAATCAGCCCATTCAGGAATTTGGCTTGCTTTATTCAATAACCAAGGAGCTGCCTGGATTTAATTGTCATTTGTCTGCCTTTTTGATTAGTTTCTTCCATTTATTTTCCTTTTTTTTTTTGCTTTGATTGCTCTGCTCTTACTGAGAGCCCAGGAGATGAAAACGTCTTCAAAAATATTTCAACCAAATCTGCATTTTTACTACTACGCTCATGGAAGAGGGGCAAAAACTTAACCAAAAGCAGCTGCGGAGCAGTATTTTCTACTTCATTTATCCCTTTATGTTCATACAAAAGAGAAAAATTGAGAATTAGCCAAGAATGTAATACCACAAATTCTCTGACTAGAAAACACGGCGTAGTTTGCAGTAATCCCTTTAACCATCGCACTAGCTTCATGATCCAGCGCACAAACCCCGCTCTCGGAGGGGCAGGCGACTCCCCCCACCTCACACGGACCCCGGTTGCCAGGGCTGTGGTGGTCCCTCAGCCCCACGTCAGCCAGGGGTGATGGCTGAGACTTCAACTAGCTCGCGGCATCAGAAGTATTTATAGCTGTGGGCCATTTCTGTTGTCTTTGGGCCAAATTTTCACTTGTATCAGTCAAGGAGCAAGTCGAGCAGCTCTTTTAAATGCAGAGTGTTGGTGTGGACGTGCCCTGGGGTTCGGGAAGGGGAAGGGAGGACGTGGCCTTCGTTCTCTGGGTTCAAAAGTCAGGGAAGGGCTGGGAAGCAGCTTGATCCGTTCTTCAAAGCCACGGCTGTAACAATATGAGTGGCAGGACTATAAACGAGGGATAAAACTGCAACCTCAACTGAGTTAGACCTTGCAAAATCCATCTGAGAAAGTACAGATCCTGACCCGTGAAAGGGGCACTGCTCAAGATGCTCTAAACCACAGAGAGCGACGTGTGGGGAGAGATGGCCCTCCAGAGATGGCCTCATGCAGCTTTTCCTCCCCTGTCCTCAGGGACCCCGACAAACTCCTGACCTTGCAGAGCAATAAAGACAAACGCTAAGGAGGTGGGAAGTCTGGCTTCACCTTCCGTGGTGCGTCAGCAGAAGCTGTGCCTGGTCCCCAGGCGATCACTAGCGGCAGCCTCTTGCTGCCCCCCTTACACCCCCTGGCAACTCTTTAGTTTTTGTCTGGGGCACCAGCTTCTGCCTCCAGAGCTCAGCCGAGGGCACGTCAGGCGGCGACGGTGCGGTGACACCTCTGCCGGGATAGTTTTGTCCTGATAAAAGCTGCGGGTGAATCAACAGGAAGCCGAAATCTCTGTTTCTCATAGTGGAGCATCTTCCCCCTTCGTCCGTCTGCCGGCGATTTATGGGGAATGACTGCTGCAGGGATCGAGCTGCCCTTAGTCATAGGATGATTTTGTCTCTTCCTAGCAGAGAGCTAAGTATAGCGCAGACTCATTATTCAGAGGCCGTCAGTGATAAGTGCCCTTGGCATCCTTCCCGAGGCCAGGTCCTCCTCGGAGCCAGCTCTAATGTGCCTTCACTCCCCCCAGCTCCGTACGCAACCTGTGGCGAGGGGGGAGAGGGTCCCCTCCTCAGGGACAAGGTTCCTGGTTGTTTATTCCCCACGACAGGCTGAATCGCTCCGAAACCTGGAAACTGAAACGGGCACGGTCCAGCTCGGCCGAGGGTCCCATCTCTGGGAAGAGAGACACCATCAGGTGCTTCTCGAGGGGCTTCCGAACCTCAGGAATAATCCACCTTCTCGCTCTGGCCGCGCTCAGCTATCGCGTGTCATGATTTATTTGTGTTATCGTTAGTTACGACAGTTCCAGATGTATTTTATTGCAGATATAAGCATCTAGGATGTTTTAAAATCTTATTCTAATCTTGGGTTTATTATCTTCCGATATTAAGGAATCACAGCGCCTAATTACACGCTGTCTCGAGTGCTGTTTCCACGCTGATGAAAAGCCTTCGTTACTGGGGGGAGCCTGGTCCCTGCCCCGGCACCCGGAGCCGGCTGGTGCGCAGCTTTACAACTGGGATTTAAAACTAAAACCAAGAAACAAACAAAAAAAACCCCACAAACCCAGCACTTTTATGTGCATCGTCTCCCGGGTTCAGCCACCCACGAGCAGATCGCTTTGTCCCCACGCTCAGGGGAGAGAAGAGTGGGGCAGAGCCCCCGCTCCCCGCCGGCTCCTGGCCCGTCGCCCCGCGCCCCGTGGCTCCCCAAAAATCCCTTTGCGCGTTCTTTCCTACTCCCCAGGTGGCCACGTGCGTGTGCGCCTCGGGAAAGAGAGATGGTGTCACCCCGTTGCCATCCCAAACGCTTCCCGGGGCTGCCAGGTCCCCCATGGGGGGGGTTGAGAAACAATATCCCCGGTCTGTTCCCTCCGCCCGCCCCCCAAACGCCTCCCGAAGGTCAAACGCCCTCCCCGGGGGGGGCTTGGCTCCCTCCAGAGCTTCTTTGGAAATCCTGCCTTTGCTTTTTAACCCAGATTCTTTCGAGGTTGTTTAAATACCTCTTCTAAAAAAATAAAAACTAACCAGGCGTTGGCTGTGTGTCGGATAAAATGCCCCGTGGGCTCTGACAGACGGGGTCACACGGGGGGGGGATGAGCAAAAGGGATGTCATTAAGCACCCTCAGAAACCGACCACGGGTCAAAATGAGCCCCGCGGGATTGCCCCCTCGGTGGGGCTGGATGCAGGGAATCTCAGGAGAACGTACCGCCCTGGGAGACGTTGCACCAACACGGGGGGGCTGAGGGTCGGGGTTTTTACGTTATGGTTGCAAAGAGACAGTTGTGTCCCGAGCTGCGGGGTGTCCCCTGCTCCTGGTGGCTCTGCTCCCACCACAGAACATCAGGAGGCGGCTGGGTCCCGGTCACTGTTGCTCCAGCAGGGATTTTCCTGGACTCGGGAGTGAGGAGGAAGGGAGGGCAGCAGGGGACAGCGGGCAGGGGACAGGGGACAGTGGGCAGGGACAAGAGCTGGGAGCAGGAGCACGAGGAGGTTCTTACCCTCCCCTGCACGCGGGGGCTTCGTGCTGGGCCCCCGGGCAACACAGGTTGTTGGAAGCTGGCAATACCTTGCCATTTCACGTGAAAACACCCCAAACGGCAACAGGTTGTCACTCGACACTTAACTTACATTGAAATAACAAGAGAAACAGGGGTTTGGACAGTTTCTTCTGCTGAAAACATTCCACGTCTGTCTTCCGTGACAAACTGCCCCGGCACATTCTGTCTGACTCGGGAAATCCATTTCCCTGTGCTTGGTGTCCCAGCCTGGGACAGTGGGATGGTGGGACAAGGGGACAGGGGGACAGCAGGGTGGTGGGACAGCAGTGTGGCAGGACAGTGGGACAGTGGGATGGTGGGACAGGAGGATGGTGGGACAGTGGGACATTGGGATAGTGGGACAGCAGGATGATGGGACAGAAGGACAGACAGCCACCAACCAGCCCAGCCAAGAAGCCTCATTCACCCCCTCATTCACCCCCTCACCCACTCACTCACCCCTCACTCACCCCTCATTCCCCCCCCCACCCCCGCGTTGTGGGAAAGGCGCGGAGAGCAGCGCCCACGTGCGCGCCTGCCCCGCCCCGCCGCGCCCCGCCCCGCCGCTCGCCATTGGCCAGGGAAGTTTGGTGCCGGCGTGTGATTGGCGGGGGGGCGGGCCGGGGCAGCGGCGGTCGCCAATGAAAGGCGGCGGCGGCGGGAGCGGCGGGGCACGGGACGGGACGGGACGGGACGGGACGGGACGGGAGCGGATGGAGCTGAGCCCCGGGCTGCAGAAGGTGGGTCCGCGGTGGGGGACGGACGGACGGGCGGACAGACAGACAGACAGAAAGACAGACAGAAAGAAAGAAAGAAAGAACAGACAGACGAACAGAACAGGCAGACCGACCCACCCACCCCCGCCCGGTCGGGGCAGCGGGGGGGCGCGGTGCGGTGCCGGCTGTCCGGAGGAAGGGCGGGCGCACACCTGGGGGGCGGGCAGGCACCGGCCGCGCTGCAAAACTTCATTATTTTTTTTCCCCTCTTTTTCCCCCGTTATCCCCTCACCTCCCGCCTTCCCGGGGCCAGGGCTGGGCTCGCCCGCGTGTTTCACTACCCGGGGGGTGCCGGCCCCCCCTCCCCGGCTGAGGGTGCCAGCGGCGGGGGACACCCCCGGGGCCGCCCCGGCGGTTTGCGCCCCTTTAGCTCTTCCCTGGTGTTTCCGTCCCCGGCGGGACCCTCGCTGGAGTGTGCGGGGGTTCAGCTCTCCCCGCGGGGGGGCTGCTCGTACGCGGCTCCGGAGCGGGACAGCGGGTGCCGGGGGAAGGCACTGGCCCCCCCCGGGCTGCCGGTACCGTGCGGGTGCCCCCCCCCGGGCTGCCGGCACCTTCCCCGCACCGCGACAGGACAGGCTCAGCCCGGCCACGCGTCGGGGTTTGCGCTTTTCCCCGCAGGAGCTGTGCTGCAGCAAGGCTTCCTGCTGGAGACGGAGCTGATTATCGTCTAAACTAATTGTGCTCCGTGTCCGGGGGAGCTGCTTGTCCCCTTCCAGCCCCCCCGGCGGCTGGCTGTGCCCCGGGCATCCCGGCTCCCGCCCCGTGTCCTTCGGTGACCAAAGAACCGCAATAACCGAAACGCCCCCTTGGCACGGCCTTCTGCTCAATGGAAGGGATTTTAGATCCTGAGTGGAAAAAAAAAAAACCCAACCCCCCCCCCCCCGGCGGAATGGGGTGCCAGGGAGCAGCTGCTCTCACGACCTTCCTGGCTGTACCTTTGTCGCTGCATAATTAGCAGATGAGTTAAAGGGCTAATGTCAGCACTCTCACTTTCCACGTTGTTGTCATCCCGTCTCCTGGTGCCAGATGGCCCCGGCCGGGCACTGCCCGGAGCTGCTCCCTGGGACTGCTGGGGTGCAGGGACACCCCCACACCTTCCCGGGGGTGGCACCCTTTGCCGTCACCTGCTGTGAGAACTTTCTTGCTGACACTGCCCTTGGAGCTCCCTCCCTGTCTCCGTTTTCGAGGTGTAGCTCCCTCTGTCCCCTTGGGTTCGAGCTCTGTCACTGCTGGGTCCCACGGAAAACTTATTTGTGGGGTTTTGTGGAAAACTGGATGCTGCTGGCAGGTCACCCTGGGCAAATACTGGGGTGTGGGGGGGGTGTCACTGTGTTGCCATCTGGGTCCTGCACTGGGCTCTCCTCTGCAGGGTGATGCTCCTGCCAAAACACCTGATTTTGGGGTGTTTCCTTCCTTCCAGCTCTGCCCACCTTCCCTGTCCCTGCTGACCCCCCTGACTGCCCACTGCAGCACCCTGGGGTCACCCACAGGCTTTTGGGGGGTGGCCAGGGCTTGGTGAGGACCTGCTGGGAAGGTCCCCTCTGGTGTGTCATTCCCAGAGACTCAGAGCAATGTGTCCTCTGCCGGTGGGTCCTCTTGCTGATGACCTCGGGCATGTCCATAGGGTCCTGGTTGCCACCGCTGCTGTGGGGAGGGCACAGTTGGAGGCCCTTGGGAAACTTTTCCCAGGTACCAAGTGGAGATGGATCCTCCAAGAGTGAAAACTGACTTTTTTTCTTGGATAATGGCAGTTTTGTGAGCTGTTTGCTGGGCGGTGGGAGTTGTGGGCAGCTCATTGTCCCCTGTGGGGGGGGAGAGAAGTGGTGCTAGATACGGCCACCAGTGAGGGCTGAGCAGACCTGGGCTGTGGAGCAGGAATATGCCCTGGCAAAGCTGTCTCTGCATGAGACCCATCTCCCAGGAGCTTCTTGAGCACCATCCCCAGGCGCTGGAGCAGTGGGGGCTGCCCAGCGGTACTGTGCCAGGCACCCCAAAGTCTTGGCAGTGGGGAAACCATCTGAGCCTCTCCAAAACACATGGTGGAATGCTTAGGGATGCTTAGGTTGCTTTGGGGGGCAGGGGGGTGGGAAGGACAAGGTGTCATCTTTAATTTTGCTGAAGTCTGTGGAGGGACCAGCACAAGCCCCCTGCAGTGGAAGGGTGTAGTGCTGCTGGGGCATCTCTTCGAGGCAGCCCCCAGCGAGGGGGGGTACCCCCTCTCTGCGTAACCCTCCTGTCTCCTGGCACCAGCCGTGCTGGTATAGAAAAGGAAAAGTCCCAGAAAAGTTTGCTCTTCCAAAGGGATGTGAAATGACATAATAAAACCAAGGAAAAAATAAAATAAAAAATAGAGCTTGGATCCCTGTGTGGATAATACATGCCCAAAGACAAGCGGGCGTCCTCGCAGCAGACGGCTGCTTCATTTCCTCAATTGGGAGAAGGGCACTTTTTTTTCTTTTTTTTTTTCCCTGGGCAGGGGGTGGAATCCTGTCAAACTGTGATTTAGCTTGGCAGTGCCGCCCGGCCAGTTTGAGCAAGTTGGGGAAGGAGAGTCTGGAACTCATTAGGGCTTGTTGCAAGGCCCCGAAAATTTGATTTTTTTTTGATTTTTTTTTTTTTTTCAGTCGCTGTTGGGTTTAATTATTGTTGATGTCTTGCCTAGCGTATTGTGGGATTTCTTTCTGAGGAAATTAAAACAGCATGAGCGGGCCGGCGCTCTGCTTGGCAAAGGGGTTGTTTAGATTAAATTGTGACTGGGGAGCGAGGGCTGGCGGAGATAAAGCGGGACGGCTGGCACTGGGCGCTGCTGGAGCCCAGCTGGAGGGGCAGGCAGAGGGGTTTGGGTGCTCTTCTCGCTAAATTCGGTCCGTTTGTGTCGGGAGGAGAAAATAACCCGCTGAGCTGAAAGGCACTGCTCAAAGCCAAGGTAAAGTTTACTCAGTTAACACAAGTTTTGGCTCTCTAACTTTTTCTTCCGTTCTCCAGCGTGGGTTTTTGCAAACACCTGAAGCAGGGGGGCTGCAGGAGGGGAACAAACCCAGCCCCAGCCTGTGCAGGGGGGTCTCGGGGGGGGGAAGGCAGAACCCTCTTTTTTCTTTTAATCGTTGGCCTTGATGATCCTAAAGGTCTCTTCCAACCAGAATGATTTTTATGGTTCTCCATCAGTGAAGTGTCCAGACACTTGAAACTCCTCTGCTTGTACCTGGAGATACAAGGGATGCCCTTACGGATTGGGAACTTGCCCTTTGTGGACTCCAAGAGGTTAGATTATTTTAGAGAACTTGAGGAATACACTGGAGACCCAGCTCTCTCATTCAGGTTTTGACAAGCTGTATCCCTGGACCAAGGTTTTGGGGCTGGTGTTCCCCTTGGCAGCACTTGGGCAAACATCTGGCTTCCTGTGGGAGAACCAGGCTCACAAATAACAGGGGTTGTGCCCATAATTAGTCTTCTGTGGGACACATCTGTGACATCTGTTCTGCCCAAACCCCCTTTGAAGCAGTTTGGGTGCAAAGTGGTGAAGATGGCAAGGGCTGTAGCTGCAGTGAGTGCCTGCAGAGCCATCACCTCCCTCATTGAAATGTGCTGCTGCTGCAGCCTGAGCCCTGTCAGGAGCTGTACAGGCAATCTCATCTCTTGCTTTTGGAAGCTGGACCTCATTTTTAACAATTAGACCTGAGAATGTTATTTATCCCTTGCAGGCTCCTTCCACGCTCAGGATTTCTGTAGTCCCCACGAGCAGAAGCTCAGAGTTTCAGTATGAGAAGTTGGTACCTTCTCGGTAAAGCCTCCTCTCGATGGACACGGGGTTTGGTCCCCGTTGGTGGCAGGTTGTACGTGGGGTGGCCTGGGGAGAGGGCTGTATCGCCCCATTCCCCCCTCTGAAAGCTGCTCTGTCCCTGTGGGACCAGGACCCCTGCTCTGAGGACATGGTCATGGTGGAGCCCACGGGAGGAAGCGTCACCGCAGGGAAGCAGATGTGGACCCCAGTGCAGAAACCTGCTGGGCTGGGAGCGAGTATTTATAGGTATGAAATCACGAAGCAGCACACGGGTTAAAGGGCTTATTTTGGGACTTGGGCTTGGAGCTAAATCGAGTCCCATAAAACACAATTTACAGGTTACAAAATCCCCCTCGTCCTGCAGGGAGGCGGTGTCTGGAGTGTTTGTTTAGGCTGAGGGTGGTTGGTTTTTTTCCCCTCTCTTTAAAAAGGAAATATTGTATTTCAGCCACTCAGGAAAAGAGGTATTCCAATGCCCTAGCTCCAAACTATTGCTGCATTTAAAGATGGGGCTCAGGGGGAGGGAGAGGTTTCAGGGCAGCTATTTGCAATGCTTGGAAGAGCAGGAGCTTCCTGATGCCCATCACAGCCCCATTCCTCCCACCGTTACCATCCTCCGACTCTGAACCCTCTGAATTCACCCCCTGGGTTACACAGAGCCTGGGAAATGCCCTCTGCAACGGGGGGGCTCTTGCTGGGAACACTGGTTTTGCACCCCCTGCGTGTTGGTGTCGGTGCTTTCCCGAGCCAAATGCAAAGTCCATTTAAAAGCAGTTGATAAAACTGAAGCAAACAGCAGCTTTGAGTTAATTCTTGCTGGATAAGACATCAGGAATGGTTAATGTTTAGCTCGCGAGGCGCAATGTCTCAGACTGGTTTGGCAGTGGCTCTTTGGAGGCAGAGGGAAGCCTGGTGCCCCCCCAGTTCAGCAGGCAGTGGGGCTCAGGAGTGCTGCTGGCAGTCAAAGGGTGCGAGTAAGGAATACTGGGGAGAGGGAGGATGGTGGCTGAGTAGTAGGAAATAAGGAAAAATAAGAGGGTTTTTCCTGCTAGCGCTTAACTGTCGGTGCTGTGAGCTCTATCTTTCAGACGCCCAAAAATCTACATTTCTGGGAAAGTGGCTTTTGCTTGTTCCTGCAGGGAAGCCTTGGTGAAGGGCAGCTGGGTGCTCTGTCTGCAAACCCCTGTGCAGAGCCTGGCCGGGGTGCCTGCCCCAGCTGTGTACGCCCCTTGGAAGCTTTAAATGCTGGGGCTTTAATTGCCATCCCAAGAAAACGGGCTAAATTCTGTCGGGATTCGCTTCTACATAGCCTTTGGCAAATAATTCCAGAAAGGGCTTCGCTGGGAAGGGACCTGTCAGAGGATGAAAAATTGACCATTCTCTTATCAGAGGAACACGGGAAAGCAAATTTACCCCAAAGCGCTGGGGCTGGTTGCCCGTGCCCTGCTGGTGTTTGAGGTGGCACAGCCCTTCGGCTTCTGTGCTGGGGTTCAAAATTAATACCAGCCACAAAATTAGCTCTGATGTCTTCATTTGCTCTTTCTGAAGACCTGGAAACCTGTCACTCAAAGGCATCTCACTTTATTTTCCTTCTATACGAGAGGGGAACTCGTCAAGATCGTGGAGCTCCAGGCACAAATAAACAATCTCCCCTGTGTTTAATGGTTTTAAACTGACAGAGGGGAGATGGAGCTGAGATGTGGGGAGGAACTTGTTTGGTGGGAGGGTGGTGAGAGCCTGGCCCAGGTTGGCCAGAGAAGCTGTGGCTGCCCCATTCCTGGAGGGGTTCAAGGGCAGGTTGGAGGGGGCTTGGAGCAACCTGGTGTGGTGGGAGGTGTCCCTGCCCAGGGCTGGGGGGTTGGCACTCTATCTTTAAGGTCCCTTCCAACTCTAACCATTCTATGACTCTGTCAGAGGTGCTGCCAAGTCTGTTTGGGCATCCAGCTGTGGCAGGAAGGCTGCAGGATGGCCAGCCTCCTGCCAGCCAGGAGTCTTCATCCAGAGCATCAGGACATAGTAACAGAGCAGATTGTCTCCTGGTTTAAAGTACCTGTCCCAAATCTGGACATTGAGGATGGGAACCTGCAGCCCAGGAGGCTGGTGTGATGCTGTCTCAGTGGCTGTCAGAGCTGTGGTTTTACTACACTTTTCCTCTTAAATGCTTTATGCCTGAGCCATGTTTTTATCATTCTTGCACAACTGGATGGGCCTTTTGATATTTTTTTGGAGGGGTTTGTGATACTGGCTGGATCTTGTGGAAGCCTTGGACCTGATAGAGGGAAGGTGCAGCACAGTGAAGGAGAGGATGGGTGGCCCAGGGTGAAATGCCTTTGTGTTCTTGGGCACATCTTCAGCTTTCTTCTGTCTCATCTGTAACACATGAAGAGTAGAACAGAGGAGGTGTTTAGAAGAACTAAATTGTACAGAAATTGGGTGGAAGCAGTTGCTGAAGTGCAAGGTGTCATTGCCCAGAGGGACCCCTGTTCCTGGTGGCAGTTGAGGACCTTCTCCTGGTGGTGGGAAGGATGAAGCTGGCTGGGTGAAGGCAGTCGGGGATTGCAATGAGACACTTACCTGAGCCCTCTGGAACTCAGTACAGCTGCTGATTAATTAAATTTGGGTGGGTTCTCCCCATTCCATACACC
Source organism: Gallinago undulata (assembly GCA_026546715.1). Classification (NCBI taxonomy): domain Eukaryota; kingdom Metazoa; phylum Chordata; class Aves; order Charadriiformes; family Scolopacidae; genus Gallinago; species Gallinago undulata. The sequence continues at coordinate 15,297,749 of JAOTQQ010000003.1, forward strand.
TACTCACAGCTTGGTTTGCTCTTATAATTAAGACCAAGCCCCTGAAGCATTGCCTTGCCTGTGGAAAAATCTATTCATCTTATTTTTTTTTTCTCAAAGTTTGCCCTTCTCTTATCATTATTTCACACATTGTTGGTGGAGAAAGGAATGCTGCCAACTATGTGCTCTTGGAAGAGCGAGGTATTTGCAGAGGCTGTGGCTCTGTTGTGTTTCTCTCATCCTGTAGGTTGAGATCTGGCAGCTCTGTTGAAATAGTTCTCTTAGATGTTGATGTTTTCCCCTCGTATTTATGGTGCTAAAATAAAAGGCAACAGACTTCTTACTCTGTGATATGAGTAAGTGCTTCCAGTATTCCAGATGATACCTGCTCAATTACTGGTGACTTCTGTAAATCCTATAGAGAGAATTTAAGATGAAAGAGTCTTTTGTAAGTGATTTTTCTTTTTTTTTTTCTCTGAGTGTGATAACTGAGTAACTGTGCTTGCTCATAATCTGGCAGGGACACAAATTGCTTTCAGGTCATGATTACAATAGATGTTTTCTGTCTATGAAAATGAGAAGAAAATAAATCAAAACAATCCTTTGCTGTTCTCAGTCAAAATTAGAGTAGCAAGTGTGTGTGTTGATTAATACATTTCTAAGGGGAGCTGTTTGCCCTTGGATAAACATCCCACTTGGAGACACTGTCCAGGAGCCATTTCTCCAGCCCAACCCTGGGATTCCCTACTCGGTGTAAGCTCCTGCCCTGTGTGTCTGGGGTGTTTCTCGGGGGTAATTTTCCCCAAAAAAACTTTGAGAGGTGGGTTTAATGAGGAGCAGGTGATCCCCTTCCTCAAGGAATTATATTAAGAGGTTTCCAAGATGGGAAAACTATCTGGGAAAATGCTGAGTGAGACCGATTGTCCACCCAAACCATGAACTGAGGTGCTAGAGGCCAAGCTCTTAAAAGGAGGTTTCTGCCACCCAGGAGAGGGTTGATTGGGGCTCTTCTGCATGGGACAAAGGACCTTAACTCACTCTTTTAGGTTTAAAAGTAATTACTTTTTAAAGTATCTAAACAAAGCTGTGGCTTTTTTTTTTTTTTCAGACATGCTGGGACTTTTTAGGCCAAGCTTTCAAAGCCATTAGTGCTTACCTGAAATTCTGGAGGATCATTTAGGTTGCACCAAAAATGAGGTTTGATTATTTTATTTTTTTAATTTTTTAACATGCACTTGACGTCTTGTGAATGCAGAGCTCTAGGGCATGGCTGGGCTGGAATGCAGGCGGGGGGCATTGAGACCACAGGAGAGTTAGCATAGACCAAAGGTAGCCCAGTGAGGACAATCAAAGGGCTTCAGTCAAGCAGTCGCCTGTGAGTTCAGTGATGTGAACCTTCTGCCAGCACAGGAGGGAAAAACCATCTCAGTGATTTGATCAGATAAAAGAGAATATTATTTTTTCTGGTGCATCTGCTTTTCAGGTTGAATTAGGGAATTAAAATAGGAGTGAGACTATTTGATGTGGATTTCTCGTTAGCTCAGAGTGAATGTCACCTGGGCACTACCTGTACTACATCTAACTCTTTGGAACATTGATGCTATATTAAAGCCTCCTGATGGTGCACAACCCACTATGGGCTCAGAACTGGGGCAGTTCTAGTTACTAGAAGGTTTTGGGGGAGCAGCAGAGGATCTCTTCATTGCTGAGAAGGGACATTTGGGTGCAGCACATGGTTGTGTGTAACAAGACAATTATAGCAAATCTGCTCACGGCAGGAAGGAAAATGTGACCAGAAGAGGTTTTTTGTATGTACCAAGGCTGGCTTTATTCCTGCTTTTAACGGAGACGTAGCCCCTTGGATGTGTTGATGTTGTGCTGCTGGGCTTGGCTGGCTCCTTCCCTGCAGCTTGGTGTAACTGGTGGGAACTGGTGTGCTGTTCCCCTCTGAGCCACAGAAACCTCTTCTGTGGGATGTGAACACTGACACCCTCCAGTTATTGGAAATCCTCTAGGAAGTTGGAGTTGGCTCCCTGTTATTATGCAAGCTTAGCTCCATTAGACTCAAATAATGACCAATGAATTAATTGCTCTCCATCCATGTCCCTGAACTCCTCAATTGTGCCGAGCCAACCGGTCCCACCCACGCGAATATCCTAGGACTTCTCCCTTTCTCCTTTGTTTGAGAGGCTTTTCTTGAAGTCGGAGCTGTTAATCTCCAAAACTCGTTGCAGCTGGAGGAACCAACCCCACCCAAGGGCTCACGTGGTCCCTCCGGGGCTCTGCTCTGGCTGTGATTTATTGGGGTGGGCACAGAACGTGGGGCTGCATGAGGGTCTTCAGGGGCTGCAGGGGAGGGTTTGTGTTGGACTTGCTGGGGGGAGCAGTCTGACCATGAGGAGAGGTGAAACGGGGACCTCAGTTCTGAAGGGCTGTTGTGAACTTGGTAGTAACTTCTTTGGAAACCGGCTCTTCCTCTTCCTTCCTAAAAAGGAGGAGAAAACATACTTGAGGTAGTTACGTGTCTCCATGGCTGGCTTTAGTCTCCAAATAAGGTGTTGTGCAATAAGTGCTTTCAGGATCCAGAAACCTCTGCAGAAGCAGGAGGTCCCTGTTCCACCAGTCCCTTCTGGAGCTGTGGCTGTGGCAGCTGGTCCCTAACACCTTTCTGAGGCCGAGAGCCCCAGGTGACCCATGGAGCAGTGCCCAGGAGGGGTAATGCATTCATGGGGTTCCTCTCCAGCCCCCCTGGGACTGTGTTCTCCTCTGGCATCGAGCACAGTGAGTGGGGGCAAAGGAGCAGAGTCCTCCTCGCATGCCGCTGCCGGCTGTGAAACCAGCGCTCGCAGGAGGGTGGATGTTCTTAGAAGCTTTATGGGTCTCCAGCGTTGGTCCATCTTTTCAAAACTCCGAACCATATCTGAGGCCCCAGTTCCTCTGCGGATGTGGCTCCAGACGAATGGAGCTGGGGGCTGGGATCCAGAGCCCGCAGGTCCAGGCGTGGTGGCCAGGCGGCTGCTGACCCAAGGCATGTCCTCTTCTGGCTGAAGCTGCCTGCCGTTTTCCTGTGGTACGTGATCTATGTGCTTCTAATGGTGAAACCATCTTGCTAGGAGACACCTTGGCCTTTCAGGATGTCTGTTTTCCATCTGCAGGACTACTATAAACTTGTCTTGTGATTAGACCAAGGTCCCTGTGGATACGCAGGAGAAAAGAGAACTGAAGGTCTTCCAAGGGAGTATGGTCTAAGCATCCCTGATCAGATAAGCGTTATCATCCTTTTGTTACAGTGACTGGTTTAGCAGCTGGAGCTGGCTCCTGTTTCCACCTTGTCACTTAACCACATCCCTTGTCTGTGCTGTGGTCTCACGACATGTAGTGTGCTCAAAACTGATTTATCAAGTCTGTCTTGACCTTGTGCATAACCAGAGGGAGGTGGTGGAAGAAGCAGCCTGGTCTGAGCAGCCTCATAGCAAAAGGAAGAAGACTGAGGATCACCGAAAAGCCAGTGCTGGGCTCATGGCTGCATTGTCCTTGTGTGGTGGCAAATTCTTCAACAAAGGTGGGTGCCTCTGGCCTGGGGGGAGGCACGTGCTTGGCTGCATTAAATACTGGTCTGGTTCCCCTTGGGTATCTGACTCATTGAAGCCCTTGAAGGAAAGCAGAATATTGCTGTGGGTTCTCGTGGCACTTGGTGGGTTAGTCCATCTTACAGATGTTCACTGGGACTTCCCAACTCTGCAGTGACCTGGGAAAAACCAACCTCTCTGCAAAAGGTGGAGGATGTCAGGATGTTAGCTTTCCCGAACTGGCCTCCTTGTAAGCTCTGTGAAAATCTTATGTTAACATTAAATTTCTTCTCCTCAGTGCTGTGTAAAACAGCTGGGTCTCATGGTGTGAGTGTCCCAGGAGCGGTGTGCTGGAGCCACCCCATGCTTGGTGGCTGCACAGAGCAGAGATGTTAAATGCATCCCAAACATCCCAGGGCTCTGTGTTTTCCTTTCTTTACTGTACATCAGCCAGCTCATCACTCTCTGAGGAGGATCATCTCAGCAACCATCCCACCACTCATGCCTTTGGCAGAGAGCTGTTTATTGCTACAGCTTTAGATTGTGTGGAGACCACAAAGCCCTCAGAGCTAGTGGCTCTGTGTCCATATATATCCCATTAATACGTACGAGGGAGAGCACTTGTGTAGCCACAGCTCTGGAAATGAGGAGACACTTCTGAGGGACTGTGCTTGTGATAACTGGTGTGTCTGAGCACTGGCAGCTCTAGTTGTGGTCTAGAAGTTTGGCTGGTTTGCCAGTAGTGTTAGTCTGGGTACAGCATGGTTGCTCCTAGAGGAGCATTCACTGGAAAACACCCAAGTTTAGGCTGAAGTCTCCTCTTTGTGGATGTACGAAACCTCTGGCACTGAACTGGGGGTGAGGAGAGTGGAAAGAAGCTTCCACTTCTTGGAAGGCTTTTCAAGTCTTGTGGTTGTGAAACCAGTGTTTTCTCCATGTGCTGTTGAGGACAGTCCCTTCACAACAAGCTCAACTGTCAAACTGGCTTCAGTAGACCCTTTGGCAAAAGGTTATTGGTCAAGATGTGCCGGCTGGCCAGGGATACACCAGAAAAACCTTCTGAAGTCTGGTGGGGCTGGAGTCTGACCTGCTTATAACTTCTAACCAGGGGTCCACTTTGCCAGACCTGCCTTGGCAGCTCAGTGTTCCTTTCCAAAGGAGTTCTCAAACTCTAAACCAAGGTGGAACCACATCTGGGTTCTTCTTTGTCACTTGTCATCGTAGGCTTTCTATTTTCCAACCATTGAGTGAACTTACCGGTGTCTAGGATGGCCCTGCCTTTGGCCAGAAAAACAGAGAACCATGGTATTACTGGCATATTCCTGAGATCGTTCAGAGATGTTTTTGTGGGTAGAATGGCCTCAATATCCTATCATTTCACCACCTAAGAATTTCCTCTGCACTGACTTGCCTTCTCTCTTTTAATAGCAAGAATGCTATAAGACCAAAAAAAAGCCAAAACAGAAATCTTAAAATGTGTTGTATATCTAGTCATGGAGAGCAGAATTTTGCTTTTCTTCCAAGCAGTTTGTTGACACACAAAAAAAAAAGGCATTACAAATGTCTTCGGACTCTTTTATCTTAAACTTTAGTCTCTCCATGTTTAACAATGCTGTTCCCAAACGGGCTTGGCTATAGGTGGAGTCTCAGATAGTTGGAGCATTTGTTTCACATTATCTTACTGGGTTTGGGGGTGGTTGTTTTTTTTTTTTGCTGTCTTATGTGTCTTTTTTTTTTTTTTTTAAAGAAATCTCCTTTTATGCATATTTGAGGAGCTGGAGCGGAGCTGTGAGGAGAAGCTCCATATCTGGGCAGGAAGTCCTGCTGACCAGGCAGCCTGAAAAACAGGCAGCAGCGCCTGTTATGTTTGGCCCCTGCACAGAGATGGGAATGAGAGAGGCTCGAACCTCCTCGGCTCAGGAGGGAGCGTTGTCCCACAAACAGGGACGTGGCTCTGCTTGGAGATGTCCCCGGGAGCCTCTGCCCACAGGGGTCTGAGCTCCTGTGATGCCACGGTTGGTGGGGAAGTGCCCCATCCCCAGATGGAGGGGCTCGGCTGTGCTCACTGGGGTCTGCCTGTGCCTCAGGGATGTCCCCGAGACTCCACCGGGCCACCTGAGCCAGCCCAGAGGCAGTGGTGGGGATGAGCTGCCATCCCAGGACCTTCTCCTGCTGCTGGAGACCTACTCTTCCAAGGGCAGAGACGCCTGAGCCATCTCAGGAGCCACTTATTGCCTTGAAGAGCCTCTCAATTTTCACATTTCCAATTTCCTATTTCCATATGTTTCTGTATAGTCACTCTGGAGAACGGGTACGAGGGTGTTCTGGAGAGTATGGATTCAGTAGGTACTTCCATGGGGTGTAGACTGAGCAAAGAGCAGTTGACCTCAATTAAACTTGGACCTGGGACGTGAAGCAGAAGTTGTGTTTGGACAAGTAGAACAAAATGACAGATTGAAAAAATTACCAAGAAAGGGTCATGTTAACACTGAACTAATAAAGTGAAATTCTGGTTTTACATGTCAATGTTGAGGTCCCAGGCTGGTGGCCATCCCCAGGCCCTGGGTTCCTGCCCTGACACTTGGATTGGGAAGCACTGGGTTGTCTTTCTGGGCATTCATCTACTGGTTCTGGCTACTGACCACGCTTTCCCCTTTGCTTTCCCCTTCATATATAATGGAACTCTTCCAAATGAGTTTATTTAATCCAGATGCTTGTATTTTAAATAAACAGCCCTTTGTAGTCCCTTGTCTATCCTCAGCTTCTGTCTGACTCATTAAGATTAAAGTCAGTGAAAAAACCCAACCCCATCAGTCAGTAGGTATCCAGCACATGGTTCCAGAACTGGCAAGATTAAGGGGTTTGTGCTGGACCACTTAAAGTGTTGTTATATTTTCTGTAGAGCTGACACATAGCTGAAGAGTCAAAAATGTCGTATTTTTCTGGATATTAGAAACAGGGTGGAGTGTGTGTGCACTTTAAGACCACTTTTAAGGTGTATTTTTCTGAATTCCTGCTGTGAGAAGTCTTTTCACTGGCTTCAAAATACCTGGAAAGGCTGCAGGTGAAAAAGGAGGTGAAAACTCCAGGTGAAAGCTGAGGCAGAAATGAAATAGCAGTTCTGTGGGTCAAAGTGAGGGGAGATGGGCCATGCCCTACTCTTTGGGATGGGCTTCTCGAGGATGAGCAGCTTCTATGGAGACTTCGTAGTTCTGCACAAAGGAAAAAAAAACATGTAAAGGCTTATCATTTACCTTTCAAAATTGGCAAACCTTCATCTGGCTGTTTCTAGAACCATCTGTTCATAAAGGCTTCATCCTTAGCAGCAGCAGCACTGAGGGTTCAGAGTGAATTGAATGCCTTTCCTGAGTGCCACCAAATAACCTTTTCCTCTTGAAAGCTGCAGAATGTGGGTTTGAATGTCAGAGGAGATGTCAGGGTGGCCCAGGTCTGCGTGGGGAGCTGGTGGATGGGGGGGTGGGAGGAAGGAGCATCCTCACCAGCATCACTGGAGCCCAGTGGTGCTGGGCAGAGCTTCAGGGGTGGTCGCTGGTGAAGCCACTGCCCCGTGGTGCCCGGCCACCTGTGCAGGGTCCCTGCAGAGCCTCCTCAAAGGGGAATTTGTTGTTTTAACCACCCACAGCTCTGCAGTGTGAAGGAGCTGAGCACATTTCCCCCCCACAAACGCACGCTTTAAAAGCACCCTCTGTTCTTTTACTGCCACTGCTCCCTCCCTTTGAAAAGAGGAGTTGGCCAGGGTGGCATCTGCCCGTCCCTGTGTGATGCTGGGAGCACTGAGCCCTTGTGGAGGGGGCAGAGGGGCTGGGACTGGACGAGGAAGAGGAGGAGCTGGGGCAGAAGGGGGCCTGAAGAGATCACACGCTATTTAAAATCAATATTGTCATGAAAAACTACCATGGAAAACTCACGGACTGTGTTACGATTGCCCGGGCAGGCACCATCCTTCTCCAGCACCAGGAACCCCTGCAGCCTTCCCTGTTCTTCTGATGGGCTCTACCTGGGTCCGCACAAACCAACGTTCCGTTCCTACAACTAGTTTGTATTTCAAGAGGGATTAAAGCTCTTCTACAAAATCGTGATGGAGGGGAGCGAGCACCAGCATGGGCACAGTGGCCCGAGCCCCCTGCGTGCTAACCTAGCAGGACAGGCAGGCTGGGGGGGGCACAGCGGTTGGAGAACTGCAAGAGGCTGAGAGCTCACGGTGCTGCTGGAGGGGCTGGGGTGTTGTGGAGGTGGGCGACCAGCCTGCAGTTCCATCTGCCGGGTGAGACTGGGTGAAGCTCCAGTGATGCTGCCATCGCTTCTGCTGGGTCCTGGCATGGGAGTGTCCTTATTTCCCCTAAGTCTGATTTTTCAGGGAACAAGCACGTCTTTCAGACCAGAGTCTGCAAGTTTCTGTAAAAACAACCAGGCTGAGGTAAATTCAGCGTCCCGAGGTGTCCCTTCCCCCTGAGGCTCCCTGCAGTACTTAGGTTTTGTCCCCGGCCGTACCCTCCTGCCTTCTTCCCATCCAGAGAGCCACGTTTGGCGCAGGCACTAAAATAGGTTTATTTTCAGTGTTACTGGCTCCTGGTGGGGTGTTTTGCACCCGCGTCTCTGCCGGTGGGAGGTTGTTGGGACGGTCTCTGTGTAGCCAGGAGCACCCACGGATAAAACTGACTTTCTCCTGTCCTCGCCCAGCAGCAGAAAGAGCAGCCCTTTCCCCCCGCAGCCTTTTCCTTCCCGCAGCCCTTCCCCGATGGGGTTCCTGTTCCCCGTGGGAACCACCCTCCAGCGGGGTGGGAACTTGCCACCTTCCCAAAACCACACTGGAGCCCTGCGGGAAGAGCGGGGAGGTGGGAGCTGCACCGGCTCCCGGCCAACACAGAAGCTGAATCAAAAGAGCCTTTTAATGAGCCCTGAGGCTTCTGTGCCCGAGATTCAGGGGGCTGCCCAGGGTGGGGGTCGCGTTCGCTGTGTCTGATGTGCCATCTCCCCTCAATTTAAGGTGAAAACCTCCCTGCAGGAGCTTGGGGCCGGATGCGTGGGCAGTGGTCAGGTGGGGTTTGGGAGGTTGGAGGCTTCGCAGGAGACGAGGCACGGCTGAAGCAAACATCTGAAGGCTAAAGCACGTTGTTAGCTCTGAGGAGAAAGCCTCTCCAACCCGGGTGTCCTGCTCTTTTCCAGATGTCGGTGAGCCAGCCGCAGTCGGGAAGAGGTGTGCCTTGTTTGCGCTGCAGAGGGACGTGCACGGGCTTCGAGCCACATTCTTGGAGGTATTGTCTTGGCCGTGGTGGGTCCTGCCCCGACGCTGCCCCGTGGGTCCTGGCGACATCCCGGCTCCCGTGGCCGCGAGCAGGAGCTGCAGAGCTCCGGAGTGCTGCAGAGAGGACACGCAGTCTGGCTCACTGAGAAGATGCTCGTGCTCTCTGCTCTCCATCCCTCATCTCTCACTCATCCTGCCCTCAGGCTATTTTTTTTTTGAGTTAAAAATCTCCTCCGCGAGTGCTCACACCAAGCTGAGGCTTCACGCAGTGGGTTTTTTCCTGCCTTTGCTGGCACTGCCTGCTCGCTGGGAGCTGGGGCTGTCCCTGCTAGGTTGGGCACAGGTCTTGGCAGTGAGCTGTGGTGTGGGAAGAGGAGAAACCTGGACTGAGAGATGGCCCAGCCCGTGAAAGGGTCTCCCCTGCCCTGGGACCGTCCCCAGCACAGCCCGGCATGGGTGGTGCTGCTCGGTGGGATGTTGGGAGGGGGCACGGTGCCGAAGCCGCTGCATCCCATGCTTGGTGTGAGCCACCCTCTGCCCGCTCTGTGCTGCCCTCCCAGCCCACCAGGCTGTTCGGAAGCTGCTTAGTGAGGGCAGACACATCCCTGCGTGCCTTGGGGGCAGGGAAATGCTGCCCCAGAGGATAGTCTGGTGCTGGGGGAAGGGGCTGAGCCGAGCACCCGGCTCTCACCATCCTTGAGCACCACGGTGACTATTGCTGCTGGTGTCCTGAGCGTCCCCATGGCTGAAATGCTGTGCTTATTGCCAGAAACGCCTTGTCATTTGATTCTTTATTTTCAGTTTTTCCTCCTAAAGCCACTAACAGGGCCGCCGGCGTGGGTAGCCGGTGGGAGCCGAGCAGAGCCGTGTCTGGCGCTGGGCAGGGGCTGCTGCGCTGCCCTCGCTGCTTCCAAACCCCGGCGGGGGAAACAAAGGGGGCTTTGAAATGGAAGGCAGCTCTCCAGATGTCATTAATTAAAAAAGAATTAATGCCCTCCGAGGCTGTCTTGCACAACACTAGACTCTTTTCTGCGAGACCGCAGGGCTCCTGTTGGATGCGGGTCCCGTCCAGGGGTGCCCAGAGCCCCCAGCCCCATCTGTGCTGCTGAAACTGTCCATGGTGGTGGCACCCACTTGTGTCCCACAGCCTTCAGTTCCCTGTTTCAAAACCTCAGCTGCACGGAAATTCAAACTTTAAAACACTCCTTCGGTTGAAACATTTTTTTTTTTTTAATTAACTCAATTAGAGGCTGGTTTGACTCATGCTTGTTCCAGGATCCTGCTGAAATACTTGGGGTTGCATCAGAGCTAGTTTGTCCTCTCTGCTGTTAGAGTTTGATGGAAAAGCTGGCCAGCAGAGAGCAGCCTGACAGACTTATCTCTATTATTTATGGCTGGTATAATTAAAATCATAGACACTTCAGTATCAATTCCTCTTATAGCAGTCACTCTTTCGGTGGCACGTACAGCTTTGTAAAAGGCAAGGCTCATGCTCGGCTGTTGGAGGCTGGGGGGGGGGGGGCGAGGTTGCTGGGAGGGCGGGAGC
>JAOTQQ010000003.1:15321445-15335682 GCA_026546715.1 Gallinago undulata
CAGGTTGGAGGGGGCTTGGAGCAACCTGGTGTGGTGGGAGGTGTCCCTGCCCAGGGCAGGGGGGTTGGAACTGGATGGTCTTCAAGGTCCCTTCCAACCCAAACCATTCCATGATTCTGTAATTTAAAATCTGATGGGGTTTTGGTGCTTAATTGCAGCCCCATGACTTCATGTCACTCGCCCGGGCACAGTCCCATCACTTTTATTTGCCCTTTCCTCCAACCAGGGCTCAGGGACATGGTGGGAGGTGTGGGGCTGGTGTCCCCTGCTCCTGCCCTGGAAATGAGTACTTGTCCGTCTGTCTGTCCCCTAGATCATCTTCTCGGAGGACTACCAGCAGGCGGAAGGGATGGCCTGGCACAAGAAGCACTTTGCCTGCCTGGAGTGCGAGACGCTGCTGACGGGCAAACCCTTTGCCCTGGACGCCGCCGGGCTCCTCTGCACGACCTGCAGCAAAAGCAAATGCCTCTGAGCAGCAACAGCCCCCCCACCCGGGGCACAGCGGGCTCCCCGAGGGCCCCCCAGAACTGGGGTCACTTGATGAGTACATCAGAAGGGGAAGGTTAAAAAAAATAATAATAAATTAGAGCCTGACTATTCAGTTGCAAGCAACTCGGTGCCCCCCTGCATCCCGTACGGCGTGCAGGAGGACGTTCCCTGGGGAGGAGGCACTCGTACTCCTGGGGGGCGAGGAGGGGCTGAAAGGAGGTTCTGAGTTGAGCTGGTTGGTAGAGAGTCTCTCCAAGCTGCTTCTGACTAAGAGCTTGCAATAGTTTTCTGGAAATAACACATCTCAACAGTAACTCTTGGCATACTAAACCCATGGTCACGGTCCCAAACGAGGGTGGTTCTTACTTTTTTGAAATCTGTACTGGAAGTTTACACTAACAGGCTGCTGCCAACTCTACTAAGGGAATGGCTTTGGAGAACTTGATTAACCTGGGTGAGGGCTTTCTGAAAGCAAACGATATGAAACTGCAGCAAGGTGCAGCTGTAGCTTTCTCCCGAGTGTATAATAATGCAAAAATACCACCTTGGCAGGCAGGGTTTAGCCCTGGGGTGGTGGGAAGGCTGCAGCTCTGCCCCGGGGCCACCGCCTGCCTCAGCCCCTGGGAGCTTTAGCCCTGGAAGTGGGGTGCGGGAGTGTCCTGGCAGGTCCCCCCCTGCTCCCCGGCCACCAACTGCCTGTGCCTCCGGGGGAGCATCTGTCCACAGAGCAGCATTGTGTCCCCACCGCGCCACTGGGGGTTGTTAAGCATTTAAAGCATGGGCCTTTATTTCAGCTGAGTCTGACCGAGGAATTTTATGGAAAACAGCTTTGCAGCCTAAGCTGTCTGGGAGCCAGGGGCAGGGGGTGCCCGAAATGCTGCGGTGGCACTTTTTCCCTGCACTGCATCACTCACCCCTCCAGGAGCCAGGGAGCCCTCCCTTCCCCTCGGGGCTGGCGAACCCTCCCCCTGGGCTCTGCCCTGCTCCTCGTCCCGCAGCTCTCCCGTCCCTGTCCCCTCTGGGATCTGAGAGGGGTGACACCATCCCGGGATCCGGCACTGAGTCTCTGCGGGCAGCATTTGTTCCCTACGACAAGCGATGCTTCTGGTGGTCACGGAAAATACCGGGTAGTCCAGGCTGGGAGGTGTCTGTGAGCTCAGTTGTTTTTTCTTACATTAAATGTCTACGTTATTTGCCAGAGAACTGGAATATGTGTTTTGCAGAGGTGTGTGCGCAAGGAGATCCCAGTTGCTGGGTTTGCTTTCTGCTGCAGAAGATGCTGGTTTCTTTCAGGCGTGGTCCACGCGGTGGGTGTTTGCCTCCTTGGGATAGAGTGGCTTGCAGGTGAGGGTCGGGGGGAGCCGAACCCGCTGGGGGGTTAGAGCCTGCCCCACGCGTGGGGGCTGCCCCACACCGGTGCTGGGGGGAGCAGGTGAGTCCATCACCCTGTGTGAGCTGGTGAGACCCACGTGGGGTGCAGAGGTGTCTGTACGTGGGGTGCGAGTGCCTCTTGGACCCCCCCCCTCCCCAGCCTTGGCCTGGTCGATGCTCCTGGAAACCCGGGGCTGTTTAAAGAGAGTCAATGAATCGCTGCCGCAGCACAACCCCCGGGTGATGGAGGAGTGTCACAGGGGGTCGTGACACACATGCTCCTGGGGTCGTTTATCCGTCTCGGGTCGATCAGTGGCGGCGTTGGGTGCCGGGGGGTGTCACCTCTGGGAGTTGGGTGGGATGCTGCAGGTTGGGATGCGCAGAGCTGATGTTGTGTGAGGAATAACAAAGCTGCCTTGGATACAAGCTCTCTGGTTATCAGTGAAGCGGGAGCAGAAAATAAAGCCCCGTGCTTACCTTTATTGCCTCTTCTTCATTCTGTTACAAGGGAAATGTCTTTATATCTTTGTAAACTTTTTTTTTTTTTTTTAAGACACATCATCGTTCTAAACCCTGGGATGTAAAGGCAGCCCAAAGTGCACATGCTGAGCGTGATCGCTGATGGCAATGGTGTGAATCGCCTGTGAAAGGGTATTTTAGCCCAGGCAGTGACGTCCCACGGCATTCCCTGGTGGAAGGCGGGTGTCCGTGTGCGCACACGGCTGGTTCCCCCCGGGAGGGAGGTGCACAGCCAGCACGGGTGGCTGCAAGAAAACTAAATGCGAAAAATAAATCAACAGAGCATCACCGTCTGGGGGGGGGGGGTGAGTACAGGGGATCCCCCTTCAACACTCCCAGGGTTAAAACCCTCAAGGGCAGGCGGTGGAGAAGAGGTGGGTCTTGTTTTCTCCACTGCAGAAGGACGTGGGTGGTGGGAGCTCGGGTAAATGTCAGAGTGGGGGACGTGGGGAGAGGACGGGGTTTCGGGGGGAGCACTGGCACCCCAGCACGGCAGTCGGGGGGGACATAACGCCGAGACTGGTGCCTGCCTCCCAGTCTGGTGCTGCTTTACTGTCCACTGTGGTGGGGTGGTCTCAAGCCACCTCGTGTCCAAGGATTGTCCCCAGTGATGGTGTCTCTGTCAGGTTTATCTTACCGCAGTCCCCGCAGAGCAGCATCAACTTCTTCCAGAGTCCGTCTCCATTAGCACAATCCTCCATCGCTAACACCTGCCTTGGGCTACTTGGAAAAGAGATACCATGGTCTGGTTTGGGTTTTGGTTCTGTGATCTGTAAACTGTAATTTTTCTCCTCTCTAGTCCCCATTTCAGCATCCGTGTGCTTGCTTCAGGCTTCTGGGGCTGCTGGCATCCACTCCAGCCTTTCAGGTATTTCTGCAGCTTGTAAAACACTGACTGCTAAAAAACAAACAGAAAAAAATCACTGCAATTAAGCAGGAAAACAACATCCTCTGCCTCTCAAGTGTCAGGAGCAAGAAAAAAAATGTGAAATTAGTGCATCTAACAGCTGAAAACTTATGTAAGCCTTGAGTTTTGATATTAAAATTGAAATTCAGAGTAAGCACGGAGGGGTGCTCGCCCCCAGAGAAGACACTGCCCCGTGTTTTGTGGTGGTTTATCCCCTGGAGTGGGGCGGCTGCTGGTGTGGAGGGGAGCTGGGTTTGGGGGGCTGTGCTGCCGGAGCCCACAGGGGCTGGTGGTGTTTTCTGTGCTGCCCATACGATGAATTTCAGCTGCTGTGACATCTCCGTGGGCACGGACACTGATCCTTTCCCACACGGACCGTGCAGGAGCAGCCCGTAAGAGCCCAGCTCCTCCCCTGCTGGGTTTTAGTGTTGGTGGAGCTCTCCATGGGAGCACAGGGATACCTTGCGTTGGGTGGTGGTTGGCTGGGCACCACGTATTGCAGGAACTGGTGCCCCTCTTTTAGCCCGTGAATCTGCAAAGGACAAACCTCTGGATTTCCTCCCGTCAGGGGCGAAGGCGAGGACTTTGTGTCTCCCACGTGAACGTTCAGCTCCACTTTGTGCTGTGTAACTTTTCTCCTAAGTATGACTGACAATTCATGAAAATGTGTTCCTAAAACCTGAAATAACCCATTTCTGGATATGAAAGTCTCCCAAGTCTTGCTCCGGTTCCCTTCCCGAGGGAAGGGGGCTGCGGTGGGGCGGGGGCTCCGTGAGGAGGAGGGAAGGAGGAAGGTCAGAGATGCTTCCACCCCTGCAGCCGGGATGCTGCTGGCCTCGGTAAAACGCAGTCACCCCCAGTATTTCCTCAGGATGGGCTAGGAGAGCTTTGAAAATGACCTCTTTAATGGATGAGAGATGGATATTGGACACAGCGGCTCTGGCAGGGAGGGGGGGCCGTGCCCGAGCCCTGGCCCTGGGCTGGAGCCCGTGGCCCATCACAAGCCAGCGGTGTGGGCAGAGCCTCCGGCCCCAGCCAGGCACGGGGGGGCCTTCCCCTCCTCCCCCCACTGCAGAGCCAGCCGGGAGCACAGCGGGGGGGTGGGGGTCAGAGAGAAAATAACCATTGACGGGGGAGAAACTGCAGTTCAGCTGAAGTTTTGCAAGCTGAAGTGTTTCAAAGCTCAACTGGTCTGAACCTACAAATATTTGCAGAGCTGTCTTATTTGTGGTCCCTGTTTTTTTTTGTTGTTTTTTTTTAAGAAATATTTGAAGAAGGAGAAGGGACCTTCTGTTTGTGATTTGGGAGGATTTTGCCAGTGGAAAGGCAGAGGCTGTTTAAGGACAGCAGCTCCGTTTGGGTCTCCTTCCTCTTCCCAGGTTTCCCACGGCATGTCCCCTCACCACCGGGGCCATCCCTGCCCCGGGGCCACGTGTCCCCTGGGGAGGAATTGGCCTTGGCCGTGAGGAGGGGGTCCTGGGCACTGCCCTGCACATAAGCATGGGGAAAAAAACCAATTTATCTAAGGTGGGGAGAAAACCAGTTCAGAAATGAACAGTGGCTGGAGTGATGGCTTTACACAGCTCAGCAAGGAGGTGTGCTTGGAAGAAGGCAGCCCTTTGCTTAAGTAAATGTGGATTCTTTCTATAAATTTGGGATACCTAGTCTAAGGCAAACAAGAGGACTCAAAATTTTTCAGCTCGAATAGGTAGGAGAAAATTAGCTGTCTCTGGAGGAGGACAGTATCTCCCCGTTAATGGGCTACACCTTCAAGGGTAGGTGTCACCCACCCCACGGTGCCGAGGAGGGACCGGGAGCTGGCTGGAATCTCATGATCCCACCTCTCTTTGCACAGGTTTCTCCAGGCAGAGCCAGGGGGGAGGCAGATCTGGAGACATTTAACAGGTTTCCCTCAGAGGTCTATGGAAAACACCTGGGCACTGTGATTTCTTTATGGGCCTGAACCTGTGAAGAGGGAGCTCTGTCCTTGGGAGTGACTGAGGGGTGATGGGGTGAGAGCTGGTTGCTGCAGGGCATGGACGGTGTGTGGGCCTGGGGCCGGCTCTGCACCCCCCACACTGCTGGGACCTTGCAGAAAAGGTAAGAAAAATCTTTAAATGAGGTAAGAAAAACGCTGTTCTGACCTTCTCCTGCCGTGCATGGCTTTGGAGCACTGGAGAGGTTCTGCTCCGCAGCATCCTTCCTTCCCGCCTGGAAGAGGCTGTGTTGCTGTGGCCCAAGAGGTGGGGGGTTGGCTCGGTGGTGGCCAAGCTGTGTTCCACTTCATTCTCTGCAAGAAGAGCAGGGCATTCAACTTCACAATATATTTCAAGGGAAAAAAAAAAAACCCAAAATTGTTTGCTTGCGTATTTCTCCAGTGAATTGACTCGGTCCTGACTTGAAGGAGTCGCTGCCTCGGTGGTGACAAACAGCACGGGATTGTTATATCTCCAGTGCAGCTCAAGGAGAAGGGGACACCTGGGCAGAAGGAGATTGCCCCAAACAAAAACTTTTCAGGAATTTTATTAGTGCAGTCAGTTCTTAAAAGAATGTGATTTCAGATACCTGTAACTAATAAAACTCAGAATTCAGTGGCTTCAGGTGAAAAAAACATAAACCAAAGGCAGAGTGAGGTAGCTATATAAACACTACAATAAAACTCACTTAAAAGCCCCAGAGAGAAAAATTTAGAGGTGAAAAAACAAGTATTCATGAAGTGCTGGTGTGTTTCAGTGGAAACACTCTTCCAGAGGCTCGCGCCAGCTGCTGCCCTAGGACTGAGCTAAATAAAGTTCATGTGGGTATGTGTTATTCTATAAAAAGTGAGGTTAATTATGCCTATATAGTCTAATTTGAGCTTTTATTTACTTTTTAACTCAACTTCTTCAGCCAAATCACCCCGAAAGTAAATCTTTCCACGCTGAGGTTTTTACACCTTGTTGCCCCGTTTCAAGAGGTGACGTGCTCCAGCATCCCCAGTATCCCCAGCATCCCCACGGCACCGTGCCCAGCCCAGGGGGCTCCTCCTGCAGGAATATCTGATTTACACTCCCCGCGCCCCACATGCTGCTAATAGGGTAAAACTGAAGGGAAGTGGATTTGTGTCTCCCTGGAAAGCAAAGTGCCTTCTGAGCAAAAAACAGTGTTCCAATAACCCCTTCTGCTTGAAGCAGCTTCCAGGTGTCACCTCAACCCACCTTACAGACAGGAACGTCCCCCAGGAAAGGCACCCCCAGCCCGGGTTGCTGCCGTGAGGGTGAGCCGGGGCCGTGCCTTGTCGTTGGGCTGGCTGCAGGACCCGTGCTGTGACAGCTGAATACGCTGAATATGCTTTTTTGAACCAGATTATCTTATTTTAATTTTTTTTTTTTTTAAAGTGTGCAAAATTGCTGCCGTGCTTCACTGCTCCACTTGGACAGGGTAACTCTCCCATGGCTCTTCCACAGCCGTTGCTGGCAATGTGTCCCCCCGGATGGCCTGGGCACCCCGTGTCCTGCGAGGTGAGAGCTGTGGGGAGGGGGCTGCGAGGTGAAACGGGGCAAAACAACCTCTGTGCTGGGAGCCTGGCCCCGCAGGTCCCCTAGGCTGCAGGCGTGCTCCATCCTCTGGAGCTCCCACCATCCAGCTTCAGCTCCAGCCACCTCCCGCAGGGGGAAAGGGCTTTTCCATGAAGCAGATCCCGAAGCGCCGGGGGCTGCAGGACCCCTCCGTCCCGGGGGGGCTGGGGGGCAGGCTCCATGCAGCTGTGTTGTTGTTGAGCCAGATGTTTCATTCCGGGCTTAACAAATTCCCCCGGAGCCCTGCAAGGGCGTTGGAGCACGGAGACTGTCAAAGACAGACGTTTTCTCTGCTCATGAACTCAAAAAGCCGACCGAGACACAGGCCGGCTTAAAGACCAGGGAATAAAGGCCTCTTTTATAAAAGAAACCCATTAATGCTTTGCCAAGGCCTTCCCGTGAGACTGCCTAAATAAATTTCCTGAGATTGACAAGGCTTGAAAAGCAGCCCTTTGAGTGGAACGGGGCTCCAAAGCCGTTCAGCTGGGAGGCACCAGCCTGCTGGTTTTGCAGCTCTGAATTTCCTCAGAAAAGAAAGGCCATTTTTCAAATCCAAGGAAAACTTGTGGCAATTCTTCTTTTCTGGTGAGTTTAGGGGGACTAAACAATTGCACACTCTGGGAACCTCCACATTAATAGCAACATCTTGCCTTTAATTAACTACTCGATAAATTGACTGTGCCTGGTGTTGGGGGGGGTGGTTTCATGAATTCTCTGGGGTTTAGGGATGGACCTTCCCGTGGCTGGAAGAGAGCGGAGACGTGACAAACCTCTGCGGGGAGAGGAGGGATGCTGGCTCAGCAGGGATGCAGGAGGACAGCGGTGGAAGGCAGCGGTGCTTCCAGGGGACCCCTCTGCAAACACCACGGACCAGCTCCGGTGCCGACGTTTGGAACCGCGCGGTGAGGAGCCGAAGGGCAGACCAGAAGCCACAGGCCAGGGCTGGAAGACTCAGACCTGCTGTAATTAGTGTCACGTTCCCGTCCATCAGCCCCGCAAAGCCAGCGGTGCCAGGCGGGTGTGCTCAGCTGTACCTGGCTCAGGGGTCCCGCACCCTGCTCTCATCCCAGGGGGTGTCCCCCCTGCACCCCGTGGGCACGGAGCCTGCAGTCCCCTGTACTGAAGGGGCTCCAAGGTCTCCCCAGAGCCTCCTCTTCTCCAGGCTGAACCCCCCCAACTCTCTCAGCCCCCCCTCCCAGCAGAGGGGCTCCAGCCCTCCCAGCATCTCTGTGGCCTCCTCTGGCCCAGCTCCAACAGCTCCATGTCCTTCCAGTGGTAAGTAACTCCAGAAGAATCTTAGGGAAGTCTGTCCATCCCCAAGCCCCAGTCCATGCTTCTCCCTGCCCTGGGGGTCTCTAAGGGGTGGAAAATCCCCCTCTTCTCCCCCAGACTCGGGCCCATCTGTCCCCTCTTTGGGCAGACGAGGAGCTTGGGCTGGTTTCCCGCAGCCATTACCAGCACTGACACCCCACCACCACCACTTCTGCTTCTTCCCCAGGGTGCTACTGCGGGACATGAAGGACCACTCTGCAGACCTCGGCAGCCGCTGCCCTTCCTCACCCTCGGTGCAAACCAGCGCTGCCTGAAGAGCAGTAAAATCCCATGGATGCTCAGAGCACAGCTCCCAGCAACCTCAGGCTCCTTCTTTATGTTTGAGAGAGAGAGAGAGAGAGAGAGGAAAAAAAAAAGGTATTTGCAGAGTTGCTTTCCTAATATTTTGGCTGATTGTCTTAATTGTTTTTCTCCACGGCACTTAATCATGCCTGTTCCCGCAGCTATCGCCCAGGGGTCGCCTCCCCGGGGGTTACTGTGGGCTTTGGTTAAGGATGGAGTGCCGGCGTCGTGCCCGAATCCCTGCGTGGCTCCGGGGGCAGGAGGGAATCCAGGCGGGTCGGGGAGGGCTGGGGCGCAGCCAGGGCACTAATCCGAAGGAAGAAACCCTGGTTATTATTTTAACACCGTCCAAACATGAGGGCTGCCCAAAGGATGCGGAGGTGTGACCTTGACACAGCAGCACCCAGAACGCCAGGTCTTCCACGGCCAGCTGTGAGATCTCCACCACACCTCTGTAAACACAGGGTTTGGATAAACACTCTGACAGGGAAGACTTGGGAGCGAGCGGGGAGAAAAGCCCTCGTGAAATGGGCTCCTTTCTCAGACAGCATCTCTTTCTGAAGGCTTCCCCTGGGACTCATCTAAAGCCACTGCCCCTCTGGTGTCCTCGGGCTCTGGGGGTGGATGGGCTCGTCCCCAGGGCTGTGCCGACTCGTGGCGCTCAGGATCTGCCCCCACATCGCCCTCCCACCCTAATTCTTCTTCGGGACCGTGCTGGAACTACTTCCCCCTCTTGCTGGTTTGCTCCAGGTGGCACTGGCATGTTTTTGTAGCAGGGCGCCTCTCTGTTTGTCGGGCCAAAAATGTGAGTTTGTGGCACTTGGAGACATTTACCCACTTTCTGGGGACTTTTCAAGGGAGGCCAAATACTCAGTGGGGCTTATTGTCCCCTGGCTGCTGGGAGCCTGGTGCCTTGGGGGGAGCACGAGCCGAGGCTGTGGCCACTGACCGGGCTCTGGCGGGTGCCCCAGCTCCCTGGGCTTGCTCTGCTGGCAACCGGGTTTGTTTCTCACTTGTCAGTGGGTAGCCCAAGAAGCCTTCCACTGGCCAGCCTGGCATCCCAGTTGGATGCTCTGGGGCTGGATCCTGGGGGGGTGGTTCCCAGCTGGGGGCTGCCCAACACAGCTGCAGCCCACCCCCCCACCCCCCCCCCCCATGCCCAGCCCGGGGCCAGGCTTGGATTCAATGGCTCCCGTCGGGTTAAAGGGAAGGGACACCAAGAGCTGTCCCTGCCCCTTGCTCTTTGCCCCCCGGCGGCTGCAGGGCAGTGAGGGGCGGCCTCGGTGAAACCCCAAAACTCCCGATACAACTTGACAACCTCCCCCCAAGGCACCACTAAATAATAGAAATAATGAGGGAATAATCCAACCTCCTGGAAATCAGTCCCAGAGGAGAGGCCACTGGCAGACCCCAAGGACTTCCCGGTCATTTTGGGAGGCCCTGGGTGCAGGCAGGGTGACCCCACTGCCAGCGCCCACATCTGCCCTCCTCGGCACGCCAGGGACGCGCTTACCAGCCAAAACAAGAGCCTTTTGAATTTTTTCAGTGCAAACAAAATGAACAAGTTACAAATATCTTACTCTTCAAGAATTTAGTTTTTTCCCCCCAAGAGGACAAAAGTTTAGACAAATCAAATCCTCGTGTTTACAGCTGAAAGCAACCGGCAAAGAAACGGCATTTTCTGCCTTGTTTAGAATATGCAAGAATTTACTTGACTTTTTGGGCACAGCATTTAAGCTATAAAAGTTCAACAAACGGTACGTGCTTTTCCACTAACTATGGCAAATGCCACATGTCCCTGGGTGCCAGCCCATGGCGTGCAGCCCTCACCAGCTCTCTCCTGGGCTGCACCCTGCTGGGTCTGGCTGGGACGGAGACGGGGTGCTTGCCTGCAGCCCCCCGGGCTGACCCTGCCCTTCCCTGCGGGGGGGGGGTGAAGCCCCCAGCCCCTGATGCCGTGGCACAGACCTTTGTTTAGGGTTGGGAAAAAAAGCTGCTTTTACAGAGGAACCTCTGTTCCCGTGCCTCAGGCAACGTGTTTTCCCGTGGGAAGGAGCAGGGTGCTGCTGACGGTGTCAGACGCCCAATTTTGTTTGGTTTTCTTTTGGTTTACTTTTTCCAGAAATCCCATCCTTTCCCCTTTCATACCCTAGGGGCAGGCTGAATGCAACTGATCTGTCTCAGGCTGCAGCCTACTCTTAAATCTTCAAGAGGAAACCTTTCTTTCCTTTTATATTATTTTCTTTTCCCTCTGTCTGGCTTTAAATCCTTCAGCACGACAGGGCATTCAGATTTTTGCCTCAGATCTCTGGTTGTGGTCACTAGTCCCCGTGTGACGTACATCTGGTCTTTGAAGGAGCATGAAGTTGCCTTTGATTAAACTCACTGGTCGCGTTCCCCTGCGCAAACTTCCCGCAGCCAGCGGAGCAGGAGCAGGAGCAGGGAAAACCTGGCCCACGCTGCCCGGAGCCAGGAATGTTGGCATCAGGGTTTGGAGGCTGGAGAAGAGCCTGGAGCAGGAGTGAGGGCTGTGGTGAGCCCTGGAGAGCCGGAGGCTGCAGCCAAGGCTCCTCGTGGCAGAGCACAGCCTCCTATCTATTTACAGCACCGGAAAATTTGCCCCAGGATCTTTCACCAAGAGAAAGCCAGGGTTATTCAAGGGTTTCCCTATAAATGCTGTTGCCTGGGGAAAATATTTTTCTTCTTCTTTTTTTTTTTTTAAATAATTTTAAGTCAAATTTTGAAATATCAACAGCTACTGCAAAACTCTAAAGTTAAGTTTTGACCAATTTTGATGAAAATGTTGTATCAGGATAAATGTGTCTTCCCCGAGTAGCTGCTCTACATGGTTTCCCAGCCACCAAAAATGTGACTTAGAAATGTTGCCATGAATCTCTTTTTCTTCTTCCAGGAAGGAGTAAGCTCTCCATCAGAATTAAGTTCTCAGATCACCTCTGCTTCTTCATTTCACTGAGTTTGAGAAAAAAAAACCTCCAGGCAGAGGCAAGTCAAGGTCTGGAAAATTAAAGAGTTTCTAGCACGGAAACGGATGGCTTTATGGATTCCAGAGCAGGGGTGGGACCTGCTGGGGTGAGCCTGAGCCTGGTCCCCAGGTCCACGGTGCGGCCACCCCCCCGGGGACAGAGGGCTGAGGTGGTGGAGGGACAGACCTCTCCGAGCCCATCTGGCCAGCAGGTTGGTGTTAAATTCTTTGGAGGGGTTTTGAACACAAACAAATATTTAGCCTGAGGTGTCTGTTTCCAGCGCAGAAACAAAGGGCTGGCGAAGCACCAGCCCCTCGTGGTGGGGATCAAGGGAGCAACCCCCAAACCCAAACCAGATGCCTTGGGCTGTAAGAGGAAGCCGCTGCGGCGCTTTGGGTCCCCGATGGAATGTATTTCCAAAGGGCTGGGGATGGCCCTGGGCAAGGAGCCTCTCGGTCCTCAGTGCTGGTGGCACTAGCCCCCGGCTGGGTCCCGCAGCCCGTGCCTGGTGGCAGAGAGCCCCGAGTACAGCACCTCTGCAGGGTCCCCAGCCCTCGCTCCGGTGTGGGGCTCTTAGCCTTCTGGCTGTTTTGGCTGCTTTCAGCAAAAATTCACGGGAGGCAGCTGGAAAGAGCTTCTCCTGCAGCTTCTGCCTGAATCCCCAAAGGCTCGAGCTCTGCTGGCTCCTTGGCTGTCTGTGTCTGCTCCAAGGGCCACCAGGAGCTCTGCAGGTGGGTCTCTACACACGGTGGTCCCAGGTCTCCTGTGGGTCCCCATGGGAAGCCCCCAGGGACTTGTCTGCCTTTCGCCCTGATCTCCACCTTACAGGGGTGATGCTGGAAGATCTCCCCGGTGTCCTCTCTCCTCCTCCTGCCCCTCACCAGGGGTTGGGTTGGTTTTGGTGGGTGCTCACCCGTAGCTCCCATCCCTATTTGCAGGCAAAGCTTTACATTTCACTTGCCCTCTGCTCCCAGCTCAGGCATCGCGGGGTGAAGCTGCTGCTTTTCCACGTCTGAGAAGGAACAGCCCTGGGACCCGGAGCCATTCCCAGCAGTGCCAGGGCCTCAGGTAACTTCCAGCTGGATTTCAGCTTTCTCATTTTTAATGTCTGCTGAGCAAATGTCAGTAATAGCGATGAAAGGATCATTTTTTTCTTTTTTTTTTTTTAATGTTTTACTGCATAAAGGAGAATTTTCAACCTGCCAAGGTTGGCTCCATGGACAGGTCCCTTGGTTTGCACTGACTCTGTAGGAATGCTGTATCCCCTGTGCCTCTGGGGATGAACACGACGCCAGTGTTTCCTTGTTGCGTTTGTTTTAGTGCAGAAAGGAGGTCTCTTCCTTCATGTGGCTTAGAATAAGATAGAAATTGTTATTGTTATTGCATACAGGTTATAAATCTTTCCCCAGTAACGTCAGCAAGTGCACAAGCCGCATCTGAAGACAGTGGGGGAACCTCACTGGGATTATACTGGGCTCTGGTGGGATCTGAGGTGGGAACTGCTGGGGGCAGAGGAGCGATGGAAGGACCCGGGGCAGGGGCTGCCACCCCCCACAGCCCCTGGCCAACTGTTTGCATCCCCGCGGGGTTCGGGTCCATCCTGCCCTCACCGCACGAGGCTGTGGAAACCCTCCCGGCACCCAGTGGGTGCTGCTGGAGCCCCCACATCTGGGCACTACCATTTTCCCGTGAATTCAAACTAAATTTGGGAGCTGGGATCGCTGGACCAAAGGCACAGAGGCCCCAGCAGTTCAAAGGCCTGGGGGTGCCCCTGCAGCATCCCCCATCCCCCCGCAGCCGGGTCGGTTGCTGAAGCAGGGTCTGCACCCCCTGCCAGGGCTGGGAAAAAAACAGTGGAGAACTCAGGGAGGGGAGAGAATGAGCAGAGGAAAAAAAAAAAAAAACCAAACATAAAAGTCAAACACTGAGAGCAATCTGTGTATCCTGGCACTGCCTGTGGCTGCAGCTGAATGCGAAATTCCGGTTAGTTTTGGAGTATCAAATACAAAGTGATGCGTGTCAGCCCAAATCCCAGCTCTCTGCGAGAGATCCCGATTCTGGGAAAACAAATTTCAAATGGTTAAGAAAAAAAAAAAAAAAAGTGGTTGAAACACTTCAATTGATTGCAGCTCTCATGTTTTCTCAAATTTGTCTTGGAGCCTCCCTAGATTTTCCTCTTTAATCCCAAAATGAAATTCAATTTATTTCATATGTTCTTAGTGCCTGAACCAATTAACGTATTTCCTCATCCTTAAAAACTTACCCCTTTATGATAGCAAGCCCTGTAACTAATTCATAGCGATTTTGAGCCCAAGAACTACAAGAAATAAAGAGTTTTAGTAGCATTTGCTTGTCTGGGAAAGCGAGGAGCTCCACAGACAATCCCACAACCTCGTTTGAGCTGCTGCCCAATTACTAATTACTCCTCTATTGCAAGGGCAGCCCTGAAGGAGCAGAAATAGCAGAGAGCAGAAGATACCATCACTTCTCCGTGAGGTTCTGCTTTGACAGTGATGAGATTGTACAAGCTCCCAGCTACAGCTCAGGCCAATAAAGATGTCATCTCTCTGGGGGACGGAGTAACGTGGGCAGGAGGGGGGGGAAGAAAAAGGAAAAAAAAAAGCCTGATAATGCCCCATTTCAGTGGGTTAGAGAATGTGTGTAATTAGTGTTTTCCTTGCACAATATTAAAGGTTTGGTTTTTCTGTTGCTGTTCTCTGACTTGGCAGGTGTGGTTGGAGAAAGCCCTGGGGTCTCGCTGGCTCCGCGGCGGGTGGGGGGGGGGGGGGGGGGGGG
>JAOTQQ010000003.1:15344062-15382770 GCA_026546715.1 Gallinago undulata
GGATGGTGCCTCAACCACCTCCCTGGGCAGCCCATTCCAATGTCTGATAACCCTTTCAGTAAAGAAATATTTCCTAAAATCAACCCAACCGTGCCAGAGACACCCTGTTTGTCTGGCACATACTCATTCCAGCCACTACCAGCACATGCAAGGGAAGGCCTGGGCATATAATGGAAATAGACTGAATAAATGTTAAGCTCAGAGTCCCAGGGGCATGTCCATCCACCCCAGCAGAAGGTAGGAGTGTCCAGACCGTGTCCATCCACCCCAGCGGAAGGTAGGAGTGTCCAAACCAGGGATTGTGCCTCTCTAGAGAGAGGTCGGTGCTGCTCGTGGTTGAACCAAACCAAGCTGTTTGGTTAAAACCAGCGTTGGGTGACTCTGTGCCCCAAAAGGACCCACTGACACCACCTTCCAGCAGCGCTGTTAAATCTGAAAGGTTTTTTCAAAGCCTCTCTCCCCCCAGCACACGGATGGTTGGCAGAAGAAGCACTGGGCTTATGGGCAGAGCAGAGCCAGTCATGGACACAGCGACTCCCTGCATGGCCAGGAGTGACAGCAGCTTATAGGAGAGACCCCGCTGGTTTTAGTGCTCGTAGAACTTCGGATCTAAAGCGTTTGTTGGAGAGTGACTCAGATGCCAAAGCATCATCCAACTCCCAAAGGGGTCCCGCAGTGTCCTCACTACAGATGTGCCACCGAGTAACAGCTCTGGGGGGAGAGCTGGTCTGGGCCATCTCCCAGTCTGGTACATGACTGAAGTTTCTACAGGTGACTGCGAAACAACTAATAAATAATAAAACTAATGAATAATAAAAAGGCACAGTTAAATCCTCTCCTATTTGCACTGACATAAAAAAAAACAACCCCAAGCTGAGGCCTGAGCAGCCCAGGAATGGCTTTGGCTGTAGGACAGCACTGTGCTTCAGCCATTTTCACACTGTTTTGCCCCAGATTTTTGCAGGTATACGGAGCCAGATTCCCTCTGGGAGGGAGCTGGAGGAGAAGAGATGTCCAGCATTGATGAACACCTCATTTAATGGCCCTGCTCATGCCCAGGGCAGCCTGGCCAGCAG
Organism: Gallinago undulata; assembly: GCA_026546715.1. Lineage (NCBI taxonomy): Eukaryota > Metazoa > Chordata > Aves > Charadriiformes > Scolopacidae > Gallinago > Gallinago undulata. The sequence goes on from JAOTQQ010000003.1 coordinate 15,345,139, forward strand.
CAGCATCTCTGGGCAGGATCCCAGCTCCAGAGCCCCTGGACCAGCTCCTGCGGGTGGGATGAGCTCCTGGCTCCTCTGCTGCCAGCAGGGTTTGCCCCAGGGACAAAAGTGCTGCTGGACGGCCCCTGCTGTTGCTGCAGAGCTGTGGAGAATGACTCTGGGGTGGAATTTCTGCTGGTCCAGCAGTGGCCAGTGACTGCTGTGGCAGGGCTTGGCGTTTCGTCAGGCAGAAAACCCAACAACCCTCAGTTCATCAAGGGAAGCTGAGGATGCTCTGTCTCCGTTCCTCAGGGGAAGCTCTGTCCCCCAAGGGGCAATGGCTGGAAGCCAATGGCTACCTGGTGCCATGCCATCAGACCACAGAAGTCACCTGTGCTCCGGCCAGAGCACTTCTCTGCCAGCCCAGGAGCTCCCTGGCCCCAGTGGCCCCACAGGAGGAGAAAAGTCGTGCTCTCCCAGTGGCTGCTGATGGAAAAAGACCCACTTTTTCTGGATTTCATAATCCCTACGTTTCTTCTGACTGTAGAAATGGGAAAAGCTGTGTTCCATCAACAGGAACCTGGCAGTTCTGCTGCAGGAGAGGGTCATCGCCGTGTCCAGAGCAGCTGGAGACATTTCACACACCCCTCATCCACAGCCACCCAGGGAGGGATCCCCCCACCCCCGAGTCACACTCACCAACACATTTTCCTCTTTGAATATGTTCTCTCCACTGACTTTGAGGAGCAGCTTTTCTGGGAAGTTGAGGTGATGCTCAGAAACAAATTCAAAGATGTTGTTCTTCCTGCAAGAGAGAGGGGAAGCAGCAGCACAACCCGGGGCTGGTTGAGGTGTCTCCAGACCCTTCCTAAGTCCCGACAACGCTCGGATGCTCCCTGGTTTCCCAGGACAATGCTCACACCTGCCTAACCTTTGTGCACTCCCACCTTAGTTTCTTAATAACCTTGTGTATGTAACGCCCACGGCTGACTGCGGCATAAAGACTCCTGAGCTCAGACCTTCATGGTGGGCACCTCGCCTTGCAGCTTCCAGACCCTCCCACAGGTATTGACTCCTGGCCAAGAGAGGGCTTATATTGCCTTTCCAAAGCCCCAGCTCCCATTAGTGACCCATTTTGCTCTATTACTTGTAGGACACGGGCACGGCTAGTGGCTGATGGTGGCCTCCAAAGGAGCTGAAGGTCTCATCTGGCAGAGCCGTGCAGCCCCAGGGCCCCCGCGTCCCCCAGGAGACCCACCAGCCTGATGGGCACAGCTGGGGAAATTCCACTCCCTCAGGATGGACCGAGGTGGTGTTTGGAAAAATGAAGGTCTTCCCAGAGGGTAATTGAAGGCATTTGGTACAAAAGGGGGGAAGTGCTCAGGAGCCCCCAGCAGGGCAGGGAATGGTTTGGAGCTAAACCTGCCTGCTCAGACCCCTTGCAGCCCCATCTGTTATCGCTGGCACCGGAGCTCCCCGTGGGGAAAAGCCAGAGCATCCCACGGCCAGCAGCCCTGGCCATCACCGGCCCCAGCAAAGGCAGCTGGGCCACTGCCCGGGCTTCCTTGGCTGCCAGGGCTCGGGGCTGGGGCTGGTCCCAGGCAGAGGATCAGCCCCTGTGTCTCCTCTGCTGGCTTTGTCTGACCTTGGACCATCCTTCCCCCCTGAGAACCCACTGCAGCTCCCACCGTGCCCCATGGACAAGACCATCGCTAAGGACTAAAGCTGCTCCTCTGAGCCCTTCTTTCTGCCTGACCAAAGGCAATAAATCCTCCCTCAGGCCCCCGGTAGGGACCCCAGCAGAGCTCCCAAGCCTTGCAGTAACATAAGGAGTCCAGCCAGTGGCTCTGAACCTCTTCCCACAGCACTCACCAGGTTATCACCACCTGCTTGAAGTGTTGGAGCTTCTTCTCGCCCCGGCAGGTCACGCAGGTCCTGCTGCCCCGGCCAGAGCAGGGGTCACACCTTTGAATGCAACAGGAAGGATTTTAAAGGGGACTTTAATCACTGCCCACTTCCAGAGGCCTGGGGGGCAGAGGGGGGCTCACCCCAGCCCCTTGGTGTGGGTCAGCAGGAGGGGAGGCAAGGACAGCACGTGCTCCACACACGGGGCTCCCCCCCAACCGCGGCTCCAGGGCTAGAGCCTATCTGCTGGGAAAAACAAATGACTGGTGCCAGCCTCAAATCTATCTGTAAACACGGAATTAGTCAAAGAATGTATTAGTACATCTAATTAGGGATGATCAGCACTTGCCCTCACGTGGGTGGGAAGGAGAGAGTGGCTTTGAAGGCGCTGCCGCCGTCCCACAGGTGCAGGAGGGACGATTCCTTAAGGCTCTCCAAGCCATCATCAGCCCCAGCAGATCCCTGCTTTCAGATGACTGCCGTGATTATGCACGATACCATCGCTGTGATTTTAAACTTAATGGAGCCACATAAACAAAAGAGTTTTAGAACAGAATGCCTTCTTTTCCATATTTCTTTTTTGTCACTTAAAGATCATTTTTAAGCCTGTTAAGTTTCATGTTTGGAGAAACCAGAGGGTGGTAATAATTCCCCAGGCTGCGCTGGCCGCGGAACCTGCCAAGCCCCGACCGAGCGCTGCGGGAACCAGCCCTCGGAGCGGCTCTGGAGCAACTCTGCTCCTTCCAGCCCCGTCCCACCGCCCCCCGCCGGGCTCTGAGCCGAGCGGAGCCCACCGAGACCCGGGGCGGGAGGTGGAACTCAAAGCCCCTCTCTTGCCCCGGCTCCTGAAGGTCTGAGAAACTCTGCTCTCCTTGGAAAACCCAAAGCGTTCTCCGCTGGGAAACACAGCAGTTTTGCCACAGAAAGGTAAAAAATATGGAAGGCAAGGGAGCCAAAAAATTATTATTTTCCAAAAGCTTAAGAGTTGGGCTATCAGCCTGGTTTCTGAATGCTGAGGGTGGGCCACCCAGAATGAAAAATAGATGTTAAAATGAGAGTTCACTTAAAAACCAGAGGAGGGAAAGGATTCTTCTGACCAGCCTTTCCCGAGAACGAAGCCCCTGCTGTAGTGCTCTGTCTGCTGGGGATCTGCACGGCAGAAAACCAAGAGCAGCCCGGAGGCACACAGAGCCCAGCTCTGCACTGTGACCCCAGCCAGCAGCCAGCAAGGGGAGTCATTTTAGCTCAAAAAAAAAAAAAAAAAAAAAAGGATTAAGGGCTTTTTTTTTGCCCCATCTCAGTTGAGGGCCAGTGGGACTGGGGTGACTGGTCCCCAGTGAGGTCCCCTTGGGTGGGCGGAGGGCAGGGGCAGGGTGGGAGTGGGGTGGCAGTAATGGGGGGGCACAGAGGAGCCCATCCTACCTTCTGCGACCGGTACCCGAGCAGAGCTGGCAGCGCTTCTGCTGCTCCGTCCCCCGCCGCGACCCCCGGCACGTCACACACCTCCTCTGCAAACACACCGGGGGTTAAAAGAGGGGGTGACTGGCGGAGAAAAACCATCAGGTTCATAAATCAAAAGCTTTTATGTATGTTACCGGAATAATTGCCAACTTAGGCTTGCGCAGAAAGGTGTCTGACAAGTGCGTGCAGGGCACATGAATGTACAAACCAGCTCCTAAATGGTGACTCTGGATTGACCAGGTGCCCCAGCCAAACTCAGCAGTGACCCAAACCAGACACAGGATCTAGGCTGAAATATCTTTTTTCTTACATGCATGTTGTTCCACAGTTATTAAATAACACAATTAGTAGTAGACTCATATATATAAGTATTCGTATAGAATCAGATTAACTTTAATTAAGGGGCAATTTTAGTACAGTAACAATAAATCTTTTGGCTGCCTTTGGGCACATCTGTGCAGAAGAACAATTAGAGAGAGGAGCCCAGATTTGCAGCTGCACTTTCACCCCTGGGTGAAGCCTCCTCTGAGCACTCAGAGACCCCAAAGGCAGACAGAGCACAGCCCCCCCAACAGCCAGTTTGCTGCGTGCCATGCCTAAGATCCGACCCCATCTCACCAGCACGGGAGCAAATCCTCCTTTTCCTCTCACCACCATTAGATGTTGGCTGTCTGCTGAGGGTGGGGTGAGACTTCTCTGCCCCCCAGGCAGGATTTCACCAACCCCACTGAGCATCTCTGTGGGAGCATCAGCCGGGACTGGGTGAACCCGAGGGGGTTTGGGACACGGGGCAGCAAAGGGGGAGCGAACCAGAGCTGCTCTCGGGTGTCCTGCCCTCATAATAAGAGAGCACATGCAGTAATTTTGCAAATGAAGCCCAAATTTCAAGGAATAAGGAACACAGGCCGCCCAGCAGGGGGGTTCCCCAGCTCCTTACCCGACCTGCCCCATGGCACACCCCACACTTGGACCGGCCGTGACCGTGGCATCGGTGGCAGTCCTGAAAGCAGAAGATTCTTCATGCAGAGAGCTGCCCAGGGTACCTCACATTATGCACACGCACTCTTCCTGCATCAAAATTCAGCGATAAAATTCTGCTCCTAACGGGATAGAATCCAACACCACAAAATTGTGCTGTGTGGCCATTAAAGGAGTCATAAATAATAATTATTTATCAAAGGCAAATGTCTATGTAGTGCTGGCAAAAGAAAGTAATATTTTTTTCTTTATTCATCATTTCACTTAAAAGTAAAATAAATTGACCAGCTATAGAGCTTGTCAAAAGCTAAATGGGAACTGTCATGCAAACAAATGTTCTGCTAATGTTGAAAAAAAAGTTAACAAAAGAGAAAAGATTATCCAGTGTTTTTTTTCTTGAAATGGCTGCAGCAAGATTTGTCCTCAAACTTCTAGAGGAAGAAAACACCAGGAAGAAGGGATCTCTAGAGGAAGAAAACATCCCACAAGAAGGGACTGATTTCCCAGGTATTTAATGAGGAAAAACCCAAGAAAATAAGAACTGTAGTGAGGTGCCTGTGCTTGTCCTGAGGATACGGGGGTCCCGGTGGGGGGGACACTGCTGGAGGCTGCTCCCTGAGCCCCAAGGCCCCCGTCGGCTGGGGAAGGGGCTCTGGGGAGCAGCTGGCAGTGAGGGGGGACTCACCCTGACCCATGCCGAGCAGGGCACCTGGCAGCGCCGTGTCTGGCCCTGGAAGAGCCGGGGAGCCCCAACCTCCACGTCCCAGGGGTCCAAGGGGGTGTCCCTGTGGGGTCTGGCTGCTCTGGGCTCTGCAGGAGGGGACAGTGTCTGACCCATCGTGCTGGAGGTGCTGCTTGGATGCTGGTGCTGCTGGGGACCCTCACTCCCCATACCTAGGAGGGCATCGCAGCAGGGACCAACCCTTCACGGAGTTGAGCATCCTCCTGCCCCCCACCACGGCACAGCCCCCCGTCACCCTCAGCCCTCCCAGCAGACCCCCCAGGCCAGTGTGGGTGCATGGGCTCAGCCGTCACCCAAAACCCAGGCTCACATCGTGGCCAGGAGCCACACGAGCCCTGGATGGCAAAGCCCAGCTCCAGCCTGTGGGGCACGTCCCACCAGGGGCTCGGGGCGGTCACTTACTGGTGAAGGGCTCGAACACCCACTCGCTTAACCTCGACTCACTGCACGTCTCCAGTCGATACTGGAAGAGAAAATTTCAGCCCGCACACAGCAGGGGTTTACGTCCGAGCCCCGACTTGCCAACGCTGGGAATGGGGAGCGTTCCCCGGCTCTCCTGTCCCCGAGCACAACTTGCGTAAGAAAAACTAGTTGGCACATACACAATTTAAAAAAAAAAAAAAGCCTTTTGCCATTATTTGGAGAATCCTGTGGCTTATTTTTTAGGGAAGACCCAGATGATGTTTGTAAGAAACCTGAATAATCTCAGAGGTGGAACAAACAGAGGAATAAAGGAGTATCTGCCCCAAGGTGCTCCCAGGGGGCAGCCCCAGCACCCTGCTCCTCAACACTCTGGCACCATCCCCTCCAAGCAGCCCCAGAAGAGGGAGCAGGGGTGGGCACAGCGTCGCCCCTGCCCCGCTGGGACCCACACCAGAGCACGGGACCCACCGTGTCGGTCTGCCCCCTCGGGCAGTGATTCCCCAGGGCAGGGCTGACCCAACGCCCAGCTGCTCAGGCAGTGAATCAGCAAGAGCTGCTTCCAGTGAGAGGGACAAGAGGGAGTCGAAGCCCACGCGTGTCTGTGGATCTGAACATTGCCAGAACAGACCACGGCCGAGGGGTGCGTGGCATCACGGGGCGCTCGGTGCCTGCCCGAGCCCCGGACACCAGGCTGCAGGGCAGGGTCTGCGGGTCAGCCCTTGTCCCAAAGCCAGGCTGGCAGAGGGCTGGCACATTACTTTTTGAGCTGGGCTGCTTTTTTATTTTTCTTTTTCTCCCTGCGCAAAGGGAAAAGGTGTGTGGCTCGGGTTGGGTTGGGGTTTTCTGTTTAAATTCAAGATGAAAATCGGGAGAGGAAAAAAAAGACAATAAACAATACAGAAAAGAGAGAATGACCCGATCTCTGAGAGGAGCAGCAGCATAAAACCGGTGTGAAGCTTATGTTCCAAAGAAAACCTGAAGAATTTGGACCCTCAGGTCACACCTGAGCATCTAACAGCCTTGCTGCGGGGGTCGCTGGGCTGTGGGGAAGGCAGCCCCACACCTCTACGTTCATTTTCCACCCCTGCCCTGAGGCTGCCCCACACACAGCCAGCGCTGGTGTTTCTCCACACTGCTAGAGCCAAAACCCACCATCCTTCTCCCCACCTTCCCTGCCCAGCGAGGAGGGACAGCACCGCAGGATGCCCACAGCAGGGATGGCAGCTGCTGCCACCAATCCAAGGGCTGGTGACAATGGCAGCAGGTGGCACAGGGACGATGCCAGCGCTGTGGGTGCCATGGGGGTCCCTGTGTGTTTGGCACGCAGGTTGCCTGCAGTGGGGACAGCCTTGTTGCCGTCTCTGGGGTCGTGGGACCCCAGGCGGAGTCGGGGGGACTGGCACAGGGGCTTCACCACCCGCCCCAGGCACAAACCATGGTGTCCCCAAAGGTGCTTACCTGTGCTGCAGGAAGGGGGGGGCTGCTCCTCCACTCCCCGGGCTTGTCCCCCCGGGCCAAAGGTGGTGGTGGCAGTGGCTCTCTACGGGAAAGGGCAAGTGAGGAATTCAAGCCCAATTTGAAGCCAAAGCAGATTTTTCTCACAAGGGCAGAGGGATGCAGCTGCAGCAGCTAAAGCCACTGCGGGGTCAGCAGTTTGTGTCCCACCAAACACCCCCCACACCCCAGCCAGAAGCTGTCACCAGCCCAGCTCGTCCCAGTGGCCTTCCAGTAAAGCACTGGGTGGGCTCCCAGGGGAGTGAGGCAGTGGTGCCTGTGCCCACAGCACTGACCTCCCTGCTGGGCTCAGGGCACCGCAGCGGCCCCAGCTCCCTGCTCAGCACAGGTCTCGATGACTTTCCAACTAGAGAGAAGCCCCAGCCAGACGTCAGAGCCAATTGCTTTCCAAACCATCTCTGTCTGCAAGAGAAGCTGGCCAGGAGCCCCAGCTCGGGAGGTAAAGAGGAGTCAGAGCTGGAGAGGCACAAGCCCATCGCGGTACAAGAGGGAGTGTGTCCTGGGACTGTCCCCTCACCTGCCACCTCCTTGGGTTCAGCAGCTGCTGGTGCTTCCTCCGTGTCAGAGAAGCGAAGCTGCAGGGATGCAAAGCGGCAGAAAGATGGAAGGTTAAGTGCCGTGCACGTACCTCTGCCCTGGACCATCCTCCTGCTGTCCTCCAGCCGTCCTGGGGGTGCAGATGGCATCAGGGGACATCCCTGCTCTGGGCCCGGGTCCGGGTCACCTGCAGCCCAGGGAGACACCATGGAGAGGCAGCCCCGGGGCTGGAGGGGGCGCGTAGAGCCCAGAGATGCCAGAGACCAGTATGAGACCCGAGGATTTGCTGCCCTTTCCCATTTTCTGTCTCTCCCGGAGCTGTCCCCGCCGTGCGGTGGAACAACACTGACACCCAGTGCAGGTGACAAAGCCCTGCAGGTCCCCAGCTGTCGCCGGCACCGGGAGAGCCGGGACCCGGCGCTACGAGCCCTGGAGGCGACTGGGGGACTCGGTCCCTGCGGCCAGTGGCAGCCACAGCCCTGGGCTGGGGGCGCCGAGGATCCAGGGACCTTCTAAACACCCGGGGAACTCGCCTGGAAGGACCCAGGTGGCCACAAGCTGCAGCCGAGGGGCTCAGACTTGCCCAGGTTCAACAGTCCGCAAAGAGAGAGGAGAAGGTGGGCACCTCCCGGGGCCTTTGGAACATCCACCCCGGTCTCACCCCTGTCACTCTGCTCATTGAGCAGCTGCCTTCTTTCTAAAAGTTTCCGACTTTTTAAAATTCTGTTCACGGGACACCGGTTGTTTGTTTCCTTAGGTACTGCTCTAAAAATAACCGCCGCTCCTCCTGACGCCCGCGACAGAAACAATTCATTTCATTAAGCCTTTTATCCAGTGACCTTTCATATCACAGCGGCCGATTATGACAATTCAGTCTGTGGAAGAAAAGCGTGTGGGAAGGGGCCGGGAAGGGCAGGCTGGCAGCAGCAGCCCGTCCCACCGGCACGGGGAGAGGCTGAGGGCGGCCATCCATCAACTTGATTTACTAGACTTTTCTTCTGAGAGCATGCTCCTTTCTTCCGGGAAGCTAAATTAATCTCCCCCTTATTTCTTCCTATGAAAATAAGAAACTACATGCTTCGTTTCAGGTGTCACATCCCTCATGCAGGAGAAGACAAGGCTGTCCTTGAGCTGGAGGAGCACAGGTTTCCAAGGAACACTGAGCGATATATGGAGGACTTCCTCGTGAAAAATAAATCAGTAAGATGCCTTCAGCCTGATTATCTCGGCCATGTCTAGATCAAACAGAAACATCTTCCTCAAGCGGTGGGTAAAGTATCTCAAACAGTTTTGGATTCGCTGGTCAACTAGTTTGCAGACAAGGTGACTCTTCTAGGGCTTCACTTGGAGGGCTGCAGGGAAACACTCCAGGAGCACAGACCCCCAGGGTCTTATTTTGACTGTTAAAACACAATAAATCCTTTATTTTCATTCCAGAATATAATGGATTTCTGCACACATTACCAAGAGGACCTGAGTGCCTATTTTTAATGTGTAAATGTTAAACAAAGCCCTGTTTACAAGAAAAGATGGAGATAAGAGTAGAAATACCCGATTCCAGCCCAGTGAAAATGGTTTAAATGACCAGGTTAAAAATACCCCAAATTTGGAGTAAATAAATCAACTGCACGGTCGTTGCTACGGTGATGCTGTAGGAAATCACAATAGTCTACAAACATGAACACACAGCTCCTTTTTAAAACAACAGCGAGCCTGAGATAGACTTTGACCAAAGCCAGGAAATTCAGAGTTTAGGCCATTACTTATCCGCTATTCCAGGTTTTGTTCTCTGTCATCTATGGGATCCAGCTCTAGACACCCCAAAATAGCCAGTAAAATCCTCACAGGAGGCAGCAGTGGAGGAGCCCAAGCCCCATTTATCAGACCTGTGAGTGACCCACGGCAGAGTATCCCCTAAACACAGTTTCATGGCCCCCAACATCCCACCTGCATCCACCCCACCCGGCATTACAACAGGATTCCACCCCTGGCTGAAAATCCAGTTATAAAAGTTTTGGCCTTTTTGTAAGCAAAGAGGGCAATGCTGGATGGTTGGTAAAGCATGAGCAAACCTCTCTGAGCAATTCTGCACAGTGTTCCTGCCCTTCCTGCAAGGGGACACCAGCAGCTCTCAGCGTCTTCCACAGAAGGACTCCCTGTCCTCTCCCAGCCCCCGAGACACTGCCACCTCTTCCACGGGAGGGATCAACTGCAACGCGGGCGAGAAGCCACCAGCCACATAAAGACCTCCATGGGTGGAAACCTCTGTTCGCTTTGCTGAGGTGCCCGAGATCCACATGGCACATCTGCGCTTAACCTTTACCTTCCTCGGGTGTCTAAAACTGGGGTTTTATACATGTTCTTAAAGCAGTCAGAATTGATGGTTGTATGAATTCCAATCCAGTTCTTCAGCTGGAAGATGCCCCATCCCTCACCCCAGGGTGCTGTGGGCTGAGCTCTGGCTGGCGATGCCAGATGAGCAACCCAACATCATGGAGCATGAGGGCTGGTCCTCCCTAAGGAGCCCCTAAAGGAGGGGAGGTTGCCATGAACACCCCTCTGTAGGGGACCCAGGGCTGGGTTCCTCCTGCCGGAGCCGTAACCACATTTCCTCTCTTGGGGAAACTCCTCAGCAGAGAGGGACAAGTCCTGGTCAGGGGCAGACCAAGGCCTAAGGCTGACTTTCCCCACACCCCGCTCCAGGCACACGCTGCAGCTGGCGAGCAGAGACCGAGCAGGAACCCATCGATGTCAGTGGGAAGATCCCTGTTTTCAGAGCATTCAGGACTGGAAGCAGAGCCAAAAGTGTGGGCGAGCCTCAACCTTTGGCAAACCCCAGCAGTTACCCTGCGGTTCCCGTCCCCATCCATCACCGTCCCTGCGGCTCCGCCGGCCGGCCGAGCTGGAACCAGCCCTCCACATGGCACCTCCAGCACCACACTGACTCTTCTTTCCCCTCATCTCATTAAACAGAAACTTCCTGTAGCATCATTATTTCTTCTTAAGCGAATCAAAGCTTTTCTCATTCATAAATTAAGGAACCTCAGAACTCAATTACTTTTCAGTAGCATCAGTGACAGCGATATTTCACTGGGGCCCCACATAATTAGAGTGTTCCACAGGCACCATATTAACATCTAATGAAAAAGATACAGTCAAGGGCACGAGATCAAAGCTCCATCATGACAGATATTTTGATCGAGCGGCATTTTGTTAAAAGATAACAAACCCCAGTTTAATCTCCAACACATGTCAGGCAGCTTAGAGTGGACTCCGAGGTCCCATCTCAAAGGCAAAATGAAGAAGTGTCCCAGGAGCAGAGATCCAGGGACTAAGTTCACGCCTTTAAGAATTAAGTCCCTGTTCCACTGGAACTGGTGGACTTTGCGTTGTGCCTAAAGACATAGGGCGCCTGGGAGAGAGCACGTGCATTTTGGGGAAGAGAAGTTCAGTTCTGGAAACAGCTATTTTTCACATATTACTTGAAAACACAGCTTATGAATAACTTGGTCAGGAAATACAAGTGCATAAAAATAGCAGAGAAACTCGCCAGCCTGGCATGCAATGTATTTCTTTTAGTTTTACTTACTGTCTGCTTTCATTTCTAGTTCCATTTTCAAAACGCAGGAGCAGAGACGATCCCATCCCAGCAACCTCCTCTGGAATAAATACCTTGTTTTCTGCAAACTCTGGGCTCACAGCAACGAAACCCAGCCCCTGTGAGCCACTCCCCTCTGCCAAACAATGCAGATGCTGGCAATTAATGAATTAATGTCCAAGCTGGACAAAGCAGACACTTGCTGGGAAGGAAAGTGCCAGACAGCCCATACACACCACGCTGGCTTCCCAAAAGGAAGCACCACTGGGGAGGAAGATGGCCAGAAATCATGGAAACTGCACCTGAGACCAAATTACAGCTAGAGGGGTGTAAAGGGGCCCTAAGATCCTGTAGAACCCTCCACGTTATGGTTGAAATCCAGTCGTGAAAGACACAAGATCGTTCACCGGGAGGGAGCTGCCTCTGGGCCATCACATGAAAACTCCACGCACGCAGAATTCCCGGGGTTAGCTGCTGGTATCTAGCAGAATTATTAAATACCTGCCAAGTTAAGCTCAGACACTAAAGACAACCATTAGCAATGCTTCATTCAGTGTGTCCAGAGATGGTGGGGAGTCTCCTTCCCTGGAGACATTCAAATCCCACCCGGACATGCTCTTATGCAACCTGGGTGACCCTGCTCCGGCAGGGAGTTGGACAAGATGAGCTCCAGAGGTCCCTTCCAACCCCTGCCAGTCTGTGACGCTGTGAGTTGTTACCCAGGGGAGTTGAGTTACCCAGGGGAGTTAACCACCCACCTCAGTCCTCCAAAGGGCAGCTGGGCTGGGACATGAGCTTCAAGCCCCCAGAGTTGAAGCCTTTTGCAGTGACAGCCAGGCAAGACTTGGGTTTTTATTCAGTGTGGCACGATGCGAGCTTGGACAGAGGAGACTGGCAGCTTCATCCGGGGATGTAATTAATGTAGCCCAGACTATCAACACTGCAAACACAAGCTGGTTTTAATTACGCTCAGACAGTCTACGCAATGACAGCCTCCAGCACAGCTATGTTTAGCAGTGTGAATGCCACCGGAGACGGGAAATCTATCATCCAGCCTAACAGGGCTCTGGGAAGGTGAGCCAAGGCGTGGGTGAGACATTGCCCAGACCAGGGCTTGTCCCACCACCCACCGGCCCAGCTTCTCCACACAGCTCTCACGGGGACACTGGACGAACACTGGGACAGATGGAAAATCGAATTCCCTTCAGCAAGGAAACGTGCAGAGCTAACGCTGGTACAGACATTGCTGGTGTCTTCCCTGAGCTCCACTTCCTTCCAAGCACTCAGCACCAGCATGAACTTGCCACCACACAGCACACACCGTGCCATATTGGCTCTCTCCCAGGTGTGTACATCCACAGGGCAGTCCCAACCCGCTCAGACAAGAGGAAATGGCCTCAAGTTGGGCCAGGGGAGGTTCAGAATTGATATTTGGAATAATTTTTACAGTGAAAGGGTTATTAATCATTGGAATGGGCTGCCCAGGGCAGTGATTGAGGCACCATCCCTGGAGGGATTTAAAAGCCAGGCTGACATAGTGCTGAGAGACATGGGTTAGTGATGGCTTTTATCAGAGTTAGGTTGATGGTTGGACTTGATGATCTTAAAAGTCCCTTCCAACCCAGACAATTCTATGATTCTGAACACCTAGAGGACATCTGACAAGCAGCCTTACAACAGCCACACTGTCCATGAAGCTACAAAGCATTATTAGAGATGTGCCAGGTGCTCATTGCTGGCATTTGTGCTTTGCTGGGGACACACTTTTGGAAAAAGCTTCTTTTCTAGTTTTGCACATTGTATCAGAGACTCTGAAATGTGTAAACGGTTAAAAATTACACAAAATGATTCTCAGGAACTCAAAACCATAACCGCTTAGGAGCACTCACACCCTTAAATGTATGTGAATAGTATGATACGAAGGAAAACAAAGCTGTACCAAAGGGCCTGCTGGACCATGATAACATTGTTCCTGAATTGTCCCCTTTCACTGGGGGGAAAAAAAACCCCACAAGCTAAAAGAACCCAAAAAACATCACAACAGCAAAGGAAAATCTTGATTCTGTAGAATAGGAGGAGAGGACAATGCTCGGGTGATAATTCTAAAAGGGGGGAGGGAAACCCTACTTCTTGCCTACTGAATGCCTCTGCAGAGGAAAGAACAGATTTACAAATTTCTTTTGACTGGGAATCTGGGCGTTACAATGGCATAATTCCCCAATAACAATCTGCAGAGGGTAAGGCCAGCTCTCACGAAGGACCCTGTGTGTGACCATGTCCTGGGGCTGTCCCACAGCTGTAAATCCCATTGCAAGCTCAGCACACGTGCAATTATTTTCTGTTAAAAACAAGCCTTTTGACCCCATCCCTTATTCTTCGTTTAGCTGGGTTTGCAGACAGCATCTATTTCTTCCCCTCCACTCTCAGAGAAAAAAGGAGATCCTGGTAACCAAGCTGCCATCTGGACTGGTATTTGAGTTTTTCTCACCTCACCCATCCGGAACATTTACAATATGGGCAATCCCTATAGATGTCGTTATCGTTTGCTTATCTACCAGTTCCTCCACAGAAAATACAGCTACTCCATATGCAGAAAGAAAACATAGAATACAAAATATTAATAAGGAAAAAAAAAGAATAATTCTCTCATTTACAATTACCGAGGTGGATGTTCTGCGTACCCCTGCGTGGGGAGCCCCCAAGAGCGGTGTGTGCCCGCGTGGTCCCGGGCAGAGGCAGAGCTCGGCGGGGGCTGCTCTTTGTCCCCACACAGGGACCATACACGCATCTGCCTCAGGTTCAGTGAGGAGCCTCCCCCGCCAGCCCCTGCCCCACAGGAACCTCATGCCTCAGTTTCACCTTCACAATAAGTCCCTTGCACCCAGTCGAGCGCTTAATTGCTGAAATCGGGGGGCTGTGGGCAGCTTGCCCAGGGCAGCCCCGCTCCAAACACCACAGACGTTCGTGAACTCATGGAGTTCATGAGGAGGAGGAGGAAGAGGCCATTTCGAACCCTCCACAGCCAACATCCCCGTGCGGGGAGCTCCCTGCCATCCCCTCTTTGCTCGTGCCACAGCCCCTGGCACCCCTTGGGCCATCCCTGCCCGCTCTCAGAGGCTACAGCAGGGGCTGCGGGCAGGGCAGGGAAACTGCTCCGCAGGGCTCCTCACCAATTTCTCCTCTATAAGCTGACCTGGAGAACCAGATCTCGCCCACACACCCTGCCCACGGGCTGTATTTGGGCGAGCTCAGACGGGTCTCCAGGAGGAAGGTGACCAAGCCCACGCCGTCACGCTCACCCCCGCAGCTCCCGTTTGGGCATCGCTCCATTTCAAACCAGCTGGCCCGATCAGCGTTTCGGCGTTACTGGTCCCATGGACTGATTACCCAGGGAGGCAGCCCTCCCAGGACCTGTGCCATCTCCCAGCCCGGAGACGAGCCATCCCTTACCACCAGATGTCACCTCCTCACTCGCACTGACACCTACCCCTCCAAAGGCTGACAAACAGCTTCTCATCTAGACCCAGCACTGAAAAAAACCCTGAGATGACCTTTCTGGATGCTTATTTATGCTAAAAAATCTAAACCCTGAGCTGGCTACAGATGGACAGTTCACTAAAATAATATTTACAGACACAAGAGAAGCACTTTCAGGGGGGAAATATTAGTCCTTATCAACACCTCAGCATCACGCTCACCCGAGGGACCTCCAGGCACGTCCTGACACTCTGCCTCAGCACTAACCCCTCTCTATTGACGTTGTTGCTTTATCTTTCCATATCTTTCCATCCCGGTGAAGCCCATACACGGGGACACCAGCACAACAACCTGTCCAAAACCCCTGAAAGAACCTAACTGCCTTTCTAGTTTCACTGAGGTGCCTTTATTCGCTGTTTCTTCACGCTCTTTGTTTCCTTGAGCAGCCCCGAGGAACAGCTTTACTACACGGCCAGGTTTGCAATTTAGAGTGTTAGTAGTTTTGACCCAATTCAGTATAAATTGGGTCTTGTTTCTCCCAGAGAAGACGGGGCCTGATTTCATCCCACCTGGCAAAATTTTTCTGAGATCTACAGATCTACAGATCTCAGAATCAGCCCCAAATCAGCCCCAAAACCTTCAGTTCTTAAACTGCTGTACAGTGATTTATGTCTCTTCCCCCAAACTTTCCCTGTCAGGGATGTACAGTAGGTTTCTCCTCTCAAAGAGCAGGGGAAATTGGTTTCACCATCCCATATTAAAGTCCCAGTTTTGTACATCCCCTCTGCCTGGGAGAGCGATTGCAAAGGGGATGTCCAGGAGACCTGGAGGAGAGACCCTGCCTCGTCTTCACACCACGAATTTCCATGCTCCCCCGGCAGCTCAAAATAAGAAAGGGGAGGACAAGGAAGGTCAGTTCCTGCCGTGCACTTGTTCAAATTAGTTTTAGAAGACACATGCTTTGTTGTCTCTCAGAGTGGAGACAATATCCTCGGCAATCCCACATGGATCCCCCACACCCCACGCTCGCTGACATCCAGCACAGGAGCTGGAAGAGTCTCTTCTCCGCTGGTGTCCGCCGGGATACCTGCCCGAGGATGCTCTGGCCCCTGGCAAACTGAAGAGGAAGAGGAGAAGGTGGTCAGGCATCCTCCCCAGCCTAACTGTGCTCACCCAAGCCCCAGTCGGGAAAGGGCTTTTACCTGATTTTGTTTGTTTTACCCCAGAAGTAAAAATAGTTAGGCTTTGTTCTTTTGGGTGGGTACAACTAATTTTTAATGGCAACTCGCCCATTCAAGAGGCACACTCCAGACTATTTCAAGAAGTAAAAACAGTTCTTTGCCAAAATCAAGGGCTAATCCTTTATCTGAAGTTATTAAAATACTATCATTAGTTCAAGCAGAAAAACAATGCTTCCTGCCAGAACCCAAGTTATCTTCTCTTATCATGAAGTCATGAAGGGAAGAAGCAATAAATATAACAGCACACCAAAAAATGGTTGTTCTAATGAGTAAAAATAACTCTGTCAGAATAGGTACATGTAGCAGATACTTATCCAAAAATACAGAGTACAACAAAAAATACAGAATATAACAGTCCAGTGGTTTCAAAATGAATGTGTGCTCTGGCATTTGCAGCTGGAGTTCCAGGATGGAATATCAGGGTGCTGCCGGACTCTGGTCCCACAGGGGGGCCATGGGCTGCAGGGTCAGGCCACGGGGCCATGAGGTGGGGTGGGCACCCACCCAAGCCCCAGGTACCACCCCCTCACAGGGCAGTTTTCCAGGTGGATCAGGGATGCCACACTGATGTCATCGCCCGCCACAGCCCCACGGTCACCATGTGCCGTGGTGGACACCACAGAGGAGCAGCCACAAGGACCTCTCCTGGACCTGCAGGCGTGAGGCACTGGGAGATGCATCTTACAGTCAGCAAACAACACTGTGGGGTCCACAGCCATGTCCCAGGGAGCACCACCTTTGCTGGAAAGTCCACAAACCTGCCTGGAGCGGGGGGACAAGGCAGTGGTGTGGACATGGGAACCTGCCGGGATGTCCTCCAGCAGCCAACGGCAATGGGGACAGGCAATGCCACCCCCGTCACCTGCAAAAGGAGAGCCCAAACCTCACTGGCTGCCCGTGCCCCCCTCGCCTGTGTTTTGGCTGCAGCTCCTTCCTCAGAAGCTGAGCCCAGCCCACCAGGGACCACCAGCTGCAGAGAAGGGCATCAGCAAGAGCCGGCAGGAGGGAGCCCTTCACCCCTCGCAGCCCCGGGGCAGGGGAGCCTCTGCTCCCCTTTGGCTTCTTTGGAGAAAGCCTTGCAGAGAGGCCCAAAGCAGGGAGAGGGACAGTTTTGCCCCATTCTGCATGGCGATATGCTTTTTTTTTTTTTTTATATTGTTTCTTTCTTTACACTCAATAAGTGTTCAGCACGGTCAGGCTGTTTTGCTGGGGCAGCCCTATAGCGGCATTTGGTGGCTGCGAACTATACAAAGGACTATACAAAGGCATCTTTGGATTCGTCCTCAAAGGTATATAAGATGCTGGGGAAAAAAGAATAAAACCAGGTACCTTGAAAATGCATAGTTGATGTGATCTCCTGAAAGTTTTTTAATCACAAGGGAAAAAAAAATACTAAAAGACCGGTCAAGATCCATTAGCAGTTTTCATGCTTCATTTAAGGATGTCCACATGGAAATATTTTTTTTTTATAGACTAAATCATTGTGATTTTCCCTAAGAGCGGAGACTGGGGGCTCTGCAAAGAGCTGGTTTAAAGGTCTGTCACTAAGCAACCAAAATTCAGTGCACTTGAGCACACATTTGCTTGTCATCACCTGCTACAGCCCCTGCAGGGCCAGTCCCCCCTTGGGTTCTAACCAGGAGGTGAAGCCATGTCAGAGGAAGCCCCTCAGCTCCTCCTGTGCAGGGACACCACCGTGGTGCCAGCTCTGGGACCACCACGGCACCAGGACCACCATGGTTTTCTTTCATAGGAGGCAGAAAATAAACTTGAACATATTTCAAGAGCAGATGAAAAGGCCAGTTTACCCCTCTTCTACTTGAAACGCTGAGGGTTTTGAAGGGGACAGAGAGGGAAAGGCAACACGGGGATGGGGAGCACAGCTACCAACCACCACTGGTCCCCAGGAAGCCTGCGAGCAGCACGGGGGCTATCTGACACGGAGTTTAAGGGTCCAGTGAAGAGATCTCCAGTGCTTCTGCAGCGAGGGGAGAGCTGCCCGAGGAGATGTGCCACCCAGCACCCATCGTACAAGGCAGGACCCCTCGTACACAACCTCTCAGCCGTGCTCAGGGTGGGCAACCCGCACCCACACACTGCCTGAGCCCACCACGCTGGGGTGCTGGGGCTGAGGCATCACCCATTCACCCCAAACCCCTACATTCATCCAGAACCAGCCTCCATTTCAGCAGCCCTCAGCAGCGTTGAAATCTGGGAGCACCAGAACAGCCAGAGGAAGGACAAGAGACAGAGCAGTGACTGCGGGGGGACACGGAGCTGGGGAAGCAGCCCCCCCAAAACCCTGGACTTTGGAGTTACAGAGCTCAGCGACATGGTGCAAAAAAAAAAATGCAGTGAACCCTTCCCTCCTGGGCCACAAAAGCCTGTCCAGGCTGTCCTCAGCTGGTCCAGCCCTGGCAGCAGCCTCGGGGGGGTGGGGGGGGGCTGCGGTGTCCCAGGCTGGGCAGGATCGGAGCAGGGGACAGGGGACAGCTGGAAAGCAGCAGAGAACAGAGGCAGGTCCCAGGCTGCCCGCCTGCTTTTTCATCTCATCTGCTGCTTTGAAACAGGGAATAGACAAGAAAAAGAAATGGATCTGAAAATGATCTTCCAGAGGAATTTGTTCAGGCAGATTTGCTCAGCTCTGTGCTCTTTGATCAAAACCAGCTGCCAAACTGGGCTATTTTGGTGATGAGCGACATCCTCTCTGATTTCAGACTCAGTCAGGAAACAGCCTGCTGTGAACCAGCCCCCTCCTTCTAATCACCTGGGATGAAGTCACTGCTCTGTCCCATGTCCCGCTCTCCCTCCTGGCTCACTCTGTCCCTCAGCATCGTCCTTTCCCACTGTAGCACCTTCTGTTCCCTCCTGCCGGGACACCAGCCCAGCCCTCGGCCTCCCCGAGCCATGCCAAGGCCAGCAGCATCACCAGCCCCATGCCAGGGCACAGCTGCTGCCCGGACCACGGGGGCACAGGCTGGGCACGGTCCCCCCCTTTCCTGGCCAGCCCCGACAACAGCCCTGGGGGGACCCGACCGTGGCAGAGAGGATGTTCTGACATTTGCTCCTGCTGCAAAACCAGAATTTCACAATTCCACCTTCCAGTACATCCCATAGGCGGCAGTACTGGCCAGCTGGCACCCTATAGCCCTTCCTGGCCAGCTGGCACCCTATAGCCTGCCCGTGGCCCGACAGGCACAGCAGGGCTATCTGGGGCAGCCGCTCCAGAGAGCGGAGCTTCAGTATCAGTTCCATCACCTGGGGGGCTGCCGGTGCTGCCCATACCTGGCTCCTCACAGGGAGGAGGAGGAGAGGGGGGTAGGAGGGGGGTCTGGGCTCCCACAGCCCACCAGATCCTCATTCCTGCTCACAAAAATGCCTACATAGAGCATCCCAGATCAAACCCGTGCTGGAGGCAGGCAGGCTGGCAGGGAAGCTTTAGATCCGTCCACTCTCTCCCTCAGAGCAGCAGCACCAGCGAGGGGGGTAATGAATCTCCGAGAAGGAAATTGGGAGGAAGTCTGTGACTGAGGGGAAACAAAGAGCAAATACATCTCTGTGAGCAGTGCAACTAATGAGGTTTGGTTCCCTTCGGATTTGTCTCTTGGTGGTGAAGCCTTCCAAAAATCATTCTTAAATTTTCTGCTCTCTGCCTAGATGCGTTATCCATCTCTTTTTCCCCTGAGCTCTGTCCCCAGCTCCCCACTCTTTTTAATTTGGGAAAACGGGTGGAGGAGGATGCTCTCGGGGATGAAGGCGGGGCAGAGGAGGATGCTGCTCTCGGGGATGAAGGCGGGGCAGAGGAGGAGGAGGATGCTCTCGGCGGTACCGCACTAGATGGTGCTGTCGGTCCGGGAACCGCCGGCGCCCGCACTCGCTGCCCGGAGACAGGATCCCCCTCATCTTCCTTCCCCGACGTGTTTGCTAATGATAAACTAAATAGACCTATTTTTCTTTTTGCTCCTATCTCTCCAGAGCGATTTGTTTCTCTCCAGAGCGATCCCCATGCCATGAATTTTTCACGAAAAAAGTAACTAAGAGCATAAATTTGCCCTGTGCTTCAGAGAATGACAGTGAAACCCTCCTTGTTGTAAAAGTTTTGCAGTTCTCACCCATAAATGCACCCGGGCTGTGCCCCCTGGAGCCATCCTCTGCAGGGGTTTAGGTAACGCTCGCGGTGTCGCTCAGGGATGCGGGGACAGAAGTGACAAACAGCCTGGGGATGAGAAGCCCTCCTGACCTCTGGGGACCTTGAGTCCTCATGTCTATTTTGAAAAACGCAATGAAAGATTTGAAAGCAGGGCTTCTTTCTGAACCAAAACAAGCCCTCCTGATTCCAGAAAATCACGTCAGTCAAATAGTTAGGCTCTTCACTTTGTGTTATTTGTTATGTAAAGTACAAAACACTGTACTTTGAAGTGAAAAATAATTTCCAAATCAAAGTTTGAAATATTTTGACAGCATCAAAATCCCCCACACTCAGCTCCTACGGTTTCCCATACTATATTGATCCAAAACAAAATTCTAGTTAAATAATTCCAGCTTGATGAAATATTTAAAACTGGCATATCTATTGCCAACATCTATTTTTTAATTCAAAGCTCCCAGGAGCACATCCATTCTCCAGTCACCTATATGAAATATTCCTTTCACCTGCTTTGATGAGTCGATACAAAACCTTTTTAAAAATAAAGACTATTTCATAAAAGTTGTACACGGGAGAAAGTTTAAACTCAGTCCTTACTCTGCACACACTCAGAGATTTTCTAGAGGTCCTGCACCAACCACCATTGCATTTAAACCATCCAAAATAAAGCCAGGAGTGCTTACATCTGGTATTTTCCCCCCACTTCTCTATTTTCTACACCAAGCAAGAAACACCCAACCATTAGTTTTCGGAGGGACGGAACACTGTGGTGGGCATCAGTTCATTTGTAATGTGTCAGAGTTCATTAATGACAGTTGAAAGAAAGAAGAGATGAAGCCACGTCCATGCGATGGTCACAAGGAAGGTGAAATACGCTCCCAACCCTGGGGACCAATGGTGCCGAGGAAGCCCGAGGGTTCCCTGGAAGGGACAGTGGTGCAGACCAGCTCTGAAAGGTGGAAGCCATCACCACTTCTGCTGCCCCTGGTCCAGATTTGGTAGCTCAGAGGCTCTGCAAGCCATGCCAACAATGTAGATTGAGTAAAAAAAAGCAGCATTTGGCCCCGAGTCCCTCCAATATTTGTTTTTACTATAAAAGGCGAGTTGGACTGTAGATGACACATGGGTTAGCTGATCCAGTTACACAAGTAACTGGGAAAGCAGAGTGTTATGTTTGCAAATGCTCTTTTCTGCTTTTGACAGTTCAAATTCTTTTTAAACTTCACCTCGGGCTACAGGAGCAGTGCTGCCTCCAGACCTGCAGCTGGGCTATTTTAAGCACTAATAAGCACGGCCTCCCTACCAGGCACTGCTCCTCCTGGAGCATCTCCATCCAACGGCCACCTTGAAGAGCTCACCAGTAAACCCAGCTCTTCCTTCTTCTGTATATTCGAAAATATTGTTCTTCCTAAAGGAAAGAAGCCACATTTCCAGGTGTGACTTCCAGGTTTGGAAAGGAAACCCGGTGGGGTCTGAGTGAGGATCTCGTGCTGTGCCCACCACCCACCCCAGCAGCCCAGGAGAGCCACTTTCTCCTCCTCCTCTCCTGGATTTCCCAGGATAAACACTTTGCCATCATAAGATTCTGGTCCCTGATGACAGGTGGGCTGCAGGCAGTGCTGGAGAGCAAAGTGGGACCCAGTGGGGAGGTTCCAGCTCTGCTTCCAGCAGGAGTAAGGCTCGGAGTCCCGGAGGGTTACTCTTACTGTTTTCATTTTACAACCATTTTACAAAGATCACCAAACGATAAAAAAAAAACAACCTACAGCCTCAAAAAGCAATAACAGTAAAAGAAGGATGGCTGAGAGTTTAATCCAAAGCAGCAGAGAGCAACCTGGGAGCTCTGCCTCAGCTCCAGCCACTTTATGAACTGGAGACTGGAGCCAAACTGCAAAACGTGTAATGTGGGGTCCCTGACCAGAAACCTGGAGCTGCCCAGAGCTGCAGGGGTTGTCTGAGACCACCTCTAATGGCAGGGAGAGTAACAAACATCCCAGTTGTAATACAAGAAATGGGAGGATGGGGTGGAAGGCCATGGAGCAGAGAAGATTCATGGTCAGGAGACACACAGCCCTGGCCCAGAGCTCTCCTCAACCTGTGAGCTCCAGCAGTCCTTGGAGATGTGACCTCCCCATCGCACACCTGAGCCGCCCCTCTAAAAACCTCACCAGTTCCTGAAGGGACACCATCCCCTCCTGCTCCTCCTCTGCTTGCCAGTGTATTTACCACAAAAAAGAAGGATTTTCTGCCCCAACTTATGAGCCTCACCTGAGATTTAACATTTGCTGTCTGCCTTGCCTTTGTCCTGCAGGTGGATGAGACTCAGCAGCCACCCTCATCCTTCGCAGGTGGAGCAGACCTCGGTCCCCTGTCCAAAACAGGAGTTGGATCTGCTGTCAAAGAAAAAAATAACTTTAGTCTGTGGTGGGAAAGCCTCAGAAGCACAATTTCACACAGGGGTTTTGTACCCCACCTCGTACCGTTCCACCTCGCTCAGCATCACGAGGGGGCTCCAGTCCAGCCCTAGGAGGTGCCGTACTCCCCCCCCCCGGCCGTTCAGCCCCACCAGCCAAACCCCTCACAGGGATCCCTCTCACCACCCCCCTCCTCTCTGCTGGACACGTTCCTCCCAACACCCAGCTCCTCTGGAGCACGCTGTGCTCTGCCTCGCTCACAACAGATGTGCAAACAAAGCCATCCCTCTCCGTGCATCAGGCCTCAGAGCGCTCCCACATCATCTTTGGGGAAAAAAAAAAGTGCTGAAAATGGGATTTTTTGATTGCTCTGCTTAGCTGGAGGAAGGGCTTTTGCAACTAAGACCATGGCAAAACAGACATGAGCACACAAAATATTCACATGTGCATTTATATTTGTCTGGGGGGGAAAAAAAACTGTTGGAAAATGTTGCCCTTCTGCTTATAACCACTGTGTCCTGAGAATGAATAATTCTGGCTTTTTCCAAGAAAGGGCTCCAAATCACCAATAATAGCAGGGCTTCAGGCTACTACTTATCACCAAGGGACAAGGTTGGTTGATCTTGCCATTTACTCCCCTTGTCACTCCATCGGGAAGAGCAGGTCAGCCGGGGATGTCACCCCGCACATCCCAGGGCTTCTTGGCTCTCCACCTGCACTGCCCGACTCACTGAGGTGGCCTTCCCCGGAGCAGGGTCTCCAGAGGGAGACGTGGCATCCCCCCAGGTAAACCTGGCTCAGGGTGGGAGCCGCCTTTGCAGTCTCCACCACAGCCCTTTGGAGGCTCTGGGACGCTTTGCTGGTTTTCTCCAGGGCTGTGCAGCTTTCCCCCCCCCACCCCAGATCTAAGTAGCAGGGCTTCAGTGATGGGAGACGTCAGTCTTTAAAATGATAAAGCTTTCTCACCAGATTCTTTTCCTTATTATCAAAACAAGGGAAAGAATAACATTTATTCAATCACATGGCTGTTAAAGTATCTATTTTGCTGGCCTCTGGCACAGCTTCCCTAAAGACAGCATTTTCTTCATGAAATACCAGCGAGTCTTGGGCATGACTTTAGAGAGCACAGAAATAGTGTGTGGAAGGAGAAAAGCAGTATCGCTTTCTTCCACATATGGATACCAGTTCCAACAAGGGATTTGCACACACAAACACAACCCCTTCTGATTCTGACACAGCTGGCATCTCTTAGCCCCTCTTCCACCTTTTCTTCCATCTATCATACCACTGTCTATTTCTGGCCATCTTTTGCCCCCTCTTCAGTGGGGCTCAATCAGTTTCTCTCCTTCAAGCCCCACAAGCACCCTGAGATGTGCAGCCCAAGAACAAGGTGGGCACCTCTCCACCCGGCCACATCCAGGTGTCACAGCTCCTCTTGGGCATCCCCACCACAAGGCAACGACAAAGCTCCCATTTGTCCCAGAAGGGCAGAGCTCTTTCCCCAAAGCTTAAATCAGTGCCCAAAGACTGTCCAGCCACAGCTCAGCAGCTGCCATGCTGTGGTTTGGACAAGGGCACACTGTCACAGCTCCTCATGATTTATACTGTGTAGTCAGGGGAAGTCTATGAATATTAATTCATTTAGTTCTGCGCTCATAAATAGCCCTGGACAGCCAACACCCATAAAAATACAAATAGCCCAGCGTTAACTCCTGGAAAACTCCAGCACCAAGCTGGAACAAGCTCACAGGTCTCCAGTGACCCCGGCTGGGGCTTCTGCCTGCAAACAGCTCTGACCCACAGCAGGTCGACCCACACCTCACAGGATGTGGCTCCTGCAATACTTATGGGCAAAGAAAAACTTATTTTTTTTTCCAGCCTTCCCCCATTTTGTCTTGCAGCTAAAACGTTGCTTTCAGAAAGGCCCATCCTGCTGTGCAGAGCTGCTGCCCCTCCCACAGAGCCAGGAAAGCAACGGTAGGACTCGATGCTCTGAAAGGTCCCTTCCAACCCAGACAAATCTATTAAAAAAAAGCCTCCCAGGCATCCACCTATGGACATGGACAGTCTGAGCTGAAACCCCAGAGAGCTCTCTGTAAGACAAAGGCAATGGAACAAAATAAAGAGTGTTTCTTCTATTTCTCCCTTTTATCCCGAGCACAGTAATCAATAACTTCATGCACTGAAGAACTGTTTATCTCAAATGGAATTTCCCTTCTCCATTTAAACTCCTCTGATATGTGCCTTCCCTGTTTCAGCTCGTCTTAGGCACTGGTGGAACCACCTGGCTCCTACGGGACGTTACGAATGGTGGAGGGTGCCCTGCTCACAATAAAACACCAGAGTAGGTACGAGGTCTGGCCACGCTCCAGCAGACGTGAGAGCATCTGCATTCCTACAGAGTTACAATGCTTCCTCAAAAAATCAGATTTATATCCACATCCAAGCTAAATAAATCATGTACCATGGTCCCTAGAACAACTCAGTTATCACACTTGGTGTGAATAACAAAATGTCATAATATTTGTCCAAGACATGTGGTTTATTTTGCTTTCAATAACTAAGGTCTAGCAGAAAAAAAATGAAATAAAATATGGAGGTGATGTTTCCTCTCAGTGTTATTCAATGCCTGCTGGGGGAAATGGAGCTTGGATGGCCAGGGGCTGGGGGGCAGAAGGTACCTGGCCCTGCCCTGCCAGCCCCACCGACCGGCCTCAGCGCCAGCAGGATTCGGGCAAAATCCCCTGACATTGGTTCAACTGCAGGACCCTGGGCAGGCTGCAAGGACGTGCACCACACAGACTGACGGATGAAATGGCAAATTCAGAAGAAAATACCTGTAATTCTGTCATTTATCAAGGGCAAAAAAATTAAAACAAAACTGTCATGAAGTTCCAGCAATAACCACCAAGTTTTCATTTCCGCTCTGAAACCCGTCTTCTCAGGCTGTAAATCAGACTGAAAATCACAAACTGTATATTGAAGCCCTGAGAACTCCATCTCTCCGTGGGATAAGGTCTGTGCCCGGGTCTCTTCCCGCTGATTCCTCGCCTGCCCAGCGCCGCAGGAGATGCTCAGGTTTAAGACACAAGTGGCGACGGCAACGTAAACCCCACGGGAAGGACCCCGTGAGATCCGGACCCGCAGCCTGCGGGGACCAGTAACGGGCAAGGAGTCACCGGGACGGTGTCTGCTCCTCGTGGCCATACCCCTGCCCGTGGCAGAGGCGGTGGCAGGGCCCCCGGGGAGCAGCGCATCGGCTGGGGACACCCCTGACACCCCCACTGATAAAGCCCAACACACGCATTACCCCGCTAAAGCCCGGGGGGGAACAGCAAAGCGGCTGGGACCTGAGCACCATCAAACAGCAACATGGTCCTGACAGCCCCATCTTTCACGGAATAGAAAGTCTTTTTCATGTTTAACAAAGACTTTCAGGATTTGAGAGATCACTCTGGCTTTACAGAGTTTTTACACACACTTTGTCTGACGGTGTTTTTCCAGTCCCAGTGCCACGTGAGGTGCTGCAGAGGAAACCGTCGCCCGGAGGAGGAAAGGGAGATGGGAAACTCTTTTCCCATCACTGTATCTGCCAGTCCCTTCAGCCCTGTCAGCACACTCAGCTGGGCACTGGGTGCTCACAGCCCTGTCATCTTCTCCGCTGGCTTGAAGTCCCCTCACTGCCACTGTAGGGCTTACGTGACCTGCGGGGACCCCCCGAGCCCTGCCAGCCAGCCCCCCAGGGCCACAGGAACAGCCTGACCATCCACCTTGGTGCTAAAATTGCTCTTTTGGGTGGGAAATGGTGAGCAGTTACACTGGAGCTTGCGTCCACCCCAGGATTTAGCTTTCAGACAGCCAGCGCCAGACAGAGGAGAACCACAATAGGTCAGAACAAGAACAGGACAGGGAATGGCAGCTGAAACCTTTCGTGTGCAAAGCTCCCAGGGCTAGAAATAGGCATCTATATTCTGCACTGGGTTATTAAGAGACTAACCCCCCCTTCCAGCGCTTGAAAGGATTTTATTTGCAGGCATTAGGAGCCTCCTGGACGTGCCACAGCCCAGCAATATCGATCAACACTGCAAAACTCCCTCTGCACATCTTTGCCATGACATCATCCAACGAGCAGCATCTCTTCTTGTTTACGAGCGGTAACGGGCACCGCTTGCTGCCCCTCGGCTCCGCCTGCCCCCCACAAACACTTCGGGGAGTGTTTTATTCAGACAAAGCCCAACTTGGCCTCGCTCCTTCCAGAGAAGGACTGGGTTTCTGAACTCCACTCTTTAAACTGTGTCACCTCTCTGTTGTGCTGGAGCATGCAGGGGGAGAGCACTCTGAAGAATCCCGGGTGGGGAAGGGGAAAAAATATCAGCCATTTCTTGTGAGGGAGCAAAGGGCTTTCCAGCTGCTGGAGCAGCCCCCTCCGATGACCAGGTCAGACCTCTGGCAATTCATGCACCAGGGGAATTTTCCCCCAATCTCCCTTGGACCTCAAAGAAGGCAAAAACACTCACCCTCCTTCCTCACAAAACTGTTCTGTGTTGTCCAAAAATGCCACCTGGAGGAAGAGAGTGGAGTCCTAAAGCCATTAGTAAGACCCTCCTTCTAACAGCAGCAGTTTGCCGCCCCCAGGAGATGTGCCAGATGTTCTCCCAGCCTCCTCCACCCAGCCCAGGACAGTCAGCGTGGTCCTTCTGCTGCAGCGTGGCCCATCCTCACAAAGGAGAGGGACCAAACCTGCCCTTAGGGTCTGTCCTTGCAGCACAACAGGGGCTCCCTGTCACACCAGGGCTGAGAAGCCGAGCGGTGTCGACCCCAGCTCTCCTGCATACACAGCTGATCTCTCTGCGCTTCACCCAGTGGAGCTGGAAGCCTGCATTTGCCTTGGCCTTGCTGTCCCCAAGCCAGCCAGCTCCTGCCCCGGGCTGTCACGGAGGGGGCTGGTCTCACCCCGGCAGCTCCGCTTGGGGGCTGCATGATTTCGGCAGGAGGTGCTGTGCAGCAGAGCTAA
Organism: Gallinago undulata; assembly: GCA_026546715.1. Taxonomy (NCBI): domain Eukaryota; kingdom Metazoa; phylum Chordata; class Aves; order Charadriiformes; family Scolopacidae; genus Gallinago; species Gallinago undulata. The sequence goes on from JAOTQQ010000003.1 coordinate 15,372,570, forward strand.
ACAACACAGGGAAGAAAGACTGGCCATTTCTAAAAACATGGTGATAAAATAGTAGGGCATCACACACCTTCATCTGCTCCCAGCCCTCACCCCTGCCACTGCAACCCCCCGGGAGCAGCAGCCACCACATCCCACTGACCCAGCTCCCACTGGGACCACCGGGCAGCGGGGAGAGATGCCCAGATGCCCAACGGGGAGGGTGCTGGCCACTACCCCCCTAGACAGGCTGATGTCAGGAGAGCAGAACTTCTTACTTTCTTCTTAAACCCCTATTTGGGGCCATTTTCTTGCCAGGAGGAGAGTTTTAGCCGCCTGCTTCCCCCCAGCTGCACGTGGAACACTCCCCACAGCCCAGCCGTGATCTGCCCTAGCACTGCCACCACCTTCCCCCCGTCCCACAGCCCAGAGCAGCCTTCCTCTTTGCTGACAGGGAAAGCACCATACTCCTCTTGCATGGGTTTTGATTACAGGGAAAAAACCCCAAAACTAATAACACCACGATAAATAACAGCCAAAGGCAAGATTCAACCCTAGTTCTATTCAGCAGCTCCCCAACTAGTTAAAATCTGATTATCAGACTACCCAATTGGTTATGTCACAAGCGATAAATCAAGAAAAGACTCTCGCTTGATAAGGAAAAGCCAAGCGAGGCTATTTTAAAATGAAAATCCAAAGGAATTTAGAGTGCTGGTGTGAGAGAAAAGAGACAAGATTAAGAGGAGATATAAACACAAGCTGAAAGGGGCCACTTCAAACCCATCCTCCTGTGCCTTCAGCGGAGGAGGGATGACATTCCACCAGTACTTGACATGGGTTGTTCTCAGAGCGGGCTGGCACCATCCACTGGCTCTGGGGGGGGTTGGCCAGACCCCTCTGCTGGAGACCCCCAGCCCTTGGTGACACTACTGGGCCACCAGCCATGTCCCCGAGATTGGCAGGGTGCAGCCAGGCAGCACTCAGGCTTTGGGCATCCCCACCACATCCCCTGGCCCGGAGCTATTGGTGGCCCACAATAAGTTCAAAGTGCCTGCAGGAAGGTGGCTGCTCCCCTGGGACATCCCAGCTACTCTTGCACCTAATCTTTCCCCCCTAGTCTGATAGAGAACCCAGTCATTTGTTCAACATTTTGAGGCTAGCATTGCCCACAGCCACGGGAACGTGACTGAGAGGGGATCAAGAAATAGCTTGCAGCTATTTACAGGCTCAATTAGCGCCTGACGAGCTGTGTAGCAAGAAATGCAGCTGCAGATGTTCTGTGTGATACCCAGTGCTCTGGTATCACTAAGCACAACATGAAAAGCAGAAACTCTTCAGTACCTGGGGTGTCTTAATATGACAGCCCCCCTCAGGTCTCCCTCTAGCACCCATCTCTGGGACCCCCAGGTGCTGGGGCAGCCCCGTCTCCCTCAGCCATCAGGGATGGCCTCATCCCACCCACACCAGCCCAGACCCAACGGCTCTGACCACTGCTGGTGCACCCTCAGCACCTGGGCATCCCAGAGATTACCATAGAATTGTCTGGGTTGGAAGGGACCTTTAAGATCATCGAGTCCAACCCTCAACCTAACTCTGATAAAACCCATCACTAACCCATGTCTCTAAGCACTATGGCAATTCATCTTCTAAATACCTCCAGGCATGGGACCTCAACCACTGCCCTGGGCAGCCCATTCCAAGGCTTAATTATGAGCAAAAATATCCCAGGTATGAGCACAAAGCAGCTCCTAACTCAAGTTAAAGACAAAAGGAAGAGTTGTTGATTGTGGACACAGGATGAAATGCAGCTTTACATATTTGTGTCACAGCAGAGGTCTCTCCCCTACTCTGCCTTGAGGGGCTCCACTGCAAATAGAGGATTTCCACCAGGACAGACCAGCTTCTGCTCCATGTGCCCCCAAACTCGCCCTCTCCCACCCACACCAGCCCCTGCCTGCCCCGAGCACTCGCTCTCTGGCCCGGCCGAGCATCCCCAGCCCAGGGCATCCAGCCGGGAGGGAGGTCTGGGGCTCCTACCCCAGACCAGAATGCAAAAAGATTAGGTGGTTGTGTGTCCACAGGGGCATGAATTTGATATTCATAGACTTTCTCTCTCTTTTAAAGGGCAAAACACTTTGAATTGAAACAAACTAAGACCGCGACTTGAATGATAAATGGATGTTTTTCTGTACTTCCTCAGTGAAATCTAATTGTAATTGATATTAAACATGACAGAGCTTCTACTAAAACTTTTATTTGCCAGCCACCAATTTCAGCTGCCTCTGAAATGGTAATGCCATTACATCCCCACGCTCTGCATGGGCTGTACTCGTTAGCACTTGAGGACCAAAGAGCGAGGACCTGCCTCAACACAAGAGGCCCCGTGCCACTCGCAGGCAGGCTCTGGTCTCCTGGGCCTTCTCATCCAAGGGCTCTGACACTAATAGCTCCAGCAAGATTGGATTCCTCTTTCACACTAACAAGGAGGAGACCCAGGCAGGAAAAGGGCAAGGAGAGCTCTGGCTTGAGGAACCTGGGAGAGGGAAGGAACCAGGAGCAGAGAGAGGGAATTTGAGACAGATGGAGAAGACCCGACCCATCCCCTTGGAAGCATTCATTATCCCCACAAATGTTCTCAAGTTGACCAGCAAAAGTGTGCATTAAACACTGTTCTTACCCGGGGCTTTTCTCCTCCTGTGCATTTTGATCCAGCTTGTTTACATTAATAATAAAGGATTTCTGTACACGAAGCTCAAGGTGCTGCACAGTGCAGACCTCGCATGGCACAAAGTCATTGCCCACGTTCATCTTGATGCTCTTTCCAGCCAGCAAAGGAAGACGAGGAGATGGTCAGGTGCTTGCAGACCCATTGGCCAGGCTTGCAGATTTGTACCCAAAATAAGAGAAACTCAGCCCCAGCAGTCCCGAGCCTGCACACACCTTCTGCAGCCAGCAGAGACCCAGGCTCAGCTCCTGACCTGCAGCATCCCGGGGTCAGGGGCACCAGGAGCCAAAGGCAGGGTCACACACCATCACCCGCACGATCCCATTTTTAGGGAGAAGTAACACTGGGGAACTGATCCTTAGAACTGAGCTCTAACCTGCAGTCAGTAGAGCTGAGAAGATGCTCGCGGGAAGGAGACATGAAAGGTAGTTTTGTTTTGCCTTTTTTAACAAAGATGAAAGGCGAGCTCTGCTCCAAGCCCTGTTGGCAGAGCTGATCCCTCACTCCCGGCTGGCAGCACCTTCCACTCGCTCGAAACACTCAGTCATTTGCTTTCCTTGTTCCACACACCAAACTGAGCTGAAGGATTAAAATCCCCTGAGGTCAGGATTTACGTACTGAGTCATTCCTCCTGCTTTAACCCAAGACTCAATTTACCAGCATCGCTCTGTACCCAGCTCTCCCCCCTCCCACAGCACACCGCACGCTCTCAGAGGTCGCCATACCAAAAGCTCCCAATTTCTTCTTTCTTTACTATTCCTTCACTGCAATTCTGGTCTATTTATTTTCACAGGAGCTTTGCTTTCTGAGCACTTTATTTCTGCTTTATTCTTCTCTGCTCAAGAAAAATATTTTACTTGTAGGGACCAAGCAGAAGGATATTCATCTGACCTCTAGAAGTCCCCTCAATTCATAGCACCAGTCCTTCCAGCCCACAGCCAGCCCAGGTTTTTTAATAATCTGTTTATAGAAAAAGTTACTCTCCTCAAAACTCTGTGTAGGGCTGGTCAGGGGGAAATGGTAACTGTTGGGTTCTGCAGAACGTTGTCATAAGGTTTCCTGACAGATGTTCTCAAAATGAAAGGTTTTCATTTCAGTGCAGCTGGGGGTCCCCCACCTCTGACACCCAGGACAGGAGAGGAGGAACAAAGGGAGCAGCCCCCCAACTCAGGGGCAGAGCAAGTACACCATGGCTTTGGAGAAGGTCTGTCCAGCAGGGAAGTGACCTGAGCAGCACCGAGCAGGCTGCTGAGTCTGCCCTGCTCCTGCCACATCCCTCTGCTCTGGCTGTAACTCTTCCCATTTCCCTGGGAGAAAAAGAACCTTCAGAGCCATGACGTATGGGGAGGGTGGAAAAAGAGCCCCAAGCTAAAGAGAAGTGGTGGAGTCTCCATGTCCTGAGCAATGCCTGACAGCTTGGGAAGGTGCGAGGATGAGGAGATCTAAGCCCTGCTTCTCTGGCAAGCTCCAGACCAATGCCAGCAGCATCCTCCTCTGTCAGTGCTGTGGCACAAAGCTTCGAGAGTTGCTGCTCGTAGAGTAGGAAAAAAAGCCTGGCAGCAAAAGCAGCAGCAAAAAGCAGGAGAAAAGAGGCTTCTCCGTGCAGTGGCCACCAGCAATATCATATTTACGGGGTAGGAGCCATCCTCTGGTAACAAGCACAGCCCAGATTCCTGCAGCGGGTGGGGAGCTGGGTGCAGCACGTCAGTGTGCTGGGTGTCTGCAGAACACCCCATCTGCACAGCAATTCCCAGGAGCCTGAACCCCCTTCCTGCACACGCAGAGCTGGACAGACGGACGGGCCAGGGGGGCTGCACTCAGGGACCAGCTGAAGCTCAGGGCTTGCCTGGAGCCTGGTGCCAGAAACCTCCCCCCAAGGAGAAGACCCCAATTTGGAAGGGGCAATGCACTTGCTATATGAAAGATGGACTTTTTATTGAAAGGCACAATGACTTTATTGCTGTGCAGCTGGAGCGTGACTTGGTACCAGTCACTGCCAAGAAGTTAAAGGCTGAGTCTCTCCACAGCCAGGCTGGGAGAGGGTCTCCACAAGACAAGCCATGGCCAGCAAATCCTTTCAATGCAGCTCTCATCATTGAGTTATTAAGCCTTGGAATGGGCTGCCCAGGGCAGTGGTTGAGGCACCATCCCTGGAGGGATTTAAGAGACAGGTTGCCATAGAGCTTAGGGATATGGGTTAGTGATGGGTTTTATCAGAGTTAGGTTGATGGTTGGACTTGATGATCTTAAAGGTCTCTTCCAACCCAGACAATCCTATGATTCTGTCTGTATCTATCCCCAGGGGAGAAATCCCCAGTATTTGCTAAAAACGCTACTGTTTTATCATCTATACTTAGCAATTACACTCCTGGTTGCCATTAGTTACTAACAAACTAGTATTACTGTTAGTCCACCGTAGCCTCTGCACACCAGAGCTTTCACATGGCGTCCCATTCACAGTGTTAAAATACTCACAAATGGATTTATTTATAGCATCTAGGGCGCAACAGAATATTCCTGCTCTCTCTCACGGCTACTTGAGACACGTACGAGCCGCACACCAGCCGCTCGGTGGGTTCACATTCTCCCACTCCCACGCCCTGGACACCGAAGCCGCGTGCCGGGGGGTGCAAGAGCACAGCCCACCCCAAAGGCAGCAGGTGACTCACGCCGTCAGAAATCCCGGAGGAGAGGCGGGGAGGGCTCCGCGGCTGCCCCCCCCCGGCCACCCTGCCGTACCCCCCCACGGCCCCCGGGCTCGGGGCAGCCGGCTGAGCCCACGGGGCTGCAGGGACGGCACATCGCCAAAGCCCCCCCTTCCCCCTGCAAAGCCTTCCGAGGGGGACAGCTGGATGAAAAGGCAGCAGAGCAAACCCCCCCGCACGGCACTCCTCGTCGGGCAGGGGCAGCAGCTGCCACCCCTAAATCGGGCACTGGTCCCCGGCCAAGCGAGCGCTGCTGCTGTGTCAGACAGCGGGACTCACGCACACCGCCCCTGCTCACACCACCTACCTGCTCCTGCAGCTCAGAGTGAGGGGCAAAACAGCTTATTTTGCAAAAAAAAAACCAAACCCAAAAACCCAACACCCTCAACAATCTATCCCAAAGCGCTCAGCCATCACAGCGGCGATGCTACACAACTTTGTCAGTGAGGAATCCAGCCGTGACAGAGCTGCTCTGCCCTTAAAGCTGCTGCCCAAACCTTTGGAGGAGTTTTTACTCCCCACACCAGCCCCTGCTGCCGAGCAGGAGCCGGTGCTGGCACCGTGGCAGAGGGTCTGTCACCGACCAAGCGTGTGAAAGCCCCTCTGAAGGGCAGCTCCTCCTGCGCCAGGCTCTGGGCACCAGCTCCCTGCTGGGTTTCAGTGCTGCAGCTTGTGGTGCTGGGCACCTGTGGCAGGGCAAGGGACCGTGGCCAGAGCCAGCCACCCCTCGGGTGAGAGACCCGGGGACATGAAACTGGTGCTGCCAAAGGGTTTCCCGTATCCTTTAACTGGGAGGAACACAGCCAAGAGAGGGCCTCCTGGAGCACACCACAGGCTTAAACCCACAACCCCACACTCAAAAACCTCACAGAATTTGTCCCTTCACCATAGGTGCCCCCTTTACTGTTAGAAAGCCCCATGGGTTTGGCACAGTCACTTCCCAGCCCCAATTCTGCCTCCCTTCTCCCCACAGGAGGGGTCCAGGAGGTCCCTGACAAGCTGCAGGTGTCATGGTTTTAGCCATGGATGTGTCACACCTCAGGACATCACTGAGATGTGATGAGGGCATCACATCTGCTTTCACAAAAGCAGAAATTCCAAGGAAAAAACAAAAAAAAAAAGTGTTTTCAGACTGAGGCACCACCCCGAGTCCAGAAACAAAACGCTGAAGAGCATCCCAAGCAGGAGGGAGGGGAGTCTGGCAGCTCCAGCAGGCCCTCGCCATCACAGGTTCTCGGGAAAAACGAATACGGTGGAGAGAGCTGGGGTGCCTCGGGGGGATGGAGCCACAGCAGCCCCTTCTGCGCTGGAACAAACCCCTCGCGGCGCTGAAAGCTGCAGGCACCCGGCCACGGGGGCTCAGGACAGGCGGCAGGGATGCTGTTGGAAGGCAGCAGCCTTTTGGCAGCTCAGGTGCCTCCCCCCACGCCAGCCCAGCCCCTCAGCTCTGCCACGGCCGTTTCCATGCCCAGCAGTCATGCAGACACCCTCAGGGACACTGACCGCCCCCTCCCTCCCCCGTCCCTGCGGGAAGGAGGGGAAAAGCTGGCACTCACCATGGTGGGGGCTCATTCGGGTGCTCCCCCCTGCTCCTCTCCTCCAAAGTGACCCCCAGCCTCAGCTGGGAGCAGTGTTTCACCTGGACAGCAAACCCCAAAGCGGTTCCCAGCCACAGGTACCACCTGAAGCAGCGGGTGAGGGAACGGGGCTCAAGCTCAGAGACCCATGTCCCACCAACACCTCACACTAAGGGGGGTTAACGTGCCATCACACCCCCCGAGAGCCTTCACCTCCAAACGTACGACACGCAGGGCTCACCAGGGGTAAGTCACAGCCACCAGCCCTGTCACCTGCACAGCACAGCCGGGTGTCACCGAGGGCACCCCCAGCCTCAGGGGACACCCTGTGGGACAACAGAGGTCAGTTTTCCCAACATGACTTCAGATGGAAGCATTTATAAACCGGTTGAACAGAAGCTTTGGGTGGCTGGTAGAGGGGAATTGAGGGAGTTTGGTTTTGGTTTGGTTGTGTTTGGTTTTTTTTACAAAAGTGAAGAGATTAATGAGGATTATCAAAATACAGCACAAGTTCAATAAATCTTCATTAACCTGCTAAATGTCACTGTGCCCAGCGCTCCTGGAGGAGACACGCCAGCCGGTATCGATCTGTGGGTCGCTCTGTTGGATTCCCCCAAGGTTCCCTCTATGGAAGAGCTGGACTGGAAGGCGCCCACCCTGACACCCCCAGCCTTCTTCTGGGCTCCCGGAGGGACCTGGGGCCCTGCTGGCCATCCCAGGACAACACGGCTTATCTGGGTGATATTTATAGATGCGATCCCTGTCTTCCCTGAGCCACTTCATGGACACATTCGTAAACAACCGTTTCCCTCGTAAACAGCTATTTCTCTCAGGCTTTTGAGGACTTTTTCCCCAATTTGGGCATGGTTTCTCCCACGCTGTTTCTCCCCGCACAGAGAAAAATCCCCCCTGCAGGGCTGGGGGGCTGCGCACCCACCCTCTGTGCTACCCTCTCCCCTGCTCAAGGGCCACCAGCCCCCTTCCTCCCACCCCCGCCCCGAGCCCCCCAACCCCAGAGGTGACACCGCGGGGGTCTGTCCCCAGCAGAGCCCCTTTAAGGGCTGTGGGGCAGCGGTGGGAGGCGCGACATTAATTTTAGCCTGGAGCGGTGCCAGGGGCACAGGGCAGCTGCTGCGGGCGGCAGGGGGGGGGACCTCCATACCCTGCCCTCCCCCGGGTCCTCCCCCGGCACAGCCCCTCTCCCCAGCCCCACGACCCTCCGCGGCCACGCGGGCAGCAGAGCAGCCATGGCGGAGGAGCAGACCCCGCTGGAGGAGAGGATCATCATCAAGGACCTGCACACCAAGGAGATCGACCTGGTGAACAGAGACCCCAAGCACATCAACGAGGACGTGGTGAAGGTAGGGCCTTCTGCGCGTGGTGGGAGCGTGGCTGTCTCCCTGATGCAAGCGGTACATTGCCGTTGTCGTTCCGGACCCGGGGTGACCTCAGCCCCTGGTCTATGTCTCTCCAGAGGTGGCGTCACCTCGGGCTGCAGGGACAGGACCTGCCACAAGCCACAGCCCGGCTGCCAGGGTGGCCGTGTGCCCTGCATGGCTCCAACTAACACAGCATTTCCCGTGCCTTGAGAGCACTCCACGGGCTCTCACCTTGAAAACCTGTGGAGACGCCCCACTTTGTACCAGTAAGTGGGGAGTCAAAAATAAACCCGGCTCAGCCCATGTCACTGATTGAAATGGAACCTTGGAAAAGACCCCCGATCTTCCTGACCCGACAATCAGAGTATTTGGATACGTGCTGTCCTGTTTGGAAGAAGATTGTTTCTCCCACAGGACAGCAGGAGCCAACTCCATCTGTTTTTGACCCAAAGGATCTCTCCATCTCGCAGAGCAGGGAAGCTTTTCCCAAACGCTGGAGCCCGGCTGCTCCAACCTTTGTTGGTGTTACAGCAAAGATCATCCTGGCCCAAAGGAGGACAGGAGCAGATGGAAGGATTTTGTGAAAAATGTACTGAGAGATGATGTCAGGCCAGAAGGGACACCCCCTGCCATCAGCCAGCACTGCTGAGGACCTGGACAGCCTTCAGTGCCCACTCCAGGGACACCTGCCTGCTCCCCACATTGGGGCCATCACCAGCGCCTTCCAGGCCACCCCTAACCCTTTGTGCCAGCCCCGCTTCCCCATCCCTGCCTTCTCCCACTCGGGGATCCCCAAAATCCTGGAAGAGGATTTCCAGGCTCAGCCAGCCACACTGCTGCTTCGGCAGCCCGGGAAGCGCTCAGAGCATTTGCTCAGGCCACCTCACGTTCCTCCTGCCTTAAAAATAGCCCGGCCGATAAGGCTGGGGGGAGAGCAGGGCAGAGCCGGCCCCGAGGGGGACACACAACGCACCCCACTGCCCCAACACCCCCCCCGCACCAGCGTCCCGAGGGGAAAACCAAAGCCCCCCCCCCCCCGCAGTGGGCAGCACCACCCTCACCTCCCCGGGCACCAAAGCAGAGCAGGGAGAGAGGGGTCCGGCGGGGGCGGGGGGTCAGGGACACAGGGGGGGTTCATGGGCTGTGGGGGTCACACGGCCATAGAGAAACCCACCCCGAGCCCTGGGGTGCGACAGCCGGAACCGGAGCCCCCGTTACAGCGGCGGCACCGGGACGGGGCGTTCTGCAGAGACCGAGCAGCCTCCCCCCGGGGATCGAGCAGCCCTACCTGTGCCTGCGGAGCCCCGGGACCGAGCAGCCCTACCCGTGTCTGCGGAGCCCCGGGACCGAGCAGCCCTACCCGTGTCTGCGGAGCCCCGGGACCGAGCAGCCCTACCTGTGTCTGCGGAGCCCCGGGACCGAGCAGCCCTACCTGTGTCTGCGGAGCTCGGGGACCAGCTCGGGGACCAGCTCTGCCGCCACCCTCCTCCAGCCCCACCATCCGCAAAAGCAGCGGCCATCCAGAGACCCTCCTCTTATACCCTGCCCCGCCCGCCACTAATTGATCCCCTGATTAGCTCATTAGGCAGCTGGGCAGGGGGCTGCTGCCGGGTCCCCAGGGCTTCCCCAGCAGCTCCGGCTCCCACCGGGCTGCGGATCCCCCGTCCACGTCGGGATTTCTCCCGGTACCTCCTGCCCGCTCCAGGAAATTAAAGAGGATGCAGAGGGATTTCAGGCTTCCAAAGCCAGAGTGGATATTGCAAATCACAGAATCACCTAGGTTGGAAGGGACCTTTTAAGATCATCTAGTCCAACCAATGAAAAAAAACAAAACAAAAC
>JAOTQQ010000003.1:15391392-15401704 GCA_026546715.1 Gallinago undulata
TTGCAGCCCGGCTCGGCTGGAGCTCCCCTGGCTGCACCGAAGCAAAGCCGAACAGGAACAGCATCCTGGTGAGGAAGAGCATCGGGGTGAGGAAGGGAGAGTTTCCCGGGGCAGCGGGCACAGCTCTGCCAACACCCGGCCGTGCCCCGCGGCGCTGGAGCCAGCAGAGCCAGGGAGGGGGTTTGTCTGGGGAGGCTCAGGAGGGAGCCCTCGATGGAGAGGAGGTTAGAAACAGCACCAGGGAGAGACAGGGCTTCATCCCGGGGCACATCCGAAGGCTGGAAGTTCCAACCAGCCTGAATCAGGTGCAAAGCCGAGAGGCAGCAGCCTGCAGCGCCTCGGGAGGCTTAAAAAGCTGGGCTTCACTTCTCCACCTGGAATAAAGGGAGCAGAGAGAGGCAATGCAGGCAGAGGCGGGAGAGCTGGAGCCAGGCAGGCCCCCAGCTTCGGTTCCTGGGAGAACAGAGGTGCAGGGGCTGCAGGAGGCAGCAGGTTTTCCACGGAGCGATGGATAGCTGGGAGAGGGTTAAAGAAGGGAAGGAGCGTAGGTGTGAGCCGGCCCCTCCGCTGTGCTGCACAGCCCTGGGGGCTGCAGGGGTGCCGGGGGAGCCGGGGCGGGGGGACACAGCTCCTCGTCCATCTTTGACACCCCAGACTCAGCATTTGGGCTGAGTTGGCTCAGTCTGTCCAAGGAGGACTTGTCCCTGGACGCACCCTTTCTCCCACCTCCCAAACTTCCCCGTGAAGCTTCCCCGGGGGGTTCTCCCTGGGGGTGCAGAGGGGCCATCGGCCACCTCCACCGGGACGGCACGGACACACACAGCACGAGACCAAGGAGGGTCACAGACTTGCCTCTGTCTGAGCCTCGGTGATGACAGGAGCAGCCAGCGCCAAGTTAAAAAATGGGAAATCAGTGACACCGCGTCCTTTAGGAAAAGCCTGTGCTCATAAATCAGTGCCTTTCTGCGGGAACCGCGCTCCAGAGATAAAACAACAGCAGCGCAGCCCCGGGGTGGATGGAAACGGGAGGAGAGGGAAAAGAGGGGAGAAGAGGAGAAAGTAAAGGAGCCAGTGAGGACAAAATGATACAGCAAAAGAAAAGGAGTCGGGCACTAACGCTGTGCAGTTTTCCACCTGCGGCAGCTCCGGGACTGAGTCCCTACACAGCCCCCAGTGTGTCCCAGCACCCGGGGGGGCAATGGAGCCCAGAGCAGCCCCAGGAGGGCTGAGCTCCCGCACCTGGGGACAATGAACACCTCCTGAGCCACCATCCATCCGCACAGCCCGACCCCTGAGTTGCCGCAGCCCTGAACTTGCCAGGGGCTGAGCCAGCGCTCGCCCGCACCAGGGAAGCTCAGCCCCGGCCGCTGCTGCCCGTCGGGTGGTTTTTCCACATTCAGGACCTTTCCCTGGCTCCCTCCCAGCCCCCCGAGACCCGGCCCGGAGCAGTTTCTGGCTGTCCCTGATGCCACCGAGCGAAGCAGTCCGTGCAAACGTCAGGCTGTGGGAGGGGGGAGGACATACCTTCCTGCGGAGCATTCGTGTCCCACACAGACCACATCTGCACAAAGAAAAAGGGAGTCCAGCACACTATGAAAGCCAGCACTATGATGAAGGTCATTTTGACTGTCCGGATCTTGGCTTTGGAGATGAGCCTGGTGCTGCTGACCCTGGCGAACGCCGTCCCGCTGCAGGAGCTGGAGCTCAGACCCACGCTGGGCCCGTGAGCCGTCTTAAGCTTCACGTTCTGCCAGATTTTGAAGCTGATTAAGCCATAGCAGATGCTCAGCATCAACACGGGGATGATGTAGACCATAAGGGTTATCCAGGTGACATAGGCTTTAGGTCCCCAGGGCTGGATGAAATCTGCCCAACAGTCGTAAACTCCATTCCCCACGTCCCGCAGAGAAAATATGTGGATCTGAGGGATGCTGACCAGCAGGCAGAGCAGCCAGGTGAGGAGGACAGAGACCCGGTCCGCTCTCCTGTGCAGAGACCTCAGCGGCTGACAGATGGCCAAGCACCGGTCCAGGGACATCAGCAAGAGCATGTAGGTGGAAGCAAACATCCCCACGACCTGCAGGTACTTGATCAACCGGCAAAGGAAATCTGGCCCATAAAACCTGAAGGTGATGTCCCAGATGAGCTGGGGCAGCACCTGGAAGATGGCCACGACCAGGTCAGCGATGCTCAAGTGCTTCATGAAGAAGTACATGCGGGAGTGCTTCTGCCTGGTGGTGTGGATGGCCAGCAGCACGCAGAGGTTGCCGGTCAGGGCGAGGAACAGGATGAGGCAGAGGACGGTCACCTCCACCTTGGCCATGTCCTCGTTCCTCTTCAGGGGGTCGGCGGTGCTGTTCCTCCCGGAGCTCTGGTTCTCCAGGCGGAGGCTGCCGTTCCCCAGCGAGCTGTTGGCCGTCCAGAGGCTGCTCCCCGCGAGGTACAACTTCTCCATGGCCAGCTCCGTCCCACATAGAGCCTGATGGCGGAGGGAGGGGTGGGGGGTGGCAGATCCTCTAGGAAGGCGTCCCCGTTCGCGGCGGCCGTGTCCCCGCTGCGGCTCCCACCTCCCCGGGCTGCGCTGCTCCGGCCCTGCCTCCCTCCGCGGAACTGCCCGGCCCCGGCCCCGGCCCCGGGGGTGGGGGCTCTCCCGGCGGCTCCTCCCTGTCCCCTCCCAGGGCACCCGACGTTTCCGCAGGCTCCTGCCCCCGCACAAAACCGAGGCGCAGGAGGCGGGTTGCGGGAAAGGGCCGGCAGAGAGCGGCGGCCCCGGCCCCGCGCCCCCCCCCCCCCCCCCCCCATTCCCCGGAGATGCTGCTCCCGCACCCGAACCCGCTGCAGCATCTTCTCCCCTGGCCTTTCCCGGCCGGGGGGGGCGGCCAGCTCACCCAACCACCCGCCCGGGCAGCCCCGCTCCCCCCTCCCGGGGCATCCCCCGCTGCCCCTGCCCGCCCACCGGCAGCAGCCCCGGCGGGGCCGGACCCTTTCCCCCCGGGGCGGTGCGGGGCTGCGGGACGGCCCCCTACCCCCCGGGGCGGTGCGGGACGGCCCCTGTCCGCCGGGAGCGGCGGCCGCGAGAGGGAGCGGCAGAGCGGGGGCCGCCGGCCGGTCCCACGGTGATGGGCGAGGGCGGGCGGCGCCGGTACCGCACGGGGCTGCAAAACCCCGCTGGCCACCGGCCTTCCCTCCCCGACCCCCCCGCGTTGGGCAGAGCCCGCCGTGGGCGCGAAAGGCGGGGGTTGGAGAGCCCCCAGGCGGGCTCACCTCTGCCCAAACCCGGCCCCCGGGGGTCCGCAGCCTCCGGCCGGGCCTCCCGCAGCGGGGACCGCGCGGGCCGGTGCGGGGCGAGACGCGGGTTTCCCGGCGTAACGCTGCGGTTGGGCAGCGAGAGCTCGGCGAGGGGCTCGGGCGCCCGCAGCAGCCGGAGAAACGCTCCTTTTGTCGGAGGCGGCTGCGGGGGGAGGTCGGACCGGAGCGGGAAACGCCGCCCCGAGCTCCGCCGCGGGGGCTGCGGGGCAAATAGCCCCCGGTCACGGGCAAGTAGCCCCCGGCACCTGCCGGCACCGCTGCCTTCGGGGGGGGCTGGCGCTTCTCTCACTCGGCAGGTGGAACAACCACCGAGAACTTTGTATTTTTTTCTTCCAGGAGGATTATTTTAAAGTATCATTAAACCATTTCTAGAAAAGAAAATAAAAAGAAGTGGCTATTTGCCTGGTTTGTGCCCTGGTGTGAGGCCCCACGGGCACCCCCAGCCCCGCAGCACCTCTCACGGTTCGTCCCCAGGCTGGGAAGCAGGGACCCGGGGGTGCGGGCAGGGGTGTTCAGAAGAATCTATCCCCCTCCCCGAATCACTCCCAGGCCTTCTAACCAAAAAGGTGGCTTCAAGGGGAAACACCTGGGCTGGCCACTGCAGCCCCTGAACTCCAAGCCCAGGCTGGTGCTCCTTCCCCAGAAAGCCACGTCCCAAACTCTACTCAGCCTAGCCTTAGGCCTTGAATAAACATCTCTGCAGTTATTTTTAAAGATTTTTGGGAACCTTTAGCTCCATGCAAGATGTAGAAATGTTAAATACTTTGGCAAGTTCTTCCCTCCAGGGTTCACGTTCTTCCTCCTTCAGGCAATAAAACGGCTGTGGGAATTGCTGAGGATAACAACTCACCATATGCAGTGCTTTTTTTTCATTGTTCTGCCCTTTTCGGGAGAGTTCTGTAGGAGGAACTGGCGGTGGGTGAAATCCTGGCTCTAGCAGGGTCAAGGAGAGGTTTGTCCTTGGCTTCTGCACAGACCCTTCAGCATCTTGCAGGGCACCAAGAGGTGGTAAATCTGCTTTGGGACCCAGCTGGGAGGGCAGCATTAGTGAGATACTGGCCTCAGGTGGGACAGAGCAGCCACTGTTCCTCTCTGCCCTCGGAGGAGGTGTCATTCGTAACTACATGGTCACTAATTTCCTCACAGACTAGAACTGAACCACTTCTAATGCAGAAAAGAGCCTTATGCCAGTTGTGCTGCTCAGACGTGCTGCAGCTGAACACCTCAAAGAGCGGTGTGTAATTGCAGAACACATTTAATCTCACCAGTGAATCACAAATGCTAAGCTGTGAAAGAGCTCTCCGAGGATTCATCCCGTTTGTCCCTTTGCCAATGCCAAACTGTTCCCAGGGCTGTGTTTTCTAAGGCTCTGACTGCGCTGATTCAGAAATGCAGGGGCTTCACGAGCCACTCTCTGTCGAGGGGAAAGATCATACTCCTCGAGGACGGAACATGGGATTCCAAAGGCTAAGGAAGGTTTTCATTAGCTTTACTCTAAGTAATTGGCTACAGCCAGGCTCTTTGCTCATGTGGTGCTTGCAGAGGCAGGGTCCTCCCGGCTTTGCTGGTGGTGGAGCCTGGAAGGAGCGATGCGGCTGCGGTGGGGAGCAGGGGCTGGTGACACAAGGCCCATCAGGGAGCATCTCTGCTTTCTCATGGAGGGGGGCTGTGGTGTCACCCCTCCCCACCACGGAGGGGACTGAGTTTCACAAGAGGTGCGGACGCTGCCGGGTGCCGCGGGTGCTTGTGCTCCCCTGGCCGTGGCAGGGCAGTCCCTGGCCCCACACTTTTCCCCATCACCATCGCCTTCCTCTGCCCAGCCAGCCACCTGCCCAGCAGCCCTTTCCCCTGGCTTTGTGGCTGGATAAGCTTCGGTCGGTGCTTTGGGTGCACCTTCAACTGGTTTGCCACTGGCCAAAGGGCTCCCGCCGCCCGGCTGTGAGGAGGTGCCCAGGGAAACCAGGGTGACAGCATCCCCAGCCCCGCAGAGTTTTGCCTCCCTCCCGGGCAGCCCAGAGATGCTGTTCACGGGGGTTTGGCACCAGCCTTTCCAGTTATGCAACATCCGACTCTTCCATGTATTTTCTCATCGGTGACTCTGGTTTTTGGCTGTCAGTTTGGCAATAAGGATGTTTGTTTTAGTATGCACGGAAGGGAAGAAATAAAAAAAAAAGAAACCTCTCTGGCTGAAAACAAATTCAGTAACCGTGAAGCAGGTTCCTGTCCCCACACGGTGCCGGGGCAGCAGCCAGGCTGCGAGGATGGAGCGGTGCTGGCAATCCCCCTCCCACGGCGTTCCCAGCCCAGCTCCCAGCGGGCTCTGCCTGGCTTATTTCATCCCAGACCCCAGAATGGCTAAAGGGCTTCAACCGGCTCTGGGACACATGCCTGCCTGTCACCTGGGCTCGCAGGAGCCACTGAGGCTGACACAGCACTAACACTTTGATAAAAAGTAAAAAAATCACCCCGAATCAAGCCCCTGTGGGCACCCTCTCCCCTGCCATGGGCTGCACCGTCACAGCCACCGCTGCCTGGCTCTGGCCATTAGCCTGTGACAGCCTCCCAACGCCAACTGACACGTGCCAGGGCCAGGGCAAGGCTCGCAGAGGAAATCACTGCTTCTCCAGACCAACAAACAAGGGTTTTGGCAGCTCCAGGAAATCCAAGCTCCCAGAGCCACCCGGCCACCGCTGCCCACAGCTCCTGCCCGCAGCAGAGCTCCCGGGGCTGCTGCCCCACACCCTGCGTGGAAACTGCCCTCCCTCGGAGCCCACGCCTGCCCCAGGGGCTTCTCCAGGTCCTGCCGAGGAACCCTTCCCCCTTCCTGACCTGCCCAGAGCCCCCCAGCACTGCCAGCCCCATGCAGCACCCCATGCCCCCTGCCATGGGCACCGCTGCGGAGAGAGACCCCCAGGCTGTGCTCGGGGCACGGGGAGCACAAGATGCAATAAGCAGAAAACTCCAGCTTTTGGTTTTTGTTTTTTTTTCTTCTCTTCAACCTTCCCTTGCTTATTTTCTTTTTCTCAGTTTCTGTTAAAGGAAAATTTCCACCCGGTTCTCAAAAACCACTAAGTCCAGTCAAAATAAGCTCACGCTGCCACTGCCAGCTGCCAGGAGAGTTCACTTCCTCGTGCCCAGCAGCGTTAATTGGAGCGAATACAGACGGCCCCGGGCATCGGCTCTGTCCCACGGGGACCGTACCTGTGGGCACAGCCCGTGGGGACAGCGGGGACCGTCTCCTCTTCCACGGGGAGCCGGGATCCATCCCGCCGCGGCTGCGGCTCCCGGCTACCGAGTTCAGCCTCCCGGCCTGCCGAGACAATAACGCTGTCACCGAGCGGAATTAAAATGCTTTAGTGTTAATTGTGCGGGGCTGTGGCCTGCTGTGTGTCTGTGCAGTTCGGGGTTTGCAGCTGGAAGATGTCCTCCTGGAGGATGCTGCTCCTGGGGGTTTCCCGGGTGGAGGCTGAGAGTGGCGCAGGAGGCTGGTGTTCTCTCCAAACCTCCCTTTTCCCGCGGGAGTGACGGAGTGTAAAACCCCACCAGGGGCTCAGGAGAGAGGCGAGGGCTGAAAACAAGCCCCTTTGCTGCGCTGGCAGCGCCCTGGGCACGGCAGGGACGGGGAAGTAGCTCCATGGGCTTGGGCATCAGGGACCAGCCAGGCTGGGGCTGCGGGATCCAGCCATAAGGTTTTAATTGCAGCGGGAAGGGAGCGAAGGGAACTGTCGGAGCAAAACAGCCCACCTACGTCCAGCGCCTCGCTGGGGCTCGGGCCAGTGTCCTCCTCCCGGTGACAGTCCCTGCGCTGGCCCCACAGTCCCTCGTAGCCCCAGAAGGTCTCCCTCAGCCCCTCATGACCCCTCGCAGCCCCAGGAGGTGTCCCTCATAGCCCCTCATCTCCCCTCGCAGCCCCAGGAGGTGCCCCTCAGCCCCTCATGACCCCTCGCAGCCCCAGGAGTGGTCCCTCAGCCCCTCATGACCCCTCGCAGCCCCAGGAGGTGTCTGTCATAGCCCCTCATCACCCCTCACAGCCCCAGGAGGTGTCTGTCATAGCCCCTCATCACCCCTCACAGCCCCAGAAGGTGTCCCTCAGCCCCTCGTCACCCCTCATCTCCCCTCGCTCCTCCTTCAGGCGGAGCAGCAGCTGCCCCACAGCTGAAAACCAAGCACACGTGATTCTAAAGCAGAGGAGAATCTTGTGAGAACGAAAGGGTTCTTCCTCTGAGTCACCCCCCAAGCTCCTTCCAGCTCTAAAAATCCAATGATGCCATGGACTTGGAAACATTTTTATTTTAAAAATACATGCTTTGGAATAATCAAAAACACAAACGCTACACAAAGCTAAATTTAATTGCACTTCAGTTTACTGCTGCATCTGAAATAGCTGTTTTTCCAATAGCTATCTTGAATCCCAACTTTATAGTCCCCATGACACAAGAGGTCTGGCAAAACTTCAAGTCCAGGCCACTGTTTTACAGCAGGAGTTGCAGCCGCTCTGAACCCCGCTGTAAGGCTGTGGCCCAGAGCAGGGACTGCAACCTAGAAACATCAGGATATTTGACCTGGCTGCTTTTGCATGGGAAATTCTCTTTATCCTAGAATTTTTTCCTAGTCCTCACCCTCTGCACTCGGTCTGCAAGAGGCCCAACTTTGGTAAATTTACTAAAATACAGACGTGTAAAAACCCAGAGTCCCATGCACACACCTCCCTGGCAAAGGCAGATTAGTGCTTCAGTAAAAAGCTGCTGAACCTCATGGGCATTCAATAAGGCTTGGGAATATTCCACGGGCAGAGAGAATGATGAGTGTTTCCCCGTCTGTCTTGAATGTGCACACAAGTAAATCCCCAAGTACGATATAAAATTCCCACTCTGCTCTACTGCTGATTTTCAGGGGAATTCACACAGAGCAAATATTGTAAAATGTACCAGACTCAAGTCAGCGAGTCTTTGGAGACAAACCATGGAAATACAAGCGACGCACAAAATTATTTGGTCCCGAACACTTATTAAAACTTCATTGTGTTAATGATGCCACCAATTGGTGGCAACACACTACAGTGCTACACAGCTTTTTTAAGGTGCAAGTAAAGTACTCTTAGGTAATGCCACACCACCACTGACATCATCTGACTGCCTCAACCCTGCTCTTGGCCACCCTGTTTTCATTAATTAAAAAACAAACAAACAAACAAACAAAAAACCAACAAAAAAACAAACCCCAAAACTAGTCCTCAGATTGCTTGCAGCAAATAACCTCATGGGACACGGAGCTGGAGCCCATGGCTCCTGCTGGGGGAGCAAGGGACGGGCTGGCTGGGGCTCAGCACAGGGCTGCTCCATAACGGTGGGTTTGGTTTGGAAACGGTACCATCGAAGCATCACTGGGAGGGAAGAAAGAGCCAGGAGAGCTGGCCTGCAGGCAGGCAGGCAAAGGGAGGAACAACTTGGATGCTGCAGTCTCGAGCTTTAGAAAGCGTTTCCAGTAGGAAGAGAGAATTTGCATGAATTCATGCCACGTATTGAAACCATTTCTCCTTTTCCCGTCTTTTTGTTTATCTAGGAACACTGAGCTTACTTAAAGAACTCGGTGTTATCCTTTTACACCATGTTGCTGTAAGGTTCACGGGATTCAAACCATTTCCTTCAAAGAAATCCTTTACTTATTAAAAACTGTCAGCCTCTGCCCCCACACCCTCCTGCCTCTGGCCGTGCGGGAGCCCCAGGAGCTCGCTCTGCTTCTCGAGATAAAGTCTTGAAAAAGAGCCCCAATTTGTTGGCATTAAAGCAGCCCCCGTTCCCACAATCATTACCGTTCACATGGCAGCACCGCGAGTGAGAATCCCCACCAGCACCTCGGGAGATGCAGCAGTTTTTGGTTGGTGCCAGGAGCCGCAGAAGGATGGTGGAAGGATGCTACTCTCACGGAAGAGGGATGCCACTCTCATGGAAGAAGGATGCCCCTCATCTCCCGCTCTCCCCAGGGACACAGCAGCAATGCTCCACTCAAACCAGGGAGCTCAAACCTATTTAAACTGGAGCGGGCCATGGATCACGCTGATCTTGTAATCCAGGCTCATCCCGTAATCCAGAGAGTCCTGTTGGGGCTGTGGCAGACCTGCACAGGGCAGAATTCCAGGGTTTCTACAGGGAAACCCACAGGCTCCCATCTTCTGCCCGTGGGCTGGGGGGTACTACCTGCCACAAGGGGGGACACCACGGGACAGGTCACCTGGGGAGAGAGTAAGGGGGGGTTACACATGGGATCCCCAGGGCGTATAACTCTGCACAGGGTAATAAACTCCCCTCCACACTCCTTGCAGGAGCGCAGCCCGCCCCGCTGAGGGTTTGTACGCGGCTCCAGAATGACACCGTTCATGTTAAAATGTTTCTTGCTTCATCCATCCCATTATGGCCTCAAAGCCCATAAAAATCAATGGAGCCTGCAGAGACCTTGGGAATAACAAGCTGGGCTAATACAGGATGGTGGAAATATAGAAAAATATGCTTTTTAACAGAGAGACTTCAGTTTCAAGCTTTTGGGAGATTGTATAATAATTTTACTACTTCTTCTGTTTGATTGGGTTGTGTTTTTTACTGTATTTCTGTATAACTTCATGCTATTTATTTCAGTTGCCCTGAAAGCTCACTCAGCAACAAGGAGAAATATAAAGCAAAACAAGCACAGTGAGATGCAGGACGCAGGACCTTGTCTCCATCCTCCCACGGCTGCTCCAGCTCAGGAGGGCACGGTGGGACCCGCAGGGGCAGGGCTGCGCTGGGCCAGTGACCACTGTCTCTGACTGGCCAAGGCCCTGACCAGCAGCAGTCAGAAAAATGTGTGTGTGGCAATAATGAGTTCTATGGTGTCTGCAAAACCAAGGTACGAAGTGAGATGTTATTGAGCATCACTCCCGGCACCTCGGGTATCGACTACGTATTGCCATGCAGGGGGGTACCACCCACACCTCGGGTACCACCACGTATTGCCATGCAGGGGGGTA
>JAOTQQ010000003.1:15401804-15442699 GCA_026546715.1 Gallinago undulata
TATCGACTACGTATTGCCATGCAGGGGGGTACCACCCACACCTCGGGTACCACCACGTATTGCCATGCAGGGGGGTAGGAATCACTCACTCAATGGGATGTGGAAGCGCTGGCCCCATCCGACAGGCTTCAGCCCAGCACACACCGAGCTACAGAAGAATGTTCT
Source organism: Gallinago undulata (assembly GCA_026546715.1). Classification (NCBI taxonomy): domain Eukaryota; kingdom Metazoa; phylum Chordata; class Aves; order Charadriiformes; family Scolopacidae; genus Gallinago; species Gallinago undulata. Next base: position 15,401,970 of record JAOTQQ010000003.1, read on the forward strand.
GCCCGTTAACACCAGTCACACTTCTACTTGAGCACAACATCTTACCGTGTTACGGTCAAGATAGAGGAGCCAGAGCAAAAATGAAAAAAAAAAAAGTCTGCTTATTGGAATACATATTCATATGTAAATTATAAAATTAATACATATATAAAAGAAAGTGAATGAGCTTTGCTGCTCATCACCACTTCAACACAATCTATGCCAGGCGACACGAACGGGATTGCAGTGCTTCTGGAGAAAATTAAGTATATGTATGTGTACATACCTAGGGGTGTGTGTGTATATAGCAGCCATATGTTTAGAAGAGCCCACAGAGGGGGTGTGAGTGTGTGTGTTTTCACACACCCCCTGCCATGACTCCCTGAGAGGGAATTCCTGCCGTGCAGCCACCAGCCCAGGCTCCAGGAATGCATCCGCGGGGCCAAATCATTAACAGGGCAACGAGCTTTCACTCCGAAAATGAAGCCCAGCTACATTTGTACCAACTTTTCTCCCTCGCTAATTATTCCCCATTTGCAGTAATGTGTTTACCTTCTCCTTCCCAAAGTTAGCAATTTGTCCTCCTCTTTATTTAATTTCAGGTGGTTGATTTTGAGCCAACTCACCAATTTGTCAGAATAATTTTGAATTCAGTCCCCTCCTTCAGAGCGCTCGCAGCAACTCCTCCACCGCCAGGCTGTGGAAAAAAACATGATTATTTACTTTCTTCCAAACTGAAAATAACTCGTGTTAGGCTCGCCCACCAGGCAGCAGTGGTGATTTAGCTTAAATTCCCACACCTGGGTAAGGCATTCAAATCCCAAATCCCAATAGGGCTGCTGGATGTGGGAGGTGGGATGCTGGATGCTGGTGCAGGATGCAGGTATGGGATGCTGGTGCAGGATGCTGGAGGTGGGATGGGGGATGCTGGGGCTGGGACGCTGGATGAGGGATGCTGGAGGTGGGATGTTGGATGAGAGATGCTGGAGGAAGGATGCAGAATGCTGGATGCTGGTGTGGGATGCTGGAGGTGGGATGCAGGACTCAGGCTGCTTTTTTGCTGGCTGATGGAAGTGGCTCTGCAGCTGCTTCCCAGGCCTCCACCCAGCTCTGGCTCTGCAGGACGGGGCTCAGCAGCTCCAGGAAAACCCCCAAAACCCACCTGCAGGAGCTCAACAGACACAGCTCAGACCTCCCGGGAATAATCACGGAATTGCAAGGTACTGTCTCTCAACCTTTGTTACTCCAGCCAGGTACTGCTCAATACTTCTGCCATGGATAAACCAACCAGCACAGAACATTTGATCACAGAACTTTTTCTCAGCTGAATCCTTACATGAAGAAATGTGTAAACAACTTACACAAAACCACAAAAAAACCACCCAAAAGCACAGCACGTGCCAAACAGGCAGATTTAAGGGCATTTTTCAGGATTATGGCATTAAACTTGAAGAAGACACGCATTTCCCCCAGTAATTGCCTGCTTCGTGCCCTGGGTACTCACGGTTTCACACTCCATTTTCTCATCTCCCGCGTTAATTACTTTGCAAGATCCCAGTCCCTGCCCCCCCAGCAGGGCTGACCCTGCTTCTCAAGGCAGTGAGCAGCTCCTACTCCGATTCAAATGCCAGAGCTGCAGGCACGTCTGCGTTCAGCCCCTTGTGCTGGCTATGGCAAAACGGGAAGGTCCCCCTGAAACACCCGCCGCCAGCGGCTACTTTCACCCAGATGATCCTTTTTTTTTTTTTAACATCAGAACTTAAATAGCTGCTTTATAAAGAAAACCTTCGACTGGAGAAATCCCTAATATCAAAACTAACACTTCTGCTGATTAAGGGTTTCACCCCAAGGCGCGTGTCGGCGGTGGGCAGAGTCACCCCTGGAGCACAGCCCCGGGCTGCGGCGGGGGGGACCCTCCTCAACCGGGTTCCCAGAGGCACGACAAAGGGGTCTGCTCTCAGTGGTCCTTCCAACAGGGCAAGCTGTGGAATCATAATTTTTTCATTCTGTTTTATGTGGATTTGGGGGTGGGCTTTAAACCTCCAACTGCGTTTTCTCATGCATGACCATCGCTTTAAAAGTCAGCACAAGAGAGTGCAAGACAGCAGCAACTTTTCTGAAAACCCCCAAGCAGAGGAGCTGCCAGGGACAGCAACTTTCACTTATGCAAACTAAGTCCAAATGAAGTAATTTAATTATTTATTTTTTTAAATATACTGATTATTCCTTATGCATCCAGGCATATTCAGCTGGCTTTAAATCAGGCCCTTTCCATCAGGGTTAGTGACGGGGCACCCTCAGGTGAATCCAGCCCGTCAGAGTAAGAGGAGCCGTTGGCCAAAGGTGTCTTAATGGGCATCCACAGAAACTAAAACAAATGTAGGAATTAATGAGCAAATCAGAACCTGGGATTCAGCAAATCAGAGGGCTGGGATTTGCCATTCATTATCAAGGTGAAGGGAATTTCTCTGACCATCCTTTGCATTTTCCCCAGGTCAGCCTGGGCTGGAGCATCTCATCCCCCATTCCCAGGATGCCAGGCTCCGGTCATTCCCCGGATGGTTTTTGGGGAAATGGTTTTTGGGGAACAGCCCCCAGCGTCAGAGGCTGCAGCGATTCCTTCTGCTTCCAGAGACATCCCTGCCTGAGAAAAACAACCTGATGGAAGCTCCTTGTCACCTGCAAAGCCACAGGAATCCAGATTAACCCCCCTCCTGGCCACCGCGTTTGGGAGGGGGGGGGGGGGTGGGAGCTGGAGGGGACCCCGATATCACTGTTCCTTTCACACGGTTCCCGGTGACACCCTGGGGGGGGGGACCGACACATTTTTATTGTGTTTGTGATTATTTTAGGGGTTGCCCTCCCGCCCCAGCCGGAGCGACTGCTCCGTGACTAAATTAAATTCCTCCTGAATGGATTTTGTGCCTAAAGCTGCCGTTCCCAAGGCTCTCTGCTCGCCCCCCCACCCCCCCAGTGCAGCACGAGGCGTCGGTCACGGGTGACTATAAGAAGTGCCCGATGCCAGTCAAAATTAATGAAAAAAGAGAACGGAGTGACCCGCTTTACGATTTCTCAGAATAACTGTGTTTGTTCCTGCCTTCCCCCTCCCCCGGGCCGGGGCTGTGCCGCAGCAGGGGCGATACGAGGCAGGACCCTCATCATCCTCTCGCTGCGTGTCTCCTGGCGCTGCCTCTGTCCTCTTCGCCGTGACTTTTGTCCCCAGCCCCCTCGTTCACGAGTCCCCGGCTGCTCCCCAGTTGCCCCTTGACTCGGTGACGGAGGAGCGGAGCTGCCCAAGGGAGCGAGGGGACAGGACAGCGTGGGGAGGACACTGCGTCTCCTCCGGCACTGTTGTTTTTTCCCTTACGTTATCCAATTGGTGTGAATTTAGGGCTGGTGAGAGATGTGCGGCAAACAGCCCCGGGGGAGCCCTTCGATGGCACCCCAGGGGCCGGCAGTGCTCACCCGTGGCCAGAGCTGCCCCTGCAGGCAGGGCCACCGCAGTCGCTGCTGGTGGCCACCAGTCCTGCCCGGGCACCCCGCTCCATCGGGACGGGAACGAGTGGGAACAAGAGGCATCGGCGGGTGTTTTCCTAAGCCTCTGCATCTCCAGGGCTGTCTGCTCCATGCCACCTCCACCCTCACCTCACCTCGGGCTGCTCCGCTCGCCCAAACACAAACAAAATCACCCGCCTTTGGGACTGAAAGGGAGAAAAAACCTGTCTCGGGCCCGTGTTGCACTTACCTCTGCTGGTCGCACTCGTCACCACACAGGAGCGTGGATCCACGTCTCTGTGGCAGGGCTGTCCCTGCCCCATGTGCCACAAACCTCTGGCAGGACCAACCCCTCGGGGTCTCAAAACACTTCCCACCCCCTGCGAAGCCACAGGAGCAGGTGACAAGCCATGGGAGAAGGTGAAAAGCCACGGGAGAAGGTGACAAGCCACGGGAGAAGGTGATGCACCAATTGCTGGTGAAAGATCCCACAGTGGTTTCTTAACCCCAGAAGTCTCTCAGAACAGCAGTGAACAGCTCAGACACACCGAGTGAACACAAGCTCTCCATCTTCAGCAAAGCCACCCATGTTCGACTTTAAATGGTGACTTCAACAATACGTGACATAAAAAAATTAATCTCAGCGGGTTGTCAGCAAACCGGCTTGATTTATGTCCGTGTTTAACGTGTCAGAGCTGCTCACGCTCTCTTCTATTGCACCAAGTAATTGCTTCATTATCTTAACGCTCCAATTATTGTGGTAGCGTGGCTCTTTCAGCTTATTGTCAATGGCAATGTAATTATCTGCAGCCACACCAGTCCACTGATCAAAGATGATGCAGAATTGATGACCTGCTTCATCCCTGCACGCCGGCGGCTCTCCCAGTCACCTCCCAGCTGCCTCCTGGCTGGTTCCCCGAAGCTCTCTGAGATGTTACTGCTCCTCCAACACAGGAGGTTTAACAGCCTGGCAAGGGGCGTGCGGCAAGGGGTCAGCACCAGCTGAATTTGCACCAAAGGGTCGTTGGTTCCACACCAGCACCCAGAACCTGCAGGTCTGGGATTTGCCAGTTGTGGAAAAGCTCCCCAGGAGGAAACTGGTCTCTCCAGGAGAGCAGCTGTGGAAGAGCATGGCGAGAAGCTTGCCCCGAGCTTGGCGTGTTAGGACCCACCTGACCTGGCAGCACCAGTGGGTCGTGTCCCAGGGATGTCCCAGCCGGTGGGATGTCACCTGAAGGCTGAGGCTCACCCCCGCCATCAAACTCGTGAGGAGCCGCAGTAATCCCCAGGGTCACCCTGAAATGGACACAGCTGATTTGCATCTTGGTTTGCAGGCTTGTCGAATTGCCTGATGCCGGCACTAAATGAGGGCACAGGAGACTCACCCCTGTTCCCTGGGATCTCTGCTTCGAGCCCAGGCTGCACCAGGAGGCACAAAGACATATTTCTGTAAATATCCAGTGAATCCTTCCAAAGCCCGGAGCAGTGGGGGCCGGAGGCTGCAGGGCAGGGGAGACACCTCAGAGCTGCTCCCACCTCACTCCTCCCCCGTTACCCAGATTAGTTTCATTTCCCCTCATTTCACCACTGAACACAATTAGCCAGAATCATGCTCTTTCTCCCCTTAATGCCCACAGGGACCGGGGAAACTGTTCACCTGCCACCAACTCACAAAACCCTTAAAAAGTGTTAAAAAAAAATGAAGCTGTTCAGTGCCCGGCCCTGGGGTGACCCCTAATATAGAAAAAACCTAAATGAACATTTGGAAATGGGAGTCCCAGCCTAAACTTGCTGCTGCAGAAGGGCTATAAACCGAGAGCAAGGTGGTTTGAGCCAGGAAAGGGGATCATTTCTCTTGCTGAATGGCTCATGGGGCCATAAAAGCTGCCATTTCCACGGCGTGTGGCGTCATCTGTCACCCAGCTCTCGGCAGAGCCGACGTTGGAGGGGGATATTGACTCACGGGCTTGAAAAATTCCTCCGTGTGTCCTAACGCTGCCTTGGAACAGCAACTCTGGGACCGGCCCCTCTGAAAGCCCTTCCCCAGCTGGGGGGTGCCGGGATCCAGCTCGGGAAAGGCGTTTCGGGGGGCCTGGGTCGCCAGAGGCAAGACAGCTTTCAGGGGGCCCTTTCTGGCCCGTTAAATATGCCATGCAACTATTTTAAGGAAAATTAAACGTTTTGACCAAGATTGCAGCTTTAACATGCTCCCATGCTTTGATGACACGGGGGGAACAGCTGTTTTCCAACACCAGCAAAATCCTCCCTCCTTCCTCGCCCTCCTGTGGCCCCAAACCCAAAAGCTGCTGTGGGACCCCCAGGAACGGCTCCTGCCCAGGTCCCGATGGGAACAATGGGATTGTGGCACAGCTGGTGCAGCAGCTCCCACAGCAGAGACTGGGGAATTCCTTAGTTGGGACGGAACCCCCACGTTTTGCTCAAAGCAGAGCCAACGTCCATGAATCACCACCACAACACAACACAACACACCCGTACTGCAGAGCAGTGATTTGCTGCTCGGGGGGATGCTCAGAGGACGCGGAGGGGCTGGTGCTGGGCAGGTGTGCGCTCAGACCCACCACCACCAGTGAGAGCTCCAGGTTTGTGGGAACAGCACCCTCCTGGGGCTGGGCTTCACCTAAACCCCCCCAGTCGTGAGCCCAGAGCCAGCGTGCGCTGCGAATGCACGGCCGATGCAGGGCTACTCCGGCCAGGGACTTAAAGAGAAAGGCTTTTTCCTAAAGAACACAAAGTGGTGTCCAATTGGGTTTGATCGTACCTGGAGAGGCAGGGATGGTCTCACTGGGAATCAACGGCTCGCTGAAAATCAGTACCAGCTGGGGGGCCTTAGGGGGAAAGAAGAAATCACAGAATCCTCATGGTTGGAAGGGACCTTTGAGATCATTGAGTCCAACCACACACACACACACAAAAAAAAAGAAAAAGAAAAAGTAACCCACAGAAACAAATCACCAACAGACACAACCCAACCATGTCAGGCACTAGAGCATGCCCTGAAGTGCCACATCTACGTGTTTCTTAAATCCCTCCAGGGATGGTGACCCCACCACCTCCCTGGGCAGGCTGTTCCAGTGCCTGACCACCCTCCCAGCAAAGTCATTCTTCCTGATACCTCATCTAAACCTCCCCTGTCCCAACTTCAGACCATTTCCTCTGCTCCTGTCGTTATTCCCTTGGGAGAAGAGGCCAACCCCCACCTCTCTACACCCTCCTTTCAGGGAGCTGTAGAGGGCAAGGAGGTCCCCCCTCAGCTTCCTCTTCTCCAAACCAAACATGCCCAGTGCAGTGCCTCACTCGGATGTGTCTGCAGTCTTGGAAGCTTGACTACCCTACGCCCTATGAAATATTATCAGTTCTCTGCAAGCCAGAACCACCACAACCAGCATCTCCGGTCAGTGCCGGAGGCCACGGAGCAGGAGGAACAGCATCAGCTCCCCAAGACCCACTTCTGTGGGGCGGGATGTGCTGGACCCACCAGGCTGACGAGCTGTGACCCACCAGCATCCGAGCGGTGTGGTGGGACGGGATGACCCCCCGGCACGTCTGCGCTGGAGGGTCCCCGCAGGAAGCACTCCCTGCCCCCTGGAGCACTACACACCACCCAACACCACAAACACCCCGGGATTTGGTCAGTCTGCGGGGCTGGAGGCGCCTTGGAAGCTGCTCTTCCCTACAGGAAAACAGCCCTGGGCACGGCAAGGAGGGGAAAAAGGCTCCTTGTCCTGTAGCATCTCCCTGCCATAGGGCTCAGGGGGTGGGAGAGGCTCTGCTGGAGCCTCGGGGGGGGCACGGTGGGGGGACACTGGCTGGGACATAGCCCCCAGCACTGCTGGGCCATCGAACCGCCCGGCGATGAGTTTATGAGCCCTCGGTGGCTCGTATCACCAAGCACCAGTGAGTCACCACCGGCTGCTCCTTGGCTGGAGACAAGACTTGTCTGGTTCGTTAATGTGGCTTCTTTACGAGCATATTTGCTAATGAATGATTTCCTCTGTGGCAGCCGCCCCCCCACCGACAGCGGGACCCAGCGACGGGGCTCAGGGCTCCCCCGGGGCCGGAGGGGACCAGGGCTGCAGGGAGTGGGGACAGCGGGGGCAGCGGGGGCAGTGGGGTGCCCTGGGATCCCCCCAGCACCCTCTGCCTCTCCGGGCCCGTCCCGAGGCACCGCACGGGTCTTGTGAGGGACGGGGCATTCTAAGGAATCTTCTTGAGGAACAAGATGACATTTTCACAAGAAAAACTCCACCGCCTCCGCGGTGAATGGATCTCCCCAACATTTTCAGCTTTAGGGCTATTTATAATTCCTTGCCAGTCTCTTCCTGTCCCGTCATTAAGAGCTCCACCAAAATGAGTGCCCTTCCTTCAGCTGCTGGGCTGAACGGCACCGAACGAAGCAGCCAGGCACCTCTCCCAGCAGCACTCAAAGAAAATACAAGTCACCAAAAAGAAAAGAACCCCAAATCCAGGCAGGGTGCGGTGACACCGCTGCTGAAGTGACAACTGGTGACACCTCACGGAGCTTGGCAGCAGCGGGTGTAGGACACACCACTCTTCACCAACAGCCCCTCGGGCCACCGGCACAACACCCGGGTGACATCTCCACCTGACAGCTCAGGTGTCACCTTGTGCTGCTCTTCGTTAAGCCCTTCATTAGTTAAGCCCAGGGGAGGCAGGAGCCCCAGCTGTGCTACCTGCCACCCCCACCCAGAGGAGGGACTCACCTTCGTGTCACGGGTGCTCCTGCCCGCGCCTGTTCCGTCACCATTGGGTGGATGGTGGCCAGGAGAAGACAAGCGGCGGAGGGTTGTGTAGGTGAGAACTGTATCCCACCGGGTGCTGGGTGGTGGGGACAGCGTGGCGAGGGAGGGGAGGGAGCAGAGAGGGCTCTGCAGAGCAATAACCCCGCGGAGTCACTGTCCCAGCCACACGCCAGGTGCCTGCGGGGTCCTTCTGCGGAGCCACGTGAGAAAGGGGTTTGCTGGAAAACTTGGCGAGTGCAGTCCCAGAGAAAGGAGACCTCTTGGACCAGCTTCCAGACGGTTCAAGGGAGCTTCAAAAGAAGGTGGTGCTGAACCCCAGTCTTCTCGGTGCTCTCTTCATGCCGTGCAGGGTCCTGCCAGCGCCGCCTGCGGCACAGACCCCGGCACCTGGGGCACAGACCCCGGCACCTCCTGCCCCTCTCCCACGAGCAGCTTCTCATCCTGCCCCACAGGGACATTTCTCGGTGCAGTCGCTCCCTTTCGGGGACCAGACTGTGCTGTGACAAACAGATCGCACCCGGTGGGTGAGAAATTAAATCGATGCTACTTTATAGCACTGGTGTTTGCCATATTGACAGGAAAATAAACCCACCCGCCTTCACGCCTCTGCCCCAACCCCCAGCCCGTCTGCAGAACAAAGCCACTGGTGTGATGGTGCCGCGGGGAAATGGAGAGCACCCCGTAAGGAGCTCTGGGGTTTGCCCTAACTCGGCATTTCCCATCGCTGCCACGGCACCACAGCATCCTCCGGCATCCCCTGAGTACCAACACAGCTCATCGCACAGCAGCCAGCGGTGAGGATGGGGTGTGGGGAGCAGAGGGCAGCCCCCGAGCACCAGACCCCCACCGCTCGTCAGGCCACGCAGGAGGAGGGGGGCTGGAAGGAGCCCCTCCTGTGCCCTTTCGTCCTGTGACACCCGGGTGCCCGACGGCAGCGCCCGCAGGAACGACACCCCGGCCCCGGCAGCTTTGAAGAGTTTGAATTACTCACGGTAAGAACACCCCGCTCTGGGCTCAGCTCTGCTCCATGCCCAGCACTGAAAATTGACTCTTTTTTTTTCCTGCAATTGTCAGTAATTTGTATTACAAACGGCGCTGGCTGCAGCAGCAAAAGCGGGATGCAGCTGTTCCCCCCCCCGGGAGGACGCCTGACACAGCAAAGCAGTAATTGTCACCCCTCCTCACGGGGCACCGCCAGCCCCCGCAAGTGCGGATCCTTGGAAGCGCTGGGATGCGTTTTCTGATCCCCTCAGGGATCTCCCCGGGGCAGGCAGGGGATGGGAAGCCCCGCGGGTCAGCATCCCTCCCCCCCCTCAGCCTCCACTGGACTCTCGAGCTGCAATCAGGGCCTGTCACTCCTCTTCCCAGAGAGCACGAGAGGGGCAACAGTGGGGCCCAGCCCCAGAGAGCAAACGAGAGTCCCCAGCAGATGGTAAATGCACTGTGGATAGTTTTCACAGGCAGCAGTGCCCCTCGGAGCGCAGAAGCAGAGCTCAGAGCTCGACATCCCACTGAACTGGTTTCAAGGACCTGTCTGAGGACAGAGCATCACGGCAGAAGCTAAAACACCACAGAAAAGCAGCCAACCAACTCAGACAACAAATAACTGGGAATAACTGGGAATCACCAGGAGGCACGTTTAGTGTTTAATAACGCGGTTATTTGAAAAAGACTTTAAAAGGCTTTTGTAAAGATTTCCCACCTAAGCGGGGATTGCAGCGCGCAGGGAGGAGGGTGCCCGGGCAGCTTTGGGGGAAACACTATTTTTGCTGAGGTTGCTCTATGACTGCAGGGCTCCCCGTTACCGTAGAAAGCAGGGGCTTCCCACCCAGCCCGCGGCAGAGAGCAGCCCCTCCAGGACAGGCAGAGTGGTCACTGTCAGGAGCCACACATCCGACCCCCCAGGGGCACCGTTCCAAAGCTCCGGGAGCACCATCTCTGTTGATGGAACATACTTATGGCCCGTTCTCTGTATTGACCAGGAAAGCCCCAGGCAGTTCAGCACGGCAGGATCCTCCTCCTCCTGCGGCTCCAGCAGCGTTAAGGACCCCAGGCAGTACCGGGGGGCTACAACTCTCCTTCAGCGACTGGCCACCGTGCCGGGCATTGGCCACCGCCTGCAGCTCAGCAGGGGGCTACTGACGGGCCTCTCCACGGCTCCATCTCACCCTGGGCTTCCTACAGCCCTGGCAGAGCTCTCTGAAGCTGCTCTCCGTGGACGGCAGGGGATGTCGTTACCGTAACAAGAAGAAGTGTTGCCAACTCACCTACCACCGAAACAGGACGATACAGTTCTCCCGGGGATGTTCCGATGTCTCCATCGGCACGAACTCCATTGACCACTACGCACACAAACCTTTTCATTCTTCTCTGGTTAACTGCACAACATTCAAATCTGTCCTGTATTAATTACTATAATTAAAAGGCAGGCCCAAAAGTAGAAGTCAGTAATTACACTCTTTCAAAAGGCTTGTTTTTAGTAAAAAACAAAACAAACAGACAAAATCAGCTTCCCGTTTTCCCTCTGCATGGCCTCACCTCGAGCAGCGAGTACAGGCTGTATTCGCCACAGATTTAGCCTGTTCCAAGCAAAAATTCCACTGGAACCATGCTTTGAACCCCAGAATCAAAGAACTGTTGAGGTTGGAAGGGACCTTCCAGGTTGTCAAGGAATATTTTGGAAAGCAAAATGTCCAGTCCCAATTTCAGCTCCAGCCTGAAGTCAAGAGACATGAAACCCTCCAACTTCACCAGCTTTTGGGCTCCTTTGCCGAGCTCCCGGCGAAAGGCTGTGCCCGAGCTCTGGGCTCAGCAGGAACATCTTGCAGAATTGTGCTTTGCTCACAAGCTGTATTTTCAAAAATCTGCCCCTTTAATTTTCACGCATTGCTTTAGTTCATTACAAAACTCCATCATTTTCTAAGATAAGACTTATTGCTAATATTTATTTTAAAGCTAGAATAATTAACGTCCAATCACCTTCTGATTTCTTTCAAATTTAATGAGTTTAAACTGAAATACTGACACATACATGTTTACATGGATATATTGAAAAAAAAAAAAAAAAAGCATATTTATGTAGAAGAGAATCGTGCCCCATCCCATCCCTCAGCCCCCCCACACCCCAGCCCCAGACCAGCCAGGGAACCGGAGCATCCCCATCAGCCTGATCCCCAGGAAAATGCTGTTCCACTGTTGCTTCCAGGAGGGCAGAGCAAGGGTCCGTGGGACAGGAGTGGGGACAGTGACACCGTGCAGCTCCCGGGACACGCTCTCGGCTCCGGCAGCCCCCGGCACTCCATTCCCAACCTTAAAGTCCCATGGCCACAGCGCCGTAAGCAAAACCCATCAGCACACCCCTCGGGCTATTTTAAGGCAGGTTGAACGATACTTATGCCAAAATGCAGCGGTTTTTGCAGCCCCCAGCTGCACCGAGGGCTGGGAGCCCCCCAGCGGAGCGTGTCCTGCGGTGGGACCCCCCCTCGGGCAGCACTAGCTCTTCTGCCGCTTGCTCTCGGGGAGCAGCCGATCGTCCTCCTGCGCTCGGGGCTGGCGGGACTTTCTTCTGTTACCTCTCAGGTCCAGAACTCTGCTGCTGGGGGGAGACAAGAGAAAGAAAAATCAGGGTGTGAGGATGCTCTAAACACAGCAGATACTGAAGGCTTTATTAAAGCTCAGGCACCCCCACGTGTGCTAGTGCTGATGGGGGAACACCACTCTGGCCTCCTGTTTGAAGATGATGATGGCATCCTGAAGATGATGATGGCATCCACGAACCTCTCCCCTCACCCCGAGCCTGCAGGACACGGCGCCGTGATGCTTCTCCTCCCCTTGCCAGGGACCAGTCAAGAAGGGGAAGGAGCAGCCCCAACCTTTCAAATTCCTTGTCCATGAATGAGAAGAGCCCCTGGCACTGAGCAAACCATGACGGTGTCAGATCAGGACAGGTCAGCCTGCAGGAGAGTCCCCCAGCAGCGCGGCCACCGAGGGGCAGGACGGGCAGCTTCGGCCACGGGTACCCAAGAAGGGTCCCATCCCCACACAGGCTCTCTTTGCCTCTTCTCTTTCATGGACAAAGAATTTTCCACTGGAAACTCAAAGAAGTGTTTTCTTTTTAGTCACAGAGTTAATTTTAAATGAAAAAAATAAATTAAACTAGCCATATTTAAATTAAGCAGCTAATTTCCATCATTCACTCTCGGAGCTTAAAATTCCACATGGTGTTGACATGAAAGATATCGCTCATCCATCAGGGGCTATTTCTAATCAAACAGTCCTTATAAACGCACTCTTTGCTTTACCATGTGCCAGGATGAATCCATCCTGCAGGGATTATTCCTTTGGCTTAAACCGGTAATTCACAACTGAAAATAACAACGGAAAACTCTCGAATGCGAAAGCCCGTGTCCCTGCTGACTGTCACCGGACACAGACTGGGAGGGACGGAGGGGAAGAGCTGTGTTTCCCAGCTCAGGCTGGAAGCAGAGCTCCTGCAGCTCCCGGACCCCCAGCCAGGTCCCACAGGAACCCCCGCGCCATCGGATGCAGGCTGTGCCTCAGGAGGGGGGTTAAAGGCACCTGTGGGGTGAGGGAAGAGACATGTGCATCCCTGACACCCCCCCCCCGACCCTCCCCACCCCCCAGCACTGCCGGGAACTGGGATTTCTGTACTGTGTGTTGGGAGGCAAAGGCCTTCCCCAGCTCTGCCCTCCGTCCCCTGCGCTCAGAGGCAGAGAGCATCGCCCAGTTCAACCCAGCAGCCGCTAAGGTTTTAGCAGTCAGTGAGGTTAGATATTCACAAACCCCCTTTACACGTGCCACCGCCTTCCCTGCTGGGGTTCACAATTTTGCACCATTTCAAGTCAATGCTAAGGCTGAGTTTTGGGCAATCTCCCAGTGCTGCCAAAGGCAGTCCCTCGCTGAAGCAAACACAGGTTCTCTGACAAAGGGGTTCAGAAATGGGCACACGGATGTGCTAACAGTGCCATGATACAGATTATTTTTTCCTTTAAATTAAGCTCTAAACAGCTATTTTCAACCAAATCCACAGGAGATGGTGATTTTTGTACCCATCGTACCCAACACTGGTACAGGAGCCCCATCTTCCACTCTTAGATGAAGGAGAATCTAGATCAAGGAGAAGTTGTCCATCCAGCTCCACAGCTGTGGGACTGAGCAAAGGCTAATGAACCTCGTGGTTAGGTCATTATGAGGTCATTATGATGAGTGCCCCTGGAGCAGCACGCTCTTTAGGAACAGGGTAAGACATGGAGGTGATACATGAACCCCTCTCCAGAGCACGGAGGGTGAAGGATCCTGAGCTGGATGGACAACCGTCCATGGACAACCCCACGGGCAGAGCTGTGGCCATCTGCACCGCTCTACACGTGCTCTGGCACAGCACCACGCTCTGACTTAGACCAGCATCTTCCTCCTCCAGTAAATAAAAACCTACACTTGATTAGCTATTGAAATCCAGAGAACATTATGTCAAAGTATTTCCAAATGTCCTTGTAGTTGATAATGGCAAAGTAAACTCTCCGTGGCAGCCTTCATCTCATCAAATATCCCGCTGACAATAATTATATTTATTGGAGTTTAAAGTGCTTGGGGACAACTGGTTTTTATTTTTACTTCCATAAATACTTTTACAATCCTGCTTCTATTTATAAGGATTTCATCCACTTTATGGATGACCTCACAGACACCACTTTCTACTCTCCTTTTATTACATCCAAATTTTGTTCTGTAATGAAATATCTCACATTTTTTACTTTTGTTTTGCTGAATCTATGCTAGGATGCAAACATTAGAAAAAACATCGCATTAAATGAGGCCTTAATCAACTATTTTCCATGGAAATAAAGAATAATTTAAAAGAAAGGAAACTGAAGAAAAAGGGGGAAGTTAATTGCAGCTTTCAGAAAGCTAGAGCTTCGTAACCACCACTAAGCCAGAGAAGGTACTGGGCACAGAAATCTATTCCAAGAAATAACGGATTCAAACCATTCTAAAGACCCACTTTTGTCTGCCCCGGGGCTGCTCACACCGTTTATAGCTGCTGGTGATGGGTTGGAGGGCGATTAAACGAGATGCTCGTGTGATGCTGGAGCCCGAGCAGCCAGGAGGTACCACCAGTGACCCGGCTGCACCCCCAGGACCCGCTCCAGGACCCACCAGACACCTCACTGGCACTGGCACTACCTCTTTCATTACAGCTTTCATACTGAGCTTCCCAGAAATAAGCCAATAACTAATTACTGGTGAGTAACACTTTAAATTGGGCAAAGAGGCAGAATCTGCACCCAGTACCAGGACTGGTGGCTCCAGAGGAGTCTAAAACCAGTTTGTGCCTGAAACGCCAATACAGAATAGAAGCCAACCAGTACCAGCCCTGCCCAGGAGTCGCCCCGTGGAGCAACGTGCCGCCCACCTACAGGACCCGAGGAGGAATTCCACCCTGCAGAAACAACGTACTCGGGACACAGAACGAAGCCGCAAACCCAGTTAGTTTAAGGCTAGCTTTACTGGTTTGGATTCTGCCCATTTCTAGCTCCGATGCCTACATTTCCCCACAGGGCTGGCAATCGCTCAGAAATTTATTAAAACACAAAGCAAAAAACTAGAGCTTCTACATCACTCGGCTTCCTCAGTTTGCAAACGCCTGATATTAACCCTTATCAAAATGAAGTGAGGGAGGTGGTGCCTCTCTGGCATAACTCAGTGCCCACTAAATCCGGGCTGGCTGTGAGACTCGGCATCTGCCCGTGCTGTGGGGTCCGGAGGTCCCTTCCCGGGGGAACCCTGGCAAAGCTAAGCCCTCCTGTGTTCCCGACTGTGCCATGGGGCATCCCGCGGGACACGGCTCTGCCACCAACAGAAAGAACAGCTTTCGTGGATGTTGTAGAAATTAGCGTTCTTCTGCACCTACCAATCTGGCCTAACTTTAGTACCACTCAGCTTAAACCCACCGAACCACTGAGAACCTTCCTGGCTGAAGGAATTACCAAAGAACTGATTTTGTGATGGACCCCCATCGCCGCTGACATTAACCTCCACCACTGCCAGGCAGCAACACTCCGTACCCACCCCCAGAGCAGTTTTCATTACTGACAGCCCCGCTTCTTCGTCCACTGAGGAACATGTTTTTCCAACTGACACAAGGAGCCGCGGGTGCCAAGCCCTTCAGGCACAGCTGATCATCTCCCGTACCGCAGGAAATGATGCTGCCAGTTGGCATCTCCAGAAGGGCATTCAGGGAGCCCAGAAAAAGAATAGAGAGTAATCTGATTGTGCCATCACCGAAATACTGCAAGTCGCTCCCTGCTGATAAAGAAACCACAGCCCACCGTCTGCACGTTTGGAGGGGGCAGGCTCCAAAGAGAGGGAAAACAGGAGTGGGAGGGTGAGGACTGGGAGCCTTGCCATCCGCTTTTACATTTCTCAAAAACACTTCCCAAAGCGATGTCTCTCTCTACAAGAAAGGCTGAATGATTCCTCTCTGGTTTTCCAGCGGTGTGCTCCAGCACTGACCTCTGACACCACTGTAACCAAGGCCTTACCGGTGCTTCCATTAAAGCTCCTTAAATCCCATTACATTAGCTAAACACACGCTTTAAGAGAGTTTCAAATGTTACTTCTATGATTCTGTCATTAATCATGAATTTTAAGAGCTGTCACAATCTATTGACCATGTATGTTTGTGACGGGTAATAGAGAAAATCGTGTCACAAATACTCTTTATAAAGCAGACGAAGAGGATTCAATGCAGTACGGGTCTCATCGCGCCCCTCCGATCCACCACCAAAGGGGACACAATGCTCCAAGAGATCCAGGTGGAGCTGGTGTCAGCTGCAAGGGCAGACTGTGCTCCAGGCTCCAGCAGCCCCATTCCATCTCTCTGTATAACCCCTACAAAGTTTTGCAGCCCATCTGCTTCAGCAGGGGAGTTGGACTAGATGATCTCTATGGTCCCTTCCAACTCTAACAAAATTCAGTGAAATTCAGGGAAAAAGTCAGTGAAATTTAACACTATTCCCAATATCAGTATAACTGCACACCTTCAACACCCCCATATACCTCTGTATCTCCTCTCCATCTTCATGCTGTGTTGGGTCACTTCAGGAGCTTGGATGGTTTCTTAGGATGTCTTTGTGCAGCACCTTGCACAGCTAGACCCTAATATTAAATATTAGCACTATATAATAAAAGGGGATTTGGGGTTTTAAGAAATAAGATGTAAGATTTTAAAAACAAGGCAGTGCTCTTCTTCCTTCAAGCTGAAGTCAGTCCAATTCCAGTATGTTCGACTTGACAGAGACGTAGGTGACACTGACAACAATGTAACTTTAAATACAAGAGAAGATCAGATTGGCTTAATTTTCTATAGAAATCTCTTAGATTAGAACAATGATTTTCAACTAGTCATCTGCAGATCCTTGGAACACCCAGGCATTATTCTCCAGGGATCCAAAAACACTGACCAAATTGTACCTCCCACAACTGTGGAGATCCACCAAGACCTGACTTTTCAGAGACATCTGCCCCTCCTGCAGAAAGCACGTGGGATTCTGCAAACTGGGAACTACTGACCCAAACCAGTCACGAGGACCTTTCCCCCCAAATACCCTACTTACTCGTTGGAGGACGATGAACTTGTGTCAGGCCCTTGCAGGTCTCTCAGAATGTCTGAGCTGGAGCTGAAGGGGAAAATAAACCAGATGTGAGTTGTTTTAGCAGCAGCTACGGCACAGAGGGCTCTGCTTAGCCAGGGCAGCAGAGTCTGTAGATGAGACAGACCCCCCCTGCACTGCCACCAAGTCATTTCAACCAAGGAGGAGTAATTTCAACCAACAGCACAGTCCATAAAGTCCCTGCCCTGCATCACAGCATTTTCACAGTTACTGCCAGGTCCTATTTTCATCATTTAACACACAATTCTCTGTTCACGTCTGCTTGTTGGTGACTACAACACCTTTATATTCACCGACATGAGATAACTTCTCTGGAGAGGATTTGTAAGATACTTTGGTAGCAAAGTACATTTCAAGAGTAAAGGTGCTTTCAACCTCAAAACTCAAGGCTTAGGTGTAAGCTTATATTTGGACCATAACAAAAAACCATACTGAATCAACATCCAGGAAAAAACCTAAACACTGACATTGTGAGTGACAAAATGCCATCCCAGGCTGCTTTCATAGAGGCAAGCACACACATACAGAAAGCCTTTATGGGTTAATTTATGGGGTGCCTTATGCTTGTCCCCCCGCAGAAACTGGGGTTCACCAGCTCCTGAAGGACCCACCAAAGAGACTTCCTCCAGGCATCCCCATAGCACAGTTGGAGGAGAATTTTGTTACATTTCTATGTATTTTACAGTCATCACAGAGGCGACTTAAATCAGGGCATTATAAAATTCAGCTGTCGCTGTTGCAGCAGCATTGGAAAAGGCCACACGGGTGTAGATATATGCACAAATGGAATCAAATACAGATTTCATTAACTCCATTAACTCCAAGCATGAGCTCAGCGATGTCTGCCAGACCTTTTCACATGCACAAAGTTAAAAAAAAAAAGCGAACTACACAGATGTCTTCAGCCTATATTTCACGTAAGAAGAAAATTTTGTCAAATTTTAATAAAATCTCAATTAAGTGAGCACAAACCTCTGGTCAATTATTGATAAATAACCTCTACTGCATGTTCAGGCTCCATGATATAAACCATTGCAAAGTTCTCAAGTACGTGCCGGGGCTGCAGAAATCAACTAACACGTTGGAAAATGCTGTTTTCTGGAAACTATCTTTTAAAAAGGCGTCTGGCAGCGCAGTCGGTCTGTACGTTATTGCAGAAATAGCCCGACAAACTACGTCACACAAAGGGTTGGGAGGTTTCCGTGTAAACCCTGGGACAGCACTGGGACACCCGCTCCCTTGGACTGACCGGAAAGGTTTCCCAGCCCCTTATCCCTGTTCGTGGGAGGAGAGCAGGCAGGTTCTCAGGAGCAGGAGGCAGAAGTTAACCCAAACCCTTCATATTCATAACTCATTGCATCATTGGAGAGAAGACAACGATTCAAACACAAGGAGGAATTTATACCCAAATAACGTCACGGGGCAGCCAAGGAGGCTCGGGGCACACTGGGACCTGGGCACCCACCAGCCGTTCCCCGTGAGCCCCCGGTGACATGCTGGGGACACGGATGGCAGGCAGCGACAGAAGTGCTCGGCCACAGGCTCTGTCACTGTCACCGGGGCTCTCCTGACCCCACACGCACATTCGGTGGCTCCAGTGCCCTGCTTTTGGGTGGTTTTTTTTTAGCTTTAGTTAAATAAATGAATAAACAGCATGCAACTCTTGTAAGGTGGTGGGACTGTTCTCCTCCCTTGCCCCTCTGTCTCCTCCTGCTGCCTTCTCCCCTCCGGAGGGAGACGCGTCAGCCATCGCTGCGGCAAAACGGGGCCTCGAGGGCGAACACCACGGCTGGAGTAGGTCAGGGAAACCTTTAACGCATGCACATTTAGTGAGAAAGGTAAAAAAAGAAACATGCATAAAGCACTGGTGCCATATGGAGAAAATTATTTTGAAACAAAGCGGATTTAAAAGTTTCACGTGCAATTTTAGAAACTCTTCAGTGGTTCCCCAGGAACTCTCAAGAGCTGCTGGATAAACCCGGCAAGTTACAAGCATCACCCAAGGGAGGTGCTTTAATGCAGAAACGAAGTCACCTGGACTCTAACGCAGTGCCCACACTCGTAAGGAAAAGCGCTTTGTCCCCGGGCACAGCCCGAGGTGGGCACCGCCAGCCCTTCACAGCTCCCACGGCAGCACCAAGGGGCACACGAAACCTTCAAACGAGAAACACGGCAAAACACGCTGCAGAAACAACGGCGCATGGGGAAAGTTGTGATGTCCAGCATTTTTTTTACTCTCAAAATTGTAAGTCTGTCAAAAACTCATTTTCAGTCCACAAAGTGGGACGCCCAAGGAATGAGTTATTATCGTACTTCTAAATCCTACCCCAATGTCCCACTTACAATTTTAAAAACAAATAGGAGATAGAGGACAAGGGGCTATTTGGATCCCCTAAAATAGAAAAAGAACGGGTTTGATGCCTGAACACATTGTACTTCCTTGCCTTGAAAACGCAGCGTTATTATCATTTATCACCAACTGTGTAACAAGCAAAACAATAAAAGTGAAAAAATTTGGCTAAGGCTGAGAACAATAATGCAGGCTCGTGATTTGCATGTGTAATTCCCGGTCTGTGCCTACCAAATTATCTTAAAACCGAGCACAAAACATCCCCGAGCGAGTTACCACCTCACCCAGCCGTGCAGATGGGACTGGGCCACCAGCACAGGAGTAACCGGTCCCAGTGAGCCCAATCAAGGCCCACTCTAATTGCCTGGACGGCGAGGGTCTGTGTGTGACAGCACCACCCGAGCCGTGGGGCTGGGACCCTCCTGCACCCAAACCCCCCTTCGCTCAAACAGCCCACCGTTCCAAGCCACTGACTCAACAAAATGGCTCCCCACATCCAGTGCCTCCTAAACATCAATTTATTTCACAAAGACTGAGAAGCTGCTTGATTTTCAATTGAAGTAATTATACACAATTATTCCACATGCAGGGGAAAAAAAAAAAATAATCTGTTTGCAATTAAAAAAACCCCTCCTTGAATATGCCTTGAATCCTTGAATATGAGTTGAAAAACAACTATCAAAAAACTTTTTAACTAAGGAAAAGAGATTTTGACCACCAAGGGAATTCATATTTTAAAATAATGCTTTTTTTTCTTCCCCTGAAGAAATCTCCTAAGTTCTTCTTATCATTGGATGAATTCACTTAAATGGATGACAATGAATTAGACAAAAAAAGAAACAGCTACCTCATTATATATCTATGTTGTTTCTCTAAATCTTAGCCCGGGGAAGTACGGAAATTATAGAATTGAGAACAGTTTTGTTCATTTCTTCAGTATTTTGTGCCTTTTCAGTACCCCACAGGTACCTACCGACAGCGGGGCCGGACACAGCAAACCACTACTTCGCACTTTATCCAGACTCCAAATCCAAGGCAATTTCCCACCAGAGGTTTTCTGTCCTTCTCTTTAATAAAGGTCATTACTCTGTCCTAAGAGTTTACATCTCGGTTCCAGACGGGCAAGTGTCTGCAGCAAAACCATTAAGGCTCTGAAAGGGAGCTGCCAGGGACTGAGGGAGGAGGTGGTGGGGTGGGAGGAGGTGGTGGGGTGGGAGGAGGTGTCCTTGCCCGGCATGGGTCACGTCTCCAGGATGAGGAAGGTGCAGCCCCAGTGACTCCAGCCATTCCCCAACTCTTCCGCAGGATTCCTTTCTTCTGGACACCCACAGTCAGACAAGAGTCAATTATTCCTTTCTTGACCATCACTTGGCTTTGACTCCCCTCCAGACTTTTTTTTTTATTTTTTTTAAGATAAACACATTACCTTAAAATAGCGAGAAAAAAAAGCTGATGCAAGTGTGAGTAACATGTCTCGTCCTAAAAATGAAAGAAGCAAACATCTCTTGTCATTTGTTTATTTTAAGGCAGATGAAGTTCCTCCTTGGCTTGGCGGCGAAGAGTCAGCGTCCATCAGGCTGCCCGTCCTGCCGTGCTCTGTACCACACTCTGCCTCCCTCTCCCAGCGTGGCAGGGGGAGCCTGGTGTCACCACTGCCGCTGGAAGGGGACAGCCCAGGGCAGGGGGCGAGGGTTGTCTCCGCCGTGGGGGCCTGCTCCCACCCTGACCCACCGGGGATAAGCAGCTGGAGCCAGCTGCTGGGGTGCCCCAAGCCCTGCGTGACTCCATCGTTAGCTGCTCACCACAACAGGCCCTGCTCTTCACACCACGCATCCCGGCACCCCCAGGCACGGCCTTGTCTCCCCAGCTTTGGAGGACAGCAGGTTTGCCAGCCTCGGACCTCCCCCAGGACGGCCCACGGAGGGCTCTCCTCTGTGCTGACCCTTACACAGCTTCCACTCTCCCAATGGTCAGCTTCCACTCTTTCACTGTTTTTCCTGATTCTCTCCAAGCCTTCTTGGCTTTCAGTGGGCTCCTCTGCTGCTCGGGAACATGCCTTTGAGGTGCTCCTTCAGAAAAGGGAAAGATGTCTTGGATCAATCTTAACTGCTTGCTCAGGAGTCTGCAAGAGCCAGGACTCCCAGAGTGAAGCACTGGAGAGCTCTGGGGAACTCCCACCTCTGTGTCCAGGGCTCAAGGGTGTCCCAGCCCCATGGCGTAGAGCACGGATCGGTGTCCTCCTGGATATGGGCCACGGATATTCACTGTCCCCCACCCACATCTGGGGTGATCAGCTGCTTCTGTGTGAAATTACTTCTCTGGGGCTCTCTGCACCTTGGCCATTTGTTACGGCTCTCAGCTTTTGGAAGAAAGGTATGAATCAACAACATAGCAGAGAAGTATCATCATCCAGTTCCATAGTGAACCCATATTTGAGGCCAAAAATCAGAGATGAAACACTCCTATTTACCACTGTAATATACATCATCTCTGAGCCAATGCAGCTCAAGATTTATTAAGTCAAAAAATGTACTGAAGGCGGCAGTTATTCCTCTGATCAACACGTTTTCATACAGTTCCTCACGCGGCCAGGGCCCAGGACAAGGCTTTCCTTAAGCTCGCACAGCTTTTCCAGGCACTCCATCCTGCCCATGGCCTTGGAAAAACTGGTGGCTCCTGCGAGGTCTCGAGAATCACTGCCACCCAGGCAGCCCCACGCAGCTGAGACACAGCTCCTTATTTCCACCCCTTCTCCAGCCCAAATTCTGCAAAGCACATAAATCCAGGAGCAAGTGACCGGCTAAAGCCAGAGGGTAGATCCTGGTCGGTAACTACTGAACCGAATGCCAAAAAGCCCCACTCCCTGAGATGAGGCCCCTTCCTTGGGCAGGACTCTTCCCTGGCAGATGCCACCGCTCCCTCCGTTCCAGCGGCAGAGATTGACCCAAGCTGTGGAGCTAAAGCTTCTCCAGCAGGATCTGAAAATGAAGTCACCGTGTTTCGTGCACACCTGGGTACCTCAGACGAGGCCAACACCACACACTGTCTGCTCTGGCGGGTCTCTCGCTCTGGTCACCAAGAGCTGACGCTTTCTTCTAACCCAAAGTTTTAAAGAGAAATATTTTGTCCAAAAACCAGAATGTTATCCCCATTACATAAAATACTTTTAATAGAATGTTTCTCCAACATAGTTCATAACCACGTTTATCATCGTCCCGCCTAGTTTCATTTCTAATTTTCCTATTGTTTAAGTAGTTGCATAAAATTTGGCCTCAGTCCCAGAAAGCAAAAGAATGCAGTGGGGCTATTTATATGGAGCATTAAAGTTCTGTGAAAGCTTTATTCATGACTTCATAGCTTTGAGAAATGATCCTTTAGCAGTCACAGCTCTGGTTGCGTGTCTATTTGGTACGCACATTTTGCTTTCTTGGTGGGATCATCAATTTATGAAGACACCAACCCACCAGGGTCAGCGCTGGACACTCCAGGCTTCTATCTTTTTTTCCAGCAGGTGTAAAATTTTTACCTTCTCAATCATCAACTTTTGAATAACATCAGTAGATCAGTGATTGTTGTACAATGTATTAATTTCTGATATTGACCAACTGCTCCCTTAGGAGATATTGATATGAGATTGACAAAAGACAGAAGGTCTCATGAAGGCAAAACACAAGAATCATTAATTTATTTGCAGCATCTTTTTATGGAGCAAACATTTCAACCCCCTGATTTCAAGATTGCTTTGTTGTATTCTATATGCTGCTCAAAATCCTCATTTTCTTTTAAACCATCACACTTGAGCCAGCCATTTAGAAGTGCCCTCTTCATAAAAACACAGCACTCAGATTTGAGCTTCCAAGTATATTTCAAGTTTTGACATTTCAATGTGAAAAACATTTACCCTGGTCAAAGGATATCCTCTTATTATCAGAAATAAAATACAAGCCTCAGAAAATCACTGCTCGGTACAATGGCACAATGCTACTCAAACACTCAAAACCTAAATCACTCTTTTTTTGATTTGTGCTATATTTATTTCACTACTGTTAACAAAACATTAACCCCAAGGTAACCAGGGGGTGACAAAACACCTCGCTATTTCACGTTCATACGACTACACCTCCCTCCTACAGTGCCGAATTCGGGTCCGGTTGGGTTACAGCAGGAATGTGCACGCGGGGGGGGGCGCAGGAGCCAGCCCCAGCCCTGGGCACAGCAGGACCTGCCGGAGGGACACGGCCAAACACGGGCATTGCACCAGTTACACCAGGATTGCACTGCTGCTGTGCCCCAGCACCCGTCAGCAACGGGAGCCGTGAAGACGAAAAGCACATTTAATTCTTCTTCATCAGCATTTGGGAAGGGGGTGACCCCTGTAACCTTTGTTTTGTTTCCCAGAAAACAGCAAAGCAGAGCGTGGCAGGAGGAAGACTGCGGTGAGACCAGCGGGACATCCCGAGACATCAGGTGTCACCCGAGCGGAGCCTTCCCTCTGCTCTCGCTCCTGTTTCCACCTCTTTTCGAGCAGGGTCACACCAACAGGGGGTTTGGCTGTAGAGGATGAGAATCTACAGCGTGGGATGCCCAAAGGCACCCTCCCGAGCCCAACTGCCAACCACTTGGGTAAAATATACAATATAACACGGGGAGAAAAAAACCACAAAACAGAAGCCAAAAACCCCAGCACTTTGTTGAACCTCTTGACCAGGGCAGCAGCTAGGCTTTTAAGGTTAAGCAAACTGCCCTATATTTAAATAGATGTAAATAAAAAAGACACCACACACACATAGCAGGGGACATGCACAAATCAAAGAGAAACTCCAGAGAGATTCTGGAAAAACAGCTCTTTGCAGGCTCCAGGCATCTGCTCCTGTTCCACGGGAGCTGAGTTTGAGAGTAAATCACAGGGAGCTATTAAACACGGGGTTTTACAAAAGGGGGCCCAACTCCCTGTGCTGCACCCCCTCTGCTCTGTGCAGCTGAGACAGCCTGGGTTTGATTCAAGGAGTCTGTGGAAATATTGCATTTGGACAGAGTCAATGCATAAAAAGAAGGAATAAACAACTCGCCTGGGGCCAGACGTAGTGCAAACAAACACACGCTCTCCTACAAAACCCACCAACGTGGTCCATGAAAGCCCGTTTGGGTCCTCAGTGACTGCCACACACTGACACCCCATAGCAAACCTCCCCACAGCCCCTCGGACACACTTTCAGCCAGACTCTGAAGACAAACCCTGCAGACAGAAAAAGGTAAAGAATAAAAGTTTAACTTTGATGTTAGAGGCTGTGGGGAGAATGACTCCTAACATCACTCACACACCGAACTGGCAGCAAAACAGAGATTTAATGATACCTTGGATGAGCTAATACAAGCCCCTTCTGCCTCCCAAGAACTCACTCTGCAAGATTAAAATTCCAAATTTTCCAAGGTCCTTAATGCCAACGGATTAATTTACAATCAAAAAAATAAAGTAAGTAAAATCGGGAAGAACAGGAACACCTCATTTGAATTCTGGATGAGGAGCCAAACTGGAGGCATTTATTTTTGGAACTAAAATAACAATCAGAGCTCTCGGGCAACGGCAACAGCAGGCACAGGGAGAACGAAGCAGCTCCATCCATCCATCATCCATCCATCCATCCATGCATCCATCCATCCATCCATCATCCCCAGCCCTGGCAAACGGGACATGGTGCCCAAACCTAAGGGCGCTGGCCGTGCCTTAGCCTTGGGGGAATCCGCCAGGGATCCTGCCCTGGGGGAGATCCTGCCCCAGGGGGGGTCTGCAGGGGGGTCCTGCCCCAGGGATCCTGCTTGTCTCTGCCACACAAAGCGATGATGACAGGTCCCTGCTGCCACACATGTCCCCAGCGCTGCCTGCCAGCAGTGGAGCAGCCATGGCCAAGCTGCAGGCTGGAACGCTGAGGCTTCAGGCACGTAAAACCAGTCTCTGGAACAAAGCCCCAGGGCCAGCTTCTTCCCTTTTACGTGAGTGCTGAAGAGCTGTTGTCCCTGGCCCAGTCCATCCCAGTACAGATCCCGGTGGAGCAGCTCCAAGAAGAGATGCTCGCCCCCCCAGGAGCAGTGCAAGCTGCAAGAGCCTTTCAGGAGGTGCATCCCCCCCTCCAGCTCAGGGCTGGGCTCCTGATCCCCCTCGGAAAGGGCTCAGTGGTAAAACCAGGAGGGCTGGCCGGGACCCCCAGGGCAGTGCCGCTCAGCCAGGCCCCCCCACGCTGCCAAGGGTGTCAAAGCCACTCTGTAAGCACATTGCTGCTTGCAGACAAATATTTACCCTACACGCCCCTTTAGTGCAAGTACCTGGAAAGGGGCAGCAAAGCCTGATCCTGTGGGAACAAAGACATTCAACATTTGATGCTCTCTAACGCCCCAACTTTATTTCCTCTTTCCTACCTCTTCCCAGGCTTTCATTCACCCTTCAATACCTACCTCCATGAAAGGAAACAGCCTTAGTGCCCACACTGACTTCATAATACTCTTTGGGAGCCAAAATTAATTTAGAAAAAATTGTTTCTGTTAAACTTTTCAACAACTAAATTGTTCACTTAATAAACAATGACAAAGCCAACCACTATATTATCCTTAACATTTGCAGAACAAGGAGGAAGAGGCACATCCTATGGGTGTCATGGGTGGGAAATAAAGAACTGTTACTCCTTGCTCTGCTCCCTGACCTCCAGCTCCTTCCTCTGATTATCTCCCACTTCTACATATGGGAAGCCCTTTTCTTTCCAGTAACACAGATCTGGAAGGGAGGTCTCTCCTCTCATCTTCTGTTACCAACAGGACAGCAAGATTATCATCAAGATTCACTCTCTCGCTTTGAGGCACATAGCAAAGACAGTTATTCAGTATTTGTTTTCAATGGCTTTTTCTCCTTTCCTGCAGCAACTGGGGCCACAGCAATCAGTACTGCAGCAGGATATTTATTTAAGTATTCATCCTCGACATCTTTGGCAACGGCTCACTAGTAAAACAGCAGATTCTGAGTCATGAAGTAAATACCTTGAACAGATACAGTGCTACCTTCAAAAACAAGATAGATCTTAGCAGCAATAATAGCTGAGTCTCTTTCCAATAAAATTATCACTGAACTATCAAAAGCATAGAATTTTACATTATTTATAAAGTGTTCCTTGATCCTCCATTTTCTGAAACCAAATAAGCAATTTGAGGAAGTAAAACTAAATGCCTGAAGAAAGAGAAGTGAATGGCTGTCAGGACTTCAGGGTTCAGTGGATTCTACCACTGACTGAAAATAATGGGCCATTTAAACACTATTTCTTACAGCAATACTTAACTTAAAGAGCTATTACCAGACTTAGGTTGTATCAGTTTTTGGACCTCTCTAAATAAAGCCTCAAAGAGCAGGGAAGATAATGGAGTGGAAAAGGAACACCAGACGTTCCCCTGGTTCCACAGACATTCCACTCACTGTTTCTGTATCAAAAGAAGATTTAAAACGAAGAATTACACTATCACCCTTCTATTGAGCCATTACAAAACTATTCAGTGAATGCTAAATGTATTTCGGCTCCATCCCTCGAGCAACTGAACAGGCAGAGACATGGAGAATGAATGGGGACCCACCCCACGGAGTAGGAGATAAATAGATTTAGATATATATTGTTCAAGGTTAGTGGGAAGTTTTTCCCAGGAGAAGAGATTCTTCCTCACTGACCTGCTTGTTGACCCAGACGACAGGGAGATGGCAGGAGAGGCTGGTCTCTGCCCTTCCTCCTCCGAGGAACAAGATTCCCTCCTCCTGCCCTCAGGCATTCCTGGCTGGGGAGCCCGGGCCTTTCCCAGGGCTGTGGGATGCTCTTCCGTATGCTCTACCAAGAAGAAAGGCAGAGATTAGCAACAATGACTAAGTAAAATACGATTGTTTAAGTTTTTGCAGCTTAGAGACAGATTTTAAGAATAAAGTTCTAAAATATTTAAAAAACAACAGCACGTTCCCACTTATTTGCTTCCCTGAACTCTCAGTTTCACAGGTTTCATTTCTTTTCCTGCAGTGAAAAAACCCTCCGTCCTCTAAGAACCAGAGACCGGTTGTTATGAGCTTCAAACACAAACACGGAGAGAGATAAAGGGAAAGGATATTTGTCACTTTTCATGAGCTGCGACTTTATTTCAGAAACGAGCAAACTCTCAGTGAGACAGCTCCGTTCTCCGCTTCCTGCCACCCATTCACTTCAGCCACTGCCAGAGACGGCTCCAGAGCTTTAAAGTTTTACAGATGGAGTTCATAGGTTTGTTTTCAATAAGAGAAGCGTTGTGATTTATTTCCTTAGGCATCTAAGAAAGACAATGTCAATCTAGATAACTGACATTTCCATTTTTTTAATGGCAAAAATCCTTTCTAGTCAACACATATCAAACACAGGTTGTAAAACCGTTCCATTATTTTCGTGTCAAATGCTTTTATCTATAAAAAGATGAACTGTCCTCTGAAAAGATACTTTCTGCCTCTAGAGAAAAAGCAAACACAGACTAGGAAGTATGGTATGTAAAGATAAACTGCTCTCATGCCATATCCACTGATATTTTCCACTGAGATATTTAGCTGGAAAGTTGGACAGGACACTAGAACCCAACCGAGGGTAACAACCCTCCTGGGGGCCGTGGTGAGAAGTGCCGTGGCCACCCCATGAGCCAGATCCACTCGTATCCAGGCACTGACCCTTCCACCCCTGCAGAAAGGAGCTCCACAGAAATGCCCAAACAGAACCGTAATTAGAGCACGGAAGAGCTACACAATCTTCAAATTTGGTTACAATTTGCCCTTTCTCTTCCGCTAAAGTGCATAATTAAATATTGTGAGCGTGTGTCTGCCTGTTGAGAACGGGCAGCAGATCACAGCGAGCCAGCTGCCACCACTGACACGGGACTGAAATTAATAGGTTAAAAATAGCACAGGTCCCGTGCAATAACACAACCCAGAGGAGGTGTATCACAAACATTTATCACATTCTTACAGTGCTTCCCTTTAGGCAAAACAAAAACGTATGTTTAAAAGTCATAAAAATATAAAGACTGGAAATAGAGCGTTTTAAGTTTAAAGATGCAAAACAAGATGATGTAAATGATTAAAACATCACCAAAACCAGAGTGAGATTTTCAGAGAGGTTTAAGTAACACCAAACAACACTCCAGTAGAGGGCAATGGGAGATACAAAGGTTTGTTACAGTTTTTCTTCAAAAAAGTACATTTTAACTCTGTACAATGCCCCTGCTGCCGTGAGAAGCTGCACAAAGCCGTAAGGAACGCAGACAAGCCTTTGCTCTTCTCAGCAGCAATGCTTTCACGGGGCTCCTCACACCCTGCTGGTCTGCCTCCTTCCCCTACCACCATCAGCTTAATGAACTGGTGACTGCTGCTAACAAGGGACACTGAGGAAACAGGCTTTAGGGGTTTGTCCCTTCAATCGGTCAATCAGGTGCAGCAGATGGTTGATATTAAACCAGAAACTGGAATTTCAAAGACGATCGGTCTCTGAGCGCACACCAAGCGTGATGAGCAGGGTGCAGGTTGGGGACAGCCAGGGAGGGGGTACCCTGTCCCTCAGTCCCCCCTCCCAGGCTCAGACACCTGAGGGAAGTTACGTTCTACCCGAGCACTCTTTTGGGAAAACTCTACTTCAGGTTCCCAGAGCCTGCGGTTGGGGGCACAAAGCTCCCAC
Source organism: Gallinago undulata (assembly GCA_026546715.1). Classification (NCBI taxonomy): domain Eukaryota; kingdom Metazoa; phylum Chordata; class Aves; order Charadriiformes; family Scolopacidae; genus Gallinago; species Gallinago undulata. The sequence continues at coordinate 15,430,975 of JAOTQQ010000003.1, forward strand.
AGAGCCCCAGTAACTCCCAGTACCCAACCTCCCCAGGGAACATCGTTAGAAATTAATTCTTCAAAGTCTAATAACCCATTGCTTCTGTCTCGGCTACAGAAGAGGAACATCACTGTAAATTACATCAAACAAGATAAACTTTATCCTTGAGATTCCCTAATTTTTACCCTTCACACGGAAAGGATTATGCGCTGCACCAAGGTCTGCATGAAATGATAAGGATAAAATTCATACTATTATATTGGTATTTTCATTTATTTTTATCCTGGAGGGCTCTGCTCGAGGAGACAGCCACAGATTAATTCTGTTCAGGTGAGGAGGAGCAGGGGTTTGTGAGAGCTGATACAAACTAAACTGCCCTGTTTTCGTAAGGATACAGACAACGGCGCATTCAACTCTGGTCAATGGAATTCTCTCCAAAGTTCAGTACATTGAATAGATTAAAACTCCACAAGTTTCATTAGATTGAGGGATGCTCCTCCAAATCACACTCCGAGCCATCCCTACACTGCCAAAGCAGGCAGTAACAGACCAAACCCGGCTGCAGAGCCTGCAGGGCCAGCAGCACACGCGGGTCCGTCGGGATGAAACCATCTGCTGGATGCTGCTCCCAGCCCATAACCAACTGAGTAACTGCCGTTGTGCATTCCCCCTCTCTCTGTGAGAAGTTATAAACACAAAATGAAGCGAGTTAAAAAGAGAGGCAACGTACTGTATAAACAGTCCTAAAGAAACCCAAGTATTTTATTGCTTCAACCTCAGGACAAATAAACACTTGTTCCAATCCACTCGGACGTTCCGCAGTTCCCAATCACCGGCTCCCTGGAATATTCATAATGCAGAAAAGCTGAAACCCAGCAAACAATCCCCCTGATCACCCTCATTTCAGCAAATTCAGCAGAGCTGGACTGAACCTAAGGTCCTATTTCAACCAGCTCATTAAAATACACACCTCAATAAAGCACATTTCTACACAATCGCACTAAAATCAAACAAATCACGCATTTATTATGGGTTGTGCTTATGTATCACACTAAAATCAATGGCAGTCAATCTTTTTAGGATGTGTTTGATTTTTATGCCTGTTTTCCCTGAAGAGCTGTAGGAGAAGATCAATGGGAGGAAAGAAGGTTTCTTTGGGAACCCCACTCATTGGTGAGGATGAAGAGGGGGCACGGCGTTAAACAATCACTAACCTGTGGCTGCCAGTGACTCCTTGACAGCGTCGTCTTCCTTGGTCTGAGCACTGTCTGTTCTCCTCTTACCACTCTTCTTCCACCGATTACTTACTTGATCCACCAAAAACTGAAATTCGCTTCTGTGTTTGTTCCCTGCAATGTAGGAGTGTGTTACAGAGTGCTGCCACGGACTGAAGGTTTGTCATGGAAAGGGGAAAGGATGGGAACAGAAATAAACACAAAATGCTGAATTAAAAATACTTTTGTTACAGCAAACGAAAGCTAACTCTTCACTGCAACATATTCCATGTTCTATAAATGATCCAAGCCCACGTCTGTGCTTTTCCAGAGTTGCCCAGTAGCCAGGAACACTCACGCAGATGAAAACCTAACTTTGGCACAGAAGAACTGTGTGTGTTTCTCCTTTATATTGTCTGCATGTTTTCTTTCCTCAACTCGTTAAGCATTGCCATTACCACTGTGACAACTTTGAACACCACAGTCACAGCCCCACAGCCCATGGGGCACCTGCGGGATGCTCTGGGACAGAGGCTTCAGCTCTCAGCACCCCTGCAAGGAGCTCTGCGAGAGACAGTGAAATGTCACACTACTCTGCAAATTGCTTTAAATTGCCTTGGGTTTTTCCCCCGTTTCTGCACTAAAGCAACATCACAAGCCTTTGTGTCACACTTCTGACCCCATTTGATTCAGGTCCTCTAACCACCTCTGGCACACTCTGACTTCCCATCACTCCGGTTCAAGCAATCCTCTGGTATTCACGCAGAGCTATGCTGGCTTTTAATCAAATAGGCTTCAAATAGAGCATAGATACTTCAAATCCTCTACTCGGAGGCTGGGAAAATACCCGCTCTCCTCAGACAGACGAAGGGATTCCCGAACCCTGGCTGGGCACGGCGGGAACACAGTGTTTTCCCTACGGAACACACCGGCTTCTGCTGAAACAAAGAGCTGGTGCCTCCCGAGAGCCCCTCAGCCCCGCGACGTGCCCACGAGGGGACCTCCTCCACGTGGAAGGACCTTCAGCAAAGCCCATGTGTGTGTGCGGTACAGGAGCACACCCTGTGTCACACACAGTCTTTCTTCTCCCATTGCCCCCACAGGACCGAATATGTGACATCCCTGCTCGGCCAGAGGCACACACTGCCAGGAGACACGCGGAGGACAGCCTGAGATAAACCCTGGCAGAGGATGGGCAGAAAAGCAAACGGGGACCCTCAGGACAAAAGAGAGCCGAGCGCTAGCGATGGGCAACCTGGACCACCCGGCACCCAGCCCGCTGGCCCCGCAGAGCTGGCCCCAGCCCGGCCAGCAGCCCCTGGCCCCGGGGTGCGCACACAGCAGGGTCTGACTGCTGCCAGCAGAGCACACGCCTGCTGATTTGGGGGCTTAGGCATCAACTCCCAGCCCGGCCAAAGCAAAGAACTCCCTCACTGCTTCTCTGCTTTGTTCCTTAGCTTCTGTTGTCTTTTTTTCCAACCAGTCTCCTCGCCACGGGGTGAGGAGAGGGGAGAGGCAGGAACAGCCCACCCTCCCCAGGGCACTCCCCGGGTTCCCACCCCCTCTCCCCATCGCCCCACGCTCTCTCAATCTCCTGCTCCCCACATCCCCATCCCTCCTGGTCCGGGCACCCCCACAAACAGCCCTGACTCCCTCCTGGACCACGACACCTTCCCACGGCACCCCTTGGCCTCTGCGTCCCACCAGGGGCTCCCGGTACCCGGGCACGGGGTGGTCCAGCGCCCCGAGGAGGGGACACCCTTGCAGAGGGCACGGTGCATTTAAATCAAGGATCTACAGTGGCAGCAGGGGGAAAAATCCAAGAGAAAAATCCTACCAAGCTCTGCCCCGCAGAAGGAAAGGGATTTAAACCCACCCCCTCTCCCGGTGCCCCTCGAACCACACAGAAGGTCGACAACTCCTCTAATAAAAAGCACGTTCTTGTCCCCGCTGCCGGTGTTTGTGCCACTGCACACGCAGCGCGCAACTCCGCTGGGGCTTCAGTTCCTCCAGTATTACTAGTTTTTGTGGGTTTGTTTCATGGCGTCACTCCAAAGCTTTTCAAGTGAAAAACAGAAAGGTGGTGGCAGAGGCAGGCGCTGTTCACACCCCCCGCAAATCACTGCGCTGGGAGGGAGCACGTATGGCCTTCCACAAAACCACAGCACCTCGGTGATAAAACAACCCCAGATATAATTACAGATATTTAAAACACAAAACGTAAATCACCGAGCCTCTGAATAATATTGCAAATTAAAAGATTTATAAAAAGAAACAGCGACAGAATAATTTTTTTTTTTTTGAACAGATGTATTTCTTTTCCTGTAGATCTTTTTAACTCTTGAAGGAAAGGCCTGGCCATGGAAAAAGCCGGAGGAGGCTGACACGGGGCTGCGGGTGTCACCGGGCTCCCGAGGAGCAGCAGGAGCCCGTGCAGGTGACTGTGTCTAATTGCAGCTCCCGGGCACAGGCTGCTCCAGCAGAGCTCCCAGCCAGCACATCACCCAGCCAAAAAATCCCTTGGGCTTTCCAAAACACTTCACACCAAAAGCAAGAAAGAAAAAAAAAAAAATACCAGGAGTGTAATTATCAATTTAACAAGAACATGGGGAATTGTAAAGATGGTAAGAACTGGGGGGAAAAAAAAAAAAAGTTTTATTACAGCTGCTTTATCTTGCATTTCAACAGGGCTCTAATGTAGTCCCAGTGTGTTGTGTGCTTCATATGAAATACAGAACAGAAAGCATATGGTCAGGTTTTTATTTGGAACTTATGCCAGAGTTAATTAATTCATTAACTCAGCTATGAATTAGAGACCTAGGGGGCAAATGTTGTACATTAAAAGGAAAAAAAAAATTCTTTCATTGTATAATAAAGCTTTTTAAAGTCCATCTGTGCTACAGTGAAAAGAAGGTATTTGATAAAAGTTCTTTTAATCTCTAACTGTCCTCTAAATTTAATCTATAATTCTTTTTTTCATGCTCATGATTTTCCCCTATCGCTTTTATGAGAAATAATTTGCCGACACAAGTTACCATTTACCTCTTTGCTCATTGCTTTTTATCAGTTTTAAAACCATATGTTCCCGTTAAGATATTTTTCTATTGCCTCTTTTTTTTTTAAATTTTTTAAATTTTAAAGGTTCAGTTGAGCTGCCTGAGGCTAATTTATTCATGGGGGGGGGGGCTTGATAATTTTGAAAGCATGCCCTTTTAACAATATAAAGTCAATGAAACACCTGGGTTTGTAAAGTTCAGCTGGCACGTTGCAGGGTGCGTGGTCCGCTGTGCGGCAGCGGCAGGACAGCCAAGGGGGGCAGGAGGTGCCAGCAGCGGGGGACAGGACGGGCTGGTGGGTTTGCTACAGGAACAGTCACACGGGGCTGGGACACAAACACAAGCGGGGACCCGGCTGCCCAGGGAATTTGGGCAAATCAGGGTGAATTCGGGCTCCTTCCTCGACCGCTGCTGCTCAACCCCCCGCACCGAGCCAAGTGCCAGCCCCCGCAGCTGGGGTACGTCCCACAGGGCTGCTAAAGCCTCGGGGGGGGGGGGGGGGGGGGGAATAGCCAATTTGGGATTAATACTCATTAAAGTATTTTACTTCTTTTTTGCTCTTGCATTGTATTGCTAGAGATGTCTGCGTGGCAAGAGAATAATTATTAACCAGTTGGTTGGAATCAGAGGAGAATGCTGAATGCTTCAGACCCAAAACCACAAGCCGTGCATGTACACTTAAAAAAAAATAATTCTCAGAAACAGCAACAAAAAGCAAGGGAAAAAATTGCTAAAGATTTAGGCCCTTATTTAGCCGTCACAGAAACCCAACTAAAATCAACAAGGCTAAATCTAGCTGCATTATGGAATAATTTATATGCTTGAAGGAAGGCAAGGAAAGACGGGAAATCGGAGCATTTTGCAGATGTAAATACACCCTGAAGTCTCATCAGAACAAGCCGTCCCCGCGTTGCTCTGCTCCGCTGGGGCTGAGGCAGCTCCACGGACTCTCACGGCCACGTGTGAGCAGAGCAGGTCAGGAGAAGTGAGGGGAACACCGGGAAAGAATTTGGGAATAATAAAACACCACTAGGGAGCACGAAGTAATGCTTCGTGTGTACAAACACACAAGAAGGGTCAGGAAATCACCTGTGAAAATCAGCCTGCATTAGCTATTTCTCTGCTAAATGACCACCACAGGACACAAGTCCTGCAAACTTTAACTCTCACAGGGTCTGCTGCTAAACCCACCATAAAGATGGGTCCATGGAGAGAGAAAACACTGTTCTCAAGTTTAAGCACACAATAAGGAGAAATACAGTTTATCTATGCTTTCCCAGGGAAAAGCAGGAATCGGTTCTCCGTTGGAAAAAAAACCCAAGCAAACAAAAAACTACTCTTCCCCAATTCATCAACAAAACACCCACCTCAAAATTGTATCATCGAGCTATAGCTCTCGCTGCGATACTTATTTTTTGTCTCTCTTCCCTTAAATATTTATTCCAGTTACACTTTCCCCCGAAAAAATGGAGTTATTCTGCCAGGGCAGAAGCAGGTTTAACGCCCACCAGAGGCTCGGGTCTCCTGCACAACTGTGGGGGACTCAGAGTAAAAAAATGAAACAAACAGCAACAACAAACCCAGAAAAAAACCCACCCAGACTGCACTGAAGCCCAGTTGCCTGCACAGGCTGGAGGGGGAGAGGACACCCAAAGGAGCAGAGTGTTCTTTTTAAGAGATCACCTCGAACTCACAGGGCTGGACAGGAGGGGAAGCAGAAAGGGATGGAGGAGGAGGAGGCAGGGCTGTGCGAGCGGGGCAGGGAGGAAGAAGAGGAGGCAGGGCTGTGCGAGCGGGGCAGGGAGGAAGGGAGCAAATGGAAGGAGCACTGTGAAACCCCAAAGGACTTGAGAATCACTGTATACAAATAAAATACGGAAAAATCATTTTTGGCTCACTTAAAACATACATTTTAGCAGTAAGGGTGACTTTGACAACTGTAAAAGTGCAAAATTGTATGGTTGAGGACACCTGCAGCCATAAAGTGTTTTAGAAATGTCATATTAAACTGCTGTGGCTACATTGCTTGTTAGTTAACGGCACTCTGCACTGGACAGCAAAGCTAGAGGAAGGAGGTACAGAAAGAGTACATTTATATAAAATTGTCTGCTAGAGGATGAGTTAGAGGACTTGGGAAGAGCAACCACCAGCCAGACCCCAGGCACGTTGTAAATAAAGCCAGTGCCCGATCACTGAGAGTGTTGGGGAAGAGGGAATATCCTGAGTAACGGGAAACCCAGTAGCTGTGTTACTTACGATAATCTGCATGGATCTCATCTATTTCTTCCTCTGTCTGGTCCTTTGTGAAGGTCAAGCTCTGCAGAAATCACACAAATGTTTATTTACAGAAACAAAGGGACGATAAAGCTGTGTACTTTAAAACTAGAGACTTAAAACTGGAAGAAGGTTCGGCTGCGCGTTTTTCCCCCACCAGCTCCTTCCCTCTCACCCGCAGACAGCAATATATACATTAAGTAGATATAGTGACATTGGCAGTGGTGGGCTGATGGTTGGACTGGGTGATCTTAGAGGTCCCTTCCAGCCTGGATGATTCTGTGACTCTCTATATGTGCCTTGCTTTGCTTTCACAAGGTCAGCAGGGATAAGCCAAGCCACCCCTTGTAATACCCAGCATGTGTGGACCATAAAATATTTCCTAATGCTGTGCAACAAACATGCTCCAAAAGTCACAGAAGTATCCTATGTCATGGGAAAGGAACAGGCACTGCTGATGATACGGAAGCAAGGAATTTGCTGGCTAAATCCTAGAGAATTCTAGGAAGGAAAATATTCCCCACACTGCCATGGAGGGTCAAAATCCTCCAATATGACCAAGGGGAACATTTCTCAAGAATTTTTATTGCAATCAAAAAAAACATGCTCCTACTTAAACGGTTTGGGCATAGAAACATCAGCAGTTAGGAAAAGTGGCCCATGGCAAAGGATGAGAAAATCGTGTCGATTATGAGATGGTATATGGAATTCCAACATGCAACCTGGGAATTCCCATCATAAAGTGACCGGCAAACACATCCAGCACCCACTCCACAGTTTCTCCCAGCCAGCCCCCTCTGGGTACAGAGACCATCAACTTACATTTTCACCGGTTTTGTTGATTTCAAGCTGAACCCGAATCTTCTCATTCTTTTCCAGCTCTTTAACAACCTCTGCAACTGTTTGAAAACACAAGGAAGGGATGTAACAGCACGGAATGAAAGGACCAGGAGTTTAAATCACAGGGAGACAAAACAGCACGAGCTCTCCAGCAGCAGCAGCTCACACTCCCAGGCGAACCCACACACTGGGGTTTGACAGCGGTGCCCGGGCTCGGGAGGTGGGGGCTTTGGCCGAGGTGCCCCCGTATGTGTGCCCGCAGCCAGTCCCAGCCACCTCCCACACCATTCCTCTTTATTTTCTTTGTATTAAATTCCTGGGAAAATGTAGCCTTTTCCAACCCTTCTCTGCCACACAATAGTGTTTCTGTGGTGCACAGAAAACTCTTTTGTAAAAAGAGTTTTCATTTTATAACATATCTTTAAATGGAAGATAAAAGGATGACACCGGTTCTCTTATTTTTACCCCCAAGGACTGCCTTCCAAGGCAGCACAGAGCTGCCCCCATCCCCACTATGTGGCCAAATCCCATAGTCCAAAAATGAATTACAACCTACTCCAACAATTAAGTCAGACACCTCAGAAGCGTATAAACAGACATAACTGCATTTGTTAACATTTAACTAAAGCTACAGCTATGCAGGACCCCGCAGGGTTTATTTTGACACTTACTTTTACCAATCTGCTTCTACACTTAATCATTTTCACAGAGCTTCTGGGTAGCTATGGGCATTTATCAAAACAAACGCTTTCTCTAGACAGCACAGCAGCCAGACAGCAAAACCTTATTGAGCTGTGAAGGAATAAAACCTGCTCAAAGCTGGTTCAAGCCAAATGCTGGAGTTTGGCAGCCCTGCTTCCTCAGGAGCTGAGCTGTCCCGATGCTGTCGTGACCTGAGGCTCACTGCTACCACCGAAACGCACGTCTGCATCTCAGGGGGGGCAGATTAATAATTCATCCCTTACAAACAGGTACCGAGCCAGAGCTCAGTAAAAGTTTAGCTAGTGCCCTAAATAAGGCAAACGTACATCCTAACACCCTCTGAAACGCCGCATTTACCTGGCTCGGGTGAGGGCACAGACACTTGGTGCTGCCCCATCACCAGCGGCACGTGAAGAAGCACCCCAAGAGCCCAGAAAGCATTTATATTTCTTTTCCGAAGCGCTGAGGCACAAACTAAGCACCTACATCACTTGGGCACTTCACCTTCTGCTGGTGGGGCAGGGGGGGAGCGAGGGGCCGTGTGGGTCTAGCTGCTGGGGAGGTCACACCACGACACTTCTGAGACAGGGTCTTAAAATGGTTAAAGGAGCAAAATGAAAAAGCAAAGTGAGTTTGCAACCAGCGCTATTTTCTCATACACTTGCTCCCGCAATCCAAGCCCAGAGCCGGCAAGTGAAATCAAGATTTCAAAAAGCAAGAGCCTAACGTTTGGCTGCTTAATTCAGATTTCTAGTCCTCAGTGACGGACTTTGTTTTGCAAAAAGCACTGCATCGTCTGGTGGTTCTGCCTGTTTAATAAAGGAGTTGAACACCAAAACCATACTTTATTTGTGAAATGCCACAGTAGAAGTTGTGGATATTCAGCATTTCCAACAGTCTTATCACATATAAAGCCAAACATGCATGGAGTTAACGTATGAGCTTTAATACTCACTTGCGATACATTCTCCCCTGTACTGTCAGATTTGTTAAGTCATAACTGACAAACTGGTTTTTATTGTGTTTAAACTTGGCCACTTTCTCAAGAAGCAGTTCTCCCGACAGCCCCGTCCCAGCCAGACCAGAATTTATCTGGTCCAAACAGCTTCTGAGCCCTTCCATACATACAAACCACTCAGAATTGTTAACAACTTCGGGAAGAAATGGCCAACTTGTACTTCAGGGCTGAACTCCCTGTAAAGGTGAAAGCTGAGGAAGAGCATTTCTCACCTCTCTGCCCCCGAGGCAACCCCAGACGAGGCAGGACCGACCCCACTGCAGCCCCAGCCCCAAACCAGCACAGAGAACACAAAACCAGTTGCACCGGAGTCTCCAGGACATTGACAGATCTGCAGCTCCCGGGAGGGTAAGAGCAGACATCATCCTGTTAGAAATTCCACTAAAAGGACTGTTTGCCTCAAGCTTCTAAGCAAATAAAAAAATAATATCACTATAAATCCGACGTCTCTCGCTCGCGGTGTCGGTGCCGTTACTGGTACCACTGGCAGAACTGCACGGAGAGGTGACAAATGACACAGCTTTAAAGAAGAGGCGCATTTTCATCTTGTGTAAAATTGACTATACCAAGATGAGCTGGGACCGTTCTCCCCCCAGCTCCCACACACTATTCAAAATTTGAAAAACAGCCCCTCTGCCTCCGAAACCCGGCAGCACAAGCCCCTCCTGTGCTGCTGTCCTCCCCCAGCCCGGGGGTGCCAAGCCGAGCACACACAAACAGGCTGCTCCCTAAAGGCAGCTTGTGTCGCGCTTGTGTCTAGAGCCTAAAACACATCTTCCTTAGCCCATACAGCTCACCGATGCCATATCGAGTCTGAGCTCAATTATTGCCACCAAACACCTAAATAGATAGAAAATCCAGCAAAACATTAACACTTTCTTATTAATTCATTCTACCCTTACCTATCATCTCCAAAAAGAAATCTAATTTTGAAATTAAATTCAGTAACAATATAAAAGCCTCAGTGTTTAGGAGGGAGAGAACAAATTCAGAACAAAAGATAAATTAATAATCCATTCCTTTATTAAGAACCTCAGGTATGTCCAATTTTTTGACTAAAAGCCTCAGAGTCTCATTTGGAGGCACTCACTAAAATGCAAATAAAAAAGACAGAACATTTTGCAGAACTCAGAAAAGCAGGAAGTATCAAAGAATTTCAACACGTCCTTGCTGGATACTTCCAGAGTACAGCAACACAGTTCTGTTTTTCCTTAAATTTCCTTAAGTTTTGGATTAATCTTGATTTAGACAAGATAAATTCTTCCAGCTCCAGTTTTCCCAGATACTAAAGCCATCCCCCTACCCCAAGAACTAGTTTATGATGGTAACAACTCTCCTAGAACTGCTAACTTACCTGATTTGGGATTTAGGGAATCACACTGAGCATTATACACGTGCACAAATTCCTGGTGCCTTTTAACGAGCTGCTGGCGGGTCCCCTGGGTGGACAGACCGTGTTCCTTCAGCTTCTTCCTCAGATCGCGATCAGAGAGCAAGTTGTAAACAACTTTAGACATGGGCTTCCTTTTGTGAGCAGAACTGCCAAAGGAAATGAAACAAACTTTTTTTTTTTTTTTTTTAATTACTACTCCTATGAAAAGTACTGACTTGGGTTTTTACAGGGCATTTCTGGGTAAGAAGTACTTGAAAGAATCATTTCAGCGGGGTATCGCGGATGCGCCAGTAACAGCTCTGGGAAGCCAGAGCACTTCTTCCCTCTACCACAACGGGAAATTCAACAGTGCAGAAGGCAATAGGTCTGGTCTGTTTTCTTTAGGAAAAGAGGCAAACACTCCTCACGTAACACGTACTGCGGCTCGGATTTTAACGTCTACAGCAAAGGCTTCAGAACCGCATCAGCAAACACAGTCTTCCTCATCCTCACTAGGATGAAGCCTACCTGTGCTCTGAACTCAAAAGGAACTGCACAGCATTCAGAGCAAGGAAACACAGCTTTTCCACCCAGGTCCTACCTCAATGGGTTGGTGAAGTTTTAAAACCATTAAAACTGCGACCCAGAAGTTAAATTAGGAGATTTTTCAGCTTTCTGGGAAAATGAATTTGAGAAATATCATAGAATGGTTTGGGTTGGAAGGGACCTTAAAGTCCCCCCAGTGCCACCCCCTGCCCTGGGCAGGGACACCTCCCACCAGCCCAGGTTGCTCCAAGCCCCCTCCAACCTGCCCTTGAACCCCTTCAGGGATGGGGCAGCCACAGCTTCTCTGGGAAACCTGGGCCAGGCTCTCACCACCCTCACAGCAAAGAATTTCTTGCTGATATCTAACCTAAATCTCCCCTAAATTTGAACCTTGTCTTACTACAGCTACTAACTATTTTGAAGAAGCTTTTGCTTTCTCAGACACTGGGCTTCATTCTTCCAATAAACAGTATGATTAAAAAATAAAATATCTAGATTTAGCCACATACATGCACAAAAGACATGCTCAATGGCAAGTGAACAATATGGACCTTTGCAACCCAAAAAGTTCCCATGGAAAGTTATTGGACTATATTGGGCAACTAGAGCAATGAAGATTATGAAGGGATTGGAGCACCTCCCTGACGAGGAAAGGCTCAAGGAGCTGGGACTCTTTAGCCTGGACAAGTGAAGGCTGAGGGGAGACCTTATTTATGTTTAT
>JAOTQQ010000003.1:15444992-15465709 GCA_026546715.1 Gallinago undulata
AAACCTGCTTAGCTGTAAGCACTGGTTTATTTTCAATTACATATTTAAAGAAAGTAAAATCCTGTATGACAAAAAAAAAAAAAAAAAAAAAAAAAAGCTCACTCCAACAGCTACAGCCAGTTTCTGTGAGCAAACAGACCCAGGTTCCCCTGCCCACCTCCCCAGCTACGCTGGCCCCTTCCAGCTGCTGATTGCCCAGGGCAAGGACTACTGCCACCAGAGCTGCTGAATGCTACCAGTCACCCCAGAAGGAGCAGAGGAGGAATTTTAAGTGGTTATAGGTGCAAACAGATTAGAGAGATGGCTAGAAGCCCTGTAATCATGAAGAAAAAGAGAAACAGAAAAAATTCTGCAAGGAAACGTATTTCATCTTCATCTATTCGCAAATGATCACTCATTAATGGCAGATGGGGTTTCTTCTCCAACTGTAAAATCTCACTGAAGAGATTACACAAAGGCAACCAAGTAGAAAATATTTCAAGAGATCTTGATTTATTGCAGAAAACTTAGGCTTGCTGCAATTTGCAGGGGAAAATTAAATGTGTAATCTGTTAAAAGAAGGGCGACAGATCCTTTCTGAAGTTAAAGGCCTCTAAGCCCAGCTGTGCCACAGGCAGCTGGAACCCCCGCTACTCCAGAGAACTTCAGTGCTCCCCACCATAAATACGCTGGTTTCAATGGTGGCAGCTTTGCCAAGCCAAACTAAAAAGCCCTCCTTAATGTAAGGAAGAGGAAGTGCTGTCGTTTCTGAACAAAACAATTCTAAGCATTTATTTTTACGTGAGAAAAGGCGATGTACTTCCCCCCCAGTCTGACTTTGAGAGATCTGCTCTGTTGCCCCGTCCCAGAGATATCAGCTCCAGGCAGACGGAGCAGCACGGAAAATTTTAGCTCATAGCACTTAATGCTCTCTGCGCATACAGCTTTGCATTTTGTTCCACCCTCAAGATGCTATGAGAGATATTTAAATGAAGAATTGTAGGAATAGGTGGCATTTTAAGTGCATTAATCCAGACGACATGTGTTTGTGTTGTCAGGAGGCTGTGGCCGTACCCGCAGGAGGGAAGGCTGCTGGCTGCATTCAGCTTGCACCCAGAGGAGCCCCACGGAGGCAAATGCCCTCACTGGAAAGCTGTGAGGAGAATAGCTATGTGTTCTCTAAAGGAAATAAAGGATCAGTAACCTCTGCTCTACATGCCAATAAATAACAAAGGGTCAAATGATGACTTGTCTCTGAAACTCTAAAGGAGAAAACTTTTTTTTGAGGACAATAGTCCTCAATAGTTTGCTGTCATTCAGCCAGCCCATAGGGCTCCCACAAAGTCACTCTCCAATCTTGCATTTCCTGGGAAAGACATATAAAGCTCAAACCATTCACTCAAAATTTGAGTACACCTCCTTCAGCCCTACCCGTCTACCTTACCCTGCCAGCTGGGTGACAAGTGACGAGTCAAGCTTAAACCGAGTCACAGGCCAAGGCACACTCCTACCTCAGCCACCCCCATACCCCTGGAACCTATGGCAAGGTACACTTGCATGGAATACATTCATCCCAAATTCCACAAGGTGACAGGATAGATGGAAGAACAACCTCACTGCCCCTTTATTGACCCATTTACCTTGGCTTCTGCTAGAGCAAGTTTTATTAAAACTGCTGTTTCTGTGCAATTTTTATTACAACTCAAGTAAATTTAAACTGCAACCGCCAAGTCAATAGCGAGGTGTTTAACTGACCCTCCATGAAGTACATCAGTCATGGGACAGAAGGCACAGACTTACAGTGAGAAGGACAGAACAGCTTTGTGTTCAGCTCCATACCTTCAGTACTCACAGAATCACAGAATGGTTGGGGTTGGAAGAGATCATCTCCTCCAGCCCCCTGCCAGAGCAGGTCCCACAGGAACGTGTCCAGGTGGGGTCTGAATGTCTCCAGAGAAGGAGACTCCACCACCTCTCTGGGCAGCCTCTGCCAGGGCTCTGCCACCCTCAAAGTGACAAAGCTGCTGCTCCTCACGTTGAGATGGAACTTCTTATGTTCCAGTTTGTGCCCGTTTCCTCTTGTCCTGTCCCTGGGCACCACTGAGAAAAGCCTGGCCCCGTCCTCCTGAGACCCCCCTTTCAGTATTTCCAGGCGTTGCTCAGATCCCCCGCAGCCTGCCCTTCTCCAGACTGAACGGCCCCAGGTCCCTCAGCCCCTCCTCAGCAGAGATGGCCTAGTCCCCACCCTCCCGGTACGTGCAGGATGGGCCCGGTCCGGCGGGAGCAAGGAGCGCCCCGAGGTTGCAGCGGGAGGCGGGTACTCACAGTTGTGGGAGCACTGCGGGATGATCATGGCGATGCTGAAGTAATCGAAGCAGATCCCGCACCGCAGCAGGTCATCCACCGCCTGCAAGGGGAAGCCGCCGTCAATGAACGGCCCGCTGCGGGACGCGGTACGCGCACGGCGCCCTCGCCGCCGGTCGCCGAAGCCCTGGCACGGTGCGGGTCAAGGCCAATCCCCCGCAGCGGGCGAGGGCGGACCCAGCTCCCGGGGCGCTCGCCCGCAGCCGCACAGCAGCGGCGGCCGCCGCAGGGCAGCGCCGCGCTCACCCCGGGCCCGCCGGGGGCCAGAGCGGCTCCTCCCGAGGCCGGGATACCCGGCGGGACGCTGCCCCGCTGACACCCCGCCCGCCATCTCGCCCTCCCGCCACACCGGCTGCAGGCCCCGCCGCGCCTCACGCACCTTCAGCGGGGACAGGCTGGCCGGCCACGGCGGCTCGGCCACCGGCAGCGCCAAGGCCATGGCGGCCCGGCCCGGCCCGGTCCCGCCCGCACCGCGCCTCACGCCCGCCCGGCCCGGCCGGCAGCGAGTCCGAATCCCCCGCGCTGAGCCCTGCGCGCCGGCACCGGGCCGCGCTTCCGGGGGCGCGGGGGGTGCTGGGAGTTGTAGTCCCGGTGCCGCATGGAGAGGGGAGCGGGGCCAGGCCTCAGCCCGTCTCCACACCGGGGCCGCTCGGTTGTCATCATGTGCCCGGGCCGTTCCGGTTCATCTCAACCGTCTCTATTGCCCGTAACCGCCTCCCCGGGGCGGCCCGGCCCGGGCAGGGTGAGGGTGAGGGTGAGGCCGAACACGGGGGGCCCGCAGCGGCCGCGGCCCCTCGCTGCCCCGGAACGGGAGGGGTGGAGGCGGTGTCACCGGCGGCGGGTGAGAGCGGCCGCCCCCGGCCCCGGGGAGCGGTGTGGGGGACGTGGCACCCCCCGGGACAGGAGCTGGGCCCGAGGGACCTTGTGACACGGGGAACGGCACAGCTGGACTATATTCGGTTTCCATTTTCTAATTAAACACCCACTTGGGAAACGTTAAAATCCCATGGATGACCGTTAACTAAGTGTGCAGCACCGAACGCGTCATCTGCGGGGCATTCTCAATCACCTCCTCTCCTCTTTTTAACGCGCCCGTGGAGGTGGCTGGTGCCACTTGCTGTAAGGGCCGAGGTGAGTGAGCACCCCCTGCTCAGACACCCCCCGGGCTGGCGGGCACCGGGCAGCTCCCAGCCACGGCCACGCGTTGTTTGCTGGGCACTCAAGAGAGATGCGCTCCCATAAGCCAAAGGTGAGGGTCTGCACCCGTACCCTCCCAGAAACGGTCACTTAAAAAACATCTCAGACGCTGTGCCAGTGAGATTGGGAGAAACGGTCCCTGCCTGACCCCTCTTCTGCAATTAACCCACCTCCTCGTCAGCCCTGCTGCTGTTTGCCTGGCTCCCTCCAGGTGTGCGTCAGCCCTTCGCTATGGGAACGACCTTCTGCTCAGCCTGCCCAGGGCTGTGCTGGGTTGCCATGGAAATGGGCAGCATCGTCGCCATCCCCGCTGTCCCGGGCACGGCCAGACCCGGCTCTTTGATTTCCACAGAGGGGACATCGCAACACACAGGCTAAAAATACATGGCCCTTTGGATGAAAAACAGTGAAAAACTGGCAGGTGACCATGGCTGAGTGCTGCCAGAGTGGTTTCAGAAGGTTTAATAACTGCCTGGCAGTTTGGGGGACCTTGGCACATTGCCAAAGTCATATAGGATAAAACTGCAACAGAAATGGCGCTGTCTGGGTGCAATCCAGGTTCCAGAAGCCAGGCATTTTCCAAGGCCTGCCCCAAGGCTCTGCCGCCACTGCTCGGGCAGTGCCCACGGCATGGGGTGTGCAGCGGGGGACGTCTGTCCCTTCTCAGGGGTGCTCCACGGCAATGCCCTGGTACACACCCCGCACACAGCTATTCACCGCTCTCCAACTCCCTGACACCAGGGTGTAGCCAGGGGGGGTCGGTCTCTTCTCCCAAAGAAAAGGCAATAGGACAAGAGGAGGTTCAGATTGGAAATTAGGAACAATTTTTACACGGAAAGGATTATTAAGCCTTGGAATGGGCTGCCCAGGGCAGTGGTTGAGGCACCATCCCTGGTGGGATTTAACAGACGGGCTGACACAGTGCTGAGAGACTTGGGTTAGTGAGGGGTTTTATCAGAGTTTGGTTGGTGATTGGACTTGGTGATCTTAAAGGTCCCTTCCAACCCAGATAATTCTGTGATTCTATGAATACTCCCGCTGATTAAATTTGTTGTAGCAGAGATTTTTACATACACAATGTGTACTTAACTATTTCACATATTAGTCTGCAGAACAATAATCCCTCGCTTTGCCTCCTTCATTTCACAGGTCTGCTGTAAGCACCTCGCTTTTGTAGCTGCTGGGGACTCCAATGTGCTGTCACCTGAAAACCGTGCGCGCACACGCCTGGCTTTTCCTGTAAGATGAGCTTTTGCAGCAGTGTAACTCCCATGGTTACTCTGATTTGTGCTACTCTGATTTTTGAATCAGATAAAATAAATTCAAGCTCCATGACCTGGCACTCAGTAATTCACACATCTATATATGAAAGGTAGTCCATGACCCGCATGATGAAGAAGGTCAGAAGAAAGGAGTATAATGTTCTTTGCTGGCCTTATGCCTCCCTGAATTTATATATTTGAATGGGTCTGATTACTGCCTGACACTTGCCAAAAGTGCTAAAATTTACAGAATAATTTCATTGCCAATTAAGTGCCCATTCTTTTCACCTTAAGGAATCTATTTCTTCTGCTTTCTCTACAAGCTGTGAAAATTTAATGTACCAACCTCTTACGGCTCTTTTTCAATTTTCTGTTCTTTCACTTCCTTAACGCACTCTACAGATCTCCTTCCAGGTCCACGCACTTTCTGACATGAGCGTATTGGTTGACAATTAACGCATCCCCCCCCAGGAACGGACACAGGGGTTTCACTAGCACAGCAACAGGTTTGTTTCTTTATTTTGGTAGACTGATGAATAGCAAAGGGCAGGGAGTTTATGGCTGAGCACCATCCACACAGGCTGCTGCTGGTCAAAAAGCTACTTAGACTAAAGAGGGGTCAGTGGGAGCTCTGTGCCCCCCAGCCTCGGGGGCTAGAAGAGCGTGGTTATTGGCGAGTGTTTTCCCCACGGGGGGAGGCACTCTCACACCCCTCCAGCTGTACCCGGCTGCCGGGAGAGTCTGGTGAGGAAAAAGGCTCCCTCCTGCTCGAGCATGATGCGTCCCAGGGAGCAGATTTAAACCCATGGCTCCTGCTGGGAGAGGACAGTTATCCTTCTCCCTAGGAATGCTTCCCGCTGGTTTATCGGCACTTTGGGCTCTGGTGTAGCAGTACTAAACTGGCTTATTTTTGCTAAACTGCCAAGTTACCGCTTGTTATTGTACACAGAACACCAGAACAGAGAACATACACACTCCTCCCAACCCTCTGAAATATTCACTTAAATTAAAATACCAGTAGGTACCAGCCTGCATTTCTGTAAGCTCATTGCTCTGTTCTGTTCGCAGAAACGTATGGAACAGCCTGGCAGGAGGTGGAGGGGCCTGACATGAAGCAAATGGCCAAAAGCTACTTATTTGCGTATGTACTGTTGAGACAAAGAAAATATTTCAGTGGAGTTTCACATAGTTCCCAGCTGGCTGTGCACAACTTAATAATGTAAAAAGTGCTTGTTCCCACATGGTGCTCCAGCTTCAGCGCTCCTTACTGAACTGTTGCTTTTCTCTGCTCCAACACCAAGATGTGCCTCTCACACGTATGCGTCACCGGACATCCCCTGTGATAGGAGTCCACGTGCACCATGGAAACCAGCTGCTGGGACAGCATGTAGATTGGATGGAAAGCTGCAAAAAGAACATACTGTACTTCGAAAACAAAAAAAAAAATCAAACTCCAAACCATAGAACATTTTGAATTGATTGTTTCTAAATATTTTCAGAGATTCCTTAACATTTAAAGCAGTGGAAAGTTTCTCATCATGTCATTCCCAGCTAAAGAGGAGAAGAGCCTGAATACCGCGAGTCAGATTGTTCAAAAACATTTAACATTAACATAAGGGCAGAGTTGGGTCAAAGTTGGCAGTAATTTATTGATTTCTACGTGACTAAATTTAGTCTGATGTTGAGAATTTTAGAACAAAAAAATGCCACCATGAAGTACTAACTCTTGAGACAGGATGATACAAAGTCCCTGGGAAAGCAATGCTTCCAACAGCAATCTGAATTAAATATTCACCCTGCCAACCAAAAAAACAGCCTTTCAAATGCAACCCATGCCAGTGCAGCCCGAGCCCGAGCGGCCACCAGGCCAGCACAAGTCAACCAGGACCAGGGTTGGCCCAGAAAAGTAGCTACAACCCACCGCTCACCCAGAGACCTTCCCTCGTTCCTTCCTGTGCCTTCTAAAGGCACGGCATCGGGCAAAACCAGAGGGAACATGGCAAAGGGGGGTGGGTGACAGCCTTCGGGTGCGCTTAGCACCTCAGTGAGACCCTGCTCTTTAGTGGCAGAGGTTACTTGGTCACAGCCAGCAACATCACCTTTTTGGAATAACTAGTTTTAGGTAAAAAACGGTACTACCTGAACACAGCAGTAATTCATGTTTTGTCTTGATTCTACTTTCAAAGTTTTGTAAGCAGTCCAGATCGTGCTACAAATATATAAATATTCTAATCAATACATACAACCTCTGTCATTTAGCAAGTCACAAGGGCTCAAACAGAGTCACTGCTGGAGGGGTGAATTTTCAGTGTCCAGAAAGGTGCTACTACCCTAGTTTTATGCTTTCAGTAAGATGTAATCTAGCTGTGACATTTATTGTGTCAGGAACTGGCAGCACTAAACGCTTTGTTTTTCCATCAGGAATCCATTTGCAGCCTGTTTCCCTCTCAAGCAGACCTTTCAGGACGACAGAAGCAAAAGAAACCGCATCGTTTCCCTCCCCGTGCAGCCGGTGCAGCGGGAGGAGAGGAGCCCCCGCAGCGGGGTCGGGGGGCACGGGGCAGGCAGAGGGGCTGCAGGAAGGATCCCAGGAACAAGCTCGGGCTGAGTCGAGCACAGGAGGCACTCGCTGCTCATCACCTCGGTTTTGATGGTACTTGGTGGTACCGCACCTGGACGAGGAGTTAGCAGAGGAACCCTGGCCGAAAGCTGCAGTGCCATTTCAGACCCCCCCCTCCCCGTTCCGAAGCTATCGGCTTCTTAAAAGGTCTGCTATTAGAGTTTTGTATGGAAAGAAGTGTGTAAAGCTGGGATCAAAATCTCTCTAGAGTGTACTCAATTTGGTTGCCTTAACCTTCTCATAATAGTCACTATTACCCAGATTGTCATTTAGAGTCCTATTGACTATTAGAAAAAAAAATGCAGATGGATTCTCAGGCGTGGAGCCGAGGAGAACAGTTCAAATGAGACGTATAAATTACTGCCCTGAAAAGTTGACTCTGGAAGGATGGCATTATTCTCCAAAGCTAAACCCCTCTCTTCTTCCACACGCCGCAGTGGGGTGCTCAGCGTTAGCCCTGGCCCGGGACGAGATAAGGACACAGCTCCACCAGCCAGCCGTGCCTGGTGCCTCCTGCCCGCGTCCCCGGGGGGAACAGACCCTTTTCCATCACTTTCCCAGGATCCGGTGCAGACCACAGCGCGCCAACACCTCCAGAGACCAGAACGTCAATATTTGAAGTACTGGGCTAATATCCGTATATTTATCCTCTTAATGTTCCTGCAACAGAGAGAGCATTTTCCCTCTTCACAGGCAGGAGAACTGGGACATTCCGATGCTCACTGTCAGCAGCTAATTCCTAGCAAATGTCTAGCGCTTGTGCCAAAGTTCTCCTTTCTGAGACAGAAAGAGCTAGCAGAAGCAGGAAACTTTATCCTTTTTCCCCTTCGTACTTCAAGGCACAATCTGAAACAGTTCATTAAAAATAATAGCCTTAGCCTAACCAGATTATGCAGAATCACTTTCTCCCGTAGCCTTTTCAGAGACGGGAGGCACTGGAGAAATTTCACATTTCTGCTTCAAGGGTTTTCCGTGGCACTGAGAGGCTGCGGCTTTAGCACCGTGTCCCCCAGACGTCGTCCCGGGGGCAGAGGAAAGCGCAGGCAGCGGCACCGAGGGCTTGGAGGGAAATCCAGTGACCTTTCACGAGTCAAAACGCTCACAGCCCCAGCACAAAACCCCTTCATCCCCCCCGGCAGAGGTTATGCTGACAGGGAACACGCGCACCCGACTGCTGTCACCCCCCTCCTGCTGCTGTTTGGCTGTGCACTGGTCCCTCAGCATCTGCTCCTTTCACACAGAAATGCCTTGAAAGCACAAACGGGATCCTTTCTTCCCTTTTTTTTTTTTTTTTTTAAGTCTACTTCAATGTTTTTAAGCCAATGTAAATCAGTGGAAGGAAATCTTAGAGTTTTACAGGGTATCATGGAAACTTCCATGAAAAAGCTGTTAGAGTTCGCAGCTGAAGGAGCCAGAAATAACATTTAAACTTTCTCTTGAACTGTTTTGAGACGGACACGATGAGTAAAACGACTCTGGGCATTTCATAATAAACTGCTGCTGATGGAGTTGGACCTGACCCGAGGGCAGCGTGAAGTGCCAGCGGCTGCCCGGCAGGCAGCTCGGGAGAGGAGGCAGCAGACGAACCCGACGCAGCCCCGAATCGAGACAGGGACACAAATTCAAATAAAAAGCCGTCGATGAATGAGCCTTTGCTGATTCTGGTCTCCTGCCAGGATGGTTGTTGACATTAGAGAGCCGCTGTTTTAGCAGATACCTCCCCTTTGGGCACTGATGCTGATCCAACAGACGGTCTGAAAGCCACCAGCAATCCCACCAGCTCCAAGTTACTCCAGTACAGAAGCCATGGAACCGATAAGCTGTGCACAGCCAGACACACTGGTAGGTCTGTAATATTTTCCACCCTATTTGATCATGTCCAGCAACTTATTCTTTTGTCAGCTTTTGGTTTAGAGTCTCTGGCTGCTTGCTTCTCAGCATGGATGCAATTCCTTTTCCCGTGTCCCCCCAAAAAAAACCCTGAACTAAATGAACTCACAGAAAAAGCAAAGATGCTGCGTGCTTTTGAGAACTAGTACCAGCAAAGAGACCCCATAATTAGCATCCAAGCACCAGAAAAAGGCAGCACTAAGACCGTTTGTTTCTCAGCAGGAGGCTACGTTCCTTTCCAGAGCTAAGTTTCTGAGTGATTTCCTCTGCAGCCATCCCACCCCCCCGGTGTGTGCAGCGCTCCCTGCGCGGGGCTCACCCCCTCCCGCGGGAACGGGCAGCAGCAGTCCAAGGGGAAACAACGTTCTGCATTCCCGTGCTGAGGAAAATTGGGTAAAATAGGGGAAATACAAAGGCAAAAAACGTCAATACATTAATTGAAGCATTTCTCCGCTGGTATTCCAGCTCTCCTGCACAGATTTAGCCTTTTTCAGCTGAAGCACTCGGGAGCAGAGCTGGGACACAAATTGTCCCTGGCCTCTTGTGCCAGCCTCTGCTGGTTTGCCACCGGAGCGCTCATTACTGGGGCTTTTTTCTTTTGCTAGAGATTACGTCTGTTTTGCTCTGCTGCTGTATTTATCATTTCATCAATGCCTTCCCCTGTTCCTGGGCAGGAAGGCGTTCTCAGGCTGGGGTGGCACAGCTCCTCTGCTCCCCCGGCCAGGGACGAGTGTCCTTGGGGACACCGAAAGCAGCACCAGGCAGGGTCAGGTAAGAAATGCAGCCGTGCATGGTGCTGTGAGTGTGCCCAGGGGGCAGATTTACTGAAAAACCCGTAAATCCCTAAGGTGAGATCCCCAGAACTCAATCTCTACCACACAGCTACGTTTAAATACTTACAGCAACCGCAGGAACATCCCCTCTGCCTCGGAAACACAGAGCAGGGCAGCGTGTCACCCTCCTCAGTCCTACAGCCACCGGAACACCATGCTCCAGAGGAAGGCAAGACCACATCTAAGATGCTGCCTTGGGTGAACACAGCAGAGGGGGAGAGACTCGTTTCCTGCACTTGACCTCAGCACGAGCTGGGGTTTCTGCCCCACAGAAGGTGCCAGCCGCTGCCAGGACGGGCTGTGCCATAGAGCTCACCCCAGGGATGCAGGAGCAGCAGCATCGCCAGCACCTGCTTGAAAAGAGGTTATCTAGAAGGAAAACCAATTTGGATAATTGAAACCACACTTGATTAGTAGACAGAGAGGTGCAAGGTGGGTCCCTGCACCAGCACTGAAGAGCCTCAGCTGGGCTCTTGCCTTCCCACCAGCTCCTCTTTCATCCACCAAAATTCAGGGAGGGTGATGGTGCCCTTCGGGTGATGGTTGGGTGAGGCCACCAGGACATGCTCATCCCCAAAACCCCCCCTGAGCCGCCGTTCCGGGGCAGGACATCACTCCGGGAGCGGGAGAGGGGGTGCGGGGAGAGGCTCGCTCTGATTTCACCCACTTGCTGAGGGTCTGAGTTGTGTGTCTGTGTCCCGGGTCCCTCCGGTGTCCCGAGGGCCAGGCAGCCCCCCCTCCAACACGATCAAAGTACCTCAAAAGGTATGTGAAGTAAAAACCATGACTGCAAAATGAAAAGCCTTGAAATTAAATCTAAACAAACCCCTAGCCCCAGTCCCTTCTGCTCAGTGGGTGCGTGTGGCATTAAGGAAAGGTTAAGCTCCCCAAAATAACCTCTGCAAAGGGCAGGGCTCGGTGTCGCTGTGGGCCGTGTCACCCCAGCACCTCGGGAGAGCTTGCTCACCTGTGGAGAAAATGGTACTTTTGCCATTTCCCCACATAAGCCAGAAATCTCTTCATTCCCATCAAGAGATCTTTGTCTTAACAGGAAACCTCTTGTTTTGGGAATGTAATACAGCAAATTGATCAACTTCCTTGGTTTCTACAAGTTTTATCCTGTAGTCTCCCAGGACAGCCCTCTCTCCATCCCCGGCCCTGCTCATGGCCAGCGAACCCCGGCTGGATGAGCTATCGGCAGGCACGCACCCGACGCTGCAAGTGAGGGCTGAAACTCCAGGGGTTCCCCCCAGATCCACAAAATATGCTGCATAAGTCTTTTCCAAGCTGCTCCAGCATTTTGGACCTGTTTCCCTCTCCCTGACGGCAGCCCGGAGAGCAAAGGAGGGGGTGCAGGAGGGGAGCAGCAGGCAGGAGCTGGCAGCAAGGCCAGGTGGAGAATGCATCGTTCTCCAAACCCGCTGCTGCCCCATCATGTGGCTGTTTATTTTCCCACCATTAATTACTCACAAGTGCAAGTGGGGGTGAAATCTTTTTGCTGGGCTCAGCCCCCCTCAAGAGCTTTTCAGCTTTGCTTTAATTAGGAACACAATTTTTGCCATCCAGCCCTACAGCTGGTTACAGAGTTTGTTCCTGGAGCTCCTCGAGGGCAGGACCCCATCCCACTCCCCCCGGAGCCTCCCGAGGGCAGGACCCCATCCCACTCCCCCCGGAGCCTCCCGAGGGCAGGACCCCATCCCGCCATCCCCGGAGCCTCCCGAGGGCAGGACCCCATCCCACTCCCCCCGGAGCCCCCTGTCCCCTCTCGCCTCCTCGTTAGCCAGCGCCAGCGGTCCCAGCGCTGATGGGGTCGTCTCGCCAAGAAGCTGATGATGCTCCGGCAGCCGGGGCAGCTCCATTTCCCTGCACCATGGCTTTGCTGTCTGCTCCTCTCGCTGCTCCTCCTGCGCTGGATGTGTCACCTGTGACACCTTCCTCTCCTCGTTTTCCTGGGGTAGCTGCTGCCCATCAAACAAACGGGATGTAAAATAGCTAGAACGAGAGAACTGTGAAAGGCCAGTTTGGCTCCCAGTCAACTTAGTCTTTCTGCGCCTGGATTTATGCATTAGCGGGGAAACTAAACAAGGAAAGAATGAGCAATTTCTAACCAGAGCACCTGCAGAAAGACCAGCACCAGCCACTTTGGGGCAGCTGCGGTGCAGAAGGGGCTGCTCCCGGGGTGCGGGTAAATAGAGAGCAGTGACTCAGTCCGCAGAGAAAACACTCGTCCTGCTCAGGGTAGAGCTGAGATTCCAAGTCTCCTTCCAGACCCAATTCCATGGGAGTGAAAGGTACAGCTTGGGGGGGCAAAATCTACAATTCTTTAAAAGTATTTGGTTGAGATTAACTAGAAATTGCCACAGTAATTTAAAGCAGTTCTACTGCTGCCACCTCTGCTTTGCCTTTTGCCCTTCCTATAATTCACTCTTCCAAGTAATGACTCTTGCAATAAAAAGAGGGGACATTTCATTTTGGTAAATTCAAAACAAAGGGCTTTTCCATTCATTGTCCAATGAGAGCGAGTCCCCTTCCTATAAAACATAAAAGAGGTTTAATACTCTCTTCCCCACCGAAAAATTTGCTGAAAATTTTCAGCTTTACCTGAAAAATCACGACACATGAACTGGCATGATATTTGCCCTTCTTTAATTTGCAATTTAATCAGACATTTCTGCTGATTAATTATGTATGAATGAACAAGCAGCAGGCAGTACCTCCATACGCTCACACACGACGCAGTTGTGAGGAGCTGTAGCTGACATCCCCGTCCCCTGGCCTTCGTGTGCTGGTATCTGGTTGGAACAAGAGAAGTCTTCCACATGGTGTTAAATGTATTAATTTGCTCCCCACAGGCACAATTTAGGGCTGATAAAAACCACTTCTGGGGAAGTTATTATTTGCTAAAGAGACCCCAGCCCAGAAAATCCACATATACGTCTTTTTAAAGCTTCTGCAGCAAGTACTTGAAACCCTGGTCCTACATACGTCGGGGGCACTGCAGACGCCGCAGCCCTCAGAAATGAGGACAAACCAGGTGTTTTCAGCCAGTCTGGCAGCCCCAGCTCTGGAGGAGAGGAATTACCAGCACAATATGGAAAATTTCTTCACCACCTCTTGCAGCCAAGCCCTTCGTGCTGCCGCAGCCCCCGTGGCTGTGCAGAGGGCTGGGGGGGCTCAGCTCCAAGCCCCCCACGGCCGGGAGTCACGGCCACAAGCCTGAGCCTCCCACTGGGAAAGTAGGATTGTTTGTGTACAACCCCCAGCCCGGGACATCCTTAGGGAACGGGCTCTGCTTTCCCCTTTCCCCCGGGAAATGCCGCTCGCCTTTCCCACAGCAGGGCCTTTCATTAATTAGCACATTTGTATTTTGAAGGCAGCAGCTCCCGGCCGCTCTCTCCAGCTCAGTAATGAGATTTTCTGCCCGTCCAACATCCTGCAGGCTCCGTGTTTTGCGGGTTGGATCATTTATGGTGGCTAACCAGCTCCTCTGCCGGCGCCTCTCCCCCGTGCAGCGGCTCGGGCAGAGCCAGGGAGCCTTCTTGGCTACCAAACACCGCCTGACCACCCCGCAGCCCCCCCGGCAAAGCGAGGGAAGGAGACAAAAGCAATGGGGAAGCAGGATCCTCCCCCTCAGCAATGCTGCCCCATGTTTTCCTTTTCCGTCTAACTTCAAGGACGAACAGGTGCATTTGGCCAATTTCACGGAAACCTCATCTCTTTACGCTGTTCCAGAAAAAGCTGAGTCTCTTTCCCGTCCCCTCTCCCGACGCCGGGGGCTCAGCACAGACCATCACGTGCCGGGGGAGCGGGATGGGGGGATGTGTCGAATTGGGAACACTCGAGATAGTCCCTGAAAACACCCCCGATTCACGGGGTTTCCCTCAGCTCAATAGCGCGCAGCAAGATTTGTGATTTCCACTGCTATTCCCATCTCTAGCAAACAGCACCGTCGGGAAACAACTGCAAAATAGACCCGAAGCCAAATTAGCTGGAGCCTGATAAGCAATATTTCTCACTGCCCTGCTTTCAAAGGAAAAAAAAACAATTAGACTGGCTCTATTCTTTTGGCTACTAAGATTTCATCTGGAGTAAATCACAGTTCTCTGGCCAACGTCTAATGGGATAGAGGCTGAGGGACAGCGGGCAGCAGCTGCCCAAGTGAAATGGCAAGAGAGTAGCTGGAGTCCAGTCGAGGAGCTGGGGGAAGATGGAGCCCCTTCCCCAGGGCTGGATGGTAGGATACAGCCCATGGTCCCTTCTCTGCCCCGGGGGGCTCCGAGCATCCCCTCCCTGTACATCAGCTGTGGTTCCTGCCCGGCTCTCTGCCAGCTGAGGGTTTCCCTCTGCCTGTCACAGCACACAAGGCCAGAGGAGAGGTTTTAATAAGATCAAGCGTGCAGAGGGGCATGTCAGGAGCCCCTTCTGATAGAGACAGAGAAAGCAGGAGCCGGATGGGATGACGTTTATTCATTTACAGTACATCTTACTGAGCAGAAGGGACCTCCTCCTCCAGGGCCCCCTGGCAGCCCCTGAGCAGCGATCACAGCGTGGTTCCCCCGCAGCCACAGCAGCCCTTCCCTTCCCTGAAACACCCCCCGAGGCACCCACCAGCGCTGGAGCTGCCCGGGGGCTGTCGCCAGCTCGCCCAGCCCCGGCACCCCACTGGAACCCAGTCAGAGCCACTGCCCTTCCCACCCCCAGTGCCCGCTGCCCATTAACAACCACTGACACGGCTCCACTTTCCCTTTTCTTCAGAAGAAAAATGCTATCGCAGGTAATCACAGCTGTACGAACCAAGCTCTGAATCTGATCATGCTTTGTGCAGAGACTATTTGTAAAAATTTCTCAATACCTTCAGTCTTCTAATTCCCCTTTAAATGTTAATCCCATAAATTTACCTTTATTTCATTCTCCGGACAATTTGGAGATTGCTTTGGACCTTACACTAAACAATTATAAAAATTAATACTCTAAAAAAACCCCTCCAACCTTCTGGCTTATCTGTATTTGCCAGCTAATATAATAAAAACAATTTAAAAATCTAATTAGACAGCAACTTGGAAACAATCCCAGGACATAAAGGAGACTTGGGAAAAAAAAATAAAAATCAAAACATCATATTTTGTAGAAATACGTAGAGCAGAAGTAAATTATAAAGAGCAACCAATGGGTGGATGTATGGTTTAAAGATCTCCTTCCTAGGGCAGAGGCTGCTGTGTGCTCCTCTCCCGGGGACCGGCCATGCTCCGTCGGGAAGTTGCCACAGCACCAGGAGGTTCAGGACGAGGAGGAGCACCAGCACCAGGAGGCTCAGGACTCGCTCCTCGCGTTGGCCCGAGCCGGGACACTCTGCCTGAGCTGTGGCCTCTCGGGGCAATGAAACGCCCCGGGGCTAAAGCCCCTTCTTCTCAAGCCCAGGAGGTGACTGAGACACGGAACTCTCCCGGCCAGCGCAGCCTCCCAGCTCCGCACCAGCGGCGAGGGGAGCAGCCGGGTGACGGGTGGGTGCCCCATGCCACCTCTCAGACCCGGCTCCGGGGGCAGGAGGGTGCCCTGAGCCCCTCGCGTTGCCCCCGCATCCACCCCAGGTCCCCGCATCACCCCCGCATCCCACCCGAGCTGCAGGGCTTGGGACCAACGGCCAGAGCTGAGTCGGGGCAAGGCTCAGGCAGGGTTGGATGCTGGCCGTGAAAAGCAAAAAGCCTTCTGTGTTGACAACCAAAACACCAGGTAATTACTTAATTGACTCCGTGATTTCTGCCGCGGGAGAGAAGCCTGCAGCACTCAGGGTAAAAGCAGAAGTCCATTAGTAACTCTAGCAGCACTTCACCTCCCAGAGCGCAGGAAAGCAGAAACCTGGAGCGTGTCCTGGGAGGTGTGATGGTTGGAAGCCAGGGAGATGCTGCAGCCAGCCAGCGACCACAGCCATGGCCACGGCCAGAGCAGCGCTGGGGGCAAGGGCATCGGCGGCAGAAGCAGCCCGGCCCCGGCTCCCTCTGGCCCCATCCAACAGCTCCATGTCCCTCTGCTGAGGGTGGCCCCAGAGCTGGAGGCAGCACTGGGGGGGGTCTCCCCAGGATGGAGCAGAGGGGCAGAATCCCCCCCCCCAGCCCTGCTGGGGATGCAGCCCGGGGTGCACCATCCCTGTTGTGTCACGGCACCGACCCCCCGAGGGCACCGGCAGTGTCACTGCTCACCGGTGGAGCCCGGCTGCCATCGGCACCCCCCAGTGACCCTGCTCTGACACACAGACAGCGTTCCCGGTTCCCTTGGCTTCGGCAGGAACGAAGCCACCCCCGGGAACAGGGGGCTGGGGGGGCTTGCCGTTACCGGCGCGGTGCAGAGCGCGGGGTGCCTCCCTCCCGGGGGCTGTCGGTAACCCCCGCAGGGCGACGGTTTGTCCCCAGAAGACCTAGGAACAATGGATAACTTTTTACAGGAAACAATCATTTCTGTAATTCCTGTGAACTTCTGTTAGCAGGCCAGGGGAGGGGGGCGAGGGAGGGCATTAGTCATGCACCAGCAGATGGTTTGACTTACGTAAGGCTCTTTTTTCCCCCTCCCCCTTTCTTTAAGAAAAAAAGGCTGCATCTCACCCTGGAGGCTTCTTGAGAGCCTCTTCCCCCGGGTGGGTTTGGTGGTGGGCAGTTGGGAGGTGTCGGGAGAACAGAGAAAGCTGCTGAGCTGGGACACTGCTCCCACAAGGAATAACTCCCCTTCCATCTCCGAGCGGCGTGGGGAGCTGCTGGGGGGGCACAGAGCCCACCAAAGCCCAGCCAAGGAACCCAGCCCCGGGTTTCAGTGACTGAGCACCCCTGGCTCCCGGCCCCAGGCGAGCTGCTCCCCCCCGAGGCACATTTCACTGGGGTTTGGGCTCAGGAGATGAGGGACACGGCCCCCACCAGGGCTCCCAGGCTGCTCACCAGCCGCGGTGCACGGGACACACTCACGCTTCAAAGTGCGAGGAGAGCAAAAAGGAGGACACCTCGACACACAGGGGGATCTTTCTCCTGACCGTGCCACCCACCCCAGCCAGACACAAACAGGTCCTCAGGTGCCTTTCCACCCCATCACTCCAGCAGCCATCCCCACCACTACATCCCTGCTGCAGCACGGTGCCCTGATCCAGCACCGCATCCCAACCCCGCTCACCCCTCCACCCCACACAGCCCCTGCCGAGACCTGCCCGCTGCCCAGCAGCACTGCTGCTCCCCCCTTCAGCAGCGAGCGTCCAGAGAGGCTGGTTGGGTTGGAAAGGACCATTAAAAGCCACCCAGTGCCACCCCCTGCCCTGGGCAGGGACACCTCCCACCACATCAAGTTGCTCCAAGCCCCCTCCAGCCTGGCCTTGAACCCCTCCAGGGATGGGGCAGCCACAGCTTCTCTGGCCAACCTGGGCCAGGCTCTCACCGCTGTCAGGTTAAAACATTTCTTCCCAAGACCTAGTCTAAATCTTCCTCTTAATTTAACACCATTACTGCTCAGCCTATCACAACAGGCCCCGCTAACGACAAGGGATGGTTAAAGCTGCTCAAGATGTCAAGAACATTTATAGCTTGCAGCTGAGACAAATCAGGGTGGGAAATGAGCACCTTTGCTTTGGGCCAGCGTAAGGAGGCTTGGGCTGGTCACCAGCACCAGCGACAGCCCTTTGCCACGGAGAGCACCTCAGGTAGCAGGAGATGCCACCTCAGGTAGCAGGAGATGCCACCTCAGCCGTCAGAGACAGTGCAGCCTTTCCAAAGAGCAGCCAAGGCATCTGTGCCAAGCTCTCGCTGCCGAGCTCATGCTCATCTAATTGTCAAAATCCCCAGGCAGCTGGTTATCTTAATGAAGTTATTTATCTTTGTTAAATAGGACCGAACACATTTGCATGTCCACAGAGAGGTGTCTTACTCGTACTGATGGCCTCTCGGGTGGAATTAGGAGCTGTCGAGAGGGAGTCTGGCCTTTGGACGCTGGACACGGGCAGGATTGGATTTAAAGGGCTGGGATGAGTTTTGCTCCAGTGCTGGAGCTTCATTTCCAAGCCACAGCCCTCCATTGATTTTGTGGCATCAAGCACTCCGAGCGTACGTCCCCTAAAGCCTTCTGGGGAGGGATGAGTGTCACTGTCACACGGAGTGACACTGCTCCACCTGCAGCGCTCACGCTCCTCTCGGCGTGTGAGAGGTATTTAAAATTCAACAAATTCCATTTCCTGCCCTTGGCTCTCATGAAGCACTTAAACCGAAACGCTCCAACGTCTGTTGCCTCCCCCCGGCTGAGAGGGGGGGGGATCCTGAAGCGCCCCCGGAGCGCGGCGCTGCTTTCGGCCAGGCTGACCCTCCCCGGGCTCTGCAGCACTTACAGGAGACGGATGGTGCTGCAGTCCCCAAGGCCTGCTAAGATCTCATTTTCCAATCCTTCTAGAGAGAGCGAGCCGGTGGGTTTATATTAAGGGGGAGAAAAAAAAAAAAAAGTTAACGAAAGTTGAGGAAATCGTGGTGTTTTTCCCTTGGCTGCAGCAGCCAGCAGCACACCGTCCCTGGCACAGGGGCTTCGGCAGATTCACTCCAGCTCTGAAACCTGTGTGGGACACACGGACACTGAGGTGGGGGCTGGCTCTGCCAAACCCCCTCCTGCCTCTCGGACACCCCTGCAGAGGAGGGTTCCGTGGCCGCGGCAGTGGCATCGCTCGGGCAGCACCCCCGGGCAGCCGGGCTGCCCAGCACCCCCCCTCCGCGCCGGGGAGCCGAGGGAAGGGCTGCAGGGAGATGGGAGAGTGTCGGTCTGCTGACGTGCTGGAACAGCAAGGCAGACATTCAAACCAAAATATTAAAATTAAAACTCAAACCAGAAGGCACTGGTGCCCAGCAGGTACCGCAGCGGCACTAACTGGTGCCAGTCTCCCCCCCCCGAGGAGCTATCGCCAGGCAGACCCAGGGGGATTCACTCTTTAACAAAGGCTTTGCCAGCTTCAAGGATCAATCTCAGCTGGCCAAGCCCTTCCCCTCTCCCCAGGAAATTAAGCATGTGCTGGCAGGGAATGGCTCCGAAACACGCGTGTCCGCTCGGGGCTGGGGCTGTGCTGGCTCCGGGACTGGGGGCTGGCTGGGGCTGGGGCTGAGCGCGGCACGGAGAGGGGGCATCAGGGAAGAAAAAACACCCTAAACGGCCTGAGGTGGCTGTGGTGCAGCCACAAGTGACAAGGGGGCACATAATGTACACCCTTAGCAATTGATATATAATTTTATCAACGAAGGCAACGCAACAGAGCGGCTGCCGGCAGGACAGGGCAGTGCTGAGCGGGGAGAGCAGAGCCCCACGGCAGCAGGGCCCCCAACACCCCTCCCAAATGGGGTGAGGACCCCCCGCCTGGGCACCCCCAGAGCATCCCACGGGGCCCTGGCTCCCACCAGGGGGATGCTCCCCTCTCCAAGGCATGCACCACCACCCCAGGGTGCTGGCTCCGCAGGTGGCCCGTGGCTGTGGGCAGGTGGCCACGGTGACCAGAAGCACCGACGTTCAGGGCAGTCAGACTCAGGGGTGCTAGAGGAGAGGCTGGGGGGGGGATATGGCCACACACAGCCCCACGCCACGAGCTGGCTGTGGGCTTTGGGCATGCCGTGGCACCGTGCTCCATTTTTGTTTTAAGCGTGGATGGAAAATCTTTACCTCATTTGCTAAAAGCACTTTAATATCTTTACACAGGAATAAAAAAAATAAAATTTATTACTAATTTGGATTATTTAATTCAGTCAGCAAGACTGTGAAAGCGCTCGCTGCACTTCAAGGCCGGGTTCAAAGCATTAATCACTCTCAATTCTGCCACCATTTCCCTTGCGTTTCACTTCTGTGTCATTTTTTGATCCATTAGCCGTGGGCACAAGTGACAGACTGCCCTTAGGTGCATCTCCAGAGCACATACAGCCAGCGGCTGTTGGATCCACCCAAGTATTGAATTATTGGATCCACCTAAATAAAAGGCAAATTATCCTCTGAGCGTTTCTTGACAATTAATTATCCTGAAGATGATTGGAGGAGGCCAAGGTTTCATGTCAGCACTTCGGAGGGGTCTCATGTCCAAGTCCCCGCTGGGGCTGGGCCAGGAGGTCGGGGCATGGCCGCCTTGCAGCCGTTCCAGAAGCATTTGCAAAGTTAAAAAATAAGTGCAGGGCTGTTTCTCTTCACCAGTGAGGAGCAGGGCCAGGTAGTTCGGTGTTTTCCTTTGTAGTCTTCTGGGTTTGCACTGAAACAATTCTCCAATATACAAAATTATGTGCCCTCAGCCTGTTACAAAGCGGGATCAGGAGATGAAGGGTCCTGGTCGCCCCCAGACTGAGTTGTGGCTGCGATGCCACCGGGGTCTCTGCCTTGTGCATCCCACCAGCACCCAAAGCAGCCAAGCCCAAAGTGGTTCCAGAAAGTGGAAAACTGATTTTTATCTTGTTTTTCCAGAGAATCATAGAATGGTTAGAGTTGGAAGGGACCATATAGGTCATCAAGTTCCAACCCCCCTGCCCTGGGCAGGGACACCTCCCACCAGCCCAGCTTGCTCCAAGCCCCCTCCAACCTGCCCTTGAACCCCTC
>JAOTQQ010000003.1:15472693-15495316 GCA_026546715.1 Gallinago undulata
CTGGAGGGGTTCAAGGGCAGGTTGGAGGGGGCTTGGAGCAACCTGGGCTGGTGGGAGGTGTCCCTGCCCAGGGCAGGAGGTGGCACTGGGGGGGCTTTAATGCCCCTTCCAACCCAAACCAGTCTGTGACTCCGTAACACCCATCTCTTCCAGCACCTTCCCCTGGGGCACGCGGTCCCTGGGGCAGATCAGGGGGTCACAGGGCCCCCTGTGCAGCCCCGTTCCCGTGGCCACCACCCCCGGCGCAGGGGCCAGCAGCGCCGCAGCCCCACGCTCACCCGCCCGACGCCGCGCTCGCCCCCAGCCCGATGCGCGGGGCTCGGCTGCCACCTGGTGGCCGCGCTGGGCAGCGCAGGGGCCCGGGCCGGCACCCACCGACGGCAGCCGCGGCACGGTGGGCTCGGGAACGGCGAGCCACGGCACCGCCCGCGCCACCCGCCGTGCAAGGGGCGTGCAAGGAGCGTGCGAGCCTCGCACACCTCGCACCTGCACACACGCTCGACCTGCCCGAGCGCCCGGCCGGAGCCCCAGCGAAGCCCCCGGGGGGGGTTTCCCCAGGGAAGGTGCCCAGGAGCATCCCCCGTGGTGACGGCCACTCCGGGCTGGTGGTGCTGGGGAGAGGGTGCTGGCGGCCTGGAGCCTGCCCTGCCCTCCTCTATGCTGCACTTAATTAACTTAATTAACTGTAATAAAGGCTGGGTGGGCCGCTGCCCTCTGGAGATGCAGGTGGGGTCCCAGCTGTGGCCGAGCCAGCCCCCTCCCCATCCCAGGCAAACCCCTGGTGACACGTTGCCCGCTCTGTCCCTTCAGTGGCCACACGGCGTGGGTTCAGGAGATCAGGGGGGTCTCTGCCCCTCTGCACCCCCAGACGGGGAGGAAAGGGGCGGCCTGAGCCAGCGGCACCAAAAGCAGCGCAAGGAACCGTAATTCGGGCTCCGCATAAACCCGCGGGGCAGCCCCTGCCCGCCCGGGCACAGCACGCTCCGGGCTCCTTGTCCCTCCTGCTCCTCACACCAAGGCTCTTGGTGCCCTCACTGGGACATTAAATGGGCACTGGGAGCTGTGTCCTCCGAGGTCCCGGCACACCTCACCTGGGGGGGCAGCTCCTGCCGGGACCCTGGAGGACACGGCGGGATAATGAGCTTAACCCCAGCTGGTATTAGTTCGGAGTGCTGGTTACAGGGACATTTAATTGGAAATCAGTTATCAATTCAGTGATAGTGTCGATGTTTACTCCCAGCCAGAGGCTGTTTGGCTCCCCCCGGACCCGTGTCTCTGGGGGAACCTTCTCGGCAGGAGAACTGGGACACGGGACAGCCCTTTGGTGACAGCAGCACCGCATGCCTTCAGAAAACTGCTTAACTGCTGCTCTGCTTCAGCTGGTAACAAAGCTCAGGGGCCAAGGGCACTGCGCTGCAGGGAGCTGCAGAACTGCCGTGGGCAGAGGATGGAGGCACCGGCCCCCCAGTCCCAGAGGAGCTGCCCCAGGGAGCCACGTCCCGGGGGGGGGGGAGCAGGTAGACCCCTCCCTGGGGGGGGGGGAACCGGTGATGGAGAGGAGAAATGAGCCCTGAGGAAGAACACCCCTTGCTGTGAGAACGAAGGAGCCGTGGGGGATCCCGTCCCTGCAGAGTGCGAGTGGGCTCACGCTGCCAGCGGCCGGAGGGATGCGGGAGCAAGGTCTCGTGGTCCCCTCTGCCCTCCAGTGACAGTTAGAGCGTGTGTCACAGGTTCTGAACGGGAAAAGCCAGCCTAGGGAGCGACAGCACCAACGGAAACGGGCAAATTCACCCCCCCCTCGGAGGGGGCGGGTTGTTGGGGTTTGCTAATTGCCCCACGCCTCTCTCCTGCGCGGCCCCCCCACAGGCCCGGGGCCGGGAGGAAGGAGCCCGTCTGCGCTCGCCGCAGTCATCCCAACGAGGCCTGCCATGGTGGGCGGCCACGGGGCCAGCCAGGAGACACGGCCACCGGCACCGCCGCCGGCAGACACCACGGCCACCGCCCGCGGGGAGGGGGGAGCCGCAGGGACGGGAGCGGGAAGGGGTGAGGGCCCGCACGGCTCCCGGAGCCCCAAATACTCTGAAACCACAGCCGGTGTTTTTGAGAAAAGTTAAGCGGTTTTTATTGAACGGGATGAGCCCACACCCGACCAGTGGCTTCACCTACACGGCACCACCAGCACAGGACAGAGCAGCCACTGGGACACGCCAGCTGCACGGCATCTCACACACGGTACAGACACAACGGAGGAGGAGGAAGAGGAGGAGGAGGGGGGCCCCGGGCCATCTCCTGCCGCAGGGTGAAACCCACAGCACGGCTGGTGACAGCACACCCGGGGCACACACACACACACACACACACACCCCGCCGGCCGGGGGCCATCACACAACGGTCAGAGGTGGAAGGGACCTTAAAGGTCATCAAGTTCCAGCCCCATCGCTGGGAGTTGAGCCCAAGGAGAAAGTGCTCTGTCCCCACCGCCCCAGCGTGCTGCTGAAGGGACCCTACAGAGGGGCAACGGCCACGGGTGCCACCACTTCAGTGACGCTGAGCCCCGGGGAGGGTGGGCGAGCGCCAAGGTGTCCCTGCCGAGGGGGGGGCCGTGGCACCGTGGGAGGGGACGGGGCAGGGCTGCGGGGGGACTGGGGGGTCTGCAGGAGCCGAGCCCGAGGTGGGCCCTCGCTCTGCACAGCAGAGAAACCACTGCTCCGGGAAGACGCCCCCCTCGTGGCTGCCCCGGCCCCCCCCGGGGTCTCCCCCCGACTCTGCCCACAGGGATGCGAGAGGGATGGAGGATGGGGGCACAGACACCCAGCAAACACCAGCAGGTCCCAGTTACGACGCTCCCACAACGTGCCTGCTCCCATTCTGTGCCAAGTCAGCTTACAGAAAAATACATTTCTTCCCTTAAATTTACAGTAGTTAAAACTACAGTTTGAAGACCGTATTAAAAAGGGGTAGTTTATTCTTCATCAAAACGCCTTGGTTTTCTTTTTTTCTTTAAAAAAAAAAAAAAGTTAAAAAGGACTCTAAAAGCAATCACCCCGAGCACAACTGCACAAAGGAAATCATGATGCGCACAGCTCCTAGGACATCACTCCAAGCATTTGTTCTGGTGCTCAAAAAGGCACTTAAAGATAAGAAAACAATTGTATTAAAAACCCACAACAAAATGAAACAAAGGAAAATGAAAGGCAATAATTTAATAGAAAGACACTGGAACTTGTACCGTACCTTCAAAAGTAAGAGGGGAGGAAAAAAAAAAAACCCACCTAAAAAGCGTGGTTTCGCTATCAAGTCATCTTTGAAAGTATATCAAAAAACCAGAAGACTGGCAAAGTGAATGTTCTCCAGGAACTAAATGGAAAAAAAAAAATAGTAATTACTGGCAACGAATCCAGAGCTCTGGTGCCAAATGGGTTCCTCCCCTCCCCCTGACAGCACATTTGCTGGTTCACTGCTGCCCAGACCCACAGCCTGTTTGAACATCTGCTGCCCCTCGCCACAGAGGCGCTGACCCCAGGGCTGGCCCGAGGCAGGAAAGGGGGGGAAACTATGGAGAAAAAAAATAAACATCAACGGGAACTAATTGTGGTAATTACGAATGTCAACAATGTTAACAGACAAGTCCATAAACACCACCTCCCCTCACGGCGTTAGAGGGAGGAACAAGGACAGCATCACTACAGACAGCACTTCTCCCCCACGGCACACAGAAAGGTCAGCGTTGCGGCTCGGGGGGGTTTATTCCTTTTTTATTATTATTATCATTATTACTATTGGGTTTTATTTTTACATTGATCTACCTACTAAGTGCAAAGATTTGGTGAGTGGTGTTGGCTTTCATCTACTCTTAGTCTATTTTTTTGATCAGTTTAACATGTTAACAGTTACTTCCCAGCGTTTAAGCAAGAACAGCGATATATACAGAGCCCGGGCGGGAGCGGGGCGCGGGGGGGACACATGCACGGGGCGCGGGGACACGCAGCGCCCTGTGACACCGGCTGCGTGCCCGGCCCGGGAGAGGAGACGATCGGGGGGCACAAACCGGCCCTGGGCAGGGGGCAGGAGGGCTCGGGGGCTGCTGTGCCCAGGGACGGAGAGCGGCAGGGCCCCCAGGAGGGGGGAGCAAAGGATGGACGTTCAGGGGCCACCAGCGTGACTCCTCTCTGCAGCCCAGAGACTCACCACGGCCCTGCTCCACGCCGGGGCTGGATGCAACCATGTGGAAGCGACCGGATTAAACCACGGGTCACGGCGTGGAAATCTGTACAAGGAGAAAAAAAAACCAAAAACCTGCAGGAGAAGCACAGAGTGTCTTGAATTCAGGGCTCACAGGAGAGACTCGATTATCGGACAAAGTACCATGCAATCCCCAGCTCTTTCTGCATATTTTTTCTCTGGGTTACATGTTCAGAGGAAAAACAAAATGTAGATTCTTTTGCATAAACTCAAACTGTTGTATTATATAGTACAGTACAGAAAGTGCAAAATATCACCCCATCAGATGGGTTCCGCATCTGATATGGTCAAATATGGCTCATGCTTTTCATGCAAGAAGACACAATCTGAATCAAGACTCTCGTGTACTGCTGTGCAACCTCAAATGAAGGGACGTTGTTGTACCAAAGCCTCCTCGCCTCCTTAGTCCCAGCGGTCGAGAGAACATTAGTTGTTTCTTTTAAAAAAGAAAACCAAACTGAAATAAAGAAGTGTGTGGGGAAAGGAAAATGAAGCATCTTGAAACTGTGTAAGTTACTCTATGTATGCTTTGCCACAGGTTTGTCACTAGTCCTTGGTCACTCCGAAATCTTCAAGAAATCCCGAGTTCTGCGTCCTCCCCCGCAGCCGACGGAGCTGCCTCCTCCTCTGTCCCCGCTCCCCGGCGGGACGCTGGCCGGGGCGTCACGGAGCTGCCTCCTCCTCCGTCCCACACACGGCAGTTATGAGCCTCCAGCTCTTCTCTGCAGGCCAGCAGTGAACCAAACCAAACCCACCGTCTCTTCTCTTCCCCCTGCTCCCTTTTTTTTTTCCCCAAAGGCCGAGAGGTGCAGAAAATAAACTCCAGGATGGGCCTTGTATTGCTCGACGCACAGCCGCTACGTACCGCCACGCACACACACACACACAAACAGCCCGGGAAAAATCCCAAATCAACCCAATGTCTCTAGAGAGGTCATTTCAGAGCCAGTTTCTGAGGTAAATCTACTTTTTTTAAAAAGTCATCGAGTTCTGTACAATTATTTTTTTTTAATATATACTTCTAGATATAGCGTGTATTCTCCAGTGCCAACACGTAGACCCTACCGTCTCCTCCTGCCACAGGACTGCAAGCGTGGGAAGTGTTTCTGCATGATGGGGGTGTGTGCACACGTATGTACATACACACACACATATGTACAACCGTCCACCAGGCCTCGGCCACGCGCCTGTTCCCCTTCTGGAGGGCTTCCTCTTGAGCAGGGCTTTGGCCCCCACACGGTACCAAGCCACCGGCCCCGCTCCTGCCGTCCGGGTGCCCCCCCAGCCTACATGGTGCCCGATTTATCCGCCGAGCTGCTGGGGAAGAGCTTCTCGGTGGGGGTGACGGCGGGGCTGCCCACCCCCGAGCTGCTGCTGCTGCTGGAGCGGTGCTGCACCACCGGCCGCACCGGCCGCATCGGCGGGGGCCGCAGCTGAGCCCCGGCCAGCCGGGCGGACAGGGCCGGCTTGAAGGTGGTCATCATCTCGGTGGTGGAGCTGCTGCTGCGCCGCATGGCAGCGTCGGGGTCCCGGATGAGGATGGTGTGGAGGGGGCTGGCGGGCTCTGAGTTGGCGGCGCCCATCGGGGGGTTCTTCATGGGCTCCAGCGTGTCCAGGACCACGTCGGGGGCCTGCTTGGCTGTGTTCTGCCTCTCCAGCTCCCGCAGCTCATTCAGTGCCGTGCTCATGGTCTTCTCGATGTCCTGCAAATGCCACCAACAAAGGGATGTCAACACCGTGCCACACCATGGCCCCACTCTCCTGCACCCACCCTATGGAGAGACCCCCCCCCGGCCCTGGCACATGTGTTTGGGGGGGGAGTCCTCTGATATAAGACAGAGCCTCCAGGCAAAGCAGGACCTTCAGGAGAAGACATAAACCCCAAACTCTGGCCACACAAAGGCACCCCACATCTCCCAAGACAACAGGAGTTTGGTTACCAGCTCCAAAGGGAGCAACCCCCGAGCACCATGAGTGATGGGGTGACTATGAGTGATGGGGTGACCACCAGCCTGTCCACAGCTCCACTGGAACAGGGCATCTCCACACCCTCCCCCAGCACTGCAGATGGTCTTTCCCAAAAGGTGCCGCTCTGCAGCCTTCACCAGATGAAGGGGACGCCCGCAGGTGTGGGGACAGAAAGGCACAGGGACATGTCTGGGGCAGCGCGATGGCAGCTCACCATAAAGAGAAGAGAGGCAGGGATGAGGCCTCTCCCTGCGCATGGGGACGCAGCCCAGGGGACACTGGCCCCAACCTCCACCGCCCACCTCGGGTCACATCTCCTAGGCATGGCCTGCACAGGCCCATCTGAAGAGACCCTCCAGAAAGTGAATCCAAGTCAACTGAAAGTGCTAATTTCCTTTAAAGGAAATTAGCTAAATTGCCTGCAACTGCAGTGCTGATCATCTTCAGAAACAGAGAGGTCCTAGTTTGGCTTCACTTAAATCCTGAATTAAGGCCACTAACCCAGAAAGAGACCATCTGAAAAGTGACTGAAGGCAACAGAGTCAATCATTTAAAAAGTAGCCGTTGTTAACTCTCCTAGCTGTCCTTGTGTAGATGAGTCCTTAATTTTATAATGTGCACAAAACACTCAATGAGCCTCAGATAATGTTCAGAGAATCAGCAGAAGGGAAATAATTATCAAGTTAGCTTCAATTAATTCTATTAAGTGGTTCATATAATGAGTGAAAATACTCTGCCAGAGCTAAGCCTCAGGACTACCACGTCCAGTAGTCCTACAGAGTAAGTATTTATTTACATCAGCTGAATGAGAATCTTCTCCAAGGCTTAAAAAAACAACCCAGAAACCTAAAAGCCAAGAAAAGTGTGCCTATCACACTCCGTCCTCACCATTCACTGCTCCCTACGGAGGGTCCTGGACCCCCCAGCCCTGCACAGCACCTGGGGAACACAGCCCCAGGGTGCCACCTACACCCACCATCCCAGCCCAGGGACACCATGCGTGCTGTCACCCCGTCCCAGGCTGATGTGGTGGCCCAGCTGAAGTCATCAGTGAGGGCACGTGCTGCACTACCAGCATAGCTGTGTAAATTGATGACACCAAAGGCAAGCTCTTGACGGACAGAGAAGCTGGGGAGCGTGCTGCAGAGCGAGAGAACAAGGAGCGGAGCTGGTGGGAAAGCAAACAGGACAGTAAGAGTTCTTCCTTCCTGCAATCATCGTTAATTACCCCACTGTAAGCAGCTGATGGGACACGTAAGGGCCTGCCAAACCCTGTGGCGCAGGGGCTGCTGCTCTGCCTGGGCATCACCCACAGCCCCACAGCTCTGCTCCCACCGGAGGCGGTGCTGGGGGTACCGGGAACTGAACCGGCAGCGTGGAAGCAATGACCTAGTGTGATGCTGGTAGTGATACTGCATGGCTGGAGGGGTCGTACTGGGATCAGGTGAACATGCTGAGGTCCCAGCTATAAACAGCAGTAACAAATGTGAAGCATTATCCTCCAAACACTGAGCATCAGTCAGACTCTGATTTGGCAAATCCAGTTTTCTCCTGTTAAGCTCCTTACGGAGCGTCAGATGCAGATAAAACGCCTCTCCCTGCGGGAGCTCAGAGCTGCCAGCGCGTTTGGGTGCTGGGTTGAACCTTTCTGTCTGCTGTTCGGAAGAAACGAGGTTCGTGGCGGGAGGCAGCATCTTTTACCAGACCAAGCGGTGCAGCTGGAAAAGCAGGCAAGCTGTTGGCTGCTCATTTTTACCTTTAAACCGTGGCAGCTACAGCAGCACTGCAATTCGGAGTGTGTTGAGATGGAAGGGGCTCTGCGGCGCTGCCCCGGTGACTTCTCTTTTAGCCCCTCGATCCCCGGGGACCAAGAGCCGCTTCACAACCCTCTTACCTCAGCCAGCGCCTCTGCTTCTAGAGATTTCTGATCTCCGAGACTACTGTGTCTAGTCGATCCACAGGTCGGTCTCAGCGGGTGGCCATCAGACAAGGCCTTCCTGTCTGGGAAATTGATGCTGCCTGCGCTGCCGAATGTCGCCATTCTGCGCTTTTCAGGACTCTCAATCCTGCCTCTGTTAAGAGGTATTTTGTGGGGGCTGCTAGGGCAGGCCGCTGCTCGAGGAGGAGTGTCTATGCCGGGACCCATCCCTCGGGGCGGGCTGTGGGTGTCCCCCCCGCTTCGACGGCGAGGGATAGCTGCACCGTCAGACCTCAATCTCACTCTGCAAAGAATCCATCACAAGACTAGGTCACCGTCCGTCAGATCCAGAGCGTCTGGTCGCGTGCTGCAAGACAACTGCTCAGCTCTGAGGGGTCAGACCAAACCGAGCCCCAGCCTCTCAGCTCCAGAAGACTAAGGCAAGAGGGGAGACAGACAGTTTAGCCAGCGCCAAGAAAGGGACAGCAATTCTGCCTTTTTACTTGTTAAGATCTACGTCAGCCCGGCAGATGAAAACCCCCTGCATGCTGGTATTACCCTGCAGTGCCTACTGGAGCCTTCCCTCCTGCCCTGCCCTACACCGCACACCGCCACACGACAGCGACCGCCTCTGTGCTCGTAGAAAAGGAGAGTGTCCCTACCGGCCCATAACTCCCCCAAAGCCATAGTCCACAATGTGATCCGTCGGGGACTGGATGTCGTTCTTGGAAGAGGCCTTATCGTCCAGCAGCGGCCCGCTGCTTGCCTCACTGTCCGCCTTCTGGCTCAGGCTGTCGGAGAAGGCATCGTCCCTAGGGAAAGGAAAGGAAAGGAAAGGAGACCCCCTCAGCTCTGCCCCACGAGAGGGACCCGAACGTCCCCACTCCAGCAGCTCCAGGCTTTGTCAACAAAGGGCTGGACCGAGGCCACCACTTCAGACAGTGCCCAGAGCACGGGCAAAGCCAAGGCCAGGTCTCCATACCCCCCTGCGCTGCAGTTGTCATTTTAATGAATCCGAGTATGGTGCTTGTAACAGAAGTGGCATGTGTGAAGGAGCCGGGATGTGCCCACTGGCCACACTGCACCGACCAATGCCAGGTCAGTGGACACAGCGGGCAAGGGTCGTGCCACCTCGAGCAGTCAATGCCAGACGGGGTCAGGCACACCGAAGTGCACTGCTCAGTGCTTGGCTTTACCAGCCCGAACGAGAAACAACGTGTGGCAATAAATGGAGGAGGACATGTGAACACACACAGATTTCTCAGCAAAGCCATTCAACCAGGGAAAATCTGGCCATCAATTTCAGGTGGCTGAAGACAGACCTCGTGTCAGAATGTGATTTTAACAACCTGGATCAACAGGTGCCACTTTACTCACATGTCTTGCACCACAATGTACTGGTGGGGTATGAGGCCATCCACACCGTTGTGTCTCCCTTCCCACCAGTCTTCTGACGCCCGATGGTACAGGAGGAGCGAGGCCCCTTTCTTAAAGGAGAGCTCTCGGGGAGACCGTCCGATGTAGTCAAACTTTGCTATGGCTTCAATCTGCTCCACTTCTGCAAAGGAGAGAAGCACAGAGAGAAAAAAGCTCAGTTCAACAATCACAACAAAGCCTAGAAAGAGGCATCTCCTCAGAACAGCACTAATGCTGCTGTTCTAGCTTCCCAAGACCATCTTACACCAAGTACAAACCACCTTATTTTTAGACTGATCACTTCTTTTTGTTCCTCCAGCCTTCCTGGAATTTCTCCCAGACTCACAAACTACCAGCAATTACAAAAAGCTACAAACCAGATGGGGAGTAGCTGAAATCTCCCTCTGTGCATATCTCATCACCACCCACACTCCCATTTTCTACCTATAAAGTGATTTCTTCAGTTACAGAACCCCATTATCCTCCAGACTGGGATCTTGTCAAGCTGTGCCAGACACGGTGATCAAAGCCCCGCTTTACCTTCTCTTCCTTCCCTTATCCTGGAGACGGTTTGGTCTGAATTATTGACGAGGAACGAATCCCCTTTTGGGGATCCTCACAGACATGACAACACCAGTTCTGGCCAGGCGGCTGCTCTGTATCACCCCCCCATCTCAGACCAGCACCCCACCTCACCACTTCCCCACTTTCTCTAATTTAAGCTCTACCAGACACCAGGGATTCAAAAACTGGGAGCTCAGAGCCTGAAATTCAAGAGGGCTGAGGCAGGACATCCTTTGGGAGGTGGTGAGCGCACCTTGAGCTTCTGGCCAAGGCCCTCACAGCAGGGTGTGTGCCCAGAGAGGAGCCTGGTTGGCACTGAAGAGCCTGTGGAGGAGTCCAGCCCTTCTGCAAATCTGTTTCCAGCTGGGAATCCCAGAGAACCCACAGCAGTGACTGCAAAGCAGCCACAGCATTTCTCTCCCTCTCACCGTGCCCTGAGCCAGAGGTGGAAAAGCAATGGTGGAAAGTTGGGTGGAAAGCTGCCACCACCTAATTACCTCTGGCCCCTACAGGAGCCAGCAAGCAAGCGGTTAATGTATCTTGATTATTCGAGACACCAATCATTTTAAACCCCACCACCTGGAGACAGGCAGATGGCGATGACAAAGCTAAACAGGGCAAATACGCCCAGTTCCTCCAGATCTGTCACGTTTTCATTAAAACATGGAAACTTGCTCTGCTCTGTCTGCCTCGTCACTAACCACAGGCTGGGCATCAGCACCAACCAGGATGTGACCGTCCCTCTGCTCAGCCACAAAACCCACACAGAGGGGGGGACACCAGAGGGGGACATGGGAGATGCTGGGCCGGGACCCTGCCCTGCTCCTGGACAGGTCATTTCAACGGAGCAATTCTTCCCAGTTTAAAACACACACCCACAGCACCATGAGCCGCAGGGTGCTGGGGAGAACTGGGGTGTGACCAGTGGGGAACGCTCTGGAGGGGGGGCTACCAGGAGGGGTCTCACAGCCTGATAAAACACGTTGAGTTTCACAGCAGGGAAGGTGCATGGGGTGAGGGAGAGGGGAAGGAGGAGTATGTAAATTCACAAAATAAAGCTGCTCTTCTTTTCCACGCTTGCACCACAGTTAATCACCCGGAAACTCCAATCAGAGCTATTAATGTGACCATCCAAGCATGAAATTGGCTAAATGGCAGCTTGCTCCCCTTCATCTTCCAGTCCTGTCGGCTCCTGTCTGGGGCTGAAAGCAGGTCCTGAGCTGTCCCTGGCCCGGCTGTGCCTTCCCCCTCCCGCGGTGCCAGCCACCCGGGCCAGCTCCCCTGCCACCGCCGAACGGAACCGGCTGAGAGACACGCACCCCCCGCGCTTCAGAGTGC
The DNA here is from genome assembly GCA_026546715.1 of Gallinago undulata. Lineage (NCBI taxonomy): Eukaryota > Metazoa > Chordata > Aves > Charadriiformes > Scolopacidae > Gallinago > Gallinago undulata. The sequence goes on from JAOTQQ010000003.1 coordinate 15,484,140, forward strand.
CCCCGCTTTTCTGGCTTCCCCGCACTGCATCCAGGGGACCCCACTGAACAGAGCTGGGCTCCCCCATGTCACCCTCGTGCCCCCCCAGCTCTGTGAGCCGTTTCACACAGCACGTCCTCACCATCACACGGCTGCACGTCAGCACAGGTGACAAGGGGAAGGAAAAAAATACCTGGGATTAACAAAATCTCATAGAACAGCTCCAAAAAACCTACCCCTGCATCCTGCCATGGAGGCAGAGACTGCGAAGGTCTGTGCACACCCTGTGGGGAAAATCTATATGCAACATTTATTGCTCATTACTAAGCACAAAAAAATACCATCCCCAACTCGAGTGCCAGACACTGCTCCAGCCTCTGACCCAAAGAGGGGTGAAGTGCCCGCTGTGCCCCCCCACACACAGCCCTGCTAACGCAGACCCCGCTCTCTGCTGCTCACCTTCGTCACTGGTGTGTGGCTCCGTGCCGTTGTCATGGTCAACTTCATCGATGGTGCCTGGCTCGCTGTGCGGGCTGTCACTGAAATAAAATACACCGCGCTTTCAAAGAAAGAATGAGATTTCTGTTCCCGAGGCACTTAGCAAAGTAAGTTGTTGAGAGAAATTCTGGCCCCAGTGACACCTGAAAGAGTTATGGCTTTAGTTCTCGTAGGACCGAGACGGTCATTTTAAATCACAGCAGTTCCATGAACTTGCTTTGAGAAGAGCAGACACTTGCACCGCGACCTTCAGGCCCAGAACATCATGTTCTGTTGCTCATGCATCTTACTCGGATTTGGCAAAACAAATATAAAGTGATATCAAGTTGAAATATTCTGCACAGTCACCCAAAGTAAGTTTTAACACTTTATCCTCTGCTTGCACCGTGAGAATGGTGGCAGGTGATTAGCATCAGGGAAGATTATGTCTCAGAAATATATTAAACTCACACAAAAATCAGTTCAAGTCAGTTACAAATATTGGTTTCTTAAAACTCAGACCTGAACGTCGGTTTAGAATTCCAGCATCCTCCAGACAAAGGCATAACATCACTTACACTGTGAGTGGGGGAGTTAGTTTGTGGATTCTCCTATCCTGGCTATGCCAGGAGGTGCTGGTACACCCAAAGCTGTGATGGAAAGCAGTGGCACACGGCTGGTCCCAGCCCCCTGAATGCAGACCCATCTGCCTAACGCTGACACCACAAAAAGAACTGGAAGGTTCCGCTTCTTCTTCTTCAGTTCTTCTGTAACTTTGGGCTACGGAATTTCATCCAACTAGCAAGTTATGATGGAAACATGGGACTTAACTACAGAATTCCAGCCTAGGAGGAATTTGGTTAGAATTGACCTAAACTTCTGGTTTTTTATACTTATGTGAATCTGCAGCTAAAAGATTTTTTAATAGATATTAATACTCATATTGGAAACAATTTTCTCCTGAAGATTTTACTGAGGTTTATAATGCTGAGTCAGCATGAGAAATATGGAAAGAAAAACTCAATGAACCTGCCTCTGTTTTCACCAGCTAGGGCTAAAATGAAAAGCAACACTGATGTTGAGACTGATTGGTTAGATGTGCAAAATCCCCTTAGTGTTACAAAGAATATTTAAAACTAAGAACCAGAAGGGCAGTCTGATATGAAGTAAAATTCTTAACCAGTGTGAAACAGTGCAAGCATATCAAATATATATCATTTGCACACCTAATTCGTAACATTTAACAGGAATAAATGTAAAAAGGCATTTATTGCCCCTTCTGCAGAGGGGCAAATTCACCCCGGTGCTGTGCTCAGCTGCCCTGAACATTGTGTGACCTTCCCCAAAGCTCTCCTCGGGGATCTGCTCCTGAGATCTCTCCTGTGCACTGGTGGGAGCTCAGGTCAGCTCTCGGTCTACCAGGAATCACGCCAAAGCTCTGCCTTTCTCACAGGTTCACTCTCAATGTGCGGCTCCAGAAGACAACCCTGCCACGGGGACCTGGCTTAAAGTCCTGCCACCCATGGAGTGCTACCCCGCTCCTTACCAGTACTCCTCCCCTCCGGTCATACACTTCTCGTAGACAGGTCCTTCCAGCTCTCTGTGGCTGGGGAAGATGCCCTCGTGGTTGATGATGATGGTTTTGATGACCTCATTGACGTGGGCTTGGCAGGACACCGGATCCTGCCCGTCTGGAATGTGCATCAGAGTGGGCCCGAAGCAGATGGCCAGGTTGTAGGGATCCATCATGTTCTCATCGCTGTACTGCGACAAGCTGCAGGCACCAGCGTTAGGGAGGGGTGGTGCCAGCTCCCCCCATCCCCTCGGAAAAGCCTCCCACCAGCAAACCCCCACCACCCAAAAAACAACCATCACCGAGTTGTACATCTTCCCTCAACACAGCCACGGTGAGGCTGGGAGGGGGCAAAATACAACTCTCCCTGGCAATACCAAAAAGGACTCATGCAACAAAGACAGGGAAGCCCTGAAAAAAAGGAGGGCGAGGAAAAATTCCATAAATGAGGAAAAAACACAAAGACTTACTGATTAAGAAAAGCAAAAAGATATCTCATGACGACGATGACAACCCGAGGCAGAGTGATGATGATTTGCTGGATCTGGTGCACTCTCTCGGTGGGGTTCTCAATTTCTGGCACACAGGGACAGAAAGCACAGGGTTAAACTTTCTCAGGACCAGGCAACATGGCACCAGAGGGACTTCTTCCAGACCCAGCAGCACCAGAGGGACTTCTTCCAGACCCAGCAGCCCACTACACGAGGTAAACAACAGCCTGCTTCCAGATTAGATCCACTGGTCTGGCACTAAGGTGGAGAACTGGGGACCACGCTCTTCCACTGGTGAATTCAAACGTACGTTCAGATTTAGTATAAACACCAAATAAAGACATTTTCTTTTTTAAGTATCTGTATGCATTATTTAGTTCATTCCTCAACAACTACTCTACTTCTCAAAAGATTTAGGTAGGGGGAAATGGAGCACTGCCTGGTTTTCTAGTGCAGACTTAAACGTGAGGTTTTTATTCATTTGCCTTACGGGTTAACCATCGGGGCCTTCTGAGCCCATCTGCTCCAGTCTCCCACTGGTCTTCATGGGAATTGAATCTGAACCAGTTCTGAGTCAGCACTTCAAAGCTCACTTCTCTCCCTGGCAGCGCACACCCCCCACAGCTGCTATCACAAACCAGCTTCCTTCTGCAGGAACGGGGGGCTTAGAGCCATCTGCTTTTGGTGCCAGCCCACCTGGGAACCCCCACACCGGCCCCCGCAGCCCTGCCCCAGGGCAACGCTGATACCCCCGTGCAGTAGCCACCTTTGCCTGCAGAGTTATTGGAGCCCCCCCACCGACCTGCCAAGGGGCTCAGCACCATCCTGCAGCAGTCCCAGCACATTCCAGCCCCCTGCTCCTTTTTTAAAGCTAATATCTGCTCAGCGTGTTGTGTAGGCAGTTAATCCTGTGGCTTTTATTTTACAGAAAGTGGACAAAGAGTACCAAAGCCTTCCGGAGAGCACTCACCCTCAGAAGCACGGAATAAGCCCCATCAGTGGAGAGATGCTTACTTGATTATGCTGGATCAAACTCTGATATTTGCTAATGGTAATAAAATCCCCTGACAACATGTAGCTGGGCTGTCGTTGCCTCAAACAGTCGGAGCAAAATTTGGCTTCAGTCCAAAGACAGAAATCTTTATAATAGTTCACTTTGGAAATTTCTGAGGAATGCATTTATCCCCTGTTATTGCTCACTGGGCTCTCTACTTCTTCAGTTTGGTTTTACTTAAGGGGACTCTTTTTTTAAAAAAAACAAATAAATAAGAACTGGATAAAGCCCTACAACAACAGATATCTGTTCTGAAACCCAGAGGAACAAAGCGTCTTGAAGCACTTGCCTTCTTTCACTCCGCAGAAATGTTTCAACTGGCTGTAATTCAGAGGAATTAACGGAGTAATCATCAATCACTGGAGAAGGCAGGCACACCCCTCAATGAACCTCTGCAAACAAAGTGCCTTTTCTATCCACACGTTTCTCACGCGGATTTGGGAAACGCTTCCATGTAAGCCCCCAGTGTCCCAGAGGAGAACCCAGCCTTCCCACCAGCCCGGCCTCCCATCACGTCGGCGGGGACAGATGGGCAGGGGCTCTTGGGGGAAGGAGGTTCCTTCGGTCTGCTCAGGCTGGGACACCGATTACACAGCACACACCCGTGTGCGTTTCAGGTCGGATTTTTGATGGGAACGAGGCACTTTAATTCATTTAACATCTATCATAGAATCAATCTCTCTTTCCCTAATTGAAAGGTAGCAACAGCAGCAGGAAAAGAAAGGAAAGATGAGGGAAATGAAGATTCTTGCTAAAAAGAGAAAAAATAGAGAGAATACTATCCAGAACATTAACAGATGATGTTTGCAACAAAAAAACTCCCAAAAGCTTAATAAATTGCGCAAATTGGCATTAATTAGGGATGACTGCCAAGCCTATTTGCAAGCACACCGTCACATCACCAAGCACTGGGCACTTCTGCTGTCCCCTGTCCCCTCGCAGGGTCCCTGCTCTGCCCTCGGGGAGGCCAGTGGCACTGGTGCTGCAGAGCCGGGCTAAAGCTCTGTCCGGGACACAGAATTGGTGCAGAAAGAGCTTCTTTGTGTCCCACATGACAGGTGTGCTGTGCTGTTTGACACGTCAGGACTGAAAGGCGCCAGCAAATTTCCTGAAGCTACTCTATAAAACACTGTTCTTGAAAAATAGGAGCACATTCTTCTCCTTCTGGAACAAGCCCATCCATGCGCCATTCCCCTCTAGGTATCATCTGTCTGTCTTGCCATCACTAGATCTCCAGCAGTCATTAACACTGAGGAGGGGCAGGAGCCACGAGCAGTGAAAGCCAAAGGAAGGCCCTCAGCATGTCTTCACCAGTCACTCCCCTGAAGCGACCCACGACCGAGACACTCCAACCCCCAAACCACCCCGACACCTCTCCTGTAAAACAAAGTCATCCTGAAGCCAAAGAGCACAACACATTCCTCCATCATCTCCGAAACACCAAATTCATTCTGTCTTCTTCCTTTCCCCCAGGCAGTAACTTCCATGCCTTGCCAATAAATAAATGTCACCGCTACAAGGTATTGAGAGAAATAAACCCCAGCTGGGACAGCTGGGTCTTCAGTTGCAGAGGAACAAGTGGAGCCAGGAGGAGAGCTCAGAACAAGAAGCAACCAGGATCTCCCTGACATCAATCCCAGACCCTTCATGATTAAAAACCCTCAGCTTCTACCTCTGCTCACATCCCAAAACACCTTCTGGTTTCTCTGGGACAGGAAATGCACACAGCAAAAGCCTGGAGAACTGCTGAGCAAGTGAGGCTGAAACCAAGGCTGCAGACTGAGGGGTGGGAGAAGCTTTCTGTGTAGCCAGAGCTACTGACCTCCACTTCATGTTTAGCAGAAGACACTGAGGTAAAGCAGCAAAGCCCCGCTGTGTCCCCAGAGCCAGAGCTGGATGGCACATGGTGACAGGCCAGAAAAGGACCCGCTGTCCCCACAGATATATTCATGTCCCCTCAGGACCTGTACACCCTGTGTTTATTGCTTCTCTTGTCCCACCCTATTCTCTGAGAAGAGCTGTCACATGTACTTACTTATAGTAGATATCAAATCTTGAAACCTTTCCTTAGGAAAGAGGGGGTTTTCCAGTCCTCGGAAATACAGCTTCAAGACTCCAGCCACTGAATTAATGTCACGTTCATTCTGATCATCGGCAAGGGGATCTTCACCTGCCCAGAGAAGAGGTTTCATTTCCAGCATTAGTGTCAAGTTGGACTAACACAGCAGGTGTTTTTCCCTAACTGAGCAGAAACCCAAAACTTCCCCCAGCTCAGAACCCCCTCCTGTGTGCACTGGTAATGCTATGTCTTTTGCCAGCAAGAGGAGAGTTTAATAAGGTGCTCTGTTACACAGCACCGTGCTGAGAGGTGTTACAGCCCTACCTACAGAAACCCAGCTCCTGGTGGAGATTTCAAACCTGTCCTGCAGATGTTATTAATCGGCACCTTTTCATTCTCCAGCCCAGTGCATTTCTGCATTTATGGCAACAGCTCGGAGCTGAGCAGATCTAAGCGATGGTGAGCGAACGCCTGAGAAGACAGGCTTGGCTTGGCTGGAGGATGCAATTATGCCTCTGGAATAGACTGAATGGTTCTGGATAACATTGTACTGACTTAAATCTATAAAAGGCTTTCAAAAACCTAAGGGATTTGGATACCGATTCCTCTTAAATTGGATGTGCAAATCGCCCCTCCTTTGGCAATGCCAGCAGCGCCTTGTTCCTTGGCCAGGCCACCTTCACCCTGATCCTCCCGACGCTGCTCAGAGACTAACGACATGGAGGCCGTTACCCCCCTCTAGCCCGTCCATTCCCCGGCTTCCCCGGCAGCGGGTGGCAGCAGGGACACTCTGCCCTCTCGCCAGGCTCACGCCTCCCACGCTCTGCTGGGACAGGCCATCCCAGCGGTACCGCACACCCGGCCACGCACCTCTCTCAAAGGAATTCTTGATGTCGTTGACTTCCACCTGGGAGCCAGGGACTCTGAAAATGCCCTGCTGCTGAAGGCCTGGAAGAGAACAGTGCTTCAGAAAACATTTCTATAGCTGTTATGCGGTACTTTTTGGTAAAAAGCAGAAACTATGGGTCTATGCACCCAGAAAGGCTCAGAGGAAGCAGGGGACAGTCTGTTGCCATTCATTCCTGCCCCTATTCTCCAACCAAGCCCCCCCAGACCAAAGCACTGAAGGGGCTCCTGTTGGCCAGGGGCCTGAACGAACAGTTTAACCTGAATAAGTGCTAACAAGACCTAAATATTTGCCAGTCCTCCAATGCTACATCCCAGTCAGTGCCACTGCAAGTACAGCCTGAGCCGGGCAGCAAGGGCTGCGGGCATCCCTGATGTATTTCTCTGCCAACTGCAAGAATTTCCTTCCCTTTGCAGGAAGCTCCCGTTGATAACACAGAATCAACTTACCATACAAATTGATGTAGCGAATGCAGCTTTCTACTACAAGCGGAATAGCCTGTCCTGAATCCTTCAGGAAAGGAAAGGAAAAAGTAAAAAATTACTGGTTTATTGACAACAAAGCACAGGAAATGCATTAAAGATTGCAAAAACAGAGATTTGAAAATCAGTGCCATTAAGTTTAGTGAGAGGACAGGCAAGAAAAGGAGGCGTTACACAAATCAAGCCATCAAGAAGTGCTGAGTAGACTATGTGCAGTCAATTATGCACAGAAAAAGCTTTCCCTAAGCGTGTGAAGGACGGCTGCTCGCTACCTGGCTGAGGCAGGGGGCTGGTGCAACAGGATCTTGGCTATTCCATTTCAAAGGTGTAATGCTGAGCCAAAATAAAACTCGTGCTGTACCTGTCTGATGAAATAAGCTTCCAGTAACAGAGCTTACAACAATATTTCCACCTGAAGAAAGAGCCATTGTCAGCAGATGCTAAAAAAAAAACAACCAAAACACCACAGTGTATGAAAGGAACTGCCTGTGTCTGAACCTGCAATGAGTTTTTGGGTCTGTTTCAAAGCTGCTTCTCTCCAGGCCCCTCGTGGAAGGAGCTCAGGGGGAACGTGAGCCGTGTCTGACTGCCTAAGCAGACATTTATTTTCCTTAGGGGCTTTGTTTGGTTGTTTTTCCAGTAGAGTACAGTTGCATCTCTCTGGTTAATCTACTCCGTCTCGTGGACGGGCCTCCAGTAAATACCTGGTTTCTCGTTCGCGCATTCCTCCTTCCTCTGAGAACACAAAAAAGCAGCAGAGCGGGAAAAAAAGAAAAGATTAAGCAAGGATAAGTTCAGTTAGAGGTGAGCATCTCTTTCGGAGGCCATGAACGCTCAAATGCAATGGCAGCTTAGCAAGGTCCAACCCAGGCCTTCAGATGTCCACCCTCCCTCCCAAACCCCGTCCGGCGCCCTGCACCCCAGCCTCGGTGACCGCCAGAAAGAGCCTCTTGGATTTCTCATATTTCTTGGATTTCTCCCTTCCCTGCACCAGCAGCACCCGCAGTTGCCCAGGGCTATCGCTAGCCCCTGCCCGGGTGCAGGTGATGCTCAGCAAGAGCTGTCCCAGTGTGGGGACACCGGGCAGCTGCCCACAGACCCACACGTGTCCCACGGCAGCGCATGGCCCTGGCCTTGGGGACAACCCAGCAGCACAGCACTGTCCCCCGAGGGGTCCGTGGGGACAGGACACCCATCTGCCCAGATACATCTCCACTGCACCCAATTCCTCCCCCAGATCGCTGAACGGGCTGGGCTTCAATGAGCACTGCTTTTTTAAAAATCAGTTTAAGCAAGGAATAATTACAAGTATTAAAGAGATTACCCGCTTTCCCAGCCAGGCCTGTGTATTACTTGTGACAGTGCACTGTTTACAAACACTGCCCTTAGGCTCACGGCTGCCCTAAAAGAGCCAAAGAGAATAAACTGGCGCCGGACAATGCCTCTCACTTTATCTAATCCAGCAGTTTGTCAGCACTGCTTCCTACAGTACTTTCACTAACGCTTTCTTCAGCGCAGGATTAAACACTCTGAGCAACTGGAACAGCATCGCTTCCTCTGGAAATCCTTCCACAGCCAGGCAACAGCAAAGTGCTGGATTTCAGAGGATCAGCAGCTGGATAGCTGGAGGTATCCTCGGGGACAAATCCCACATCCACATCTCCTCATTTTTCTCCTCAAATCTCTTCTTGGGTAAGTTCCTGGGATGAGCAGGAGTCCCTTTCACGGGGACTGCCCCGGTATTAACAGAGTTCATCTGAGCTCACCCCAGCTTATGGGAAGATTATACCTTAGAAGAATATACACTATTTTAGAATATACAGTATTTCAATTGAAGGCTGCCAGTCCTTACAACTGGGAGCCACTTTCTTGGAGCTCAAGAGTTATTCTACCGCCCCCCTCAGCCGTGAGGAAGACGACCACCAAAAACATGTGGAAAAAGGAAAGGTGGGGGATCTGTTGATCCTTTGAGGGTGCTGGGCTGGGCTGTCCTCACTGTCTGATCTTCCCTGCCAGGACCGGTGGAAGCAGTGCTGGACGATAGGGACACTCAGCCAAGATGCTGACCATGTGCTGGCCAGCACAGTTGATGGTCCCCGGCCACAAGGGTCCTCCCTGCTACCCTCACCCCGGGGCATGTGAGCACTGAAGGGATGGAGAAGACAAGGAACACATGGGGGGCGAGGACAGCTATGGAGAGAAATCGTCACCGAGGCAAAGCATGCACTGGCCCCGACAGCTGGGTGCAGGGCAGACCGGAGAGACCCCGCTGAAGACAGAAAGCAGCCGGCAGTTAGGACAGGAAAGCCACCATTACATTCACAGCGTTCATAAACTCTTACTGTCAGCCAGCGAGTACCTTAATGAACGTTTCCATATTGCCGTTAAAGAGTTTATGATTATAGACTGAGAGAGGCCTAGGTCTCCTCATTTTCTGTGGCTTAGGGGGAAGACATGGGGGCCTGGGAGAAAATGGAACAAAAGAAATCAACAAAACACCAACATAAATGCAATGACAGGGTGAGATCTCAAAGGTTATGACTGAGAATGAAAAATAAATCCAACAGAAAGCCCCTCTGTGAGGACCCGACAGCTCCACGCACTCTGCAGCCACTCACACTTCCATGTTCCCCCACGAAGGCGGCCCCACCGGGAGCTGGGGGACTCGCCAGGAGTCCAGTGTCCCGCACAGCTCTGGGGGACGTGCCCCCACTGCAGAGCCCTTTCCAGCAGCCTGGGGCGGGCTACCCTGTCACTCAGCTGGCTAGCTCATCTGGGAGCTCATGCCGCGATGTCCCCGAGGCCAGGCTGAGCCCGGTGCAGCCGGCAGGCATCAAACAGGCAGCAGAGCTACCGGAGCAAAATCAGAGCTGTTCACTACACGCTGCACATGATTTTAAGTCAAGGTCTCTACTTAAGTAATAAATTCCAATTAATCCTGATAACAGAAACATTTAACAGCAATAAGCCAACCTACCCATCTCTCTCCATCTCCATAATCTTCCAGTATTCCCTTACCAGACAGACCCTACCCTCGGCTGCAGTCACGTACAGTGACCCAATGAGCCATTGCTATGGGCCTCCTGAAGAGACCAAGTTCTATTGTAAAAACCAGTTGTCTCCAGAATCCAGACAGTGACAGAGCAGTAACTACCCCAACAGCCACAGCTTGAACAAACCAGGGGTGATCAGGAATGCTCTTTGCACAGGACTCCCTTCACTCGAGCCGGGGGAAACACAGCTGGGGACCACAGCTGGTCACAACTGCCTGGTACCAGGCTCTGCAGACACAACCCTCCCTCTCCGAGATGCCCAGTATCAAAACTGCTGCTTGGTGGCTGTGCCAATACCAGGGATAACACTTCAGAAGTAAAACAAAAGCAAAAAGCGTTGGTGTTCAGCAGCATGTTTCACACCTGCCTCCTACTCCCACCAGTTCAGCACTCTGTCAGCCTGAAAAAGCACCAAGAGCAGCCAAAGAGCTCAACTGACTCCTTGATATATCCAAAATAAAATACAGCCACCCTGGAGAACATGGAGGCAATCCTGTTTATTCCTACATGGACCTCATTCTGCTCACAGACGGCCAGAAAGTGGGAAGGCCTCCACCTCTCTGTAGCTAGCTTCTGTTTGGGAGACATCCCCAGGGAGGCTGGTGGTCTTCCACCTTTCTGGCAGGCATGCCCGAGACTCAAACCACCAAACAAACCACCAGCCAACACACATGGGCAAACCCACCAGCAGCTCCCTGAGGACAGAAAAGGTAGGGGTGTGCATCAGGAGGGGCTGTGACCCTACCCCTGCCAGCGAGTGACTGAGGGTCCTCATCCCTCAGGGAACACACCTTGAAGACCCTGTTGACTTCGCAAGGCTAAGAGACACCTATTGCTCCTGGAAATGAGGCCACAGAAACATTTAGAGCAGTGATGAGGGTTTTGGAGGGCTGCCTTCATTAACACTATTCACATTCTGGTTTCTGCTTCTGCTAATGAAGGACTTTAAGACCCAAGTGCCTAGATCTAGGGAAGGGAGAAAAATAGCTTAAAATCTCTAAGCAGATTCTGATCTGTCCTCTGCTCCCAGGCTATACTGACATCGGCAGAGGAGAGACCATGGCTGCAAACAAAAATGAGCGCCAGGAGCCTTCATGGCAAA
>JAOTQQ010000003.1:15506845-15522843 GCA_026546715.1 Gallinago undulata
GTGTGACAGGACCCAAAGGGTAATGATTAATGGAGTAGGCTCAAGCTGGAAGCAAGTAACCAGTGGTGTCCCCCAGGTTGGCCAGAGCAGCTGTGGCTGCCCCATCCCTGGAGGGGTTCAAGGGCAGGTTGGAGGGGGCTTGGAGCAACCTGATAGCCTGATGCAGTTGAAGACGTCCCTGCCCAGGGCAGGGAGTTGGTTTAAAGGTCCCTTCCAACCCAAGGTTTCCCAGTCTGATCAAAGGGTCCCTGTGCACAGCACGGCCTGGCTGGCAGTGCCCGACTGCTACCACCATCCCTTCCAAAGAACAGTCTCAGCCCATCAAGTTCAGGGCTTTGCCCGAGGCAGGAACCCAAGACAAAGACTCCTGAACAACTGATTTATGTTTAGCCAGAGGGGGAAGGATGTGTGGATAGGGCAGGGGAAGGGCAGGATCCTCCCTGACCCCTGCAGTCATCAACTCACACCCTGAAGCATGAGATTTGATTATTTCTAATCAAAGGTTCCTTAACTATAAGTATTACAGAGCCAAATATTATGGGCTTGTTTTTTGTTTAATTCAGCCATAGTTAATTAACTCTATGGTCCCCGGAGTAGGTTTCTTCCTGGAGGATTTTTAAGCTACATTTTATTTTGCTCCTTACTCTCTCTAGAGCAAGTCCCTCCCCCATCTGTATTTTCTTACAGCTTTTTAATGGGTTTTCTGGTTGTTTGGGGGTTTTGTTTCTTTGGTCAGTAGTGGTGTTGTTTTGGTTTTGTTTTGTTTTTTAACAAGAATGCACTGGTAAGTTCATCTTTTAAAGGACAGGAGGACCTTGAGGCTATTCTTTCAAGCTACCAGGAAAAGCAGCCCTAATTGCCAAGAAGAAATTCTTTTATCTAAAGGAAAGTATTGTTGCTTTTCTGTACCACGTTAACAAGGTCGATCAGACAAAGACCGATCACAGTGTTCAGGCAGTAAAATTTACAGACTGCATGACACTTCTACATCATAAAACAATCAGCACATGTGCTTAATTAATTTCACAAGCCCATCCCAATGCCTGTGGTATCCATGTGAGGAATAAATTGTTTACTGTGTATGAACTTTGGCCAAAAAATGTGGGTTTGCCCTATTAATAAAGCCAGGACCAGCAAAATAGAAGATGTGTGTATTGGCTGGATTCTTTCAGGTTAACATGGAACTCCAAGAGCCACTTAGTTATTTAGAGGATGATGATTTACGGGTCCTGCTTACAAACAGGTAGCTAATATAAGTAAATGCATATCGAAGAAGGGTAATATAAATTTACTAAACCAGGGCACCTCCAGTTCCTCAGCTCCCTGCAGAATTAGAAAATATATGTTTTTAGGAGGTGCTGTCACTATTTCCAGAGGTCCCTCCCCAGCAGCAGGGAGAGGTGACCGGCTTGGTCCCGGTGGCATTCCCAAACTGCCACCTCTGCGGGAAACGGGGGGAGAGGGACAGAGCAGCTGGGCAGCAAGAGCAATGGGGCTCCTGAGACAGCCCTTCCTCCTGACGGGAGCTGGTTACTCTTTTTCTTGCTGCACTGCTGACTTTATTTGAAATGCCCTGAAGCCAGATCTCCTCACTGCCGAGGCACAGCCCGGTGAGCTGCCACACAGGCACTGCTCCCCGGGAGAGCGGGAGTTTGGAGGTACAGATGCTGCTCCACGCGACTGTGGGGTGACAGCGATGCTTTGCATGGAGTTCCCATGATAAACCACGTTCTACCTGGTTCTCGGGGCTGGCAGGAGCCTGGGATCAGGCAGAGACTCTGCTCAAAAGACAGCGTGGGAGGAATCTCTGTGCCTTTGTGGAACTGAAAGGCTCTTTGTGCTGAAAAATTGCTTCAAACCACAAAGCAAAGCCCTAGAAGAGACCCTCTGCTTGTGTAAATCAGTGTTTCTTCATTAAAGCCTGCGGCATCATGCAGAGCCACCCTGGCCGGGATGTCCCCACACAATCCCAGGGGGAAGGTGCCCCCGGAGCAGGCTCCGCAGGCACAGACGTGCCCGGGCAATTAGCCACTGATGGAAACGGCAAGGACACGAGCTGCAGGAGACACCCAAAAATAAAACATCCTAATGAAGTGGTCTGTGGCTTCAGCCCCTCTGAGCCTTTTTCTTACTCAGGCAGTTGGCAAATCCCTGAGGAAACCCTGCATGTCCCAGCCCTGCCATGGAGCACTTTACTTCCAGGTGACAGCAGGGTGACCGCAGCCACAGCACCCAGCACCAGCTGCAAACACTTCACCTTATTTGCTCGGTTTCCTTTTCTCCTCATTTTTCTTTACTCTTCAAAGATATCTTATGCATTTATACGTGTATTTCCTGCCCTCTACTCTCTTAACCCTGCTGCAAAAAGAGCTCTGCTGGGAGGTTGTTATGCCAAAAATCTGCAGTTGGCTTTACCAATTTTGAGCACCGTTTGTTTCCCAACGTGACTGAGCATCCCTGGACCACGTGAAAAACGGCAATGGCACCAGCTAAGTTTTCCAGGGACTGAGTACTGTGATGCTAACTCCTCACAACCCCCTCCCTTACTTGTGTGTCCGTCTCAGCTGGGGCACAGACACCCAGGAGCCCCACGCTGCTGCTCCCGGGGGTCCACAGGAGGCTGGAGCCCTGGTGCATCAGTGCACATCGACACCCACAGCCACGCTTTACCCCGCTAAATCTAACGGTGTCTTTCACGAGACCACTTCAGTATCTCTCGCAGCCATTTCACACACAACTCCAGAGGGATGGATAAGCAGCTTTATCTCCACCTCACATACGTGGGCAGAGAGATTAACTTGGTCACACAGTTAATGACAGAAATGAGAGAAAACCCAGGCGTTTTAATATAAACGCATGTTCCTTGGAGGGAAGAGGCACAACACTGTACTTTAAGGCCAAGTCTAATTTGATCTGTCTCTATATGCTTCTCTTCCCTGCTAAAGGACAAAAGAAAAAGGCGCTGGAGAGGGATGGGGGATGGACACGCTCTGTGCCGCTTCACGGCTCCTCTGATGGAGTTTTACATTTCTCATTAAAACGGCCGCCCTGGGAGGACCCTCCGTCTCTCCCGGAGCAGCTGGGACCCTCTCTCCGGAGCCGGAGATTAGCACAAGGGCTTTGTTGGAAAAGTCACTGCTGGGCAGCGAGGCCCAGGGCACCAGAAATGTCAAGGCTGTGCCTGAGAGATGACACTGAGCCAGCTGGGATTTGGGGGAAACGCTGCTAAATGAGCTGCTTCAGTGTCCTGATGGTTCAGATTTGCGTACAAATCAAACCACCGCACACAGCAATTTGTGCTTGGTGGGGAGGGTGTGGGAGACACCCCCCACCCATCACCCCTCCTGCATCCACAAGGACAAAGATGTCTTTTCTTTCAGCCGCTTTCAGCAGGAGTGGGACACAGTGAACAGGACCCCCGTCCTCTGGAGCGTGCCCAAACCCTTCTCCCCATGTTCTTGTAAAATACACTCAATTTGTACAAAAGCCCGTTCAAATAAACTGCTCTTCCTTGGGGGATTTACAATTAGGACAGCTGCGTGCAGCTCACACACACTATATTTTGTTTTCTTTGGTGAATAGAATATAGAATTAAGGGAATTTAGCTGCACAGAGCTGAAGATGCTTTAGTTAAAGTCCCCTGAAGAGGTTCCTGGAGTGCGGAAGAAAAGCCATCTGCTGACTCCAGTGGAAGCATCAGCGAGGAAATAAAGTTGGGAGGAATAATATAAACAGCCAGAACTAAAATTGGACTTGGCTGCTCTCCAGGAAATCAAAGTCCCCAAAACTCCATGAAAACAAGTCATTCTTGCTTAAAAAAATACATAAATGAGAAAGAGAGAATATACACAACAAAAAGCAGAAGCTGCATAGATAGATCAAGGTGTTACCCCACCTTGCCACTCAAATGTCTCTACGATCAGGTTGTTTATTTTAATATGGCTAAATATATCTTAAATAATAAAGAGAATAAAGAGGCCACACTGAGAATATTTTATCATATCTCAAAATCTTGAAATCATCGGGGGGGTTGCATCCGATTTACTTTAGTTACTGCTTAGAAGAATAAATATATGTTAGTGGGTGAGTAAAAGAGAGAAACACTCCGGCGCATTTTTAGATTACACATTAGATAGCGATGAAGCCACAAGACTAACTCAGTACTTAGAGATCAGTTATTTACATGCTTATGGAAGGAACTCTAGCAGAAAGCAACTGCAGAGTGCGATCTAAACCACTGTGAAGATGCCCATTAAAGGAAGAAATGGAAATCCCTTCTCTTGAATCATTCAAAAGCAGTTTGTAGTAGTCGCTGATACACACATGAGTTCCAGTTCCTACCATCACTGTGAAACCTCTTCCTGCCTGAGGCCACTTGGTGCCACGAGCTCCTTCTGTAGAGCTCTACCAGCACCTCCGTGGCTTGGACACACCACCACCTGAGCTGAGCTGCCACCAAAGCCCAGGAGAGCCAAGGGCTGCTCAGACTGATAGGAACTGCAGACACGTGTTTTAGGAAGAAAAACCTTCTGTTTCAACAACAGAAAAAAGGATGGACCTGACCTTCATGAGCATTTATCTGTTCCAAACACAGACTAAGCAATGGGCCAGGAGGAATCCCCAGGCTCACCTGGTTTGTCCAAAGGCAAACGTTCCTCCAAAGGCTCTGGGCTTTGAGAAGCTCTAGCTGCAGGACACCCTGTGGGAGCCACAGCAGATGAAGCTGTCACTCTAAGGTGAAGGAAAGCACCATGCCTGGTTCTGAGGGCAGAGCCAACATATGGGGGACAACCAGACCTTCACATGCTGCGATACAGCATGAAGGGTGCAGGGATTTCTAGTTTGTAACTGCTCATTAGATGTGGTGGAACCACAGTTTAACACGGACTCCCCTGCTTCTGTGTCCAGGAAAGTGTTAGGTTCAGGCTGGTTCATACCCTGCAGTTATAATGAAAAACTCTTTTTTTCCCAGGCACTAATGAAAGAAGTTTGTATGTAGCATAAATATGAATCAATTACTTCATTGTGTGATCATGTGGTTGCCATGAAGTCCAGAGGAGGCTGTGTGGTGCCCAGAGAAGCTGTGGCTGCCCCATCCCTGGAGGGGTTCAAGGCCAGGTTGGAGGGGGCTTGGAGCAACCTGGGCTGGTGGGAGGTGTCCCTGACCAGGGCAGGGGGGCTGGAAACAGGTGATCTTTAAGGTCCCTTCCAACCCGAACCATTCTATGATTCCACGACTCCCACATCACAGCAGCTCTAGCTCTGCTCATATATGCCTACATCAGCTGGGAGGAAAGTCACATGTGTGTGTGCAGCTGGGAGAGAAAAAAACCACTACAGAGGGAGAAAAAAAAAAAAATTCAAATTTAGAGCACATTTTCCAGCCCCAGTTAAGCATATTTTAAAGCCCCAACAAAACCCCCTTTGTTACCACCATGTGAGAGTGCATTTAAGGACCAAGCCATGCGTAAGATCTAGCTGTGCGCTGATCAGGAGGAAAGGGGTGGGATGCACTCACGTCGATGAGGTCCGAGACATCGTGGATGTAGTATTTGCTGACGGCCGCGTTGGTGGCAGCCAGGTTCAGCAGGTAGTCGTTCCTGGCTTTAGTACACTTCAGCTTGTTTTCAGAATATTTGGCTTGTCTCTGAAAAAGCAAAACGTAGCGTCAGAGCACAAAGAGGATACAACCCTCACAGCTTCTCCTGCTGCAGGGCCCCACCGCACCCTGCGGCCCGGGCGTGACGTGGTAATTAATACAATTTGGTGTGGGCAATGAAAACAGGCCCCCTTGCCAGGGCGGAGGAGATCCCAGCTGAGCATCCCTGGTACCCTCAGCCAAGGCAGACGGGTGCGCTCTGCTCAGAGGTACCCGGCAGGTCCCCGGCACAGCTGCTCCTCCTCCACCGGGGCGTCCGGGGCGGCGTTGGCATCAATCACAACTAGAGGGCCAAATTTCCCTCCCAGATAACGCTGACATACGTTTGGACGCGCTCCAGATCTGTGCAGCTGTATCGAGGTGGAATCTGGCCCAGAGGCCCATGCTACAAAATTGAGAACAGGACCCAGAATTCCAGAGTCGGCAGGAAAGCAGATGTGCTCAGCTCTGGGGCGCCTGCCCAGGCACATCGCTGCACAAAGGATTAACCCTTCAGAAAAGGGTGCTGCTGGGCAACGTCCCAGCACCAGGTCGACACGCAAGGAAATGCGACCCATCTGGGGAAGCTATCGCTTTTTCTCCAAATTTAACAGGAAAATCAGTTTTGGAGATCCTGAGATCTGGAGGGGTTTGCTGAAGCCGGAATAGAGTTGTGTTTTGACTAGCAACCCAGCTCAGCGCCGCACTGCAGCTCCCAGACACTCCACGGAGAAGAGACACCATCACTGCCTTCACCCGGCCCCCCCGTGCCTGCCACGAGCCACCGAGAGCAGGCACCGGGGACAGACACTGTTCATCAGCAAAAGGGCCTCTTTTAACAAGTCAGCCATGAACAAGCCACAGCCCCATAGCAAGGCCCCATGTGTGGGTCAGAACCTGTCCCTGTGCTGGTGAGCAGCCGGTGAACGGGGACCCCCACGTCCCGTCTGCCTGCGGAGCCACCAGCCTCCGAGACCCCTCCAGCCAACCTTCCCAGCCCTCCCTGAGGGTTCCAGACCCCCCCCCGGCTCACCCGTCCTTCCCCTTCACCCACCTTCTCCTTCATCTTCTCGATCTTCTTGACGGAGCTCCGCCGCTGTGGCCTGTCCTCGTGCCGCAGCAGGTTCACGCTGATGTCCCCCGACTTGTTGAACTGCTTTTCCTCCTGCTTCTCCGCCTCCTTCAGCTTGCTCTCGGCACTGATGCTTTCTGCGTGGTACATGTGATAGGTCTTCATCACCTGAGGAAACAGAAGTGCTGTGAGCTGCCTGCCCCACGGCCACACAGAGCATCAGTGCATGAGATGACAGCCACAGACAGCCTGGGGCAGTCTCAGCCGTGCCAGGGCTCCTGGAGGCCACCATGGCATTAAGGAACAAGGTGGGAAGGAAAATCCCGTAAGATTAACCCTGTTTGGAAACAGCACAGAGCTGGTGTAAGAACCGTTATCCCTGCTGTGGGGACAGGCTGAGATGTGCCTCCAGCACACGCCTGCGTTCAGAGAGCACCCGCAGGGAAAGGAGAGATAGCCTCCAGTTATTTCTTACCCTTACCATGGAATAAGGCCCTCCAAGACAAGAGGCTGCAAGGAGGCCAAAGTCAACCTGAAGTCATTTTCGACCCAACACTGGAACTTGCTAAGCCAACCCATCACCGTGACCCCGGCTTGACCACCCCATCAGTAGATCCCATCTAGAAGGCGGAGCTGGTGCAATTTCCAAGGAGAAGTGGAGTTTGTTTCCTATCACCACTTCATTTTCCTCTTGCTGCCGCTGGAGAGCAGTGAGGGTGCCGGGGTGGACTGCAGCAACACCCGGTCCTTTCAGCTCCTCATCCCCATCAGCGACCCTGGATAGAGGGTGCTGAAGCTGATCTCCTGCCAGGGAAACCCCTGCAGGCAAAATGCCCACCACAGCCTTCCCTCCCAGAGACACAGGGCACACTGGGAGCATTTTAATGGAGCTGGCAAGAGGAACGCATCTGCTCTTCTCTCTTGATGCCTTTAGTCACATTGTCCCCTTTTATCATCTCCCTCCAGGACCCGGAGGCTTTATTTCACATGGCCTTGACACGCTCGCGATGCCGGACTTCTCGCACATCAGTCCCAGGAGAAGGCCCCTGGGACAGACCGGCCTCGGGGCGCATGAGTCCAGGAGGAGCCCACAAAAGCAGAGTAACTTTGCACAAGCCTTAATGAAGAAAACGCAGAGTTTTCCTCGGCCTCGGCTGCCAGCGGGAGCCAGGAGTGTCCCACTTGGCCGAGCTTCACCTCAAACACAGGATCTCTCCCTTCACCAAGCCCAAACCTGGGCCGCAAACCATCCCCGAGGGCTGCCCCGGCGCTGCCCAAACGTGCCACCGCTGGGAGCCACGATTTCGGGGGATTGCAAGGAATGGCAAGTGAAGGCTTCTGCCTTCGTTCTGAGCAGCTTTACTTCAAAATCCTGCAAATGCTAACACGGATTTGAGCCGCAGACTTCCAACTGCGCTTCCCGCAGTGAACATCACATGCAAACCAGACAATTTCTGGGGTTTCCTAAGAAGAAAGGCCAGAGGGATTCACCGAGCCCTCCTCATCTTCACGGTCTCCATTGTTTTGTGAAAAACTAGGAGGAAAGTGAGAAAAGTCCTGCACTTTGGGACCACGGGGCAGTAACGACCAAGGTCTCTGCAGCCCCCAGAGAGCCCCAGTGCCGTGGGACAGAGAAGCCCAGCAGTTAAACAGCAGTCCCACTTCCAGGATTTGTGTGAAACCTAACGGTGATAAGAAGGTCTCCTGACCAGAAAGGCTTCAGCACAATTCAGGGCTGTCTCCGCTCTGCCGCAGGCCTGGGGAGATGCTGCTGGAGCCCACGGACCCCGACAGCTCCACAGCCCCGGGGGAACCTCGGCAGCCGGAGGGAAGGGCAGGACCCCCCACAGAGCATCACAACAGGGGTCCCAGCCTTCACACGGGCTCTGACTGACTGATCTGCTAATGACCAGGCAACTTTCCTTAACGAAGGCCCTTTCTCTTCCATTATTTATCCCTGCTTGAGCCTGAAAAAAAAAAAAAAAAAAAAAAATGTAACTGGGGAACCAGAATTAAAACTCCTCTGAAAGTTCTCTCTAACAAAGTGCAAAGGACCCAACATGACCACAGTAAAATATTTTCCCCAGACTTCAGCATCCGTGATCCTGAAACAGCTCCCTGTGCCGCGTTCCACATCAGCTGCCACCCTGCCCAGCTCACGCCTAGAAATCTGGGGGATATTCTTGTTTGTTTTAACATCTGCCTTAATTTTGAACGGGGGGTGCCTGCGCTGCAGCCATCAGCCCCCTGACCCACAGTTCCCTCCTGCCCCCCCAGCGCTCACAACCCGGTCACGCTGTCCCCCTCTCACGCGACTGTGTCACAGAGAACAACTGCCACAGCTGCGTCCTGGGGATCATTTCTGCAAACAAGTTAATTAGCTGCAGTGGAGGGAGAAAAATATGTTCCAATGTTCATTAGTTATTTAATAACACAAGTTGTGTTTTCCAATATTAATAACACGTTCTGGATAAAGGCCGTTGCCAAAATACCAGCCATAAATGGCGCTGTTTGCTGTCCCCATCCAGAAGAGCTCTGTACTCCCCAGCACCTCACCATTAAGACTCTGGCCCAGCAGAGGAGCCACATCAGAACCCAGGTGACCCGCGTTAACCACAGGCTCAGTCACCCCTGAAGTGGAGGGGACCAAAAGACAAGCCCAACGCCCAGGGCGAAGCAGAGATGACCAAGGCCATCAGTGAAAGGCGGCCAAAGACACCAGCCCCTTCCTCTTTGAGGGACCCCATGGCATAAGGGCTAGGAAAGGGACGAATCCACCAGAGCGACGGACACTGACCTCCACCGCCCTGGTCTTCAAGGGAGCATGAAACTAAACACATGCCTTTCAGAGGATCTCTATGATGTGATACAGAGCAATGTGTCCCTGGAGGGGTTCAAGGCCAGGTTGGAGGGGGCTTGGAGCAACCTGGTGTGGTGGGAGGTGTCCCTGCCCAGGGCAGGGGGGTTGGAACTCAATGATCTTTAAGGTCTCGTCCAACCTAAACTATTCTATAATCAGTTCATTTCTACCGTGTGACACCGTCAACACTTCCTACAGCGTGACACTCGCAGGGAACACCCAGGAACCACAGAGGTACAGCCTCCCCCATCACAGCGCTCCCCGGGGAAACTTCCTCCAGCCAGTTCACCTCCTGCCACACGGGGCATGGCAACTATCACTGTTATTTTAACCTGGGCAATGTATCTGTAGATATTGTGCTAATTAACACTGATCATTTCACAGTTATTAATCCTCTTCCACACCACCTGGTGACCAAGAATCACTCCGGTTCCCACGTAAGGACTTTAAAGGACCTGAGGGCAATGCCCTCAGCCGTAGCCGTGTCCCTGCACCGTGGCACACAAAGCCCATCCCTCAGATGACCCCCCTTGGTAATTTTGGCCTGTCTTCTTCAGACAAGGATGCACACAATGCCCAAAGGGACCTGTAAGCAGAGGAACAAAGAACCTCCAGCCTCTCGGACCCCAACATCACATCTGTCTGCTGGAGTCTGAAGGCAGGAATCAAAAGGATGAAGCTGGCTTTAATTCACATCTAAATTATTTCTGTGCAAAACTGTGCACAAGCAACTCTTGCTTCAGAACAAAAGTCATCTACTTCATTTTTCATTAAAGTCAGGGTGGTTTTGGGGTTTAGTTCTTTCCACACAGAGCCCACAGGGTGACTTGCTGGCATCAGAACAGCAACAAGGCTGAATTAAAATCAAACTAGTTATTTTGGCTTAAGTTTGAGACACTGAATGCCTGAGAAGCCTGTAAAAAATTATTTAGTTTCCCCAAACTGCACAGAATTCCTCTCGGAAAGGCCTGAAGAGCAGCCTGGCCAGGGCACAGATGTACTACAGATACCAGCCTCGGCCACAGGCAAGGGAAATGCCCACAGCTGAGAAATGACATTTCACAAGCAGCAGCTTGGTGTCCCCTGAGCCAGGGCTCCTCACTCTCTACCCGATTTCGTCAGCAGCCATGGTTATTGGAAGTGCTGTTCATGGGTACCCAACATGTTGCAATGAACATGCCAAGCTCCAGGCCACTCCTGAAGATGTCCCCAAACACCTCCAAGCACGTGGCATCAACCTGCAGGCCACGCATGCAGCTAAGCCTGCTCCATCTGATGTTTCAAGGACACAAAACTGTGACTCGAGAGGAGCTGGTCTGCACTGAGCAGATTTAAGATGATGTATTTTGCCCAACAGGGCCTGCTTCTTCTTTGTGTTTCATCATCATTTCTGAAACGAGCATCTCTCCCCTGCTCCCTCCCAGCCAGACGACCCCATCGGTCCGTTCTCTCAGCAGCAAGGTCAGTTCAGAGAAAACACAGAGCTCTTCCTGCTGTTCCGGTCCGTTTCCCCGCTCAGACACGCTCTGCTCAGCGTGTGGGAGAAGCGGTGAAGGGGGGAAATCTCAGCTCCAGAGAAGACAAGTTTTGCCACAGACCCAGGAGGAGCAGAAGGGCTCTCCGTGCTCCCCCTTGGTCCCCTGCACCCCGTCCCACCTCTGCTCCTCAAGCTGACCAAAACATGTCCTCCAGTGAGGAGGACACTGCTTCTCTCCCAAGGTCAGAATCCCAGTACTGCCCACGGGTATCAGGATCAGCTGAGTCCATCATAGTCTTCCCTTGTTTTGCTGCTGTTGTAATTAATCCTAATTAGTCACCACCACTAACAGCTTGTGACATTCAACCATCAACAACACACTCCCCAGTCTCACGCAGGTTTTCTGATCCAACCTGGCTATGCACCCACACTGCAGGTCCCAGAGACCGCATCCTCCAACAACTAACACAGGAACAAACCTGGTAAGAGAAGATTTATGGAAGAAATTTCAAATAATATCATTCATGCTCTGTCGTTTAGGCCTATTTTTCAAAATGATGGAAAAAAACAATTGTTTAGGAATAAACCTACTGCAGCGTTATTTATGCAACGGTAAGAGATACAAGCAAAGAAAGGAAATATATCGTCTCAATTTTCCAACACAAGACAGAGTTTATATTGCTTTGCTGATCCTAAACCACAAATAAAAACAAACCAATTGCTAGGGGGCAAGAGACAGAAGCAACAGGAAGACTTTTACTGCCCTACTATGGAAACCTGAAGAGCGATGTCCTGAATTACAGTGTACGGCGTCACCCGGAGGCACAGAGACAACAAAGTGCTCCTCAGAGCAGGGAGTCAGGGCCGAGCACACACGAGCTACAAGTTTTCTGCCTTCCTCAGCAGAAGGTCACGTCCAGCCACCCTCCAGAGGCCACCAGACCCACAGGAGCAGGTCAGCTTCAGCCACAACTTGGTGCTGCCAACTCAGAACCCAACTTCTGAGCCCGGCAGGAACCCCAGACCAAGGGACATGGGAACGGGGTGTAAAGGCAACGCAGTGAGAAGGCCCAGCCAGCGAGAGCATTGCGGACATCAGGGATGGTGCTGGATCGTGCCCAGAACATCTCCATTTATGCTGAAGTGAAGCCACTATGGGGCATGATCCGCCGGCAGATGTGCCCACGGAAGCCCTTCCCAGCAGGAGCACTGGGAAACCCTCCTCTGCTGCCACCGGAACCAGTGAAGGGTGAAACGTCCCTGACGAGGGCAAGAGGAATGACAGGGCTGTACCGCAGGATGGCAAGAGGGAGAGAGGGCCTCCTCGAGCCACTGAAACATTGAACAGACATTTTGTTCTAACAAATGACACTGGTGACATTCCCCTCGCCGCACGGGCAGGAACAGCTCATTACTCACCGTGTAAAGCTCGTTGGTGACTTTCAGGAGTTCTTCATGCATCTGTAAGCCAATCTCCTTACTCTGGAAGACAAAAGGAAGGGGGGGTGAGACTCGGTTACGCTCACGACATGCATTTGTGAAAGAAAAATACATTTTGGAGGGAAAAGTAGAACTGTATGAGTTCCAAATGCTCTGTGCATATGCATCTTAATGAACCCTTTCTCCAAGCCGTGTTCCCAGAGCAGCCTGCAGAGGCTGAGGACACCCCTGTGACACACTGCCCTCCCAAAGCACACCCTCAGAGCAGCACCCAGGGGTGCAGCCCTCACTCCCCGCACCCGACGGCTCCGGGGGACCGCACGCCAGCCAAAGGGCATCGAACTCCAGAGACAGACAGGAGGCGTGGGGAGGGCAAATGGGATCCCTGCAAATACCCAGTTCAAACTCAGGAAGAAATGAGGTGATGGGTTTTTCCCCACTAGCTGACCAAAGGCAGGCACAAGGTCTCCAATGTGACAGATTTCTGGTAGGGCCATCGTGGCATCAGCAGAGGGAAGAGCCTGGGGACGCTGGAGAGCTGGTAGGGCAGGTGAGCAGCGAGTTCTTCCTTTCCTCTCTTCTTAAACCAAGCCACCAACCCAAACTCGATAGGGATCAGAAGTGCCTGTCCCCACACCGCCCAACCCTGGGCCCCAGGGGACCCTGGTGATTCCCAGCAAAGCCTTTGGCATCCATCCCACAGAGAACAAAGCCACGGCAACCCATTAATGCTGCCGCGCTCCAGCTGCATTTTTCACATTGCTCTCGTGTCTCCAGGGTTTCTCTCTCTCCTCTCAGCTGACAGAGCAGGGAGTGGACCTTGGCAGCACAACAGGCTTCTGGTGATGCCCTTCTAAAACACCTTCTGCCCCCAGGGATCTGCCCTCTCCCGGCTCCCCTGCCAAACATGAGCCTTGCTGTTCCTTGCTCTGCCAGTGGAGTTAACAAAACCATGTGCGTTTTAATTCTACATATTATTTTAAGAAATGAAACAGCCCTGCAGCATGAGAGGTGCCCCGGGGCCCTTATTGACACCACTTTAGAAATCCTGCCCAATATCCTTCCTGTTCCAGGACCTGGAAAGACTTCAGCAGCAGCGCTGCCAACCCACATCTGGGCTCTGGTTTTTCCATTTCTAAACACTAAACCCAAAATACAGATGGCCTCCTCTCCCAGTCTGCCTGAGACAGAGACGTTTAGAAGTAAACTAGCATTTTGATTTCCTTTAATTTTCTTCAAATCCTTAACAAAATAAAGTGCATGATCATAAACATGAACACACACAGTGCAGCAAATCCTCATCCTATTCCAGGATTGCTGCATTTTCCTTCGAGGTGGATGTTTGTCCACGGATCACCCAACCTGGGTTCCAGAGACCATGGTGAGGGACACCCCAGCATTTATTCCCCTGCAAACGCAGGGGGATGAATCCAGAATTGCAGCCCATGTCACTTTGCCCGTCCAGGGGCAGCGTTACCGCCCGCCCACAGCCAACTCGCTCAGGGGAGGGCACTAAGTGTGGGATCCACAATCTGGGGGGTTGTTTCACATGAAAACTGGCAAAAAGCACACAAGTGGAGCCTGCTCCACCTCCCGAAGCGTTTCACAGCTTGACTTCACCTGTTCTCCAGCAAGACCTGTGTTACTGGGCGTGGGTCAGCAGCTGGTGCATTCTCCGTGCTGTGTTGGTGCTAAACCAACTCCCCACATTATACAATAATATTTGTGGGTACACAAATTGCTCAGCTGTGTGTGCTCCACTCACACAGTGTCACTGCCCGGCTGTCTGCATTTGATAGATTCATTAAAGACGCCCGACTTGCGATTTCCCATCAACCGTGGTACCTCAGAATGCAGATTATTGGGGCTTCCTGAATATGTCAGGTTTTAGGTTCTCCTTGACCATGACCCTGCCTCCCCATTCCATCCTCAGCAGCTCATTTTCACCATTCTGACCCGAGTGAACCAAAGCCACTCTCAAAAAGGACGTTTTATTCCAAAACAGCTACACCACAGTTATATAATAAAGTTTCCAGTTTCACAGCCACAGCAGCCAAAGTTCAGCCAGCTTGGAAGGAAGCTCCCTGCGAGTGCACAAACCCCTGGCATCTTCCTCCCCCCACCCCCCCGTCTGCTGAAATCCTATTATTAGTTAGCGTTTTCCCTTTTCTGGGCGAGCAGGAGGAAGCAGAGCCAGTCCCCCACCGGGGGAGGCGGCGGAGCGGCTGGAGGTGGGGATGGAGATCAGCTCAGAAACCAGGAACGCAGCAGATGTGCCTGCACTGCCGTCCTGCCGCCCGCGGAATTACGCCCCACATCTCCCTCTACAACCTTCCTGGCTAGGAAACGTTTATTACAGCTTGAGCTTGAAGATATTTTTAAACTAAATATAGACACCCCCCTCTACTTCCCCAAAAAAAAACCCAAACCAAAACCCAAGCAGTTCCTTCCAGATTTCCTCAAATAACTCCATGAATTTTGTGCACAGAGTCCCAGAAACAACGTCCCGTCGGCTTCTTGGCGGGGTGGCTGAAGCCCAGGACACAGAGACGTCCTCTAGCTAAAGGGAACCAGACAACCTACACACCGAACCCTTTAACCTTAGATGAATAAAAGTAAGAATTGAATGCGAAGAGTGAAGCAAGGGATCTGAAGAGTCCAAGCACTCCGTGTTCAGTGAATATCCACTAATTATCGTTTATCCGTGAATTAGCGACAGGGTATTTGGATGCATCCCATCCTCACAAGCGCGAGGGATGCACGCTGCTCCCGTTCTTACGTGCACGAGGTGCCAAGAAGATGCCAATTAGTGGAGGTGCTAAGTACCCCCAGCCATCTGGAAACCTCATCTGCTGGAAACCCCATCCCTCTCCCCTCCCCGCAGCCCCTGCCTGCTCTCACATATCTCACCAGGGCTCGCTAATAGGCAGCAGAGCAATTAAAAGCCTGCAGCCCTCCCAGAAACAGCCACAACAAGAGCTGTTTCAGTCAGGGTCTGCACGTGGGGGTCTCAGACACGGAGGAGCCGCAGGTGCCCCTCCAGCCGACCCCGAGTTGCAAGTCACAGCCCGGCCCCAGCCCGAGGGGTCCTGTCCCCAGGAGAGGGGACGAGGAGGGGCTCGGGGTAGGAGCGATGGCCCAGAGTCAGCAGCAGCTCCTGTCTCTGCCCCAGATTTCCTCCGCGGCGCAGGGGAACTCCTCAAAACTGTAATTTTCCAACCTAACTTTAGACTCCTAAATACAGCAACAGAAACCAGCTCACTGTCCGCAGCCTGTTCCCACGAGCCTCACCGACATGGGGGGGCACGGGTGGGTCCTACAGGTAAAGGCCCATTTGCTTACAGACACCGTTCACCAAACGCCCTGCATCCCGCTGCTGGAGACCAGCGTGGTCTCTGGCATCGTCAAAAGCTTCCTGGCATCCCAGAGGGCAGCGTCCGACCCCATGATGCTGGAGGCTGAAGGACTCGCTGCTCCTCTGAGTCTGCTGAACCCTCCCGTCCGTGTGACA
>JAOTQQ010000003.1:15549800-15565335 GCA_026546715.1 Gallinago undulata
CGAGATCCAGTCTAAATCTTCCCTCTCCCAGTGTAAAGCCATTACTGCTCATCCCATCGCAGCAGGCCCTGCTAAAAGTCTGTCCCCAAATCCCCTGCTGCCCGTATCTTTTGGGGGATCCCCTCCTCCCCCTTGTGCACCACAGCCAGAAGCTCTGTCCCAGCGCCATCCCCAGCTGCTCCCAACAGGGCAAGAGAGAGGGAAAGGGACTCAGGGGGCTTCCCCGGGCACATTCCTCCTCTGTTTTTAATTGATCAGAATACAAGGACGATGCAAGAAACCAGTAAGAACCAGTTAAAGCACTGAAATGAAAGAGCCCCACAGATCATGGTTGTGTTTGTTGAAGACTTAGGAAGAACAAAAGGAAGCCTCATAAAACTAGATGGTGATACCCCCCCACACCCCCTACCCCTCCGGGACACACACACACACACCCCGGGTCCCCGCTCCCCCCAGGGACCCGGGCACATTCAGCCCCGGGCTTTGTCTCGGTGGGACCCGCTGGAGAGGGTCCTCCCCACACCCAGTGTCCCCCAGGAGCCACCCCAGCGCCGTCTTTGGGGCCATTGAGATGCAAAGGAGAAGGCATTCAAACTGGGGGAGAGAAAGAGCTGTGGGAGAATGTGAATGAGCCCTGGGCCACTGAAATGGAATAAAGGAGATCATTAAAGGGTTCACTCCAGCACCTCACATCCCCTAACCCAGACACGGGCAGGTTCCACAGACCATTATGGGAGCAGAGCTTTGCAGTGGGATCCAGGAGTGAGCCTGGGCTACCCCTGAGATACCAGCTACCCAACTCACGCAGCAGCAACAGCACAAAATACACATATATCGCACCCAGAAGTGCGATCAAACTACCCAGCACTGCCTTCTGGCCTGAAAAACCCGTGCATCCACAAATCCACTGAAACAACCCTCCTCCAGGCTAATGCTTCACACCTCTACAGGCACTAAAAACATAAAATAGTTCCTCAAAGAACGTCTCATCTAACATCTCAGAGCTTCCTATAAACTGTGGTCATATAAACCTCAAAATCTCTAAGGAAGAGGGCAGGATGACCACACTAATTTTACAGAGAGTGTGAAAAGTTTTTCCTCAGCCTTCTCTGCCTCTCCTGTCCTCCACCGTGCTGTCTGGTGATGGGAACGACCTTCACCTCCGCTCTAAGGCCAAACTGCTTACAGTCTGTGAAGGACACAAAAAATGGCAAGTAAAAGCGAATTGCAAAACAGCAGAGTCAAATTTAGGAGAGTGTAGAAATCGGCCAGTCTGACAACAGCAGTTGCCCAATTTCTGGTATTCGCTTGACTTAACGTTCCTAAAAATATCACAGGCACCAGGCTCCCTAAAGACTGCAGCAGGCAGGAATGTGCCCAGCGCTCTCCAGTGGCACCAGCACTGCCAGGGAGCTGGGTGTCACATCCCTTCCAGTGGTCAGAGGGACACCTCTGTCCCACCCCACTTCAGGTGGCTGCCCACCTTACCCCTTCTGCCACCCCCACCACAGCAGGAGCAGGTCCCAGAGAAGGTTCATCAGGAAGAGGACAACCCCAGCAGAAGACAGACGACCCCAGCAGAGAAAGGCTTGCGAGGCTTCCTGAGCTGAAGCCCCAAGATGAATGTGGTGACAGTGAGTGTGTCACAGCCCTGCCTGTGACATGGCTACGGGATGCTCGCACACCATCTCTGCTGTGGGACCCTCAGCTCACAAATCAGCACAGCTCCTCCAGCCACAGCGTTAGACTCACAGCCCCCAGGGTCAGCAGAGCGAGCTGCCGTGGGCATGGGGGGAGCAGCACTGGGGACAGAGAGGGGGAGCAGCACTGGGGACAGCCACCCAGAGCACATGGGCCCCCCCGCAGGCAGCCCCGGGTCCCGAGCAGCCCACGCACAGCTTGCCCAGGGGCCAGTGAGCCTGGCAGGGCGCCAGCTGCTCTCACCCCCCCGGGTTTAGGGACGAGCAGTGACAGAGCAGCCCGAGGCTGTGCCGTAAGGATGGAGGAGAAGCTGTGGTGAGAGCAGTGACACCAATACAGAGCGATGCTCTCCTCTTCCAGCCCACGGCGCTGGCTGTGGTTCTCCCACTCGGCCTCTGCCACGTGGGAATCACAATCAGGACGTGAAACCTCCCAGCGAGACGCCCACACGGTAACACAGGCTCATTAGGAGTGAAGGTAACGGGTGCATCTTTCAGGAGAAGGGTTAAACCAAGTCACCAAACCAACCATGAAGATTCTGTAGGTCCACCCGGCAGCCCAAGTGCTGGGCACAGAGCAGGCAGGGGACGCCAGGGACGGGATGGTACCAAGTGACACGTTCCAGAAAACTGTGCCTCCAGACAAACCGTCCTGTGCGTTCCCCAGGGGCCGATTGCGCTTCACACCGAGCACATCCCGATCACCTACAAACACAGCTCTTCCACCTCCTCCTGGTTAGTTATCCCCGCTGGGCACGTGTGATTCCAGCAGGGAAGAGACAAGCCGAGGGCAGGCAGAGGCTCAGCGCAGCCGGGGAAACCTCCCCTGCCCCCGGACCCCGCTGGAACCAGCCAGAGCTCAGCCCAGGGCTCACACTCCTCCTCCTTTCCTGGAAAAGGGATGAAGTTGGAACAGCAAGGGAAAACTACGCCGTGACCAGCGAAAGTACATTGTCTGTCCCGGGACCCAGCCCGCTTGGAAACTGGGGAGAGGAAGCGCAAAGATAAGGAGGAATTTCACCTCCCGGTGCCTCCGAGAGGCGAGGACCAGCACGACCCCCCCGGCGGCTGCAAACCCAGCCTCAGACTGGGCGAGCGGAGGCAGCCCCGGCACAGGACAGACCTGCTGTGGGCTCTGCAAAACCCACCGAAACGTGGCTTGGCTTATCCTCGGGCAGGGACACCCCCGATCACGGGCAGGGAGGGGAGCAGCCCCCGCGCCCCAACACAGCAGCCTCGGGACTGACAGGGGAAAGCAGAGACCCCCCCGCGCCCCCGGCCGCAGCTCTGGGCAGCCAAGGGACACCTCGTACAGCACCCGCAGCCGCGGGCACCGCTGGCAGGCCATTAACAGACGACCCACGGCTCTTCTTGATCCACGTTGGCCGACCCTCTGAACAAAGGGAGAAGTCTCCTCCGGGTCGGGCGGTCAGCACAGACTGCCCTCCGGACTAATTTAATATTTGATGAGATAGGTTTGCTCTCAGAATAGGCCAGTTTTGGGTGCCCATTCTCATACATTAGTCTAGTTTTAATGGAATTCAGTTGTAGGGTAAAGACAGACGTATCTCACCACGGCACTGCAGAAGTGGCCATTCAGGAGGTAAAAAACGAGCAACAGAGAAACCAGCAGCTGTGGGGAGACGATCTCCAAAGGCTTTCCATACCAGACAGGATCTGGCCAAATACTTCACATCCTCATCACGAATCCATCATCTGCTACAGACCTGGAGCGTGTCTCGGGCTGCAGACAGCTCCGCTCTGGGCTAATGCTACGCACCGCGTCGGGACCACCGGGCTGTGGGCACCCACCAAGCAGAGACCATCGCCCTCAGTTGCTTCAGTTCTGTGAGAGCCATGGCAGTTCTCCCTTCCCAATTGAGGGAAATCAGCGTAAAGCATATTGTCTCCTCTCAACACCTTCCCCAGCATCCTGGGCTTCATTAATCAGTGGGCACAGAACCAGATGGTTACAGATAAACAATACAAATGAAAACACAGAAATAGCTTGTCATAGTACACGAGTGCTAAATTCCCAGCCAGAAAGTAAGACGGGGCGTCGGTGCCGTGGGGCAGCTCACAGGGGAAGCACCACTGACGTGCACCGACACACGCGGCGCTTTCCCGAAGCACCGTCTGAGCAGAAAGTGCTTCCCAGCAGCTACAGCTCTGGATAAAATCAGCTGTCTCTGCAGGTGTCCCTCACTTCCAGAAAATAATCCCTCGAATATTTCACCGTATTCCCTCGGTACGCACATGGCCAGTCCCCGCAGTGCTCTGGAGAGCCCCTGTCGTGCTCGCCTTGTGTCACACGTGCAAGGAAGACACGACCTGGGTGTCAGCATCCCTTCAGCTAAGGCACTAGTTAAAACAGAAAATACCTTCCTTTTTTTCTGCTCACATTCAGATGTGCAGAATTCTCCAGTTCTTTGACTTCATACCCTTTCGTACAGGGCAAAACCACGGGGCTTTCAGCTTGGCTGAGGTACCAACACCTAACGATGTCTGCTTATGAAATGAGGAAAGGTGTCATCCCAGCAGGTGAAGCCAATCAGGATCTTCATTTGTGTATTGATTGGAGCTGCTGCCTCTCCAGCAGCGTATCTGACCTTCGTCCAGAGCTCCCACAGTGTCAACTGGAATGTGCCACCACCTGCCCCACCTCCAGCCAGCGCCCCCACCACCTCCCCAAGCTGGCACTCCCACCCTCCTGGCCACGGGGACAAGGCACCGCAGGACAACCCTTTGAGGGGTTCCACAGCCTCGCTGGAACCTCTGTCCCCCCACAGCATCACTGTCACATTTCCCTTCTTTTACCTGGGGCTGTGGGGCTGCACCTCACATCTAAAACACACCAGGAAAAAAAAAAAAAAGAGCCCAGGAACTCCCCTATTATTTGCAATGGCTTTATTGCAGCTGCTGGCTGTCAGCAGAGATGATGCCTGCACGTAAAGGTCATGCTGATGCCTGCCTCCCAGCCCCATATCCGTGGGGAGATGCTGGCTGGAGGTTAGCGAGGAGCCCAGTCCTGCGGCAGAGCTGGTGTCTGCTTTTTTTAAATAGATTCTTCCTGAAGCAGATTGCTAATTGCTCCTGATTTTTTTTTTTTTTGCTCTTCTAAAATAAGCTCAGACTGCAATCTGCATGGATGGCGCAGGAAGAGTAATGAGCTGCCCACCCACCTGAAATTCAAGCAGCAGAACCCACAGGAGAAGGCAGGCGTGAAACCAGCCACACGCAGCCCTCGCTGTGCCACCGCCACCCCCGGCAGCCACCCCCTGGGCTGGAGACACCATCCCGACTTAAAGGGTCAGAGAACCCTCAAGGACCCAAGAAGCCAACGTGGAGCAAAGGGAAAACTCCATACAGAGGTCAAAATTCAGGGATTTTGGTGTGTCAGCAGAACACCCTGTTTGTGTCAGCACCCCCTGTCCCAGGCAGTGCCTGGGGTTCCCTCCAGCCCAGCTGACAGAAACAGGGGGGAATTATACCTGTCAGTCCCTGGTTTCCACCATTCATTTAATACATACAGATATAGATAAATATGTGGCTGCAGATGCCCACTCCAACGAGCAAGAAGCAGCAATGACGTAAATGAATCTCCCTGCAACTAAACATCTCCCATAACATATTTCATGACTTTATCAATAGCACAAGCTCATCAAAACATTATTTTCCCTTTCGTCTGCCTGAAGTGACTGTGACAGGTTCCACACCTCTCCCCATTCAGCTCCGAAACCTCCATCGCTGCCGTGACTCCGCTCCCACCTGCGGGAACAGCGACTCCTGCGCTCACCGCCGCGGGGGGAGAAAACCCCCCACACTCACTGACTCCGGGATGATCCCGGGGACCAGGGACTCGCCGTCACCGCAGGGTGGGGGACACTCCAGCGTGCAGCCTGAAGGCCTTTATCTCCCAATTACCTGGCAGACAGAAGGCAATCACAGCCGTCCCTGTGCAGCGAGCACCGGGCCACCGCACGCAGAAATGGGGTCCCACACTTACACACCCTCATTACTGCACAGCTGCAGCAAAGACACACGATTCAGGCGTGGGCTGGCACGCAAAGCGGCCATACCCACCATCCCACAGGGATGGAAAAGCCAAATGTTCCTGGACAAATATTCCTGCAGGACTTGGGCCACCAGTACAGCCAGGGGGCCACCCCACCGAGGAGCCAGCCCCCCTGCCAGGGTAATTCAGCTGCACCTGCAACCCCATTAGTTAAGTTGCTAAAGAAGCAAGGAAGGAATTAGGGATGCAGGTACTTTCCCCATAAAGAAAAGCCCTACAGCAAAGCAGGCTTAACAGAAAAGCATCTCCTCTAGACAAGTTTTTAGAAATTAAACCATCCACACGCTTCACACCCCCGACCCCCAGCACCGCTCTCCCAGGCAGAAGAGCCAACACCAGGCTGAGAGTGAAGAAGTAAAATGACTGTGGAAAGCGTTTGTCCGTCGCTGCCGCACACGACACCCCCCTGACAGCCCCACCGAGATCTGCCCAAATGCTCTCCTTCTGAAGCAAAGGCGTTCTGTGAAGCACAAGGCTGTTGGCCAAGCGCCTCCCGGTTATCAACGCACACACTGAGACAACGTTAGTAACAGCAGCGAGTCAAGCTTAGCGAGACAACAACTTAATGTTCTTAATATTTGCTTTGTCCAAACA
Organism: Gallinago undulata; assembly: GCA_026546715.1. NCBI lineage: Eukaryota > Metazoa > Chordata > Aves > Charadriiformes > Scolopacidae > Gallinago > Gallinago undulata. The sequence goes on from JAOTQQ010000003.1 coordinate 15,556,170, forward strand.
GCCTGTAGGCTCAGCTATTTTAAACATCGTTCCCTGAGCCTGTACGATACATGTGCAATATGTTAGACGCTGGTAGCGTTCCAGACACGTGTTATCCTTTCTGCTGTAACCGTTCCCTGTTTCAGAAGCATCAGCCACAGTTTTCCCCATCTTAAACCTGCTTTTTGCGGGTGCTGCTCCCCAGCCACAACCCTCAGGCTCCACCATCCATCCCTCCTCCTCCTGGGGCCGAGCACCCTCCCTGCATCCCTTCCCCATCACATCCTCTGGCGAGCAGCTGACCGAGGACCCGGCCCCAGCTCATCCAGTAGCACCTTTAGCCTCTGTCCTCAGGACACTGGTCACTACTCAGCCGGATTAACCCTCCTCAGACATCCCCCAGGCTCCTGGCGAGGCCATCCTTCCCTTGGCTTGCTCCATGCGTTATTCCCATTCTCTTCCCCACAACAACTTGCCCAAATCTTTGTGGTTCTAAAATTTGTTTAGCACCATCTTTTCACCCAAGAGCCAGACCCAGCGCCCAGATCATTCCCATGCGTCACCACTGACACATCCATGGATTTTCAGTATCACTGGGACAGGAGATGGACAAGACACCCCTGGGACCAGCCAGGGCACCCTTCCGAACCTCGGGGTACCTGCCAGACCAGGGAGCTCTTTTGGTAGAAAACTGTATTTTCCTCATCTCCTTCTGCTGTATACAGACTTTTTAAAACATAAAATTTTAAACACAGTTGCCCCATCAGACAATGTTTTCCCTTGTTGAAGGGAGACATCAGCGAGATGAAGACCACGAATGGAGTTGTTGGGTGGGAAGCACATCCAACAAACAGCCTTTAGCACCAACCATTAAACTGAATTCAAATAATTGCAATTGTAAGGAAAAAGCTGACAGCGACTTGGCAGGATCCCTTCCACACAAACACACCGTGTTCCGTTTGTGCCGTACCCTATTTGATGTAATCATTCTTGCTCCTCTTGATTGCTTCTCAAAAGCGATCTAAATTAACGTGAATTGGTAAAGGGTGATTATTCCTATGAATAATTAGTGCATGCTAATAAATGCAAAGTAGGACCAAATGCTAAGTTCTACCAGCACCGACAGCTCTTGCTCACAATGCCTGCTCCGGCAGAAGGGCACCCACGGGTCAATGGCCAGGGGACAGGAGGACAGCTTCACCCCCACTGCAGGAGCGACTCCAGGCAGCAAGGGACAACAGCAGCACAGCTCCTGCCTTTTCTCTAAGCCTGGTCTCACCACGGCCAAGGAATGGCTGGGCTTCTCCTGGCAAAATTCTACAGGAGTGTCTATTATTAAAGATACAGGACACTACCAAAAAGGGGAAGAAGGTATTAGCAAGAAGAGGAAGACAAAGATGCTACCGAGAAAAAGACGAGGACATTGCCAGCAGGAGGAAAGAGGAAGGTTGCACTCCTCTAGATATGTGTCATTAACTGTCCCTGTCCTGAGCACCCAGAGCTCGGTGCCACCAAGCACCACGTCCCCGCAGGGCCAGGAGCAGGAACTGCAGAGCCAGCTCCAGCTCTGCCACCAAAGGTGACACAGCAGCTCCTCCGCACACCGCTCTGTCACCAGGTGTCCTGCACCCTGCCCTAGGCAAGCCTTTAACATTTATAGTTTCCATTAAACTCTATTAAACCAAATAGCTCCACGCAGCGCTACTGAGAGGGACCTCCAGCACGCTGACTGGATTAAACAGCACACCAGAACAAGAAGAAACATCTAAGTGCCTTCTCAGCACTGCTAGGAAGCTCCACCAGTAAGAAGTAAGATCCTGCTTGAAATAAACAGCAGTTCAGAATTGTCTCCAAATTGCATTTGCCACCTCCTCAAAGTCAGGACAGACGTTCTGGCATCCTGATGGGAAAGACATTAGTGAATTAGGGGAAACGTTTTAAATCCAGTTGGAGACCAGCCCACCATTATTTTATTATTGTGCTTTTTAAGAAGTTTAACATGTAACAGTATAACGAATCTAAAAGGGCTATTTCCCCATCTTTTGAAAAAGTGGTGGCTCAACACCAAGATCGGGAAGCCACAGCCAGGGCTCGGCTGTGGGGACATGGTGTGGTGACCGGGGAGCCACAGGATTGGGGGAAATCCACCACAAACCTTCAGAAGGAGGGCAGCAGAGGGGAAATCAAGCAATAATTTAGACTGACAAGTCCTTGCTTGGAGCGCCTCATAGACCTCCAGAGTGACCAAACAGCTGAGGCTGGCCCAGACTTCTGGAGATCCTCCACCAACCCAGCCAAGGACACAGACTTCACAACCCTTCTGAGGAGCCCACTCTCGTGTTGGAGCATCATTACCAAAAAAAATAGGTTCACAATCACATCCCTTGACCCGCCGGACAAGACCTTAAGGCAGCCAGGGCGCCGCTGGCCTGCTCTGTGGCAAGGCTCACATGCTTTGTGCTGCTGGCTCATGTTCAACCTCTGATTCACCAGGACCCCCAGGTCCCTCTCTATAGTGCTGTTTTCTGGCCAGTCGGTCCCCAGCCCGTGCTGGTGCCGGGGGTTGTTCCTGACCACATGCAGGACTTGGCACTTCCCTCTGCTGAGCTTCACGAGGTCCCCACCGCCCATCTCCCCAGCCTGCCAAGGTCCCTCTGAGCACAACCATCTGGTCCATCAACCGCTCTCACTTCAGAACACACACCAGCTTCTTTGAAAGCATCAGTCACTGTTTCAGGTGGACTGCCATAAGGATTGCTCTCTCCACCCGGGAAACATCTGGACTCCAAGAGAAGTTTCATGATTTCTCCAAAGCAATTTTCAACTTGGAGCCTCGGTGCTTCCCTGTGCTGCCCCTTCCACTCAAGCTCAGGCTTGGTCCGAGAGCTGGTAGTTTTTCCTTTATAATGTAATTTCCCGCTGCTGAGGCCAGGCCGCGTGTGGCTAATTCTGAAGTCGCCGCAGCACACAGCAGCCCGTGCAGCGGATGAGGCTGCCTTAAGCCATGAGATGGATGTGCCCGCTGCCGAGCCCCGGCACCGCCGCCGTCCCCTTCCCGCACCCCCGGGCAGGAGGAGCATCACCCACCATCCATCACACCCAAACCCACCCAGCAGGCCCGGAGAAAGCCATCTGCATCTCCCTCCCTCGTTTGCAGAGCAGTAACGGGTATGAAAGGAGATTGATACCACCTTCTAGTGCTTTGCCAAGCAAAGCAATAACACTCAGCCCGTGTAACCGTGGGGTTTTAGGAAGGCTCTCTGCTCGGTTTAGCACACGGGAGCACAGCCTGAGTCACAGGTTCAGCTTGGACCCGCGGCGTGCCTCACCGGTGGGGGTACGGCACCGGGGAGACACGGCTCCAGTGTCACGGCTCCCTTTGCAGGGGAAGCTCTGCTCAGCCTGGGAAGGACGGGGCTGGAGGGAGACGTGGTGGTGTGAGGGTGGCTGCTCTTCATCAGCGCCGCGGGGACACCACCAACGGGTCAGCTTCTTTTCACAAAATAAAACTTGGTTTAAGCGCTGGGGGCAAAGCAGTGTAACCAGAACCAGGTGATGGAGTCACCGAGGAGGGCACCAGGTCTCCCGTCACAGCTGGGTTCTATCCTCAGACGGACGAGCACCGTCAGAGACACATCCCCCTGCATCCTCACTGCCCACCGCACCCAGGGCACTTTGGGGGTGCTGGCAGTCTGCAGAACTCCCCCTGCAACCCTCCAAAAAACAACAGTTACCGGTACAAAAAGGGTGCAGCCAATGGTATTTCAGTGAAATAAAGACAAAACTTCTCCCCGGAGCCGCACGCGCTGCCCCTCAGAGCGAGGAGGGGGGTCTGGTCCTATCCCATGGAATGGCCTTCAGGGAACTCATTAAGTAAAACACGCTGAAGCTGAGGAAGGCGGCAGGCTGGGGACAGATCGACCCGGGGAGGCAGAGTGCATGAACGAAAACATCTGAGCCTGTACAAATAACCTCATTTTTCTAACAGCACTGGTAAAGCAATTTTAAGAACAAATGTGAGATTTATACTTTTAAGTTTTTAAAATTATGAATGAAAACACTAACACTTCAGTAAAAAGGTGGAAAGTTACACATTAATATCTCCCTGAAATAATGTCAGTCTATACATTATGTGACCATATCTTATTTAAGGATTAATCCCAAACTGTTGAATTCAGTGAGAAACCTCCCTTTAACTAAAGAGCCTTTGATTCAAGCCAACACTGAAACTGACTAAAACAAGGGAGTCGTCCAGCCCTAGGTATTGTCCAAACTAAGTGATGCGCAGGTACTGAAGTAACTTTAGCCATTGATTTCATTAATAATTATAAGCAAATGACCTTTTTAAAAAGCTATGGGTTTTATCCTGACAATTTTACTGTAAGTGTTAAATGGGTTATTTTTCTCTCCCTGTCTCCCACCAGAAAATGTCACAAGATCCCTTTACACACAAATCATGCCCAATAAGTTGCCTCCAGCTAGGACGTGTTATTAACTGCTGGCCGAAGAACAGCTGTATTACACAGAGACACAACTATGGTGTAAGGAAAAGATCACCATCATGGAAGCCTGATTTTTCTATTCAGATGGAAAACTAGGGAACAAAATCAATTCCCTGTGCTAACAGCGAGGTCCTCCAGCAGGGACATGGCCAGAGCCATCAAGAGGAGTGGCACAAGGAAAGCTCGTGTCACACAAGAGGATGGGGGTTCTCTTCCCGCATCACTACCCCGCTTCCTCCCTGCGTTCCCTCCCCCTGCTCTCGGCTCTCCCTGGGTGCCACGTCCCCACGGGCTGTGTCTACAGGGGCTGGAGGAGAGGCTGGGGGACTGCAGAAGACACCCCTGCCAGCAGAGCCCCAGCAACCCCTGGCTCCTGACTGTAAACAACACGTATGTGCACCAGCCACCCTTTGGGATGTACGGCCACCGAGGACCCAGGGAGAGACTCCACCATACTTAAAAGCAAGCCGGGAGCGTGGAGCGAGCCAGGGCCACCCCGTCCACCCCACACACCCCACTGCCCAGCCCAGACCACGCTACAGAGCATTTCCACCACAAAGCGATGGCAGGAACGCTACAAACACCCCCTTTCCCTCCAGGCACCCCCTTCTCCCAGCTCATGGCAGGGCACCAGGGGGTACCGTGCACCCCAACAATCTGGCCCGACTCCTCAGCCCCGCAGGCACAATGGAAGTGTCCTCTCTCGCACCCGCACCACAAGACTAGCTCACCATTATAGAAAATGTTCCGTTACTATGGTGACGAGGAGTTGGGGGGGGGAAACACACTTAGAGTGGTGTAAACACAGGTTTTCATATGCAGATTGCAGGATTCTGTACTCCCAGTTCATAGCGATTTATGAATTTTCAGTTATTCAGCCAGCAGAAACTGAGTGATCATTTATAAATGTAAACGTTCCTTCCCAGATAAATCGCAAACAAAAATAGGCCAGAATTCATCCTATATATTACCCACAATGACTCATTCACTCACCTCCAGTTACACATTGAAACCTAGTCATGCTAATTTTAATTACTTAATTTAGGGGGCAAGTCTTCCCCGTTTTCCTCGCGCTGAATCTGTTTACATACCCATGACACTATTTTCTACCCTTTGTGGATAACACACGTAGTAAATGAGGAACAGAGTCTTTCAGTGAATGCTTCTCAAATCCACTGCGTTCCGCTTTGAACCGGTGGCCCGGAGGTGGAACCAGCACTGATTCATAACCTCGCAGATCTTTTTTTAAGCTGCAACTCAACATTCAGAGAAAGACTAAAATAGCCTGAAACAGTTCTGGCTGCCGGTTGTGATGGGCTTTCAGTTCCAATGCCCTGACACCAGTCATTCATTTTTCTCCTTTTCTGAGCCTTTTCAGAACTGATTTCCAGGAACAGGCAGAGGAACGGCAGTCTCCTGCCCCAGGCGCCCGCCTGCTTCCCTTGTCTATTTTCCACGTGAAACCTGTCAGGAGAGAGCAGCTCCCGAGGAGGAAACTCGTCCCACCTCAGTTATCAAGTGAGTTTCTGCAAGACGAGGCATCCACCGGACTCTCCCCAGGCAGAACAATCCCAGTTCCCACGGCTGTCGCGGCAGCCGAGAGGCACAGATCACACACCAGAGCGGGGTCTGTCACCGGCACCCTCCAAACACTTGGGTGTCTCGGCTCCCCCTGACACCAGCAGCTCCAACCACGCTTTGTCCCCAGCCGAGCTCGGCCAGGAGCTCGCCCACCCGTGCGGTGGTGCCGGACGCAGCGGGGAGGCATCGGCACCCTCCGCCGGACCACACACCCCAAACGCACCCCGGGCTGCAGACGGGCCGATGCCGAGACACAGGCAGCACCCCAGCGCTCCATCCCTGCCCGGTCCACGCAGGATTTCACACTTTACACGTTATTTCCCTCTGTCCTACAACGGCCAGGCGTGCAGCCAGCCTGCAGCCAGCCTCGGGCTGGTCCATACGCCGCGGCACGGGAACCCTCCGACAGCTCAGCAGCAGCAATAAAGGCCTCGTATTCTTCTGGCAGCGCTACCAGACAGTCCACCAGCAGATGGATGTATTTGTAAATAAGGCAGATCAGTTTTGTCAGGTTGTAATTGGTTTTAGAACAAGCAATTCCCACGATGACAAACAACAATTAAAGAGCGCAGAGCTCCCACAGAGCACAGCACTGACGGGTTCCACCAGAGGGACAACAGCGGAGGAGAGTGATGGAAGTGCTACCACCGACACGCAAAGGGGTCCATCCCGAGATGGGCCCAATGATGCCAAGTAGGAGAATGGGAAAAACCAGCAACACTCTCAGGGTGGTCCCAGAAGGAAGTGGAGCCTCTTCTACCTCCCAGGTGGCTGGTGCCGTTCAAGCTGCAACTGGAGCAACAGCAAAGACCTTGGCAATTCAGAACCTGCAGGGACCAGCAGTCCTCCCACCCTTACAGGGAGTAGTTCTGCTACTGGGAAACTTGGGAGCCTTCACACAAAGCTGCTACTGGGGGCAAGGACTCCTGAGGAGAAGACCTGTGACATCCCCATGACCAACCACCACACTCTCATGGAGTTTATCCCCGCAGGTTTGTCCAGACTGTGAGGGCAGCTGGATCACCCCCACCGCGGGAGCAGGCTGCAGCTGATAAACAAGGGTCCTGGGTCACCACGTGAAACCCAGGAGCCAGTCCTGGTGGTGCCTCACCTTTAATGCACTGCCCGACACCCTCAGAACAGCCCCCCTCCCCGGGAAACCCCCAAGGTGTCCCCTGCTCCTCAGGGGAGACAGCACCAGCACCTCACTCTCCAGGGGAAGACGCTTTGGTGTGAAGAAGCCTCACCACTCAAAGCCTCGGCGCCGGTGGCCCTCGAGCCCGGCACAGCAGCTGTGTCCCTGCTCTGCCCTCCAACATCAAGGAGATGCCCCCGGCACATCCACTGCTCCGTCCCCACGGTGCCCTGGCACCCAGAGCCAGCTGTGCGGATGTGGCTGCAGAAAACACACAGCTGGACACAAAACACCCGTTCTGGAGGAAAAAAGGACGTTTGCCACGAGCTGTCAGAGCCTCGGCGTTACATCTTCCAAGGTCACTGGCAGTACGTCTGGGTCCGGAAACAGAAAGCAGCAAACAAACGTTTATCTATCTATCTATATGTGTGAACTGGTTCCCAAGAAAGGTTCTTGAATTTTATTTTTTCAAATCTCCAATGAAAGTTTAATTCTGAAGAAGTTATTCTCCGGTTTTGTGACCTGCAAGATCACCTCCTTCCTGAGGAGAGGCTCACCATCTGCCCCACGCTGCTCCCCCACCTGACACGGCGCCGTCTCCCCGGGGGGGTCTCTGTGAGGCTGTAGGTAACTGCACCCCCGCCCCATCGGCCGGAGGCAGGAGCACACCCCGCGGGGCGCCGAGCAGGGGCAAACAACGTGCATTTCTTTTTCCTCCTCTTCCCACTCGCCCAGGTCCGTTCCGAGCCGAGTTCTCACAGCAAACAGCTCATTGGTGTTCCCACAACCTGCCACCCCACAAGAACAGTAACGAGCCCTCTCTTTGTTATGGTTTCACTGTCAGGGGTTTGTAATACCACATCTCCACTCACAGCCTGTTTGCTTATTGTTTCTGTAGGGATTTTAGCAAGAGTAGGTCAAGAGCATCCCCGCGTAAGCGCTGTGCGGGAAACGCTGCTTTGAGAGCCGCCAGTCTCTCAGTGCCATCGAGCAGGGACGTTAAGAGACACGGAAAACGGTTTAGAAGAACCTGCTGCTGAGATCCTGCTTCCCGAGTCCCTTGAAATCCTCCACGTTAAAATCAGTTCAAGGCTGCTAGTTATTGTTGTTCAGTTTTTGCCACACCTCCTCAGGTTTTTTCAGAACTACCCAAAAAAATACAATTACAGTGGAGATCCCGATCTCCAGCTTCATTTATTACAACAGCAGGAGTCCCATTCACCTTAGTGATAAAAGAGACCAGCGCAGCACGACAGTCCCTGCAAAACACTGCCTGTGTGGAGAGTAACAGAAAGGTTATGTGGGTACCACCACGCTGCAGGCACAGGGACCCTCAGCCCCTCGGCGTGCTGAGCTGTGCCCTGCACAGTGACTCCATCTTCTCCACCTCCCTCAGCCTGATGTGCAGACCCAGCCACAACACAGTTCCGTTCCCCCGAGGTGTGAAAGGAACTGGTTTCCAGCACAGAGCAGAGCTGTCCTGAGCTACCGGTACGGCTGTACAACACCAGATAACTCTGCCCTCCTGCCCTCCCTGGATGGAACCTCGGGTTGCAGCTCGCTCCCAGAGGGAGCTACAGTACATCTCTGAAATGTGAGGTTGGGCATTACTTGCACTGTGGTGGTGGAGATCCACCAGCAGAGGAACACCTTATCCTGCCATGAGGAGCAGAGAACCTCCCTTGACAACAGGAAGCGGCAGTTGAGTCAAGTGAAGAGGCAGGAGGTGGCCGGGGACCTCAGCGGGACTTATCGCCCCACATCAGCCCGTTCCCTAGACCTCACAGAGCAAGCAGATTTCAAAGAGATGGTGAGAGGAGAATCACACAGGGGACACGCCACCCAGCTGCTGTGACAGCACAGACAGGTCCAACAGACAGGCTGAGAGAGTCGGGGGGTTCAGCCTGGAGAAGAGAAGGCTCCGGGGAGACCTTAGAGCCCCTTCCAGTCCCTCAAGGGGCTCCAGGAG
>JAOTQQ010000003.1:15571669-15585764 GCA_026546715.1 Gallinago undulata
TCAGCTCCATCTCCCCTCTGTCAGGGTCAAACCCTTCCCCCTCCTCCTAGGGCTCCCCTCCCTCATCCAGAGTCCCTTCCCAGCTTTCCTGGAGCCCCCTGAGGGACTGGAAGGGGCTCCAAGATCTCCCTGGAGCCTTCTCTTCTCCAGGCTGAACCCCTCAGGGTTCCCTCAGGCTGGACCCCGTTTTAGGAAGGTCCATCCCACCACCGCCCCACCGACCGACAGCCGGCCACGTGCAGGAGCCTCGGCTGAACCATCCCAGCCTCTGCCAAAGCGCCCGGGACCTCAGCTCTGCATGAAACATCCCTGATAGATTCAATTTGTCTCCATTAGGGACTGCCAATTAATCTTTGTTACCAATCGCATACGTGGCTCTCTGCTGCTCTCCACGCACGGAGGTCTCGTGTGAAACCCATCTGCCAGGCCCCGCCATCAGGCCCCGCTGAGGGGGCGCAGAGGGGTGGAAGATGACAACAAATGGATCTATTCGGGGTGACATGGAGCCCTCGCGCTGGAGCCTCAGGGCAGAGCTGGATGAGATCCACCAGGATGGGCCATCTCCTGCAGACCACGCCACCCAAGCCGGTGGAGCTACGCCAAGGCCCGTGGGTCACACCTCCCCGCCTGTCGTTAAGCAAGGCAATTCAGCCAATGGAAATTTATATCCATTTCTGCAATTAGTATTTAGCAGCTCCCTACCAGCCCACCCCCAGGGAGGGGACCTCTCTCTTCTTCTGCACAGAACCATCTCACTCAAGGGGCTGTCAAGCTCCAAGCCTCCCCCTGCCCTCCAACCAGGAGCCAAACCTCCCCCCTGAGCAAGACACAGTCCCGGAAAATAATTTGGTGTGGGAATTTTCCCAAAACTTTCTGAGCAAAGTGGAAAGAGAGCACTAGGTAGGAAATGAGAACAGACATAAAAGCAGGGATGCAGCTCCTGCAACAGGAAAAGTAGAACGAAGCTAACAAGCAATGATAAATTAACCTAAGCTGCAGCTCTCCTACAGAAATGGAAAAACATACATCCTTTTTCTTTGGCCCCGGGTCCGCAAGCCTTTGTAATGTTTTTATATGCTAAATCCATCAAAACTGCAGTTCTATTAGCAATTCACGCAGCAACTAAGAGCCCTAGAAGTGCAAGAAATCGCCCCATCTCCACCACGCAGGCAGGCGTGCTGTCCCCAGGGAGCCTGTCCCCTGCCAGGGGGGAGGATGCTGTGGGTGCGCAGCTCTCTCCCGGCCAGCAGCCACCAAACAGAGTACACAGCAACCCCGATTCTTCCGGGGGTAAAGAAAAGCTTCAGGAAGCAATATGAAATTGTAACAGGCAATCAACAGGATGCCCAATTTTCTGCAAGATTTACAATGCTCTACCGGAGACGGCTGCATCTACGTAATTAAAACTGGTTAGTTTTGCTGCATTAAAGCAACAAATCATGCATTCGGCAGGAATGAGGAAAAGACGTTTATTTATCTCTCTATCCAGAGAGACCAATTAAAATTGTACATCTGCAAACACTCCCTTTAAATTGTGCACCTAAGGATCTAGTGTCTTCTCTATCCCCCACGTAGCTCCGATGTGGCAGTTGCAAAGACGCAGCCGTATCTTCACTGGCATTTATTTTTAAAGCAACCGTTCCCCTCTGCAAATCTAAGGAGCACAAATAAGAAAACCTGCCTCCTAAGAAGCACCCGAGGTGTTTTCTTTCTGGTCCCGTCAGGCGAGCATCTGCCCCAGCCCCGGGGGCAGCCCCCTCCCCTCCGAGGGCAGCGGGGGGAGAGGCTGCAGCCAGGGCAGGACAAGCGACAGGAGGGACCGCGGCGTGGGGAGAGGCCCGTCAGCGGTGGCTGTGCTCCGGAGAGGTGACAGAGAGAGGTCCCCACGCAGGGGCAGATGGCAAGCGAGAGCCGGGGGGCCGGCCAGCCCACCGCAGCCACAGACGAGCTATTTCCACTGCTCGGAACGGGGCGGCACCGACCCGGAGCCTCGGGCATCGCCACCAACCCCGTGTGACTGTGCCCCGGCTATCGGTCCCCCCAGCCCTCCCTGCAACCCCCCCAGTGCTCAGTGACCCGAGCACACCCTCTATCTCCTCAGAGCATCCTCACCATCACCCCCCCCAGCAGGGGAAAAGCAGGCACCGGTCTCCAGGGAGGAGAAAGGAGATAGAGAGCCATTATGGCTGATAAATCACCCCTGTGCACAGAGATTATTCACCAGTTAAACTCCACTCAGGCCAATCATGCTGCCCACACCGAGTGGGGGCTCATCGATTTTTCCGGCCCCCCGAGGTGCAGGAGGTCTTGGCAGGGCTCGCCCCCCACTCTCCCGTCGATGGGCTGTCCTCGAGCCCCACGGGGCTCCTTCCCACTGCCCCAGCAAGGGCTTGTCCACAGAACTCTCCTCAAAATCAAACCAAGCAATATGGGGTTTTTTCTCCCCACCATGTTATTCCCAGTTGCCCATCGGGCTCCTCTGGTAAATACTTTTGCAGCTGGGGGGCTGATGAATTCGGGCACTGCAGGGTGGTCACTGCCTTGTGGGAGCCCCAGGCACTGGGTGACACCCCACACCTTCCAGGCTGCCCAGGGTGACCACACTGGCCAGCACCCCACCATTTCCAACCCTCTATGACATCTGTCCTTCAAATGCCTTTTAAACACTCCCCTGCTGTGAATTCCCTTCACTCCCACCCCCGCCCATCTATTCCCTCCAGTTCACACATGGGGTTTTCCACCTTTCTCCCTATTTTCTTGACCGCCCCCGCCCCACAGGGGCCCCAACCACACTGTGTTCCTTTTTCAGCTCCATCCTCCATAACAAGGCATCACTACTTCAAATCTTCATCTTTTATCATCTTCGTATGTCAGCTCTTCTGTGCCAACACCCTGTCTGTTAGCCTCCCTCGCTGCTGCTCCCCCTGCTCTTTCTCCCCATTTGTCTTCCATTTTAGTATTTCTCTGGAGATTTGGGTCTTTACCGGGGTTTAGGTATGAACAGAATAACGACTGAATCCCTGGAGGACAGGAGCAGGGTATCTGGGATAAGGAGGTGGCCTACATGAGGTCCCCAGGCACGTTCCTTGGGACTCGTATCCTTATCCTCCCCCCACAGTTTAGGGGGGTGGGAAGGCCAGAGCCACCCTGGTCCCTGCAGGGAGGTGACACGAGGGTGACCACTACCAGGATGGAGCAGTGAGTACCAGAGCCCCTTCACCTCACCGAGGTCACCCCCCAGACCATCCCTGTGAGGGACACGGTGCATCTGAGGGACAGAGCTGGCACCACCTCGAATGCAGTGGGGTCTGACTGGTCCCACCTCTCCCCAGCCTCCCCGAGTCACCTTCATTCAGATGAAAACACAGGCCGAGCACCCCACATCAGAAAATGGACGTTTCCAGAGGTATAATTAAGCACCGAAGGGTATCAAGGAAATGATTAGCATCTCATCAGCAAAGCGGTCTGGCTGCAGCTGCCCAAGGGGCGAGGGCTGTGGTGCAATAAAGCCCCCCCAGCCCCAGCGGGAGCTGCCCGACATATGGAAACCATGAGGCTACAGAAGCCGGGCCAAGAATGATCACGGCAAATGAGTATTCCAGTTACAAACAACAACAAGAAGGAACCCTGGAGACGTCTGCAGCGAAGCTTTTGGAGAGATCGGACCCAGCCCTCCCTCCAGGAGCCCCCCCCCCACAGGCCCTAGCACCCCCAAAGCAAGAACTACCCGCCCCTGGACATCTTTGAGGACAACACGGAAACGTGGGACAGTCCCCACAGATAAATGCAACCCCCCTCCCCTCAAACAGAACAATACCACGGGCTCAGAGAATATTCCGACTGCTTAACTGCAGGGTGCAATAACATCAATTTGCCCAAATTATACCCAGGCAGAAAGGTAATTGGCAGTGAGCGGGGCGTGTTGTGACTGTCACATCGCTCCGCAAAGCCGGCTACAAAAGGCTGAAACGCAAGGAAGTAAACAATGGCAGGAAATCAACAGACAGCCCCTTCCCCAAACGCCTCCCGTCGGGGCCGGCACCGCAGCATTTCAGCCGGGGAGGGGGCGGGGGGCTCAGCCCATCGCACCCCATCGCGCCCCGACCTCCTCTGCAGAAACGGTATCTTGTGGTTGGAATTAACTCTGTCCTTCCCGCGGCCTCCAAAACAAAATGGGGAACGTGCACCTACGTGAAACGGGCAACCGGAGGGGGTGGGAGCAGGGGGGCTCCGAGGGGGCAACGCGCTGGAAAGGCACCAAGCGGGCGGTTAAATGTTAAATGTCCTCGAGGGGGGAGCGGGACAGGAATTGCCACCCACCGACAGAATCAGGGACTGGTGCAATAACGAGGATATTTACCAACAGAACTCACCCGCAAGTACCGGTTAATACCGTTTGCTACTGGCACTAAAAATCCCATTTCTGTAAGGGAGGTGGCTACACAGACTGATTTGTCCTGTCTGCCCCCCCGCACGCAGCCCCTCCCCAGGCTGCGGCCACCGGGGGCGTTTCAGGGGGCACCGACCCCACCACGGTACCTCCCGCCTGGGGCTCAGACCTGCTGGGGGGTCTCGCCACGCACCACCCTAATTCACCCGCCCCTCGCACCCGGGGACGGGGCGCTCAGCTCCGGAGGTCTCCAGCCCCGCAGCGCTGCACTTGCATAACCGGGGGTCTGGCCCCGCACCCGCCGAACTTCCTTACATAAGCCCCGCAGGACCCATGTGTCTCCCGCCCAGAAACGCTGAAATCAGGCAGTTTTCCCCGCAGCTCCCACCCCTACCCCGCCCGAGCCCCTGCCCATCCCCAGGGGCGCCGCCACCCCGACCGACCGCCCTCCCCGCGAGCCCCGGCCGCGGGGCCGCAGACGGTGCCCAGGTGGGCGCGGGTCCCCCCGCACCTCCCCGCACCCGCAGCGCCCGGGCGGGAGGGGCCGAGGCGGAGAAGCCGGTGCCCCCGCCGCCCGCCCGGTGCCCGCGGAGGGGAGGACGCGGGGGGAGCTGCCCGGCCCCGCGCCCCGCCCGCCCCGCACACAAAGGCGGGCACCGCCGCCCGCCCCGCAGCGCTGCCGCCCCGCTCCTCCGCACCTTTGACCTGCGCCTCGTAGTCGGCGATGATCTCTTTGTCCTTCTTGAACCGGCCCTGCGATGTCATCTTGCGGGAGGACGCGGGCTCCGCCGAGGCACCCGCTCCGCGCACCGCACCGCTCCGCCGCCTCACCCGGCCGCGGCCCCGCCGCCGCCCGCCGCTGCCTTCATTGGCGGCGCCGCCCGCACCGCCGCCCGGCCGCAGGAGCGCAGCCCCGCCGAACCGGGCCGAGCCCCGCCGATCCCCGCCGCGCCGCTGCCCGCCGCCAGCCGAGGCGGGGCCCTGGCGCCGCTCCCGCGCTCAGGTTGCGCGCGGGGCGGGGCGGGGCGGGGCGGGTCTCCTCGCGCCCTGGCTCCGCCCCCCGCGGGAGGGGCGGGGCGGGGGCTCGGCGGGGGGGGGGGGTGTGTCCCGGGCCGCCCCCGGCCCCGCTGCGGGCTCCTCGGCTGCGTTCGCTGCCGCCGCGCTGCCTGCCGGGCCCGCGCCGTTAACGAGCGCTGCCGGGCACCGTCCCCGCGCCCCAACGCCACCCTGGGAGTCTGCCGCCGGGAACGGCACCGGCACCGGCACCTCCGCCCTGGCCACAGGCCCGCGGGGTCGCGAACCCCTCAGCCCGGGAGCTCCTGCGGGGCACCGGCGGCGGGTGCGGGGCTGAGGCACGGCAGGGCCGGCGGCCGGTGCCCGGGGTCGGGGTGATGTGCCCCCTCGGGGTGAGGCGGGAGCTCCGGGGCCGTCCCTCGGGACCGCAGCGTGCCCCCCTCCCCGGCATCCCCGTCCCCCCGCAGCCCCTCGCCGCTGTCACCGCACGCCCCAGCCCGTCCCAGCCGCAGGGCGCGAAAGGCCCTTTTGAGGAGAGAACGCCCTGTTTCGGGTGACCCTTCCGGAGCATCACCCCGCGGTGTGTCTGCGGGCCGGCGCGGGGAGGTGGTGTTCCCCCTCCGGTGCGTCCATCACTGCACCCGCCCCGGCCATGGGCCCCTGGTCAATAACCAAAATACTTGTCTCTTGGGAAAATCCCGTTTGGAGAAGGCGTGAAGCAGAGGCTGGGCTCTGTAAGTGCCCCTCTCTCTGTCCCGGCCTCCCCAAGCCCCACGACCCCCCCCCCGCTGCTCTGGAACACCCCCGGGAGCCCCTGATTTCCAGCACCACATCCCCCCGAGGCCAGCAGCTCGCAGCCACGGCAGCTAAACCAGGGGGTAAAAGTTGGCAAATCTCTTCTTCTGTGCGGGCCCTGGTTGTGCGGGGGGAGACCCTCGTCAATGAGCGCGGCACAGACCCCCCTACCAGCCCCCCGGGGGGACAGGGGGACCAGAGAGCTGGCAGACAGGGGAGAAAACCCCTCTGCAAACTTCTCCAGTTCCGCCCAGTTTTGAGAGAGGGGCTGCACTTGGGTGGATTTGCCGTGTTTTGTTAACAACTAGAAGAAGAGAGGGGAAAAAAAACCCCGTCCGATGTGGCGGAAGCAGCGATCCCGCTTCAGGGATCCCGCTTCAGGTTCTTTTCCAGGGGTTTTCTGGCCAAGTAAGAGCGAGCCATCGGGGGCTGGCATCACCCCTTTTGCCAGCACCGAGTGCCCCAAGCACCACGTAGGGGTCCCTGGGCTGGCACTGCCGGCACGTCCCACCGCCGGGAGCCGCTCTGTGGTCCCTCTGTCCGGCCCCGGCGACACCCCTCGCTGCCCCACAATGAGCCCCTTTGTTGGGTCCCGCGGAGCGAACCCGGGGAGATTTGATGATTCACAGTTATTCTGCCAGATGACAAAAAATAACCCCAGCCTATTAAACAAATAATTTACCTAGCGCGGGCAGCCACACAGAAGAGCATTCTGTGCCTCCAGCAGCCGGGCAGAGACGCCGGGAGGAGGGGGACAAAAGAAGCGCTGCCGGGGAGCGCAGGCTCTGCAGGGCCCGGGGGCTCTGGATGCGGGGCTGAGCGGCCATCGCTCCCCATCACTGGCCCTGCAGCCATCGCTCCCCATCACCGCCCTGCAGCCATCGCTCCCTGACACTGGCCCTGCAGCCATCGCTCCCCGACACCAGCCCTGCAGCCATCTCTCCCCATCACTGCCCTGCAGCCATCACTCCCTGCAGCCATTGCTCCCCAACACCAGCCCTGCAGCCATCTCTCCCCATCACTGGCCCTGCAGAGTCTGGGCAGTTTCCCAGTGCTGAGAGCGGTGGGCTGGGAGGAAGGAGCCAGCCGGCAGCGTGGCACGTTACACATTACCCTTTGGTAGGATGGAGAAGAACGAGTCACAGCGCCTCGTGCAGGGAGATGGCTGGAAGATGAACTTATCTCCAAAACTCCGCACTCCAAAACCTCACCCAACGGTGAGGGATTTCTGGTGGTGGGCAACATAACAGCTGGCGTGGGGAAATGGAAGAGAGATCAGAGATCCATTAAGCTCCTATCAGCTGGCATAAAGGAAAGCATAAAAATAACACAGTTTGTACAGAATGGGGAGATGGCAAGGTGTTTCTGTGAGAGGGATCCTGTCCAGAAAACCCAGTAACAGGCTGAGGAGAGAAGCGGGCGAGCAGGGGTAGGAGCTGCTCCAGGGTGTTGGGGTGCAGGCAAGAAAACAAGAAAATAGTAGGACATTGTAATTGAAGAAAGGATAAAATGGGAGTGTCTTGGGCATTTTACTGGCCATAATACATCATGTATCAAACAAAAGGTCCAGGCGATAAACCTCAGTCTGCTACAGAGATCCCACACAATCCTCTCCATCAACACACCGTTCTCTGCACCATTCACACTAAACGTCTGTCTGCTGCTCCAAAAGCACGAGTCTGGTAGTAAATCTCGCTCTACATAGAAACCCAGTCTTTGGCAGAGCTACTCTAGTGGGAAAGGAGAAGAATAGCAAGCATTTCACAAGCCAAGCCATGGTCCTGCAGCCGGGGGGCTTGGCAGGTCCGACCCCAATGCCACCGACGAGCAGAAACCCCACGTCGTGGGACTGGCACAGGCGGCTGCGTTCCCTGCCCGGGAACCCGGGGAGGGGCTGGGCTGCCATGTCCCAGCCTGAGCTTGGGGTCAGCCTCTGGGAAAAAGGCCGCCTGGGGCTGGAGAGGGGACACCCAAGGAAATGGAGAGGTGCCAGAGGATGGTCCTCCAGGAATGTTAGGTCTCTGGAGAGGGTGCCGTTGGGACGTGAAAAGGTCTGTCGTACACAGCTATGGTATAGCATTTCCCAAAGCAAGGAAAATTCACGTAACAACTACACGCTTGTAAAGCCCAGGGATAACGATGTGTTCCTTTGCAGCAAAGCCCAGTCTGGCTGGGACCTTATAGCTCAGAGCTCACTCTCTCTCTTAAAAAAAAAAAAAAAAAGAAACAAAAAAAAACCCAAACAGAAAAAGATAAGCACGAGGCATTTTATAACAGATTAATGCCAGCAGCAGTTCCTGTTCCCTGTAACATTCACAGGCATTAGGAGAGCAGGCACCAACATTCTCCAACACCAAGCCTTGCCACAGCACAGGTTTTGGTTTTCTTGCCAGGTCAGTTCAAAGGTGCGTGGCTGCCTCTGAGGGCAAAGCGGGGCGTCTGAGGATGTTAAACATCTTCTGTCAGAATGGCCCGCAGCACAGCGGTGAAACAAGCAGTCATGGACTGATATAATAGCATCAGCAGTTTCTGCTATTCAGATATCACTAAGAATAAAGAGGCAGCCATGTCTGAAGAAAAATAATCCAATCACAAATTAATGACCTTGAATAAATATCAACGTCTAAGATCATTTGAGGAATTTTGACTTAAAACAGCTTTTTAAAAGGAAGGATTACATTATAATTCACTTTGTGATACTTTCAACGCAGAATTTTTAAATGACGAATGGGATGGGATGGGATTTAATCATAATAAATACTTCAGGCTTGAGGTATAGAGAAACCATCCGTAACTATGGCAACATGGTCACTCCAGTAAGGCTAATGCAGATTATTTCCAGGGCAGTAGCCTTGTGTGTGCTCAGGAAGCAGAGGTAATGTTTGCTTAAAGCCATTCCTAAATTAAGGAATATTCTTTAGGCAGAAGCCGTCTTGCATCCTTTGTTTCCAGCCTCAGACTGCAAGTGTTCCACGATAGGCTTTGCACAGGCACGGCTGCCCTCAGAGAGCAGCAGGTCCTGTCTGCAGGGGGATGCTCACACACAGAGCCCTGGTCACACCGACTCTCCGTCCCAGGCGAGACGGGCTGGACGGACACACCGAGCCTCAGCCCAACGGACAGGGAGCTGTTTGCTGAACCGCTCCGCAGCGCCGTGCAGCTGCAGCATCCTGACGGTTGCCCTCCCGGAGCCAGGCAGCTCGTGCTGGGGGACCCCAAATCTGCCTTGGCCAGGTTCCCAAAGCTGTGCCTTGGTTTGATGGAGCTGGGGAAGGGGGACAGCCCTGACCTATGATGTGCTGCAGGACCCCTCTCAGCCTCTCTGGGAAGTTGCTGGAGACCCCTCTTGGTGATCACAACTAGTCCAGTTTCGGCTCAGGAGTCGCCAGGAGACATGGGCTCTTCCCCAGGCTCCAGTGGCCAACCCCCGCAGGCAGCCAGGCTGGGAGACACTGCTCAGGCAGGAGAGCACTCAGCTTCAGCGGGGTCATCGGTGGAATAAAATCTCCAAAAAATGAACTGGGGAAACAGAATCCAACCCCAATGACCTGTCTGCTCCATCGCAGGGCACTGGTACACGTCATCACCATTGTTTTTTTGAACCTTACAAATTCTCTGCTGCCATTGGAACCTGGCACTGACAAAGCTGCAGGGATGTGCCCTGCCTTGGCACCTGAAATAGCTGCATCCAAAGGTGAATCTTCGTTTCTGTCTGCCTTAGGTTTTCCCCGAGAGATCTCTGGGAGGCTGCAAGGCTTAAGAAATTCTTGAGCCATTTGAGATGCTCAGATGAAAAATGTGTTGTGTTTCTGTAGGACGGTGCTGCTCTGGTTCCTTCACCGGATCAGAGATGGAAAAACAAACCAGGCAGCAGATTGAGGGAAAAGCAGCCCCTTTCTGCCCTCATTTCGTATTGCAATGGCAGCAGGATTCCCCAGGCTATTTACAATTTGCCTTCACTAACGTCCACGGGCAACAAGTCTATTTTCACTGGGAACTCTTAACAGAGAGGGCTTCTTTGCCTCCCAAACAGTCCGTATGGAAGGATGTAATTTGGGAGCCAATGTGTTCCTTTTCAGGTAAAGCATCCGAAAAGCTTCCTTTTTATTTTTATTCTATTTGGGCTGCCAACAGCTCAGTTGTAAGTAGAAGGATATCTGCAAAAAACACAAGTGTAGTATCTTCAAAGACATTAATATTCAGAGATGAAAAGGAGCACTCTAAAAATATGAGCCCATCTGGATACTGGTCTTTTTCGCTGTTACCATTTTTAAGCCTTTGCAGTAAGGGTAGACTTTAGCATTATGCTGGTCAATAATTCAAGTCACTGTAAGAAATGGGAATATTTACTTGTGACTAAAAGCCTGAGGTATTATAATAAACAGCTCGACAGCAGCAGTTCTTCCCAGTGGCTACAATCCTCCATAGCAGGCGTTTGAGTCACCGTCTCCGCAGAACCCGGGGTAACCCTGCAGGCCAAGGCTGCTCCACACGCTGCTCCAGCGGCTCTCACGGGTCTCTTGGGAACCCTGCCCTGCCACAGCCCCCTTACCCCCCACTCCTGGGGGAGACGGACAGGACCGCGCCATCACAGCCACCCTGGGGTTTCCCTGCTGGGTGGGATGGGGTGGGGTGGGATGGGATGGGGTAGGATGGTCACGCTGCATTGGGTAAGATAATAATTGTCTAAATGACAACAAATTGTTGTGTGTTTCTCAAAGGATAACCGGTCTCAGAGATAAGAGTCCCAGCTGCCCCTGCAGGAGGCGAGGCTGCCCAGGCTCTTTAGGAAGGACATCACCCACACCACCCTTTACATGCAAACATCCAAGGTGTGAAATCCAAGAAGCTGTTGAAGTCCTGCCCATAGGACGGGGGGGGGTCCTTCACCCCCTACTACTTAAACCCACAGAGAAGTGCTTTTGCACCTCAGCGCTCAGGGAAAAGGCACAGGAACCGTGTTTCTGGTTCCCTCCGTTGCTCCACTTCCTTAGGTTTAATCTTCTACCAAAACCCCGGTGGCCCAGGCTCCTGCTTAGGCGGTCCCTCCCCAACACACCCGGCTGAATCCGAAGCTGCCAGAGCTGTTATTTGTTCTCCTGCTAATTACAAGTAATGCTAAACATGTCATGTTTCGTGTGCGACATCCACCCCCCCTCCCCTTATGTTCTTCTCTGTTTCCTCTGCCCCCACCCTCTCCCCCTCGGGCGAGGATCCCCCCCCCCCTGCAGCCAGGGTCGGGGCTCTGAAGGTGACTGTCCCACCAAAGCGCCCCTGGGTCATTTGTCCAGCTGGGTTCTACCCCAACGGGGGGATTCTGCACGTGCAGGAGTGACCCCCGGGACGCGGACCCAGTGGCCACCGCACGGTCTGCCCTTCCAGAGACAGCGGCTGTGGGGTGGGGGAACGGGAGCTGAAACGCAGCTCTGCTTTAAAAACAGTGTTAACATTCATAAATTCAAACGACCCCTCTTGCAGCAAGTCAGATATTGCACATTTCTGCGCTGTGCCACTGGCACACACTGAACTTTGCCAAAACTGAACTTGCCAAGAACTGTTTGTTTCTTTTTAAACAATATTAAGGCTTTGGGGATTTTGGTACAGAATATGAGTTGTGGCTTTAAATACAGAATGTCCACTTGCAAAAGAAATAAAGCCAAGAAACCCGGTGTTGATAATCACCCACTGGATTTAAATAAGTTAATTTGATTTAATTGGTTTCTAAGGGGAAGGAGGAAAAAGCAACGCAGGAATTCTTGTCAGAGGAAGGCATGATTTCTATCTGAAATCTAACACAATTAGCCGAGGAGGATTCAGTTACTGAAGGCAAAAAAGGAGGCAAATCAAGAGTCAATTGAGTTGCTGCAAAATTTAATATCTCGCTGTCATCTTTGTTCGTAGCAGAGTTGCTGTAGCAACAGGCCAAAAAAAGAACTTGCTCTGGAGGAGGGGCTGGCTGCTCTTTTACCAACGTCTCTGTATCATCCCCGAGATGCTGCTCATGGGCGCCCGGCGGCACCGATGGCTGCGGGTCCAGGGCCAGGCCCCGCGGGTGCGAAGCCCGTCGCAGGCAGAGCTGTGTTTTCAGCTCCTCGCTGTGGCTTGCACGGTGGCAGGTCTCCTCTTGTAGGATGGAGCCCATTTTTGTCACACTCAGGAAGCGGCTCTTCCTCCGTCCCCCGTTCCCTGTGCCGCGGAGCATGGCTGCTGTGTCTGCACCCACAGCCGGCAGCTTCTCTTCCCCGTGTGCGGGGTCTGGGCCAAACAAAGAGGCCCCGGCGCGTCCGAGGCTGCGGGCACCAAGCTGCCGTCCGGCTTTGGGGTCACTGCTCTTTGCCGTTTGCAATGAACGCAGTCAGCGTGCGATCTGGTCTCTCCATCTGCAGCACCAACCCTCTGCTGGCCCTTTCAGGCACTTTGGGACCCAGAACTTGCAGGTGATGGCCAAAGCCTGGACCTGCCTCGGTGACACCCCCGGCACATCGCTGCACGCCCACCTGCCATCACGCTTCCTTTCATTTATGGGGTGTGGATATGGTGGGTTTTTTTTGTTTTGGTTTGGTTTTTTTTGGTTGGACTAGATGATCTTAAAAGGTCCCTTCCAACCTAGGCGATTCTGTGATTCTGTGATTTGCCAACACCATACAGAAACAGGGGGTTCCGTGCAGAAGATCTGCCCCCCCATGGCCCGCACCTTGACGGCGTCTCCAGCAGCATCCTCCGCCATTTGGCAGCAGGAATGGGCAGGGGGCCCACTGGGATGGAACTGGGCCCCACTGGGATGGACCCAGGGGTCTGATCTGGGGCACCAAGCTCTTGGGCACGGCCCTGTTTCCTCGTCCATAGGTGGAGTTCGCATCCCTGCTTTCTTGCGGGGGCTCTGTTGATGCAAAGCGTGTGTGCAGGCCGGGTCCCGCTCTGCCCTGCCCGCCCTAAGGAGCACCACCGACCTGCTGCACCGATTCAGCCTATTTTTATGCCTTTTTAAACTTTCCCCCTGTTTCTCCTTGCTCCAGCACCTGTACCCGTCCCAAGCAGTGCTGTGGGGCAGCAGGTCCCGGCATCAGGAGTGGGGGGATGCCAGCATCCGCGGGGCCTCTCGCCAGGGCGCCCAGCACGCCGAGGCTCACGGCGGCCAGCCCAGGCTGTGTCACCCGCTGTCCCCAGGGCCGCAGCACCCCGCCTGCCCGCGAGCTGCAGCCCGGCATCCCCCTGCTTCCCACCTCTCAACGATTTACCCGGGTCTGCGGGACCTGCGGCAGACGACGGGCAAGTAGCTGTGGCCGGAGGCAGGGGCTGAGGAGGAGGGACCCCCCCGCTGTCACACACGGCCTCCCCCAGCCCCTCGCCTCTTTGTTGGGCGGCCGGCGGCCTCTGCCCGCTCCCACCTCGCCGGGGGCTTCCAGCGGGAGAGGGGAGAGGAGAAAAGGAAAAGCCTGGGAAACTGAGCCCGCTCTGTGCTGCGGCACAAAGCGCTATTGTTCAGGGGGCCGGGAGATGCATTTTAGTAGGGCAGGCTGTCCCCGGCCCCACACGGCCCCGCCGCCCCACACAAGCCCAGGGGAAGCTGCGTGCGGGGCCTCTGTCTGCCCTGACAGCGATTGATGAAGGAAAGGGGGCCAAGTGGAAAACACGCCTTTCAGGGAGAATTTAGCCCTCTCATTAGAGCTGAATGCAGCTGGGCAAAGGGGCCTTCTCCTGGAGAAGCCCCGGGCTCCAGCCACATTCACAACTTCATTGTAAATTCCAGCACGACAGTGTAATTTCCTGAAACAGAGTGGAAAGTTTGGGTTTGTTTTTTTTAAAGCACCCCTTCTCAGTAACACAGGCCCAAGGAGAAAGCCTCGCCTCTCCTCTCCTCTCCTCTCCTCTCCTCTCCTCTCCTCTCCTCTCCTC